>JAVRKA010000079.1:1200000-1888998 GCA_034508555.1 Venustoraphidia nigricollis
ATTCTCAATAAAAATATTAGTTAAAATATAAAATTCGAATCGTCTAGACTCTGTATATCGTTGATCTCAGGAGGTAACATGTTGTAGTAATCTGCACCAACGTTTCATACTATTTTAGGATAAATGTAAACGTTAATACCTACATAAACTTCATATAAATATAAATGGATGGTTTTAATAAATATTTTCAATTTTCATGGCTATGATGGGCCAAAAAAGGTCGATCTTTACCAACCTCCTTTACAAAACGGTGTGAGTAAGTTGCATTGCTCAAATACCAAATAGATCCACGATATTTTATATTTATCTTTCAATTCACGTTAAGAATCTACGATATTAAAACGCAATTCAACACAATCGTTTCTAGATATGAGTTTTCCTTCATTAAATTTAATATTGCGTCGCCGGTCGCGTTGCTTTTTTCATTTTTCAACACGTATCATCCACAGATCTTTGTCTGATATTGTTTTATTATAGCATTAAACTTTATTATCACCGGTTTTTCACGCGCTATATATCAGGCTAAACGATTGTTATTATATCTTTCACTGAAACCACGTACAGCTTTTATGCAACTTTAAATTTATTTAAATAAAAAATGCTTCAGTGGACTGTTGAAATTCTTTTTGTAGTTTAACTTCTTTAGCGACGTATCTGTTTGAAAAAAGTAAGAAATCGAGGGGAAGTAGAACTACCACATAAAGGGGAAGTTGGTTTGTCTCCTAAATTATATGAAACTGGCAAGAACAGAAGTTTATAGTGTGCTGCATTGTGATTCGCAAAATAGTAAGACAAGGATGAACGGCTTGAATCTGACGTTTAAAACAATTGAAGTAATTATTAAAATAAAATAATAGTAAAATAATTTCTGTAATTTGGCGTACAAACGGTAGGAACTCAAAATTTATATTTCATGTAAATTCAGAGAGGAAAATATTAAATATTATATTCTCTATTTTCAGAGACCAGAACAATTTTCGGATTAAACATTTTTTAAATACAAGTATATGCTAAAACGTCGCATAATGTGAGGTTATGATGTTGATATATTACAGGTAATTCATATTAAAAATGTTTTTCTGTAGATTATAGTACCTATGTATAATAAAACTATGGTATGAATGTGACGATCTATCCATGTGAGAATTTTCACATGACAAAAACATCAAAGTGCCGTCTTAAAATGTGTAATAATTTCGCCGTAATTATAATATTCAAAACTAAAAAAGTTAAACTTCTTATGTGAGCTTATGAGGGTAAGGCGCATTATAATTTTTTAGTCAGCACAGAGGACATACAACTTGTATTCTTTCTTAGCAGTGAAAAGGTTAACAAATACACTAATTGCCGGTAGGGTTTGGAACAGCGACCCGAGTTTTTATTTCTCAAATTGAAAGATGATCAAGAAATTTGTGTTTGGCTACTTTTGTGCCTAATTAGCACTTGCGCATACGCAACGTATTCTTCTTTTACAGTTATTATAGTACTTTTAATTTGTTCTGTAATTTGCATTTATTTTAGAAGCGAACAAAGAAAGTTGACGACGAGAAGTGCATTAAAAGACTGGGGCATTTGTTTAATTATTTAATTGTATTAAGAACTACGCTTGTCTGAGTGAATACCCTGTTTTGTATGTGTGTGTGTGTGTAGACAGGGACATAGGGACAGAGGTACTCAGTCATAAACATAACAGGGAATGTCCGGGAGGAACGCGTCTTATCTCTTCCATCGCGAGGGACTTCTCGTCTCGTAGGCAGAGCAAGGAGACACGCCGTAGTCTCTCGCTCTTAACATCATAGTGTTCTTCATCTTGCTTTCTAAGTCTTCGGTTACAACGACTTAACAATAGAAGAGAACAACAATCATGCTGGGTTGCAGAAAGCATTGTCAGAAAGCTTGATTTGACAATGATCTTAGGATGTGATCATAAAATATAGTTTTATATATGCGGGAACAATCTAATGTTGTGATACTCTTTCAAGATTACTAGAATAATAGAAGGTTGGGCGTTAGATGCAATAAACATGGTCGCGTCTGTGATTGGTTGAGTCGATTGCTTACATTACCGATATCCTTGGCTTGGTTTTTCAATTTTTGTTATCCCAACTGTTTTTCTTATATAGAAATATGTATGGTTCACTCTAAAGTCTAAAACTGGGTAGAGTAGTGGTGACAGCACTAGCATCGCATTCGGGAAGTCCGGGTTCGAATCCCGGCGGGGGCAGATGTGGCTGGGACTTTTTCCTACTGCCTCTCGCCGAGAAACGGTAATTCCAGTACCGGCCATCTTGATTGAGGTTTTCCATGGTTTCCCTCAATTAATTCCAGAAAAATATCGAGATGGTTCGTTATTTGAGGCCATGGCCGATTACCTATCAAACTCCTAGTTCAAAAATTACCTACCTTATCCTAATTTCCTTAATTCCTTCCTTCGCCCATTGCTATTACATAGGTTGAAGTTTTAAAAATGTAGAAAAATAACGGGAAGTGTGATAGATGGAAAATAGTGTTGGTGCGAATGGCGTCTGTTATGACATAAAGTCGAGAAACGGGCGTTAAACGCATTATTAGTGTATTTGCCATATGGCAACATACACTATTGGCGTCGGTCGGATGGCGGGACCTAGGGGTCGGACCAAAATTTCTCGACGTTTCATAACCTCCTAAACACTTTGGCACCATTTTTAAAAATGTTTATATATATATGTATATATATATATATATATATACGTATATATATATATATATATATATATATATATATATATATATATATATATTTATATGTGCGGGCAATAACTTTCGAAGGAGTTAATTAATTTTAACGAAATTTGGCATACTTGTTGGAATCCATCACCGCACGAAGCCTATTTAAAATGGGCCCAATCGGGTCATTTTAAGGGTGGTTTTTAGGGGTTGAAAAAAGTTTTTGGGCTCAAAAATAGCGAAAAAATTCTCAGAATCGTTTCAAAATTGAAATTTAACCCTTTAGTAGCAATTAAAAAGTGCTCCTAAAATTATAAGCGAATCGGCCAGACAGGACCGGACTTACAAATTTTATGAAAACACTAGTTTGCGTATACGAATTTACTTGCTGAAGGTCGTATTTACTTTGGTGCAGATGTTGAATTGATAACAATATTTCAACTAATAAAATTATTATTGTAAGGGGTGTATTAAGGGGTTAAATTTTTTTTTATTTTGCCCAAAAACCAACTTAAGTTCGCATAATAAAGCCACACTGCCTGTATTAGCAAATACACTATATTGTCGGCAGGGTTTTGGCACTGCGACCCGGGTTTTTTTATTATTAATATTATTATTATTATTATTATTATATAGAAATATGTATGGTTCACTCTAAAGTCATTGTCAAATCAGATTTTCTGACAATGCGTTCTGCAATCTAGTATTACTCTGTCGGTATCCTTGATTTTGAACAGTTCTGCCACAAAAATAAATTAAAACCAAAAGTATTCTCCATTACGCGATTCATTTATTCCCGTAACCTCGGTGCTCGGTTAACTTAAGATTATATCCTGAAACGGACAGTACGATACCGTCACGTGTATTGGAAGGTTTGCAGCGAATTGTTTTAATTCACTTTGAAACAGAACCGTAAATATGTAAATTAATTAGGTACGTCTATGGAAAAGCAATACAATTCATCTTTCACTTGAAACCGTCAACATGTTAAAGAAACAAGAAATACCTACTTGGTATAAAGGTTTTAGTCTTAAATAGCTTTGGCAATTTGATTCAGATGTATTGGCGTATTAAAATTTCAGAAAAATAAGTAAACTGTTATCATTTAAAATTTTAAAGAAATCCTGTTGTTAACGGAACATTGAAGTATTGTGAACTTGCCTTTACAATAAGGGAACAGACAAGACGGAAACTCAAAGCGAGAATATAAGCTATTCTCGTATTTGCCACCTTTTTTCAGTGGCGTTCACTGTAATTAAATTTATATATATTTTTATTTGAAACGAGGAGGAAGTAATTTGTCGCATTTTCTTTTAAGTGGTTTGAATGAAATGCTTTTTACTATTGGAAATTGGTAATTATCTTCGTTTATTTGTACGTACGTAATTTATTTTTTGCTTAGGTAAAATGTTTCAGTTTTCCATTTGTGTTTTGATGCATTACAATAGTTCAAAAGATTCGTATTAATTCATTTAACGATGTACCAATATTAATTGGGTTTATAATAATTTATGATTGAAATTCATTTATTCTCCTTAAATAAATTTCTTTGGCGTGATCGCAATAATTAATATTCACAGTTTCGTTAAAGATGTTCATTGATAAAATAAAATAGGAAAAGACAAGTATTGAGCTTATTTAACTGTCAAAAGTGGTTATTATGCTTATGAAAAACAATTAAAGCGCAAAAACGTATGAACTAATAGCTTTTAAGAAGTTCCGTTCGATGTCGCTAGTATAACCTACTTTATTGTTTTATGAAATAACTATTTTGGCGTTATCAGAAACAGCTGCAGATCCGCGGATAACGGCTGGTGTTCTATATAATTCCATTCAACTTTTACTGTTATATTTCAGTTCACAGTCAACAAAAGTGTCGTTTTATCAAATTTTGAAATCAGCCTTAAAATAGTATCCCACTTCTGATCTCTACCTTTTAAATGATGAACGTTATTGTAGTGTCAGAGTGCATCTCGATGATTATTGAATTATTCTATCAATTGAGGTAGGAGAAGATAATTTCTTGAATGACAGCAGCGAAGGGCACAGTCCTAGTGAGTGAATCGATTCCTACCGCATCTGTCATCATTAATCTTCTACCAGACAAATCGGCGTGTTGGTTACGCTACATTTTGACATTCGTAAAAACAGCTGATAGATTCGTAGGGAAATTTTATACCGATATTTTAGATAAACCACGTAATTCTTGCGATTATAAAAAAAAATAGTGCTTGTAACCTTTACCTGCGGTTGATGTAAAATTTCTTTTACGGCGTGGCAGATATTACAATTAAATTAAAAAAAAAAGAATTACTATTAGAATTTTTACGTCAAAAATAAAAAAAAACGATGGAGATTTTTTTTTTAAGTTTGAAAAAAATATATACATATTATATAAATAAGTGACAAGTGAAATAATATGAAATAGATGTAAAAGACATTTTTTTAATGATTTCGGCCGGGATTAAACCGGTGACCTTGTCCGTAATAAGCATACGCCTTATCAATGACTCAACAGAGCTCAACTGACATCTGGCTATTTTCATGATATAATACATTGCTGTTCTACTATAAACTGTACAATATAACGAACAATGCCGTCCAGATTGAGTTCCGTTTGAAAAGATCTACTTCCGTTTAAAATATCAGACTATCCGTCCGAATGATTTCCGTTTGAAAAAAATTGAGTTACCGTCGGGTTGCGGCTAAAGAAGTGTTACTTAAAATATATATAATATACTATTCAACCTTAACCGAAACCCAGCGATTGTCCTTAGACATAAAATACAGGTGCAATGTTTTGGGCCCCGACTTACCGTACGCGCGTGTGGGCTGCCTGGTGGCATAGCTGCATTGGACTTGGAGTAATAAAATACCTACATCAAAATATAGGACGACAGTCAACAAATTGAAAAACAAAACTGTACCTTCGTATAAGTGTATATACAGAGTGTCCCGCGAATCAAGTATCAGCTTAAAAGTCTTATACACACATATGTCCAAAACTAATATTAAGGTGACTTTGGAAATTATTGCGTCCATATTTTTTTAAACATACACTATTAAGTTAGCAGGAAAGTGGACGAATTGATGTTAATCAATAAACCAATTATTAATTTAGCGACGTTTCGGTAATATATTTGACCTTCATCAGGCATCTATAGATGCTAACTTAATTGTGTATTAAGTTGACTGTTCAGCTCTTCAATTTTCCCCCTTTTTCAGTCGTATAGCTCTATCTTACGAGAAGTTGAATTTGTAGGTGGATGTAAAATACACACACTTTCGTTTCAGAAATTTTTAATTTTTATGAAAAATCTTAATCCATCTTTCATGGCAATGTTTCAAAATAAACTAGAAATATGTGCCATTCTTCTCATATGACTTTATATAAATTTTTACGATTTGAAGGATCGTCGATATTAAAAGTAAAAAGCGAGTCCGCATATCTCGATATTTTTCATAAAGATCTTCAATTATAGAAAGACCTAGAAATGATAAATTTGTAAACAAAATCTAAAAGTATATAAGGCCTAGAATTTTCGTTATAGTTTGCCTTAAGTAAGGCGTTAGATTATTAGATATTTTTGTATTATTTATAACGTCAATTTTAAAATGATAAATTAAAAAAGATACAAATACTTACGCGACCTTTCTTGAATTCATGTAATGTATATAGTTTTGACTTGAGCTAATAGATATTAAGTAATGCTGTGATTTGATTATGCAATGTAATATTTCAATATTATAATTTACCGTAATTTTGAATCAGTTGTAACTTGACGTTCATTGAATAAAGAATAAAATATCATAGTTTAAACGTGTTCTTTTTACAAGTCTATTGTAATTCTTTTATGTATATCTTAAAGTAATAATAAATAGTGCAAAATTTGTCGCATGGTTTTTAAAAAAAAATCAGCTGTGACAGAAGGACACGTGGGTGATCTTAGAAATTGGTTCCGTTTGTTTTTCCTTTTGACGTATGGAACCCTAGAAAGTATATCATAAAAGGTAACTTATTCTTTTTCACATTTTATTTAATAATAAAATTATGTTTAACTAGACATGTTTAAATAAATTTGGTAACAAATTTCTTGAAAGTCACCGTCATTATAGGAAATCTCTAATATTTCTTGTTTTACTGATTTTTTATGAATAACCTCAAAAATATTATTCATCTAATTCAGCTATCATATAGAATTAAAAAAGTGGGTGTGTTCTTATGTACGCGTGTTTGAAGTTATACTTCATTGACGTAATTTAAAATTAATTTTTTATATACATGCAAATAAGTTATTGAAATAAAATCTTCAAAAAGCTTAAGTATAATGCTTACAAAAAATTAACCTCAAGTATTTAAAAACACTTTCAAAATTTTATTTTGGTTTTTACTTTTGTAAACACAATCCGTTTAGTGATCAAAAATGCGATATAAATTCCGCTGGATGACACTGAAAACGACTAGTTGTATTGAAAAGTTATAGTCGTTATATTATAAAGTTTCGTGGACAGAAAGCGCATTCATTTCGTTCATCTGTCATTTCAGTCTGAGCCTCTTGACCAACTTCATACAGTCGCATTTTCGTTAGCGCGGCCAACTCCACACCTACTGTCTAATTGTCGTTAATCTAAACGCGCCAAAAGATGTATAACTTCAAAAAAGATATATTACATTTTAATAATCATGAGCTCATAAAAGTCATAACCGTAGTCCTGTTTGAAAAAATCTTGGTTTCGGGAAACGTTAAGTCGGACTTACACTGTACCTAAGAGAAAAATACTCTTGTGAGTTGTGTTAGAGTGTTACAAGTGGTTGCAGATATATTATATGTACGTCCTGTCTTCTGAGTATAACTATAGAAGAAGAAGTAGGAAATCCCAAGTCGAAAAAACCGATAACAACAATATAAGAACGGAAAGGAAACGAAATGAATCGAACTAATTAGGTCGCTATCTAATTGATCAAAAAGCACTAAAATGAAGACAGGATTTTAACACTGTCGACCTGTCATTTACTCAACCATAAGACACTGACAGTAGTTCTTTACTTCTGTGACACACTTCCGTGACATTTCATCGAGTCGAGTATAAATTTGAGAAGGGACGGGAAGGTTGTTGACGCGTCAAAAATTTGAATCCAAGATCGTAGTAAATCCCGCCTGCCTCAAATATGTAGTTAATTCAGAATGATGTGTTTTTTGATTATCAACTTCGTAATCATCAATATTAATTTTTCTTTTAATGTTTGAAAAAAATAATTAGTGTTTAGCTTTGTATTATTAATAATGTGATTTAATGAAAACAATATTTAAACACCGATTTGCTTGAAGATTATAATGTGATTATAGTTGCACAAAAATTGCTGAATTTTTATGTTCTTAGATTCTTTAATAACTCAGGAGCCTTACGATGGTATTCTAGAAAAAATTATGAATGTCATATTTTTATCATGTATATATATATATATATTATTTTGTAAAATTTATATTTCAATACTAATTTATATTTATTTGTTTCAGGTAAGCATTTACTCTCACTAATCTAAACCCCAGGCTTAATATGGTATGAGACAATATCAATGTTTTTTTTTTAATACTATATTAATAATATTTATTTAAGTTTGTATTTATATAACTCGTTGCCTTAAGTTAAAAGAAGTGTGGCTTTGAAAAATATTTATTATTTTATAAAAAATATATTCATACCTAGATTTACTTTCATATAGAGTATGTCTGAGTATAAATTAATTCCCTTATGGATAAAATTAAAATACACGAAAGACAGTAGAAAACTATATGAAAATGTTATATTTGTTATTCAGAAACTGAGGCAATAGTGTTACAGAATATGTGAAATAAAATGAAATAGGAATGTCACAAAACTCCTGGGTATGTAGCAATATGGCAAACACACGTTTCTGAAAATGTCGTCGGGGAATTCTTCTTTTTGATATATTCATCGCGGGGGCCGCGTTATCCAAAACATACTCCGGTAGCAAGTAGCAGTATAGCAGCTACAATTCTGCCCAGCTAGAGGAAACTGTTCTTGATAATACCTGTCTTAGTGCAAGGATGGGTTAACCTGTTGTAAACTAATTCTTACGTATTGACAACTGACAAAATTTAAATTTAATCGTGTGTAATAAAAACTGGCCAAGTGCGAGTCGGACTCGCACACGAAGGATTCCGTACCACCCAGCGTTGCCAGACGTCCCAATTTTGGCGGGACGTCCCGATTTTTAAATCAAAATTAAATGTCCCGCGCGGGACAAGCTCAGTCCCGCTTTTCGAGGATAACTCGACCGTGCGTAAATAATTATTCTCTTATTGTAAGTTGCAATTTGTAACACTCACTCCTCAGATGATTGTTTGAAACGCCATATTTTTCTAATGAATAAAACTTTTTTGATTTTGATTTCTGTTTTTTTTTTATTCAGAAGACGAATAAGACTCAACTATTTAGCGATAGGGTCAATCTGATTTAAAATAACATATTTTTATTAAAATACATTTTCTATGGCTATTTTTGCTATCTATTGTCACGTAAACGTAATTTGAACTCAAATAAAAAGATAATAAAAAAAAGAAGATATTATTTTCTACAATTTTCAATTTTATTACACCGCCAGGGCAGGAATTTCAACTTTCTGGTCGTGTGGTGTATATTATTTTTCTTTATACCCGGTCGAAAGTACGTACTTTCGTATCAGTGTGCACGAGAAAAATATTTCGGCCCTCTCTTACAAACTGCATGCGAGTAATTCCTGCAGCGCATATAGGGTTGCTAGGACGCCAAACCTAAAAGCCGAACAGACCAGCCAGTTTGACCGGACATTTGGGTAAAAAAGCCGGACACCCTACATTATTGAGAATTTTTTTCTCAGTATTAATAGGTACGACAAAAAAAAATTATGTAGAATCAAGCTTTTTTGATTATTACCATAAATCTTGTTAAATTTTAATGAATAATAAATAAAACGCCAAATCAGTCCAAATAATTTATTTTCTATCAGTCAAATAAAGCCATCAGTCAAAATTAAATTCTACATAAACATTTTTAAATTATAACAAATAATTCAAAGGATATTTTATGGAGCAGATAAATTAGTTAATAATTATTTTGTTTAACACGACATTTCGTAATAATTTATTACTTCTTCAGGTGCTCTATAAACAATAATATAAAATATAAAAATATGTTAGAAATACAAATAAAGAATTAACAATAATTATTTGTATTTCTAACATATTTTTATATTTTATATTATTGTTTATAGAGCACCTGAAGAACTAATAAATTATTACGAAACGTCGTGTTAAACAAAATAATTATTAACTAATTTATCTGCTCCATAAAATATCCTTTGAATTATTTGTTATAATTCAAAAATGTTTATCTAGAATTAAATTTTTAATTAAAAATAAGGAGCTGAACTTTTTATAAAAAAAAATTTAAATTATTTTTAAATTAAATAAAAGCAATTGTCAAATAAGCCTTATTTACTTGCTATTACTTCCCAAAGCAAAACGAAATAAAAAAAACAATCTGAACAAAACAAAACTTTAAGTTTGTGAAATGTAAAAAACCTAAAAAGCCGGACACCGTTTAATTTTGGCCGGATACTCTATCAAAAAGCCTAACTATGTCCTGCTTTATCCGGACGCCTGGCAACCCTAAGCGCATAAATGTTACCCTACTGCCAGACTATGCTCCTCGCTCTGCTCATCGCGCTGTTGCCCTAAGCGGCCAGACACTGCTGTACTCGCGACGCTCCGCACTGGGCTTTCGCCTTTCGGGAATGGAGGTCGATACTGTGCCTTACACTTAGACCGCTTGATGCGTACTGAGTGGCGCGGGAGTATGTAGCCGGCTTACTCGTGCTCTTATTGCCGGTCCTTTGACTCGCGCACAAAAAACCGACAATCGAGGGAGCACTGGGCATGATGAGTAACGCGGCCACACAACGTCTCTGTCTCCTTTCCTCGCTACTTCCCATGCCACTCGTCGAGTGTGTGGCTGAGGCATTAGGCTTTTTGCCTTAAAAACGAAGCCTAAAGGACGTACTTTCAACTGGGTGTGGAAAATATAGTTTATCCATCCTCAATAGATGGCCATCAACTTTGTTTGTGTACATTTGGTAAAGAATAAGAAAACAAAGCGCACATGAAACGTTCAATTGGTAAATATGTATACCAAATGCAAGTAGACTGTTTTTATTTATTGCTGTCGTCTTGGAGTTGTTTTATTTTTTACGGTTCTTCGTATATATGTATAAAACGTTCGATAGGGCGATGTCACCGTATAACTTTATTTATGGTAAATAAGTACGTACGTATACACAGACATATTTCATACGTTTTATACAGTAGAGCGACGATTATTCACAAAACAGTAATTTACGACTTTCATTCGTTCTGATTTACATTTTGTAACGATATTATTTAACTTTTTGGTAGTTGCAAACTGTAAACAGAGAATTTTATTGTATACAAGAATTTTTTAATGTGTAATTTTAATATATAAATGTTCTTTATGGACTTGCCATACACTTTTTTTGTCAATGTGGTAAATAAATCTACTTACAAGGTACTTACTTACTTATAAATGCAGTTCATTTCAGCCATAATTACTGAAATTTATTTAGATATCAATTTCTAATTCAATATCACCTTTGGTTTAATAACTTGTTTATACTATCAGTCAAGAATGTCAAAATAAGTTTAGAACAGAGATTGGGCTTTTAATTAGGAGTTAAATTTAAAAAAAACCCGGGTCGCAGTGCCCAAACCCTGCCGACAATATAGTGTATTTGCTAATACAGGCAGTCTGATTTTATTACATGAACTTAAGTTTGTGTTTGGTCAAAATAAAAAATTTAACCCCTTAATACACCCCTTAAATTAATACTTAGTTTTTTTCTTAATTGCAACATTACTATCATCGAACATCTACACCAAATTAAATACACCTTTCAGTAAATAACTCACTATCTGCAAACTGGTGTTTTCATAAAATTTGTAAATCCGGTCCTGGCGGGCCGATTTTTTTCCAATTTCGGGAGCACATTTTAATTGCTACTAAAAGAGTAAATTTCAATTTTGAAACGATTCTGAGAATTTTTTCGGTATTTTTAGGCCCAAAAACTTTTTTCAACCCCTAAAACCAACCTTAAAATGATCCGATTGGGCCCATTTTAAATAGGCTTCGTGCGGTGATGGATTCCAACATGCGTGCCAAATTTCGTTAAAATAAATTGACTCTTTCGAAAGTTATAGCCCGCACGTATATATATATATATATATATATAATTTTTCCAAAAATGGTGCCAAAGTGCTTAGAAGGTTATGAAACGTCGAGAAATTTTGGTCCGACCCCTAGGTCCCGCCATCCGACCGACGCCAATAGTGTATGTTGCCATATGGCAAATACACTAATAATGCATTTGTAATGTTAATCTGAAAAGTAAGCTGCAAACAGTTGCTTAGCCTACTACAAGATTTTCAGGTAGACATTTAAAACATATTGTTTGGCTTCTAAGTACATAAATATTGTATTATCAACGAAATTACACATGTGGGCCAAATTCCAACTCAATCGGTTAACGGATAAAAATTCAAAAGAGTTATTTGCACCCGGACGAAGCCGGGCCGGTCAGCTAGTTACCATAATATTGTATTATCAACGGAACTACATACGTGGGTAAAATTTCAATTAATCGGTTAACAGGTAAATATTCAAAAGTGCGATTTGCACCCGGACGAAGCCGGGTCGATCAGCTAGTTACCATGATATTGTATTGTGTACAAAATTTTAACTCAATTGGACATCGGGAAAGGGTTAAAATATCGGTCGTAAGATTTGAAACAAATATATACGAGACGTAAAATTGATTAAATAAATAAAAATGGTTACAAACATAACCTCACAATACTCAAATATGGCACCTAATGAAATGTAGACCTTTGTATAGTTTCAACATAATGTCACTAGACATTATAACGCTCAGATTGCAATATTAGTATTTTTATCGAGAATATTGCAAGTTGCTTTAAAATAATAACGCTTTGTCGATAACAAAGAAATATTGTATATTTTATATTATGTTGATGCATAAAGTGCAGCTTCATTGATATTGTCTGTGTGTAGCTTCATCATCACTTCATCGAACTGACAGGAACTGAGTTTCAAAAGGAAGTTGTTATTTCTGTTTCTGAGATCTTGAGTTTTGTGAATATTTTCTAGTTCAAAAGTTTCACGTTTTATGAAAAATGCAAATTATATATCATATGATACCATTTTACAATATAAAATATCTGTAATTTAAACCAGAACATACTACCATGTAAAGAGAACTGAAAAAAGTAACCGAGTTAAGATTATTAGATACAGAGGTCAACTGGATCCATTGGATCGTAGTGGGGAGATCGCGTCATGATATCGCGTGGTTGATAAAAATATTGGACGGTCTCCCAGCTGACGTCATTAATGATCTTGGTATAATTGAATACCAATTACGGATACTTTGCTAGTTGGCATTAATTAAATAATTAATTAAATGTGCAGTTGCGGAATTCTTTTTTTTTATAAATCTTAGAATGTAGTTTTTGATGTTTTGTTATAAATATTAAAAGGAACCATAGTTGGAATTATACCTATAATAATTATAAAGAACCAGTTCAAGTCACAAAATCAGGCCCTATACTCGTATTTTTAGTTAGTAACAAATTGGAATCGCAATTAAGTCCAGAAAAATCTAACCTGGGCTTAATTTTCATAGCTTCAATTTATCACTTTTTTTGTGTTTGAATTTCGAACCTGGGAGTACCAGAGGTTCCTAACACTTTCTGGACCCAAAAAGGAAATTTCAACATCCCGTAGTCCGTAATAATTAATTTTTGAAGACATATTAAAATATTGATGCATATTATCTGTACCAAATTTATCTGCTTATTTATTTATTCATCATAGAACCCCCATCGAAGGCTCCACCGTCCACTGTTGGGAATCTATGTAATAGACGAACCATAACAGCGTCCCTACAATCTCGGCTGTTCTTGATTCCTTTATTATTTTCGATCACATTCGGTAATGATCTTCAAACATTTTAGAAAATAACTTACACACAACAGAAGGTACTACACATTTTTATGTATCGAGAAAATGTATGAACGATTTTCTTGGAAATGTAGTTTTGTTACTATGATTAAAAATATCTTTCTATAGAAAACTGAAAGATATATAAGAAAATCCACAGGCATTTCACGGCTTAACTGATCCGAACTTTTTTAATGCATTCTCAAAACTTTTATTGCGTTTTGGTAACCTATATTACACACCTTATATCTATAACGTCAGTACATTATAGTTCACTAGTACAGAACTATACTCTTCACAAACAAAATTTGATAACTATTACCAATCTGAAAAATTTAATGTACCAATAATAATCGGTATATATTATTTCTCAAAGGTGTTTTTTGTTGGTATGAAATACTGTATCAAAATTAATGTTTGATACGCCATTTTGGAGATTATTTTTCTCTCTAATGACGAAAACTAAGTTAATATCTTAAAAATAATGTTTTCATTAAAAAATTTAACAATTTCATTACAGAACATAACATTCGGAAAAAGCAAATGTCGTTTTTTGCACCGACGAATTTATAGCATATAGGTATCGTATATGCTCTCAAATAAAATATCTATATCTATCTGTTTATTATACATATATATATATATATATATATATATATATATATATATATATATATATATATATATATATATATATATAAATGGATGTTAGGATACACGTTAGAGATTAATAGATATTGTAATTTTGGATTCGTTTAGTTCAGTATAGCGTACGCAATGTCAACACACGTGGGGTATAGGAAGAACTACTTAAACTTCCTAATCACAAGATTTAGAAGTTGGCAAACAGTTTGGAGTGTTGGCGTCAATAAAAGTTTGCGTTGAGTGTAATTTGGGGATTGTCAGTGCAACTGAGTGCAACAGGCTACCTTTTTAATATACTGTTGCTTTAGATTATGTCTACGTCATACAGGTAGGTTCCGCATCGCTAGTCATCAAGATGACATGCTTCTTATAACATTTCGGAATATCGAAAATTAGGACGATTTTTTAAAATTTTTTATAGAAAAAGACACTATATGTTGAATCCAAGAAGAAGAAGAATACTTCTGTATGTATTGGTTTAGATAAGCTATGGGATTTCAAAGTTTTTTTTTTTTTTAGTTGAGAGAGGTATATAAATCGTAAAAATATACATATATAAGTGAGATATCTTTTTTAGTTATGGGAGTTTTAAGCGTGCATTTTTCTATAAAAAATATATACAAAAAAGAAGAATATCAGACATTTTATTTTTTATTTATTTAAAAAAAGAACACGTTGATCCTAAAAAGCAAAAAAAGCATCTTTTCAATTTTCTGGGACCATTATATTAATATCTCTGTCAATTGCCATTTTAAATCCATATGAACAAAAAAGACAACAAAGTAGGCATTGCCATCGTCAACAGTCCTCACATAATTCAAATATGGTCGAACTGAACTGTCAAAAATATTACAAATATACTTATTACGGTGTAAGAATCAGCTATTTTATAGGGGTTACGAGCAAAAATTGTACTATATATCTCGATTGTAATGCTTTTATGATTTGTGTGACTGTTAAAATTCGCTTAATGCTCGTTTTAACATGTTACACTGGTATATGTAAAATAATGCATTACAATCTAGATACATAAACAACTATTATATCCTCTAATTCAGAGAAAATAACTTTTCAGAGATTTTTTTTAATTTCTGAAAAATTGGCAATACCCATAGCTTTTAAATTAAAACTAGGTCCTGCCATCCGACCGACGTCAATAGTGTATGTGTCATATATGGCAAATATACTAAAAAGTATG
The DNA here is from genome assembly GCA_034508555.1 of Venustoraphidia nigricollis. Taxonomy (NCBI): domain Eukaryota; kingdom Metazoa; phylum Arthropoda; class Insecta; order Raphidioptera; family Raphidiidae; genus Venustoraphidia; species Venustoraphidia nigricollis. Next base: position 1,215,644 of record JAVRKA010000079.1, read on the forward strand.
TAAATATGCCCGTGCCAACTGAATTAAATCTACAAGCATATTTTATCCGAGAGAATTTATATTTCGTCAAAAATCTTATTTTTTCAAAGAAACATTATAATCATGGATAATGCACTCGGCATTCAGTACTCTGCGGTGTAAAATATATATGTATTTCTATAAAGTTTATATTTTAATGAGCTAGAGTAATGAGTCTTGCTCTGAGGTCAAGAGATCGCGGGTCAACGATATGACGAGACGTGGCCGTCGCGAACTGCGGCAGATTTTCGTGAAAGAAGACGACGAAATTCTCAGCTCTTACATACATATAATTTGAGAGCTGCAGTAGATTTTATTTTTTCACTTATAGTTTTATTTTGTGGTGAAAATGTTCTTTGAAGTTGAGATGATTTTTTTCCCTTATTGTGGCGCAAAAGGATTAAGCGGTGTGCATGATGCAAGGCAGACATTCTCAACATTTTTTCTAGCACGCCAGAGGATGACTGGATTTATTTGTGTGTATATGTATTTTCAATGTCGGATGATCAACTTTAAATAGGGAATTCATTACACGATATTTACGGGACTCTTCATTGATGAGCTTCGAAATAATGCTTCACACAAAATACAGATTATAAAATTACTTTAATAAAATTCTTGCGGGATTTAAATGCAGCCGACAAGGACAAAAAATTATATAGTATGTCGCTTGTAATACTGTTTCGAACCTATATTTAAGAACTTAGTTTGTTTTGGTCTTAAATTAAAGATATTAGTGGGGCGTCTAGGTGCGCTGCAGGGTGCTTTTTAAAAAATCAAAAAGTTTTTTTCACTAAAAGTGGCGTAAAATCATTTAATATTCAGAAGAGCATTGTATTGCCTGAACCCATTTTTTTATTTGACCTGTAGCGCCCTGAAAGAGGAAAGTTAGTTTTGGATCAAAAATCTGGTCGAGAACTTCAGGCTCGAAAGAGGAGGCTAGTCAGCGTTTTCTGAGTATTCGCGTATTAGAGAGAGAAAGAGAGAGAAGACACGACTGTTAACCGTGCTTTTATAAATACAGTGTGAAATAAATATGTTACCCATCATTGGCGACTACTGTAAGATTCGCTCGTTTTTTTAAATAATATTTTCGTTGATTACTGACTCCAGGAGAACCTTTCACGATTAAAATGTTGAAAACTAATGGTTTATAAAATGAAAATACCGAGACATATTTTTGATAATGATGTATGCACTCTGCATAGAATTTTGTATGAACTATACGTACAGTGAATTCTTTTGTAAAGAACACGATAGACATATATTTATAGGTACCTATTATTTTCAGTTCTCCGCGCTTCCTCAATTAAAATATTTGTTGAAGACGGTCATTAAGGAAATCATGTTATCAATAATGTGATCCGGCTAAAATTTATATTGAAAAAGAGAAAATATACCTTATAGGTGAGGCTTTTTTAAACGTATAGTTCACGTACCCCTATTAATTTTCCAAGACAACGGCGAACCCTTTAAAAAAACTTGCTATAGGTAGAGAAAAATAAGGTATTTTATTAATAAAAAAGTAAATTAAGAAAATCAAAAAATCCTACGACTGCATATTATCATTTGATCTTGTTTCTATTTTTTCTCTTCTCTTTTTACGCAGTACGGATTTTTGTTTTTTTTAATGTACTTTTTATTGACATCTTTTTACTGTTAGATTTTTCAGTTTTTGTCGATTAGCATCTCCGGAAATAATAACAAAAAATTATTACAAACGGCACGAAAATACTCTTACAAAACGTAAATTATCTTAAACTCTATAAAAATCAGTTTTCATATAAAATGCAAGAACTGTAGAAAACAAATTAAATTTTCGCTAATCCCAAACTTAATAACCTTAAAATCTTTTTTATTACTGAGTAACATTTTTCAGTTCGTTTAGGAACAGTGAAATTAAAAATAAAAAGAAGTCCATGCAATCAGTTCTAGCTGGTTTATTTTGTTGAAGCGACGGAGCTTGGCTATGTGAGTTGTTTATATTCGGGATATTAGTACAAAAAATACATGATACAGCCACACTGATAGTTATGCGCTAACGCACAAAATATTTCTCTCTATCCGATGTTGACCGAGATCTAACGACATCAGATCGGGATAAGTACGAATCCAATGAGCTTAATAATGCAAGCTTAAGTTTTACCAACACCGATTGGCTTGAGAATAGCTAAGCGTGCAGCGATGCACTGTCAATTAGGCGCTAACGCACAAAATATTTCTCCCTATCCGATGTTGACCGAGATCTAACGACATCAGATCGGGATAAGTACGAATCCAATGAGCTTAATAATGCAAGCTTAAGTTTTACCAACACCGATTGGCTTGAGAATAGCTAAGCGTGCAGCGATGCACTGTCAGTTAGGCGCTAACGCACAAAATATTTCTCCCTATCCGATGTTGACCGACGTCTAACGACATCAAATCGAGAAAAGTACGAATCCAATGAGCCTAATAATGCAAGCTTAAGTTTTACCAACACCGATTGTCTTGGGAATAGCTAAGCGTGCAGCGATGCACTGTTAGTTAGGCGCTAGCGCACAAAATATTTCTCCCTATCCGATGTTGACCGACGTCTAACGACATCAAATCGAGAAAAGTACGAATCCAATGAGCCTAATAATGCAAGCTTAAGTTTTACCAACACCGATTGTCTTGGGAATAGCTAAGCGTGCAGCGATGCACTGTTAGTTAGGCGCTAGCGCACAAAATATTTCTCCCTATCCGATGTTGATCGACGTCTTACGACATCAAATCGAGAAAAGTACGAATCCAATGAGCCTAATAATGCAAGCTTAAGTTTTACCAACACCCATTGGCTTGAGATAAGCATGCAGCGATGCCGTTGTTAAAATACTGTTTTCTTGACCCCTTAATTCGAAGCCCCACCTTCCAGGATATAACTCCAAAAATGGTAAAAGGATATAAAGAGAAATTTTGTAACGATTTACGTCGTGCCTCTTCTTTCTTTCCAATCTTTAATACAGACCGAATATGATGAGTGTCAAACCATCGAACCAAGAAAGTACCTCACGGATTTCTATCCGCTTCTCTTCCAGCTATATTTTCGAAAAAACCAGCTAAAAAACCCAAACAATGTCTCTGATTTTACGTGTCCCTATTTGCATACCTAGTATTCATTTAAAAATTTTCATCAAGAACGTCTCAAATTTTGTGCATGTTTTCCTGTAAGTTTTCTTCAAACATTTTGCCAATGCGCATGACCCATCTTTATACCATGGTAGAATAGAAGTTAAACAAAGGTGGCGCAAACAATTTGGTAAATCTGCTTTACGCTTGAATTAACACAGCAATGACTTTTTTAAATCCTCCACAATATTTTTATTGCTACTGTACGAAGCATATCGTCAAGTTAAGGCAGGAATATTCAGTCATTGTCAGATCTGTCTTTTTTTAAACAGTGATGTAGGCCTGACCAGTTGTGAGATTTAATTTGAAAATAACTACTATTACGTTTGATATACATAGGAACACTTCATGAAGCCTATTTAAAGTGGGCCTAATCGACCCATTTGAAGGGTGGTTTTTAAACGTTGATAAATATTTTGTGCCCAAAAATATGGAAAAAAATATCAGAATACATTGTAAACTCTATATAGCGACGCTGAAGGGACTGCGCATTTTCTGGCGTTATAGAAAGTTGTCGTTATATGGAAAGAAAGAGAAATCAATATTGTTTTACTATTATAGTATTATTTAATAATAATGCATAAAATTTACAAACATTACTACTAACACAAATAAATACGGGTTAGATAATAAAGCTGCAGTTCTTATCAATTTCGGCAACTTAGAAAGTACCTACAAACAAGCAAGTAATTTTGGCAACTTATAAAGCACCTAGTTGCTTTATAAGTTGCCAAAATTACTTGCTTTATAATGACATATGGTCGTTATTTAGAGTGTGATGCTACATTGAGTGTATCATATGGATAACAAGGCTAGCCAACCAAAGTCGAGTAATTTCCTAGTTTTAAATCGAGTGACGTTACATGGAGTTTACACTGTAGTATCAATTAAACGATGTCCCTAAAATTTTAATAAAACGGGCCCGACAAGGCCAAACTTACAAATTTTATGAAAACACCTAGTATACGAATTTACTTACTAAAGGATGTATTTAATATGGTCCATTGGAGTAATAACAATATTTCAACTGAAAAAAAAAATATTTTAAGGAGTGTTTTAAGATGTTATTATGAACTTAAATTATTAAAAATTATTTTTATCCTTTTTAGTACACTGCAAAGTTTTTTATCTAATATTTTATTAGGTACATTTATTTACACAACTAATAATTGATTGATATCTGTAACTTGTATGAATATTTATATAAAGAATAGATGGAAGACCGTCCCTAGGATCGAATCTGAATCCAATTGCTTTAGCTACAAATGATATATTTGTCTTTGCGTGGATTGCATCCCTGAGCGACATCAAGGCGAGCGAATCCGCTGTATCTGTACATTGTATTCGGCAGATATTAATAACGAAATTCATTTCCATTCAAATGAACGAATCTGTAACGTGCTCAGCTGCTCCTATATTCTTAATCTGCTTAATAAAATTTAGCATTCATAAAAGATTTTAATTTTATGAAAACATCATTTTTATTTCGTATTCCCATTTCGCTCTAGGTATAGCACAATGAATTATAATTTACTTATTTTGTGTGCCTTAGATTTTACATTTATTTCATATATTTTGCATAGTGTCTGTTTATATGATTTTAATAAATGGGTACTATCATAAAAGATAAAAATATCATTTAATTTTTGGTTTAAAATTTGAATAGCGCTTTTCCATTTGAATTACTATTCAACTTGGAACGTAAAAAAACTGCTTGAATACGCGTTCTAATTGTACGTTTTTTAACGTAGAACTATTTTATTTTTGGCGCACATTATGGTGTAGTTTTGCGATATAATTTCAAGATCATCTAATGGTGTAACCATTTTTACAAATTTCTATTTCAGCGTACATGTATTAAGATAATTATCGTTTACTTTTTTTGCTATTCCGTACATACTCCAATTTCATTGATTATTTGTAATCTAACCTATAAAATAACGATCAGCTGTTTATCAGTCGCCATCTTGATTATCACGTAATTTTTTCACCATTAATTCTTTTAAGCATTCTAAATTTGTGACTAATTTAGAACACATTTAGGTACGCCCATGAGCTTGTTTAATGGGTAGGTCGATGAGCTTGTTTAGCGGGTAGGCCGATGAGCTTGTTTAATGCGTGGGCCAATGAGCTTGTTTAATGGGTAAGCCGATGAGCTAGTTTGATGGGTGAGCCGATGAATTTGTTTAAATATATTGAATTGTGAAATATAAATGTACAACTCACTTAATTTTGAAATTATAGTATACCTAATAGAGCTGCATCCAAAGGGCGCCGGATATTACCGCCTGAAATTAATTTTTTTTTCTAAATTTTGCAATTTTCCAAGTTTTAGAATTAAAAAAGAAACAGTTAAATAATATATCCACTGGTATTATCATATAAAAAGAAAAATAAGTTTGTTTAAAAAATTGTTCTTTTTAATATTGTTTTTTTAACAAATTGAAGATAATTTTAACAAACAGAATTAATGCAAGCATCAAAGGATTCGCTGCTTAATTAATCATCATTTTTCGATATCACATTCTATGCAATCTACATAAATAAATGCGTGATAAAATATGCAGAAAGTCTAAAGTGAAACACTTTTTTATGAACCTTTACGTTTATCAGTCTATGTTTTACATGCAGCTGTTAGTCAGTGGACAAACGATTAAAAATAATCGTCTAAAAGCTCTTCATCTATAGCGACGTGTTGTAGACAGAGAAACCATACAAGCTTTGTTTAAGTAAACCTGTATGTCTTTCTTTATCAGATGCATGGCATTTTCGTAGAAAAAATGTAAAGCTTTTTCGTTGATTACATGCGGAGATGTCCTATGATTATAGTATAGCGTGGATTATCCGAGTGTTGACAGAATGCTTTTTTTATATTTATTTTAGAAACAACTAAAAAAAGAGTAGGTCCATGTTTTTGTATACGCATTTGAAGTTATAGAGTTTTGACGTGATTAAAAATCAAATTTTAATATACATGCAAATAATTTATTGAAATAAAATCTTCAGAAAGTTTAAGATTCATACAAAAAATTAACCTCAAATATTTGAAAACACTCAAAATTTTATTTTGGTTTTAATCGTCTAGAATATGATATTATTATAGTTTTCAGATGGCAGAAAGTGCATTGATTTCATCCATCTGTCATGTTAGTCTGGGTTTTTATAACCAATTTAATATTTTTAAATTTTCCTTAGCGCGGCCAATTTTCGTTAGTGTACAAGCTTCATACTGTCGAGTTTTCGTTAGCAGTGCACACGTAACTTCCGTTGCGTCCTAAAATTTTAATCTCAACGCGCCAAAAGAAGTGTAACTTCAACAAACAAACACGTACATATAGAGTTAAAGCCCATATTTATTGCGTTTCATCAGAAAATTATACTTTTATCTAAAATACCTACGTTAATACTACTGTAGATATTTTTTCAATTTATTTGAAACATAATAGTAGGTACGAATGTTATAATTATTTTTTAAATTCAGTTTTAAAAAAATTGAGCTTACACTTTTTATATCCTTGATACACTGTTGAAAACAATTAAAAAAATCATCTAAAATATGCATTAATTAGTTGGAATAAACAAAAAAGTCTTTATCTTTGTCGATATGAAATACTTTTCCCGTCACCGTATATTTTTTTCTACGTTGACAGCTATTTCAAGGTCATACGAGTGAAACCTTTTTCTTAACGAGGAACAGTAAGAATCGACGCGAAGCAAAAGAGTGTGTCTTTTAGACACCCCAAAAATATGCTTTGAAGTTTGAACGTTGATATTGTTCTCCAAAATCAGAATATTCCTCCAATTCCTTAAAATCGTACCTCAGTACGGATTAGTTGGAGCAAAAGAGACGACCACAGAATAAGATACAAAAACATATTCGTTTACGCGTTAGTTTGAAAAAACTTCAAATTGTTACTTAATTGCCAACAATAAAGAAGCTTACGAATTTAAAATTAAATAAAACACAATATAGGAACAAATTCTACGTTTGTGAAGTCATAAATAATCCTTACCCTCTGGGTAAATATTTATTTTTGAAACAAAAATACAGGATGTATAAAAATAAAAATTTGCCCCTAAGGATATGCATCATTAAACAACTTTGAATTAGAGAAACAAAAACATTCTGTTGAAATTGCTTCTATTTTTTCCTATATTGTAACGAACATTTTAACAGTTATAACATGTAAAATGGAAGCTTTTCTTGTTTGCTCATCCTTAAAACGGTCTACCGTTCTTTAAAAAAAAGCTGTAAAAAAGCATAATATGTCGGCTATAATTGTACATACATATTTTCATTTTCCTCACCTGTATATTTCATGCTGTCTGGTTAACCCTTTTTCATCATTTTACTACTTATTTTATGATTTAGATTACTCTTTGTATTATTTAGCTAATTGTTTCAAATGAAGTTTATATTACCGCCTTACAGTGTTAATGATCTTAATAGCCCGAGATCCCACGACCGATTTTAACTAGAGTTTCTCTAGTAAGACAAACACACCATATTTAGCCAAAACAGTGGGAAAAAACATAAATTTCCATGGTAAACTTTTTAAAGAATAATGCAAACAACAATGTTAATAATATGAACGGAAAAAGAGATAAAATAAAAAATAAATATCAAACACCTGGAATAGTAAATGTTATACTTTAGAAATGTTAATTTATTTCGTATATTTTATTTATTATAAACAAAGAAATTAAATTCTTTTCCGTATTTAAAAAATAAACTTTGAAAATTATTTTCAAACTGACTTTTTTTTCTTTTTTGTCCTTGGTAATTAATATAAAAATGATTTGTCGGGAAAAGGACTTTTTAAGTAAACATTTGTTATTTATAGCGACGTTTCGTCCCTTGCTTGAAAAAGTCCCAAGCAAGGGACGAAACGTCGCTATAAATAACAAATAAGTGTTTACTTAAAAAGTCCTTTTTCCCGACAAATCATTTTTATATTATTTCAAACATTTATTTTGCTGTATTTTGTATGGATTGCTATCCTTTCCTCACAAGGAAATAGATTTCGTGCTTGTTTGTATTGCTAGATTTAAAACATAGACTAAATGATTCGTCTGCCATTCACAGATGTCTCTCACATCAGATGTCAGACTCTTTTTCCTTGTAATAAGTGTAAACTAAGACTCATTCGGCAAGGAAAGGGTTAATAAGACAGCGCAAGAGAGTAACAAACAAGCGTTACATTTTAACACTAGAGGCGCTGGCATCGTACAACGAACCCGAATTTTCTATTCAGAAGCTAGACGTATACACCTCAATGTAAAAGTTGATGAGAGAGACTCTTTAGTGTTTTAGTCATTTTTTTAATGCAAGTTGAATGTAATATTTTATATACTTATTTTATATTCATAAGTATTACATATTTACATTCGGACGTACAAAGTCTTTGTATAGAACATAAATATCAACACACATTGCGACGAGATATATACAACAAGAAAACAATGCATACGGCCTTAGAGTTAAATGGCCACTAAATACAACATTTATATAGAGTTGAGGTTTTTATAACGTAAAGTGACATGTTTTGAAGCTTGTTTTTGCGGACGCAAGTTGACAATTGCATGTCAGTGACGAAAAATTAGGGTCGCGCATGCGCAAATGAAAAGTATCGTGTTTTCTTCACTTGGGAACTGCTTCTCAGACCCAGGAATTTTAGACATTGACTCAAAATTAATACGTAATAAGCTGAAATTTTACTGAGAGTATCGAACGACATAAATATCTAACCTGCTAGCGTGCATCGTCCGCCATCTTGAAAAATGGCGACCGAAGTAACATTTTTCGCAGTTATCTTGGAATATGCCTACGCTATCAAAAAATGTTTGGCGTGAAATTTCCTATATTTTTTTGCTGTCTTGTTTAACAGAACTTGCCGTTAAGTCAGAAATTAAATAATTAAAATAATCAGTCTTTGAAATTTTGGATATAAACACGAAAAGTTCTAGTAAGAAGAGTGCTCAAGAAATGTTTAATTTCCATTTAAGAATTATAAACCTATTTATGCGGGTTATCTGATTGTGCTGAAAAATTTGGAAAATCTAGTCACGGTCATCCTACAGATGCAATTCTTGCTCTCTGCAAATTTTCAGCTTATTTCGAATTTTCTTCCGGATTTTGACACATTTTGTCTAAAATTCTCGGAATAATTGTGTATAGGTAAGTACGTAATATAAAACATTATTTTACTTTATGAATTTTGAACGTTTTTATTGTTAAGTTTCGGATAATAAACTAAAAATATCTATTCATACTAACTCACAATAGTTTTTCCCGACAGACCAATATTTGCTTGTCGACTACAGTAGAACATTAATAAAACTAACGCAAAAATTCACGTACGTTATTCGTTGGCCTGTGTAAGCACGTATTCCTGGCTGCGTTTGCTCGATTTTCATTTAACTAATTTATTGTACAGCAAACCCGGACGCTTGCGGCACTTTGTAAAATATAAAAGCAGATACATTTAAATTTCTATTACAAAACTTTTTATTTTTCTTTCAATTAGCTAAAGCGTATAGTGTGCCTATTCATGTACATATCTGTCAGGCCAAGGCACATACAATAGCATACTGTACATATACCAGGTGTAACAAAACCGAGCCCCAAAAGACTATTTGTTGTTACAGTGGAATCCGTTTATAATGACATCGAAGGGAATTGACAAACACGTCATACTAAGCGGACGTCATACAAAGCATTTTTGTGAAAAAAAAAACTTTCTTTTTTTTAGGTAGCATAGGGCCGCTGACGGGTATTCTTTTGTTTCGCGTGATTTTAAACTACTGAATTAACGCTTGATCAACATTTTCTTGCGCGATTTTCGAAGCCTCTTCGGTTTCAAAACATTTGAATTGAACGATCGCTTAATCCGGTTCTTGTTTTTGAAAATCATTGAGATTGTCGAATGACCCACGCCCAATTCCTCTGCGAGAGATGAGCTTGATTCTCCATTTTTTAATCTGCATATTATTCACCTTTCTCCTCAATCGTAAATGCTTTACGACGTTGAGATGACATTTTTTACATAGGATATCACTAAAAACAATGCGTGACGTTCAACTATCAATTACTCACTGAGATTCAAAACAAAAACAAGCCACGTGCCGAACGTCGTCGGGAATCAACGAACATTGCCGAAGGTGTAAAGAATCATGTCGGTCACTATAGACGGACAAAATTTATTAAAAATGGGTCATAATAAGCGACATGTCACTGTAAGCGAAGTCATTATATCCGACTTTGTTACAAAGAATTCTATATGAAAACCAAACCTCGTTGTGTAATTACGTCATAATAGGCGGTTGGTCAATATAGGCGGAGTCATAATAAACGGATTCTACTGTATTTTGACCCGACTGCGCATTACAAAAGAAGCGTTAGACTGTTTTCACACGAGAGTCTAGTTGTCAGAAACGGAGAACTTCTGAAAGAAAACGATTCGGTGGATCAGGAGTGGTTAACCATTTATTTCAGGTCGTTAATTTGTTTTTATACACTAGCGGACCCGGTAGGCAAACGTTGTCTGCCATAGACCTCGTTAGCGTTGAATTGAGAGGTGCTGGGAGGCTGAAATTTTGGAATTAGGTATATGTTTTTTATGTGAAAAATCCAAAAAAATTGTTTGGAAAATTAAAAAAAATATTTCAACAACAGCGCCACCTACCAGACCCATCAAAGTGGCCTCATAAGCACAAAAAAAATCCGGTCAATTGGGCGACAGGACCATTCCAACTTAAAAAATATTCACATTTGACATATTATAACAAATTAAATAAAACTGGTAACGGCTAGAAACAAAAATGATATTTTATTAACAAAATAAAATTACTTGCAATATACTGTTCAATTGATTTTTTTTATTTTTATAAAAAGACGTTTCGACTAACAGTTAGTCGAAATGTCTTTTTATAAAAATAAAAAAATCAATTGAACAGTATATTGCAAGTAATTTTATTTTGTTAATATTATATCTATTACTGTTGGTAAAATCAATATTATTAAAAATGATATTTGCTATTTGTTTCCATGGTTACATAATATGGTTTACATGTAAAAATTAATCCAAATTGACTTTATTTCTTTTTTGTCCTTGGTAATTAATATAAAAATGAATTTCCCGAAAATTCATTTTTATATTAATCCAAATTGTTTACTGTTTCGTCCATTTTGGTGTTAATTGTGAATATTTTTTATAAAAAAAAAACAGAATATTATTCTGGTTTCTTTTTATAGAAAATATATTGTCAATTTCCTACAATTATCAAATTAAAATATAAATATTTTTCACCCAAATATTTCGTCATTCTACAATGGTCATTATACAATTAGAAGGGATTCATTAATTATCTGGATATTACGATGCTTGAAGACCTAATTAAGGTCGAAACGTTGCAGCTAAGTAATAATCAATAGTTTTAATGTTTTTTGCCTGTTCCAATTTCCTGATAATATTCACAATTAATCCAAATATGCTTGTCAACTGCCTAATTTCTTTTTGACGATGTTTAGAACAAAAGGACTGCTGCTTTTTTATGTTCAAAATATTTTCGAAACTATCAAGTTTAGGAAAAAAAATTTTTACAATACTTTCTTAGAAAAATAAATAGAACATAAATCATTTTGGAAAAGTATATCATTATATGAGAAAAAACAATGTTATAGCATATATTTCTTTTGCGCATGCGCCGATTTTCCCTAAAAACAATAGGGCTCTTCATATTTGCATATAAAACATCCTCTCAAAATTTGCTTTCAATCCGTTCATCCGTTTGACCTGTATCGTGCTCACAGATTACCAAACAGACGCACAGAGTTTTTCCAAAAATACGTTTTTTGTATTCAGGAGACCTCAAAACGAAAAAATAACTTAAAATTCTGAAAAGTGAATTTTGACCTAAATTAGTAGGTACCATTCCCCACTAGTGGGTTGGAATGGTAAAATTCGTTAAAATCATTACACAATTTATAGAGCAATATAATCACTGAATAACCTTCGCTTAAATACTGTAGGTTAAACATTTGTTTTTACACTTGTTGAAATTATGGCAAAATATAGTTAACGTTTTACTAAGTCAGAATATTTATGAACGAGCCGTAACTAAACTACACCCTGTATATCTCCATGTGTGTTTCATATAATTTACGAACATTTTTTTTTGGTTTCTTCTCTGTTACACCCCGTACAGCGTGGATAGTTGTGTCTATTTTACTACTAGTAGTAGCTATGAAACTAGTGGCCACCGACTTCACTAACTGTAATTGGAAAATTAAATTTTAACTATCCTTTATAATTGCACAGTGTTACAATTCCATGTTGTAATTACGTCATGCGATAACATTTCATATAAAATAGCACTGTATGAATAGATGTAGTCGAATTGAAATTTTTTCAGTATTTCCATTATTTAGTGGCTTTTTTAAAAGAGGATCAATTTTTTTATTAAAAAAATTTTTAACTAAATTTTTATGCAATGTTTTAAAATTTGAAAAAAAGTGGGAACGTGTATTTATTTGAAGTTATACTTGTACGTGATTAAAACTAATTTTTAATATACATGCAAAAAATTATTGAAATACAATCTTCAAAAAGTTTAATAATAATAATAATACTTACCAAAAATTAATTAATGATAATTTTGTTTTTGTTTTTATATTGTCATTGACTTAGTTCATTAGTGTCTTAATTGCATATAATCATTTAAAACTAAACGACACACAAAACATCCGTGAGCCAAGGTAGGATTCGAACCTATGACAGTCCCGTCAAGAAGCCAGCCCGCTAACCCCTGAATCACACTGTTGATTTAAGAATAGCATTTATACTTTTCTAGCATCGGAAATCTGTATTGTTGTTAGGTAATTTATGCGTAGCATTTTGCTGATTGTCATATTCTATAATAATGAAATATAAAACTGAAGATAAGTAAATAAAAATGTTCCATTAAAATAAATAAGTACATAGCATGTTTAAAACGAACAGAATAATTCATGCGTGTTTTAATATTCCACTTTGCAATATTTGACTAGCTTCGAATATTCAACGGTTATAGAATAATATAAGTCGGTAATTTATGTGTAGGAATACAGTGAATACATATTATGGACATAATATTACTGTTTCTACATTGGCGACAAAATATTTAGTAAAGAGCTGTTAAGCATTTTTGGTAGGTATTTGAGGCACTAAAAATTAGTACAATATCCGAAGGGGACTTAACCGACTTAACTGATTTATCAAACATATTAATCGCCTGGCAGGTAAAATGTCCCACCGAAACGACCTGTCTTTTTGAATATAACTATTTTTAGTTTCCAACATTATTCTGTTTAAATTTCAACTTGCTTGAAATATAATTTTTAAGTTTTAAAAATATGATTTTGCAAACACCTGGCGAAGTTTTAGACTTATTTAAAAAAATCTGGCTTTCTTATTTTTCAATCCCTTAAACACTAAATTTCAAGGTATTATACTTTCAAAATGCCTCAAAGAGTCACACTGAATTTTTTATAGCAACTTCATTTGCAAAAAGCGAGAAACTTTTTCCGGGATTTAAGACTATTTTTGGGAACTTATTTATGGGTACTTAGCACGATTTAACACTTTCCCAGACATATTCTTAAACCCCGTAAAAAGTGTCTGGATTTTTGCAAATATTTTTAAATATATTTAATGAAGTTGCTATAAACATTTCAGCGTAAATCAATCACTTATTTTTTCATTTTTGAAAATTCAACTAATTGGGGTATTTTGGTTTAATGTTAACCCCTCCAAAAAGTGTCTGCCTCATTTATTTATTTATTAAAAATCAACTTAACTATCGAATAGTACTTGTTGGCTTTTGAATCAAACACTTTTTTGGCACATATCTTTTTAAACCTTTCCTGTATGCACAGTATCTGGCGTACCCAGGTAGGACAAGCAAACACTCATTTACTGAAACGGGTGTCATGTGCTCTCCGACATTATAATTTGAATCTTAGTTCTGTCCCTTACTGTACAATCCTACAGTACACTTGTTACACAGAAATCGCGCAAAAACCTATCTATAATATTTTTCGTTGTTTTTATTTCTCATTGCATATATACATATGCATATTGCATATCATACAAACGTTGATATTTTTAATCAAATAGTTTTGAAAGCAATATAATATTGAAACATGACTACAGCACATGCAAACTTGTTATTTTAACATTTTAATACTTTGTGTTTCAGAATGTTACACAAACTATTCAAATACGTGTATTTGGTAATATTTATGTTCATACTGTGAGGACGTTTTCATTTATTAAACCATTCCCCAGTTCACCATTTTAAACCCTTTTTTGGAATTAAATATTATATTTATTTAGTTATTTGTTATTATACCGTTTTAACTCAAATTATAAATAAGTATCCAAAATCCTTCAGATCGTAAAATATGTTCGCGGAAAATTTCGAACTGTGGTCGCAAAATTCATGTTACTGTTTTTATTAGCTGTGATTAAGCATTAAAATTCACAAAATATAGCCTGCTGCTTAAAAATTGCAAAAAACATATTTTTTTGCCGTAAAAATTGAAATAAAAAACGTGATATTCGTCAATATTTCTTTACAGCACGTCATGAGATATCGAATAACGGAAAGGCAAAAGTAACATTTTGAAGTATTTTCTTTACAAAATGTTAAAAATTCTGACGTTGATTTGCTTGATAATTTTTTTTTTCAAATTAAATTTTTTCGGTACAAAAATTTGTGCAAAACTTATGCTAATTTTCTCATTTTTATCTGATTTTAAATCGTTCATTTAGATCAAATAAACTGTAAAAACTTATCTAAAAGTCATATGGGAAACATAGTACATATTTCTAGTTTATTTTGAAGCGTTAACCTCAAATATTGAGTAGAAACTAGAAACTTCTGAAACATGAGTAAGTACATTTTACATGCAAACACACATCCTACTGCCCGTAAGATAGAACTATGCGGGTGGAAAAGGGGACATATTGAACAGCTGGTAAACACTCATTTTATGTAGTTATTAGTGTATTTGCCATAAGGCAACATACACTATTGGCGTCGGTCGGATGGCGGGACCTAGGGGTCGGACCAAAATTTCTCGACGTTTCATAACCTCCTAAACACTTTGGCACCATTTTTAAAAATGTTTATATATATATGTATATATATATTTATATATATAGATATATATATATATATATATAGGTATATATATATATATATATATATATATATATATATATATATATATATATATATATATATATATATATGTGTGTGTGCGGGCAATAACTTTCGAACGAGTTAATTGATTTTAACGAAATTTGGCCCACGTGTTGAAATCCATCACCGCAAGAAGCCTATTTAAAATGGGCGTAATCGGGCTATTTTAAGGGTAGTTTTTAGGGGTTGAAAAACGTTTTTGGGCCCCAAAATACCGAAAAAATTCTCCGAAACGTTTCAAAATTGACATTTAACCTTCCAGTAGTAATTAAAAAATGTCCCTAAAATTTTAAAAAAATCGGCCCGACAGGACCGGACTTAAAAATTTTATGAAAACACTACTTTGCAGATAGTGAATTATTTACTGAAAGTTGTATATAATTTGGTATAGAGGTTCGATTGATAATAATATTGCAATTAAGAAAAAAAATGTTATTTTAAGGGGTGTATTAAGGAGTCAAATTTTTTATTTTGCCAAAAAACCAACTTAAGGTCGCATAATAAAGCCACACTGCCTGTATTATCAAATACACTATATTGTCGGCAGGGTTTTGGCACTGCGACCCGGGTTTTTTATATTATTGTGATTGTAGTCTCTTAAAAATGTTGAACTATACCACAATAAAATGATGAATAAAAATAATATATATTAAAGAACTATTTGTTGTTTTTATGTTTTAGCACAAGCACGCACTTAAAAAAAAACAGCAGAAAAATTTAATATGAATAAATGACAAAACTACGTACAGCACTAAATTTTCCATGAGTTTCTATGTGTCAAAAACAATACACCCTGTATAGGTTTATTGTTCAGTGAATGTAGTGCATGTTTCTGACAGCTAGTTTAACAATCACGACGGAAAATAATTTAAAAAAAACTACAACATTTAACGACTGTTAAGGGAAAGTAGCATTGAATGGTGTATTTCAATGCTTTTAAACAAAAAAACGAACAATGGTAATTTAATGACAAAACAAATACTTTTCAATTTATAAAACAAATTATCTTTATTGGTGCAGAATTAACACATTACGTTTATGTGATTATTGATATTAAATACCCAACACAAATACTTCAAAGTACTACAGAAAATTAATGTGAACTTTATTCATTTAAAATTAATATTTATACAAAATATATTTAAATAACTTGAAACTGACATCACATATGTAAAAGATTCTTATCTTCTGAACCAGATCGGACCGGCACGGCATTTTATACGCGCACTGGATATTGCCGAGTTGATCCGAGCCGACTAGTGCGCGGAAACTCATTTTAACTTCATGTATCCCAAAATTGCCGAACGTGCCGAGTTGATCCGTTCCAATTCAGTGGGTGTGGACCTTTAATGTATTATTAACTATTTAAAATCACAAAAAAACGAGAAAATTAGCATTAGTTTTATATAAATTTTTGTACAGAAAAAAATAAATTTGAAAAATATTGAGCAACCCAAATTTGTCAGTATCTTTAACATAAGTTTGTAAATAAAAAACTTTAAAATTTTAATTTACCTTCCCATAATCGCGTGTCGTGCTGTAAAGAAATATTGACGAATATCACGTTTTTTATTCAATTTTAGGGCAAAAATATATGTTTTTTGCAATTTTTAAACAGCAGGCTTAGACTTAATGCTTAATTACAGCTAATAAAAACAATAATGAAATCTATTTTGCGGTCACAGTTCGAAATTTCCCGAGAGTATATTTTACAATCCGGGCAATGTCATCTTAAAAGATCGCTTTTTGATAAAATTCAAATACAAGTACCCTATCTACGTTTATAACTGCTAACTAGATTTAAAATATCTGTAATGCGTTTGTTTTTCATTTATGTAGCGTTTGTTGTTTGTTGTACAGGGCTTTTGTAATTTGATTATCAAAACACATTTGGTAGAGTAAAAAACAGTACATCAGCAACTCGTCTTTCTCTGTCGTACACACACGAACCTGGTTGTAAGTATCTGTTCAAACCGTGTTTAATTAAAATACATTATCGTCACCATTAAGTGAAACTGAAGCTTTTGATATTGAAAAGTAGACGTCACGGTGGACCGTAAACATTATAAAATGTTTTCAGTGCCATTTTAGGTAAATTAATTTCGAATGTTGCCCTATGTTCAAAATTAACATTACAGATAATATTATTATCCCTAACCGAGTGGTGTAATGTCGTAGTGAGGGCACTAGACTCTCATTCGGGAGGTACTGGTTTCGAATTCCGGCGGGGGCAGATGTGGCTATAGCTCAAGAGCTATTAAGCAGTTTTGGGTAGGTATTTGAGACACTGAAAATTTGTGCAATAACTCTTTAGTAATATCCGAATACAAAACACAGACCAGCGTTGCCAGATTTTTTTTTGCCAAGTCAATTTTGGAACTTTTTGAGTGAAAAAAGCGGGATTCTTTCGTCGAAAGTGGGAGTAAAAAAACGCATATAATCAGAAGTTTTTAAATATTTCTCTTTTTATTTGAGTTCAAATTACGTTTACGTGACAATAGATAGCAAAAATAGCCATAGAAAATGTATTTTAATAAAAATATTATATTTTAAATCAGATTTACCCTATCGTTAAATAGTTGAGTCTTATTCGTCTTCTGAATAAAAAAAATAAAAAAAACAGAAATCAAAATCAAAAAAGTTTTATTCATTAGAAAAATATGGCGTTTCAAACAATAGTCTGAGGAGTGAGTGTTACAAATTGCAAGTTACAATAAGAGAATAATTATTTACGCACGGTCGAGTTATCCCCAAAAAGCGGGACTGAGCCTGTCCCGCGCGGGACATTTAATTTTGGTTTAAAAATCGGGACGTCCCGCCAAAATCGGGACGTCTGGCAACGCTGACACAGACCGACTTAGCGTGTTGATGACTATCATAACAAAAAATGTGTTTTAAAAAACTGTTTAAACGCCTTTGAATTTGATTACAACTGGTCAGGAATATAGCGTGGGGAATCCGTGCTGATTTAATTTCAGGCTGAGTGGTCCGCAAGCTTCTACAGGTTGGGGACCACTGGTGTATAGAGACCAGCTATAACGTAGTATATTATTTCAAGCACATGGTGGCGGTGCAAGTTCGATGGTGGAAGAACGGATACACAAAACAGTTGTCTTTGTGTTATCAGGGATGTTACAGATCTGGATTGTACTGACATCTGCAGAGGCGAATGCGGATTTTTTGCAGATGCTGATGTGGAAACAATAATAAGATTAATAATGTTTTTAACAATAAATCTCCCTAAAAGAAAAAGATAGACCAATTTAAAAACAATTACCGCGGCGATGTAACCGGTTATTTAGCCGGATATTTTACTGGTTTATTAACCAGTAATTTATTTTTTTTACATCGCGACTACGATCTTGAACTACATGAGACAAGTGACTATATATTGCAATAGGTATGTTGACTATTTTTGGGAAAGTGTTTTAAATCGTACAAATATTTATTATATTTTTTTAAATACGACTTGCGCTTTAAAAATCACGTATTTTAAATTCCAGTTCAAATTTCGCTCCAAAACGTCAATACTTGTCACGTGACTATCGTCGTAGGCTCATAAACGCTGCTAAACTGATGAGGTGATAAGTTTGTTCGTAATTGTTGTCATAGAAATTTTCGAATAAATTACAGACTCTAAATATTAACCACCAATGAAACCTTTTGACGTGAACGGCGTTCTTCTCTATGACAGCGTCTGATGATGTTGATGAGCCAGTGACGTCATGCATTCTGATTGGTGTCCGTTGTCACGTAACTTGAGAGTGATTTAATTACGTTTTACTCATTAAATATTAATTAAATTCCTTAAAAATAAGGAAAAATATTCTGTTTTTTAGTATTTTTTATTTTAAATACAGTCAACATCCCTATTGGGATAGCTACAGGTCTATTAGTCTGGCCAACTGGAAGTTGTCAAACCATAGTACACATAGAGTAGAGATATACATTCGGTATCAACCAGTGCTAATTTACATGTCAAAGAGACGACGTGCCGTGCGATGATGGATTTCAATTTAGCATAACATTCTCTCTGATGATGCTCTGATGACGCTGGCGGTGTTACGCTGCCTGTCAACGAATCTATGTTTCATTTGTAGCACTCAACGTTGACGCCGATTCAAACACTTATACCCCGTTCTTTTTGGGAAATAAATTCTGCTTCAAGGCGAACTCTCGAAATATCAACAAATATCCAATAAAGAGAAGAGAAACTCTCCTTTTCAAAAAATCTGTAACCTGATCTAGTTCCGACGCAATTGTTCTGTCAGAATGACAGCATATCGGGTCGCTTTTAACCGACTTCAAAAAAACGACGAAATATTAATTAAGTAAATATAGTTTAAACTAGTATTTGAATAATAGGCATAACGTATGTTATTTTTATATCGTGTATGATTAAACATTGTGTTTTTTACTTAAAACTTGCTTATTTAATGTCAGATCGATTCGAGAATTTTTTTAAACGAAAGAGAAGAAGTTTCTACATAGATTCTGTATATTAGAGTTTGTTACGGTTGTAGGAACGCTTTTAATTTAAGCCACACTACGAGGCTAAAAAATGCTGTTGCAAGGGTGCCGCTGTCAGTTGATTACTCTAAATTTTGGAAATATTTTGAAGATTTAAAAACTTTTACGAAAAAGGAAAAGTCACTTTAAGTTTGTGATGGAACAATTTTGGGAAATAAGTACGAATAAGGTTGTAGTGTGACATTGAAAACGTGTGTTTTTTGACACAATTAATGCCAACTTTTTTCTAGTAAATCGTACATAAATTACAAAAGTAGTCCATCAGAGACTTAGATTTGTCCTTTGTCTTCCTTATAGAGAAAGAATTTTTGCAAAATGTTGACGAATAAGTCTACAATCAGTTATCAGCCGAAGCCCTATTTTTGGCTTAAATTCAGAGCGTTCCGACAGCCTTATATCAGTTTTTTAGAATGACTTCGAAGCATTGAAAATGTATAAACTTGATTTTACTTAATATATCAAAAGAGAAAAAGCTGTGCCTGAAAACTAATGCACTTTTGACGCTGAAAGTTTGTGTGGTAAATTTTTTTCTGAGCAAAGCTAGGTCGCCCAGATATTTGTCATTAATACGACATACATTTTTGAATCGATGTGCATTTTTTTAATGCTCTTTGTACAGTGGAAGCTTCTCTTTAATTTTTCATTTACTGTTAATACACTTCTCTGTTTATGAGCAACGCAAGGCCGAACCTTAATAAAACGCAATCTTTATAGCTTTGTTTCGGCAGACAAATTGCGAATAAGGAAGATAACTTTCCGCTCCGCCGATAATATATCAGCTATTGGTTCGAAGCGAACTCTGGGTCTCGACTCTTATTTTCTTCAACGGTAATATCATTTGTTGTTTCTTGGAGATACCACTCCATGGTTTAATGAATGGAAATTGTTAAACAACACGGACTTTTTCACTTTAAACACATTTTAGTACACGAATAGGCTCTCTAATTGAATTTATCAGGTCCTTTGAAAATACATTGCATGCGATCGTTTCGGTAGATTTATAAACGAATAGTTCAAACTTACACCACACAAAAGTCTACTGGACAACACTACTAAAATTTTATTACTAAATTTTATTTTTTTTTTTTGAAGTAAAACTTCTTTTGTTACCGAAGGGCAAAATCGATTCCTTGAGACTGAAAGTGTAATGAAACGTTGCAAAGCACATATACCATATGTACTATAATAAAATATTAGTAAAAAAACTTTTTAAAGACAAGCTTTTATTGAATTGTACTAAAAAGTAAAATTCAATAAAAGCTTATCTTTAAAAAGTTTTTTTACTAATATTTCATTTTGTTCTTTTTAGTGTTTCAAAATTTTTACTATTAAAACATTAATTTATTACAATTAATTGATTATTTTATTCTAATATTCTACATGTCTAATCTTTCCATTTGATACCCGTGTCAAGGAGGTTGTAAAGAAATCGGTATAGGAAAGTGGTCGAAAAAGATATCTGCTTCAAAATTGAGTTTCAAGCTTTAGAAGTCCGCCATATTGGATTTAGAGTGACGTCACTTTACTTTTTTCGAGTTATTCTTGTAAAATAGTTATTTACAAGAGATATCGCTCTTTACTTTTCACACTACTTATTTTTCGCTGTAATAACAAATTCACAAACTATAAAATGAGAACAACGTTGTAAAAACTATTTGTTTATTGAAACGTAAATTTTTCTCTTCCGTTCGTTTGTTGTTTTTTTAGTTATTAATAGATGCAATATAGATACTAATATGGATGATTAGTCTGGAGAATATTCTAGAACGGTGTAGTTTGCTATGTAAAGAGCTTTTAATGTCTGTTGAGATTATTCCCTGCAGTTAGTACACAGGGACATATAAATCTTGTAGATATTACATTATACAATAAATCCATTCTACAGTAGAACTCTCGTGTATTTTCAACCTGCCGAGACTAATCAACTTCTGTATTTGCAACGTCTCCTTCATCCTCGCTTCGTAACAGTCATAGACCAATAAAAAACACCTCGATTAATTTGTGATTAAACGTTGTCAAACGTATTTTTCCATTGGCTGAGCAGTAAAAAAGGAGACACTTTACGTGAAAAGTAGTAACTAAACATTTGAAAAAACGTGAGTAAAATCGGTTGAAAATAGATGGTGTTGAAAATACATGAGCATGTACTTCTTTCTTGTTTAAGTAAAATTAATTATTATTATAAAAATGATTTTTCGGGAAAAAGGACTTTATTTATAAGTAAACACTTATTAAGTGTTTTACTTATAAATAAAGTCCTTTTTCCCGAAAAATCATTTTTATATTAATTACCAAGGACAAAAAAGAAATAAAGTCAATTAATCATTATTGTTGATGCCAAAAACGGAATACAGGATCAACGCCGGTCCTAGCCCTTGATCAGGGTAGAGTGAGATTGGATTCCAGCGCCCTTTGGTCAACGCTTTCACTTCACGTAAATTGTACTTGTGTTTTATGTTAAATAAATAATAAGTCCCAAATTTTCAAAAACCAATATAAAGAATCAACTGTTTCAGTGATAATTTCCTAGGACTTGTATTGTTTATGTTAGCGCGCACTGGAATTACTAAACAATATTTTAATTCATATTAAAAGAATAATATTTTGAACAGTGTATGTTACTTATATTTATAGACAGGGATGTGTACACATTGCGTAACTGTTTACCACAGAATTAACTCTTTGATAATATTTAATTAAGTAATGCGACGTAAGTACATTTAAATCAACTCATTACGTAATACCTTCATTTATCTAGAACGTTAAATGCCATTCCATAGGCGCTGATGATCTCAGCTGTTTAACGTCTATAATTTACAACATCTGTCGCTCTCTCTAAATGTATTCATTATAATTAACATGGCTGCAGATTTCAAGGTAATAAAATATTCAATGTGTCGAAGATTATTTATTTATTTTTAATCATTATTATAAAAACGTGTTAGCTAAAACTCTGCTGAAAATTCAATTTCGTGATTGGTTAGTACCGTTGCTTCGGATTAATTATATGACTAGATCTATATAAATACTATAAAATATATATAAATACTATATATAAATACTATATATAAATACTAATAAATAAAGAGGTAAAAGTTTGTGTGTGAAGGATAATCTCCAGAACTATTTGAACTGCTTCTAAAAATTCTTTCACTAATAAAAGGCCCACATAAACTGGCTAAATTTAAGTACATGGTGGAAGTACAGTAATTTTATGATGAAAGTACAGTAATTGTATGGTGAAAGTACAGTACTTTTATGGTGGAAGTACGGCTATATGAAAAATCTGTGTTTGTCTTCACTACTGTTATCACTGTCGTGTTTCATGTCAATTGCGTGAAGAGCCGCGGGTAGCGGCTAGTGATTGAATAAAGTTAGTGCGCGTCAGTGACGTCATTGTTGTGTTAGTACAATAAATTCACACCAGTAGGGGTGTATTCATTCGTGACGTAGTTGTATATTGTGAAGCGGACGATCCTCTCTCTCTAAGTATATATATAAAGCAGTTGTGTAGTTCGACAACAAGTATCTTTTATTAACTTCCACACATAATTGGCTCTCGGCAACTTGGGATTAAGGTCAGCCGGGCCGTCGTTCATATACCTATAGAGTAATTGTAGGGGTCTCACTTAGGGCTGACAATTTTACAAAACTCTAACTTGGAGATCAAAAGAATAAAAACACAATCGAAGCCTAGCTCTAATAGTCCAAGCGCCCGACGTAAAAAATTGTTCCGATTTTATAAAGGCTAAAACTTTCAGCAAAGATAGTATACTGTGAGAACCTGATCTGACAGGAAAAATCAATTCCGGTTTTCATTTTGATGGAGTTTTGATAGAGTTAGAGCTTTTTTTTTTTTAATTTGATGACCCGTAATTATTTTCTAGCTTTTACTAGACTGTCGAACGTGCAATGAAACCATTTAACTTAAACAGCTTTTTAGTGTGCTTTATCAAAAGTGCGATTTGCACCCGGACGAATGCTAGGCCGGTCAACCACTTACTATAATATTGTGTTGTCATGGGAACCGCACATATGCGCAAATTTTCAACTCAATCGAATAACAGGAAGTGGGTGAAATATTAGTCGCCAGGTTTGAAACAAGTAAATAAATATACGGAACTTGAAGTTAAATAAAACCATTAAAAAAAAACGAGAGGTGTCGTAGGACACCCGGTAGGAACGAAGTTCCTTTTGCTAAATATTATGTATTATTAAATAACAAACACAATTAAGGAATTGTAATAAAAAAAAATTTTAATAGTTTTTTAATTAAAGTTTAAAAAAATATTAATAATATGAATAAATATAGAAGTGAATATCAAGTGAAATAATACGGAATGAATGTAAAAATTAAAATTTTTGAAGTCGGGGCTGGGATCAAACCCGGGACCTTGACCATACTAAGCATACGCCTTGCGGCTACTCCACAGTCAACTACAGCGAGCTGGCAATTTTCACAGTATACCTGTTAGCTTTTCTATTCTATTACCTATAACGTACTATAGCAAAAGTGTCGGACACTTTTCCTGTGTAGTTTCCATCCGCCAAACGCGCGATAAGAAACAGTTCCAAAATAATTAATGGTATTAATTGACCATTATTTGTTTAAGTGAAGGCCCTGACTCTAAGGTAGTAGATAGGTGCCTTGGCTATCTACTCCGTTGTGTTCAGTGTTCATAGAGAAGAGAGTTATTCGCATCGCGTCCCGTTGGCCAAAGACTCATTCAACTTCGAACCAAACTCCCTTTGGACTGACAATGTCTACTACACTTAACTATATATGAGTCGAAGTCGATATTATATACAGGCTGTGTAATGTGTAACTCAAATGAAACCATCAGCCAAACTTAAATAAAATAAAATATATAAGTAAAAACCCGTTTAAAAACAAATATTTATTTAGGGGAGCGGGGGGCAGGTTGTTACATTTTTTAGATAATTTCCAATATCACAAAAGCTATCAAATAATGTATACATTTGATTGCTTTTACCGTTAGTATGTTTATTCAGCTAGTAAAATATTATTGGAAAAATATTAAAATTTACGTAATTTTTTTCACAATGGACAATTAATCAAATAAGTCGATTGTAACAACTTACCCCTGACTTGGGGCAAGTTGTTACAGCTTCGGGGCACGATGTTACAGTAGGTAAATAAACAAAATCATCAATGATAAATCATTTTTTTTTATTATTTCAAAACGTTATGAACAAAAGAGATCATTCTAAACAGTCTTATAACATGTATGAGTAATTATAGTATCTATATCGTAATTTGCACATGCAAGCGTTACAAGTAATCCTCTTTCGGCAGATGTGATCGCACCGACCTGTTTTTGACCACGAGCAGCCACTATTTTTTTAGGCTTCTGTACCGTTGTGACACCTGTTTCGTCAACGTTCCATATGCGCGAAGCAGTGAATTCATATTTTTGGAATAAGAATTGCAGTTTGTCAAAAAAGTCTTTAACGTTGGTTCTGTTGAATGACGTTGCTCTACTCAAAGACGTAGCTTCTGGTGTTCTTAGAGATAGATTTCTGTGCATAAAACTTTTAAACCAGTCCTGCCCAGCCATATTATTTTGGATCCAGCTGGGAGGAATATTTTTTAAATCGAGTTTTACTGCACATTGGTAAGCTAGTTTTCGGACTTCAGTTGGTAGTAAACCAAAATATATTTGTGAACTTTTGATTAGATAAAAAGCTAATTTATGTTCAGCTTCTTGTGAGAATACCAATCTAGGTTTAACGTAACCCAATGAACAAGATTCGTTGTTTTTGTTTTTTCTGACATACCTGGATAAGGACATCGGACACAAATTAAACACTTCGCTTGCTTTACGAATGCTCGTTTTATTCTGCAGTACTTCTGCCGCAGCAGATTCATAAACTTCTTGACTAGTTGTACCTCTTTCCGTTTTTCTTTTGTAGTTTCTCATTCTAAAAAAAACAATGAGTATTTAGAATTTAAAAAATAATTTAAAGATGAACCATTGTTTTAAAAAGCAAGGATGCGCCCGTCGGAACGAAAGCTTCAATTTCTCGCCATACTAAAGAATACTACCGTCATTTATTTGAATTTTTAAGTACAACGTAGTAATTTCTAAATGATAGTCAATGAGATGAACGGTAATACAAGGTCTGAGGCAAGTTGTTACATGTAACAACTTACCCCAAAAAATTGTAACAACCTGCCCCATGGTATGTTTTTTAATTAAAATTAAAGTCGCCATTAGTGGATATCAATAGCAGAATAAAACGCTATTGCAAATTAAAATTAGATACATTATGAACGTTCGAGGTTAAAAAAATTTAGAGAATAACAAATATAGACAGCAGGAATCAAAAATTTCGTAAAGGATTTCGTTACTTACTTGATCGAAATCGAGACACGTGCACACAACCTAGCAGCTTGTCGCTCGGCGGGTCACTGATTGTTTTTATGCAACGCACGATGTTATAAGGAAACAAATGAGTCCACTTACGTCTACCAAAGAGTTCAAAATCCCGGTAAAAAATGCTTGTAACTTCTTACCCCTGCAACAACGTGCCCCCCGCTCCCCTATATGTATTAAGACGAAGAACATAGCAAACAATCAAACAAATAAAATCCATTTATCATTGCTGGCCTGGCCTAAAAGCTTTACGCAAGAAGTTTTAAATTATGAATTTTCATCAACATATCTCGTGACAAGTTTTTAGGTTAGATCAACGACGATAAATGTATTAGTTTGTTTGTTTATTTTCTTCGCTTTATATTGAAAAAAATTAACTGCAAAGTACCAAAAAATGTTATTTAACTAGAACAATTTGATTACTTGTGTGGTAGATGTTAGAATTAAGATAAAGATCTGGAGTTTTGGCTGTATTTTTTTAAGAAATATGCGGACAAGACTATCTTAAGTAATAAGGACCACCCTAATGTGTATGTATTCTCCCTGTACACAAAAAAGAAAATTACATTTTTAGTTCATATCAGATATGATCAAAACTCATTGATACGAAATTATCGAAATCCACAAATTAGCCGACCAACTGTTCCAAAGGTAAAAACATTTTTTCGTAGATCGCAACTAAGACTTCACGCAACATACAAAACAAAATTTCAAGCACAGTTATTTTCTAATTTATCCCCCAAAAGTGGTCCCCATGTTTAAAATTCATTTATTTACGTTACACGTCCGTCTTTGGGTCACCGACTTACATATGTGTACCAAACTTCAACTCAATAGATCCAGTCGTTTCGGAACAAATTGGCTGTGACAGACGGACGGACAGACATTTGAGGTACAGAATATTAGAAATTTTTTTTAATTTTTTTCCGGTTAGTAATAGTGGCCCAACTATACGTAATATTCACAGTACGTATTCAGAAGCCGCCATGTGCGGTGATTGAGCCAAGATTAAGATCAGAGTAGGTAAGAGTTTGTTTTTTTCACTGGCGCAACGCGAACAACTCTTTAGTATGTTGTTAAGGCAGCCACTATCACTTTACTCCTCATCAAAAAGCTTTCACAGCCTTCAAAGTTTTAGTTACGACGCTACATTCTAAGGAAGCTTTACCTTTTCCGCGTTTCGTACTGCTAACATAAAATACGCACATAACCTATACAGAACCAAATTGGATTTGAGAAGACTTTTTTCTGCCCTCTTATTACAGATCCGCACTTGTGACAGAACAATATATTGCCCCACAAAGGCAGAAAGTTGAAAATCCTGCTTTGCGCGACAGGGCTTTCAATCTTCTGCCCGTGTGGTGTATACTGTTTTTCTTTATACCTGGTCGAAAGTGCGTTTATTATCAAAATTTTTAATTATTGTAAAAAATACAACCACGTTCGAGAAGGCAGCACAAAGGCAGAAAGTTGAAAATCCTGCTTTGCGCGACAGGGCTTTCAATCTTCTGCCCGTGTGGTGTATACTGTTTTTCTTTATACCTGGTCGAAAGTGCGTTTATTATCAAAATTTTTAATTATTGTAAAAAATACAACCACGTTCGAGAAGGCAGCACAAAGGCAGAAAGTTGAAAATCCTGCTTTGCGCGACAGGGCTTTCAATCTTCTGCCCGTGTGGTGTATACTGTTTTTCTTTATACCTGGTCGAAAGTGCGTTTATTATCAAAATTTTTAATTATTGTAAAAAATACAACCACGTTCGAGAAGGCAGCTTGTTATGCGGTCATGATTAATTTTTGTTCCTTATTTAAACGCTTTTTACGGATATTTAAAATGCATTGGATTTTTATGTATTTCTCTAGTTTACATACTTTTCTGAAATACAAAACTCTTTCGTCCCGCTGTTCCTTTCTTTCGGCCCACTGTTATAGATGGCATGCGAGTAATTCTCAGCAACTCATAAATGTTAAGTTTTCTGCCCTCAAATTCCTGAATCAGGAATTTGAATCGTCTGCCCGTGTGGTGTTTTATTAGTGTATTTGCCATATGGCAACATACACTATTGGCGTCGGTCGGATGGCGGGACCTAGGGGTCGGACCAAATTTTTTTTTCTTTATAAACGATCGAAAGTGCGTTTATTATCAAAATTTGTAATTATTCGTCCATTTTTTTCTTTGTTTAGTTTTTACTTAAGTAATATCACTTTTTAACTTTTATTCACCATTATACAAAAAGACTAATAACTTTCAAGTGAGCAATTTTGAGGTTATACGCAATAACAGCTGTTAGCTACTACTTGTTATAAGAAAACTATAGCGATTTTCATGAGTTTTTGTTTTCTTATAATTACCGTAAAATAGTAAGCGAACTTCTCAAAAAAAAAGTCTGGATCCGTCTGGTACTTTTGTATTCCTAATATTAGTTTGTAATTTTGGATGTAGAAGGTAATCTCCGAAACTACTCACCCAATTACGAAAATTGTTTGGCCAACATTTACAATGAACATAGGCATATATCGTGTTAAAATAAAAGCGTTTTTCGTGGAATTAAATATCCAACGTAAGTCGACTAAAAAAACTGCTGTTACTATCGAGCGGGGCAAGATTTCAAAAACGGCTCCCCTGCCGAGCGAACCATAAAACATTGTTTATCTTAATCGCGTTTGGAGCTGCCAGTAGCGGCTAATCTTTCATAAAATGAAAATTCAGAGCTTGTTCTCAGAGAGAACCGACTGTAGTAGAACATACTGTCAGGAACATTATTATTATTAAGTTTTATTTATGTTTAGTTATTAGTGTTTGTGTATGTATAAATATTTAAATGTGTTTAAACATACAATGATATTAGGTACTCGCGTGTTCATAATTTAACAAATATGACAAAATGCTAATGAAAACGGGTAACCCGGGTCGCTGTCAACATAAGCTACAAACTTCTTCATAAGAAACCGCCAGAGTCTTAAAAAAAACAAATGACTATATATGCACCTAGATTTGCATTTATGTAGTCTGGTGCAGTGGTAGTTCTGTACTTTTTATAAGTGTTTAGTCGGTGAACTGGTTATATTAATGATGTACAAAGCATTGTGTGTGACGTCCTTTATAACATAAATACCTACACAGTGGGTCAAACTGAAAAAAATATACACAAACGTAAGCTAAAGATATCTACAATATACATCATGATTAAATAGTTCGTTTCGGGTAACACGGGATGTTTCGTGTATGTTAGTTTTATTGTTATTTTAGTATCATATTATTTGTATTCATCATACCGAACGATGTAGAGTAGTAGTGAGAGCAGTAGACTCGCATTCGGTAGGTACTGGGTTCGAATCCCGGCGGGGACACATTTTTCCTACTGCTTCTCGCCAAGAAACGGTAATTCCTGTACCGGCCATCTTGATTGAGGTTTTCCATGGTTTCCCTCAATTAATTCCATCGAGATGGCTCTTTAATAATTGTTTTTCTTTTCAAAACAGAGACTGTAAATTATTGACGCTCGAATACTGAGCTCATGCGTCAGTTTCCTTTAAAAAATCTATGATGTACTTTGCGTTTTCTACAATAAGAAGTGCTACTTCAACCTCCGTGAATTTTGTTACCTCCATGATTTATGCATTTTCGTCGCAACCAATCTCAAGATGTTGCAGTCTCCTTGATGTATAATGCAGTCTGAGTTTTTTTTTTTTTTTGTACGGAGTTTTTTTGTAATTACTTAGGATGGTTTCGGTGGCAATTTATGAACTTCCAGGATGTCTAGTCTTTTATATAATAGTATTACATGTGTAGGTTACTCTTCTTATTTTAAGCCAATTAGTAGATTGAAACGCATCTAATAAAAATACAAGACAAAGTTGAGATGTAGTTCTCTATAATTCCAAGAATATTAGCGTAATCATGAAGGAATAGATCAATTATTAGTGTATTTGCCATATGGACACATACACTATTGGCATCGGTCGGATGGCGGGACCTAGAGGTAGGACCAAAATTTCTCGACGTTTCATAACCTCCTAAACACTTTGGCACCATTTTTAAAAATGTTTATGTTTATATATATATACAGGGTGTCTCACCGAACGTTGGCTAACATGGGTAACTTTGTTATTAGTGGAGATAGAAAGTCGGTTAAATGGGCAAAGTAGTGCAGAAAATTGGGCTCATTAACATCCCGTCGAAAAAACAATTGAATTTTGACACCCTATGAATTTATTCAGAAAATAGTGAAAATTGCCATTTATGAAAACTGGCCATAACTTTTTTATTTATGAAGATATTTGAAAATTTCATTAACCATTTTTTGATAACTTTTTAAGGTCTTTTCAGTGGCATAGGTTTAATTTTTTTATTTCCACTACATAATGAGATATTGACATGAACTTTGATTTTTCTTATGGACGGCATTTTTGATTTTCAGATATTCGAATTCTACTTATTTTTCTGAATAATTTGACATAGCATATCCTATATCTAAACCAATCAAAAGCTACAAAACTGACAAAAATAGCTTTTTGGCGTTATCAAAGTGTGCCGTGTAAAACGAAATTTGTTGAAACAAATACATATCGACAGGTTAACAATCTGTCGAGCGATCGCTGCAGTTTTGCTAATTCATTTTGTTTGATTTACTCTCTAAGATGGCTCAAGCATTCTCAAATTTGGAGAAACAGGCTATTTTTGCGCATACATTCAGCGTAACAAAAATACCACGTGGGCTCAAGCACAATACTTGAACCTTTATCCAGAAAGGCGATAGCCTTATTCAATAACTTTTAGGAACTTTTCTCCATTAATTTCAACGTTTGCTAAACCTAATTCTTCTTCACAGTGTTGAATGATGCCTTTTTTCTTTAAAAATGGACCGTATACCTTTAAATTTCTATTTAAGCTCCTAAAAGTTATTGAATAAGGTTCAAGTATTCTGCTTGAGCCCACGTGGTATTTTTGTTACGCTGAATGTATGCGCAAAAATAGCCTGATTCTCCAAATTTGAGAATGCTTGAGCCATCTTAGAGAGTAAATCAAACAAAATGAATTAGCAAAACTGTAGCGATCGCTCGACAGATTGTTAACCTGTCGATATGTATTTGTTTCAACAAATTTCGTTTTACACGGCACACTTTGATAACGCCAAAAAGCTATTTTTGTCAGTTTTGTAGCTTCTGATTGGTTTAGATATAGGATATGATATGTCAAATTATTCAGAAAAATAAGTAGAATTCGAATATCTGAAAATCAAAAATGCCGTCCATAAGAAAAATCAAAGTTCATGTCAATATCTCATTATGTAGTGGAAATAAAAAAATTAAACCTACGCCACTGAAAAGACCTTAAAAAGTTATCAAAAAATGGTTAATGAAATTTTCAAATATCTTCATAAATAAAAAAGTTATGGCCAGTTTTCATAAATGGCAATTTTCACTATTTTCTGAATAAATTCATAGGGTGTCAAAATTCAATTGTTTTTTCGACGGGATGTTAATGAGCCCAATTTTCTGCACTACTTTGCCCATTTAACCGACTTTCTATCTCCACTAATAACAAAGTTACCCATGTTAGCCAACGTTCGGTGAGACACCCTGTATATATATATATATATATATATGTATATATATATATATGTGTGTGTGTGTGTGTGTGTGTGCGGGCAATAACTTTCGGAAGAGTTAATTAATTGTTTAAATCCATCACTGCAAGAAGCCTATTTAAAATGGGCATAATCGGGCTAGTTTAAGGGTAGTTTTTAGGGATTGAAAAACGTTTTTGAGCCCCAAAATACCGAAAAAATTCTCAGAATCGTTTCAAAATTGACATTTAACCCTTTGGTAGTAATTAAAAAGTGTCCCTAAAATTTCAATAAAATCGGCCCAACAGGACCGGACTTACAAATTTTTTGAAAAGACTAATTTGTAAATACTGACTTATTTATTGAAGGGTGTATTTAATTCGGTGTAGACGTTAGATTGATAATAATATTGCAGTTAAGAAAAAAATGTTATTTTAAGGGGTGTATTAAGGAGTCAAATTTTTAATTTTGCCCAAAAACCAACTTAAGTTCGCGTAATAAAGCCACACTGCCTGTATAAGCAAATACACTATATATTGTCGGCAGGGTTTTGGCACTGCGACCCGGGTTTGTTTTTTATACAGTGTTTAATATTTCAGACAATGTGAAAACATCTTCACTTAAAACGGGTGAGCCTCACCAAAATAAGCTCGCGAGGGAAGTGCAACTTCTTTAGTGCGATGACCTCGTTTCATCGATGCGTTATCCATTTTGTGTTACCAAGGTTTCTCTTATAGTTCCCGGTCGTTGAATCGTTTCCCCTTTAACGTTACAGAAAATGTCAAATAGATCCGTTGCTAACGAAGTTTTACTTCAATATTAACATTTCAAGACATGTCTATTATTTCTAGCTAGACTAGTATAAAAAAAACAAAAGTATTATAGCTGACTAGCCATTGTTTTAGTTCAAGAATGGGTTTATAATTGAAGTTATTGCATAATAATATGTATAAAAGATGCATAAAACTTTGACATGAAACTTTTAATATTTCTGCGATTTAATTATATAAGAATTCAAATACTTATTCAACTAAAATGTATGTAAATTGTTTCAGTTGACTTTAATAAAACAGAAGACAACGAATATTATTAAAATCTAGTCTGCTATAATTCACCGCTTTTTCATCTTTTTCTACTATGTAAAGCTGGTTGTCACAGTGAAGTCATTTAATATGCAATAATATAATATCATTTTCATTTGGTGAAGGAATTTGCCAAACTTTAAAACTTTCGCAGAACAACATCATATTTTCTAAATTATAAAAACTAGAGGACCCGTGCGAATACTTCGCTTTTTATGCAAACCAGTGTTTTCATAAAATTTGTAACTCCAGTCTTGGGTCGATTTTATTAAAATTTAGTTTAATTGCTACTAAAGGATTACATTTTACTTTTAAAACGACTCTGAAAATTGTTTCGATATTTTGGGTTTCAAAAACATTTTTCAGTCTCTAAAAACTACCCTTAAAATGGGTTGATTGGGCTGCGTGCAGTTTTGGATTTCAATATATGGACGAAAATCAATAACTCTTTCGTACAGTTTCAAAAATGTTTCTTAGTTGCTTAGAATGGTATGAAACGTTGAGAAATTTTGGTCCGAATCCTAGGTCCCGCCATCCGACCGACGCCAATAGTGTATGTACCATATGGCAATTACACTAATAAGAAGAAGACCACTATGCTGTGTCAGAAAATCTTTAACATTTTCGTTATCAGATGCGACACTATATGCACACAATATATACAAAGTTTATATTTGTATATGTATTTCTGAAAGCATTTAGAACGAGTGGGGTAATATGCAATCCCATTACAGGATGTAATCCCCTTAGTAGCTAATCTTCTTCACGGTGTGGCAATAATACATCGTTATTCTCCATCTCTGTCTAAACTAAACAACTACATCCCGAAGACGGAGATGTTCTGCCTGACAATATACAAATAGTGTTCTCATTACTAACTACAACAATATACATACATCATACCTACATACAGTATCTACATTTAATTTACAAAAAAAAATGAAAATTCTAATTGGATAATACTATTATTACATACTGAAATATCTACACATATGATATATATAAAAATGGATGTTGATATATCTGTTTGGGATGAAAAGTTGGCACATATATGTATTTTTTCATGCAGAAGGTTTTTATGCTATCTACTTTGTTGTAACTCGCAACTAGATAGCGCCAGGCATAGTCGAAGACTCCACACTGTTGTCGCTGCCGCAGGTAGCGGCTAGTCTTTATATATAAAAATACCGTGTCACGATGTTCGTCCACGTTAATCTCCGAAACCGTTCAACAGATTTTTATAAAATTTTGTAAATGTGTATTGTTTAGTCCAACTCGTAAGATAGGATAGTTTTGGGCTCCACTAATGTTGTCGCTGTCGAGTTAAACACAGGGGAGCCTAAGGCTTCACTACTGTTGTTGATACTGAGTGGGGCTTTTTTAAAATTTCTTTTACCATGTGTGCTCAATTTTAGAACTAAGTGGAAAAAAAAATATTTAACTATTAGTATCCAAGTACCTATGTCGTGATTGGTCTATTTACAGTGTGTCGTTTCTCTCAAAGTTTCGTAGCTTTTCATAAGATCATTATAATTCTCGCAACACCATGCCTCCTATGAGCCTCCATTCTTCACGCGCAGGCGCACGAATGCGGAACAATCGGATCGAAAAAAGTTTCCTTATAGGAAGAACTTTTTTTCTTAAAATCAACAAAAAAATCACATCCCGAAATGTGTCAGTACCATTTTTGAACACCTTGTAGATTACGGAGCTATACAGTAACAATAAAAAACTTGCTTGAAAACACAGTTTTCGAACTTGAAACTAATCGAAAAAAGTTCATTCAGAAAGTAAAACATTTCATTTAAACTGAAGTGAATTTTCGGTGGCTATATTTTTTATACAATATTTTCTAATAAAACTTTTTATATGACTGAAATTTACCTTAAAGAAAAGTTAAATGGAGAATATGAACTCCGTCGGGGTTTCAGCAGGATAGCACTACAGCGACAAGAAGCCAAATGCAACAAATCCGGACACCGAGAGAGTTGAGGATAATATAGCTTTGTCGACTTGAGATGAGTGCACTGGCCAAGCTCTCGCAAAGCACTGTGCACTATATTTACACGAACTATTTGGAGCCCTTTTCGACCCACCTGTATCTCCGAGGCTAATTACGGAACTTAATTTTTAAGGTCCCGTACCCAAAACGGAAAAAGGAACACTTATAAGAATCACATCGTTGTCCGTCTGTCAAGATCCTTTTTCTCAGAAACGCGTGGGGGTATCAAGTTGAAATTAATACCAAATACTCAGGTCTGCAACCCCTTGGAACTGTGAAAAAATCAAACTTCTAAATCAACGCAATCAAAAGATATGCTGCATATTTTTACACTCGCAAGGGAATCAAAACTAATATCTTGAATGTTACGCCCAACTTTAATAATCTAATCTTGATATTACAAACGAAAAGCGAATATCATAATATTTATTACTAGCCGTTATCCGCGTTACTGCACGCCGTCTAATTCTTATCTTGTATGAGATCTATCTTAGCCAAGAATGGCTAGATTATATAGAATTTTAATTTAATCCAGTATTTTCATTCATAGTACATATTACTAAAATTGACATTAAAAGTTTTATTCTCATTAAGGGGCTATTCTTATGTGAACGCATAAATTTTACCTCTTTTTAGGGAATTTTTTTTTAGACGACAATAACATTCAATCATTTTAATTTTTTTATATGTTTTTGTTTATATCTTAAACTGTATAAAAAATTTTTTTTTCTCTTATTTTACATTTTTTATATATATATTTTTTTTTAAATTAAATTAGATACTAAAAAAAAGCAGGTCACTGGTCATGGTAATAGCGGCTGTTCATGTTGTCTAAAGTAAAAAAAATCGAATGGATCATGGTTCAGTAGGGATGTCGCTATCGTCCCTACTAAAATTAATCAATTTCATTAAAAAAGAAAAAAATGGCGGACTGTAGAAAAAAAGTTTAAAAAAATAAGAAAATATTTTCGAAAATAACCGTTAATGAGTAGAAGAACATATATAAATTTCAAAGCAATCGGTTGACAGTTTTAGAAAATAATGTTTCCAGAAAAATGCGTTTAAAGTTTCAAGAGCCAACAAGTCGCTTACGGCGCGTCGGCCACTATATGAGTTGTAATTTATTTAAAACTAGGAATTTCGGTCTCTATTTTTCACAGCATATTTTCGATAGGTTTTATTATTGAAATATGAAAAAAAATCGATTTTTCGAAGTGGTCACATAAGAATACCCCCTGAAGTACTAAGCGATTTTGTTACGCTTCCAAAAAACGAAACAATAGCACTATTTACGTGTAGTGCCTCGTGCATTGTACAAATTATATTGTTAGCGCTCGATTAATTTTTAGATAAAAACCAACACTTGAATTTGTACGGTTGTTTGCTGTTATCCTGTGTTGATTTTTACGCAAAGAAAAATTCAATATCGGTTCAAATATCAGTGTCCTGTGTCGTAAAATTGAGAAATCCCGCTGGATGCTTCACTTTATAGTTGGTACGATTTTATACATTCAAATCATTACCATAATAGTGTACAAAATATAGTGTACAAAATAAACAAGGCAGTTAAAATTTTCAATTTATGCTATTTTTATTTTTGTTCATATTGGCGTTTGCCGATACAATTGAACAATTAAATAAACCGTTTTTATTATAAATTGCAATTATCAGAAGATAATTAAAAACATATCGCCTATAAAATACTAGAATATTTACGAAAAGCTGATTTAAACTGATGGATTAATTTGTTTAATTATCAACTTTTATTAAACTAAATTAAATATTGTTTTAATTTGAAATATAATTGTGTTTTAAGTATACAAGAATATCTTTTCCTCGGCGAAAGGTAAAAGAAAAAAATGCCTTATTCTGTATTTAAACCATATACCTACAGAATGCGACTTACCGCTCGGTTAACATATATATATGTATGCAAACTAGTACTAGCCGCTATCCGGGGCTTCGTACGCAATTGAAACGAAATTTGGCAGCGTGGGACTGCGCCCAAACGGTATCAACAATAGTAGTGGAACCATCAGCTCCACCGTGTTGAACTCGGCAGCGACAACAGTAGTGGAGCCTTTGTCGCCACCGTATTACTATATATAACAACAGTAGTGTGTTGAACTCGGCAGCGACAATTGTCGTGGAGTCCGAAACTATCCTAAAATATAGCCTATGTTACGCGCTGATATTAGAACTTTCTATTCGTGAAAGAATTTATAATTTCGGTTGAGTAGTTTTTGGGTTTATTCGGAACAAACAAACAATCAAATCTTTCTCTTGTAAGTTAAAAAAATATTGACCAGTCCGAAATTTCAAAATCTCATCCTTTTTAGCTCTAAATTAATCCAATAAGTTTTGTTTTGTGTAATAATAATAGCTCAACACTGCGCATGCGTGTACGTGGTTAATGACAGATTATGTAATGTTTGTTTTAGGACGGCGAACGCGGTTACCTGGAGGGTCTAGCGTCGAGATATGCCGACACGTTTAACACGCACTACGGCGATGTACTCGAACACCTGGAGGAACTGCGACGACGCGAATGGGACGAGATGTCGCCTCGTATGCGCGTACTCGGCGCTGGTACGCCTGGAACACCGCCGTCCGGAGGACCTAACCAGTTACTGGTGCATACGGGTCACGCCGGACTCACTGGACCGCACGGTGGCGGTCTTACCACATCGCATTCGCAGCCAATCTATGTGCCTGGAAAATATTCTGTAAGCATCTCTGTCCAGAAAAATTATCAAAAATTATGTATGTAGATTAGAGAGAGAACGATGAGAATGAAAGGGCTGGTCTGGTCTTTAATTTTTTACGAGAAAATACAAAACTAAACACTTTCCAAATCTTCTTGGTTTCCGGACTTGTCATTAATTGATATAATTTAATCGCTTCTTAACCACAACGATTTTATTAAGGCTGTCGGAACGCTCTGAATTCAAACCACACTACGAGGCTAAAAAAATGCTGTTTCAAGGGTACCGCTGTCAGTTGATTACTCTATTTTTTGGAAATATTTTGAAGATTTAAAAAACTTTTCCGAAAAAGGAAGAGTCACTTTAGGTTTGTGATGGAAGAATTTTGTGAAACAGTACGAATAAGATCGTACTGTGACATTGAAAAAGTGTGTTTTTTTGGCACAATTAATGCCAACTTTTTTCTAGTAAATCGTACATAAATTACAAAAGTAGTCTATTATTGGCCTAGATTTGTCTTTTATCTTTCCTATAGAGAAAGAATGTTTGCAAAATGTTGACGAATAAGTCTACAATCAGCTATCAGCCGAAGCCTTTTTTTGGCTTAAATTTAAAGCGTTCCGACAGCCTTAATGGATGCGAATTTCGAGAGCGACACTTTTTTCATTTTGATTTATGACAAAATTCAAAAACAGCGACAAAAAACATGCAAATTGTTTGAATACTAAAAACTAGCGCCTCGATTCGGCTTCGCCCGGCTTTGTATATTACCTATTAAAGATAGACATATTATGCTGCAGTGCACTTTCTTATAGAATAATAGCCGAATTTGTGCGACGTTGTTTTCTATTTATTATTAATAGCCGCTTTCCTCAGCTCCGTACGCGATCAAGATAAAACACGGCAGTGACAACAGTAGTGGAGCCTTCGATTCCACCGTATTATAAGTAATCGCAATAAGCTAGCAAATGCTCCAAATTATTTTGTACTTAACTTATATAATCGACTTGCCAATTAACCTTTATTCAAAAGAAATAAAGCGAAAATTATCAAATGAACCACTGTATTCATACAAAGACTTCACACATTCAGTATTCACTTTATAAATTAAATTTGCACCTCACGGCAAAACAAAAACTTTACTTACCACTCATTTTAATATAAGTCTTTTTGTTTCACAATCACATCTAATTGTAACATTAGTTCTATGAATAAATATATTCTATTCTATTAGAATTAGATGAAATATATACTTTTCATGTAACTTGCAATTTTTGTAATCAATTAATGTCTTTTTTGTCAGTTTTAAATAGTGATTGATGTTGTTGATATAATAATAATAATTATTTGTTTGTTTCAGCCGTCGAGTTGTTTAAGCGATAAAGAAGAAGATGAAATTTACGGTTTCGGCTACGGCGTTTACGGTAAGCAGATGCTTCAGCGGCAGCAGCAACACAAACTGTTGACGCAGAATTCTGCGCCGGCGGCCTGCGCTAGTCAACAGCCTCTCGTCATGCAACAACACCAGAATTATCAAAGGTAAATACAATTTATGTTTTGTTTATTGGCAGCTAATACTGATGACCAAATTTTCAAATTTTACTCAAGATGTAGATTATTGTCCTTCAGATTGTAAAATATACTCTCGAAGTGTGGTCGCAAAATTCATTTTATTACTGTTTTTATTAGCTGTAATTAATTATTAAGCTTCACAAAATTTGCCTTGCTGCGTAGTTTGCATAAATGCACATATTTTTGTCCTAAAAATTGAATCAAAGAACGTGATATTCGTTAATATTTCTTTACAGCACGTCACGAGATTTCGAATTACGAAAATGCAAATTAACATTTTCAAGTTTTTTCTTCACAAACTTTTGTTAAAAATTTTGCTTGCTCGAAAAATGTTTTCAAATTTAATTTTTTCAGTACAAAAATGTGCCTAATTTAAATATGCTAATTTTCACGTTTTTATCTAATTTGAAATAATGTATTTAGATAAAATAAACTGTAAAAGCTTAGCTAAAAATCATACGGGAAGAATGGTACGTATTTCTAGTTTATTTTGAAGCATTAACATGAAAATTGTATTAGATTTTTCACAGAAATTAGAGATTTCCGAAACTGCGTTTTACATGCTTGTAAGATAGAACTATGCCGATGAAAAAGAAGACATATTAAGCCGTTGCTAAACAGTAACCTTAATTTAATGTGATGTGGTTTGACCTTAGTTGTCGAGCTTATATAATCTACAATAAATGAAAATAAATTCAACTCAATCTAACAGATTCAGAGTGGGCAATAAATACCTCTATCCAAATAAATTGAACCTTCAAAATGAAATGACATCGTACCTTTACCGTATCTAAGTGATCCTCTACTATAGACTTCGATTCGTATTTTCTGCACTCCTTTCTTTTAACTTTTGAAACTATTAAACACAAACTGATTTCTTTATAAAAAGTAAATCGGTTTCTGCTCAGTTTGTAATATAATATAGAAACTTATTTCACATTTCTTAGATATAAAATCGGCATTCATGGAAACGAACGTAGTAGGTACGAATTTCACTTTGACGCCGTAAATGCAATTCCACCATCTGAAAGGATCCTCTCAAGTAGTTGAAGCGATATCTCTTATGTCAGCAGTTACCAATGCCCGTCTTACTCCCCCCTTACACCGCCGTCCGGTGTTCCTCAACCATCACCTCTTCCTCTTACCCAATATTCGTCCGTCGCTGCCGACTCTCTCGTCGCGTGTGTAATCATACGTACGTTTAGTTCACGATATATTCTTCGACTGTTTGCTCACAGGGTTGGGTTTCGATTTCAGACGTAAAGGAATCTTTTCTGTTCACACAAACGAATGTTGAAGTGGTATGTTAATATCATATATCGGATCACATTTTGTGCGCTGAATTATAAACACGTATTCCAACCCTACTATTTGTTGAAGCTAGCTAACAGTCGACTATCAATTTTAAGTGCATAAGCTATTAAAAAACAAATTAACACGACTCGATAATTTTATATAAGACTGAAGCTGATTTTGTGTAGAAATATTACTTGAAATAAAATAGTAAATTCAGAACGAAAATCAGAGAAACGTGGACGAAAAAAAAAATGCTTATTATAATCAGTACATTTTTATTTTAGCGACGTTTCGGGCAACAATTATTTGAGTTTCATCAGGCATCTAGAAATATAAACAAAATGCATGTTAAGTAGTAATAGTACAAACTGTCCAATGCTTATATGCAATACCATAATAAATTGTCCACAATAAACATTAAACTATAATGCATTTTACATAACCCATTACAAATTAGCAAGATTTTTCAAAATACATGCCTGATGAAGACCAAATAATCATTGTCCGAAACGTCGCTAAAATACAATGGTATTGATTATAATAAGCATTTCTTTTTTCGTACACGTTCCTGCGATTTTTGTTCTGAATTTGTATAAATCATGGATGCTAATATTAGTTTAACGTAAGAAATTTTAATCTTGGGAATACTTAAATGATTTTGGTAATCGAAAGGTTGCTATTCGAACGATTTTTATAATCAAATGATTCATACAGCTTCAGCTGACGTATCATAATAATAGGTGTGTTGGTACTATGCATTCATGAATGAATGTTTCAATTCTCGACTAAATTTTGCTCTCGATTTCGTTTGTCAGTCTCGAGAGAGTCACCTACATACAGAGCTTCATAGTACAGACGCAGATAAAAGACGTAAGTAATCGTACTTAGTACTGTGTCCAACAATTTTAATCCTCCCTTTTGCATTAGTCCACTAATTTTGACCCCCCGGTTGGAATTCGCCCACCAGTTTTAATCCCCCGGTTGACACTTGCCCACCAGTTATGGTTTTGGTTGACATTAAAATACGTTTATAGAAATACGGAAATTACATGTTTTCACATAAATTTCAGTAGTGAAAATATAAATTACAACTTACAGGAGATATATATATCAGTATCTTATTATGTTTTCGCTATTTCACTTTAATATGTAATTATCGTGTTTACAACTAGAATGAGTTTTTTGCCTTAGTTGTACTGTATGTTCAGAAAGTTGGCCAGTTTTATAACATATTTAAAAAATACTACTTTATAAAATACTAGCGGCCCAGTCCGGCTTAGCCCGGGTGTAAATGTAATATATAGGATATAAAAGATGAGAATCATTATCATTAAATTCTCAACGTGTATTGAATTTGCGCGAATTCAATCGCTAAAAATCTTATTTCCCAAAAAGAAATTTAAAAAATTCTGTTGATCCGATCGCTACCAAACTTCAGAAAATCACCCGCTGGGCTACTCTAAAGATTGTCTGCAAATTTCATCAAAAATGGTCTACTCGTTTGGAGTCCATAGGATTACATATACATCGTCTTTTATCTATATAGATTATTAAAATGTAAAAAGTGGTTATTGTGACATAACGATAATAGTTGGACATATAGTATCGGGAAGTTTTTTGTAGTTATTGATATGTTCTTTAATATTGTAGAACATATTTTTGTTCTATCATCAATAGTTTCCGCAGCGCATGCGGCGAAAGATGTTTTATGGCATTTTTTTACACCTTGGGTTGCGTTACTAAAGTTTTAGTAAGGATCCCTAATATTTTCTAGCAATAAATATAGCCTATGTTACTCAGGGTGAATGTAGCTTTCTAGTGGTGAAAGAATTTTTTAAATCGGCACAGTAGTTTTTGAGTTTATTCATTACAAACATACAAAAATACAAGTCTTTCCTCTTTATGATATTAGTGTAGATAGATAGATGATCATTATTAAAATAAATGGCGCAATTCTCTCAAAAAACCTATTTTTTGATAGTGTCGTTTTCATTAATTAATTTGCATTAATAAAGCTACAAAATGTCTACTGCATATCACGAAATCTACAGTAAAATTTGATGGTTTGTGCTGGTTTATGTTGGTATAGTGTGTGTCAACGTATAAGTTACAGGTTTGTGCTGTGATGGTCGTGCAGGTTTATGCTGACAAGTGTTTGTATTCTCTTTAAAGACTACGAGTTACAGTAAATTGAAGACTAGACGAATTATCTCGTCCAAAGCCCTTAAATGGTTATGTAACCGATTGATTTATAGAACACACGTTATAATGTATTGTTAGAATGAGATGTTTTGTCTAATTACAGCGACGTCTGCACAGAAGTGCCAGTTGAGAAGGAAATAATAGCATTTTCATTCAGAACTATCAGTTTTTGTTCAGCAAACGCTGACTGAACGTTTTTAATGTTCTTTCTTATAATATAACTCTGCTTATAGTTGCTGCAATGCCAGTCTAGTGCTGTTTAAGTCACGTGTATAGCAAAAGCAATAAAATTTAAGTGCACAGTGGCATATTGTAGCATTTAACTGTTTTATTTTACATACGACATTTATTTGTATTTTCATTTCATTTATTTTAAATATAGTGAAGCTTCGGTTAATCTTGAAATCGAAAAACTCAAATTATTCGGGTAAAACTATATATGTAAAAGGCGATGTATGTACGAAGATTAATCAAGTACCCGTGTTTGACGACAGATGGCGTTGACGAGCGAAATCGACTTTACAATCGTGTACTGCAGACTTTTAAATGACCTCGAGCTGAGTTGTAGATAAGTGCATAGGTTAGCTTATTTTTGACAGCCAGTTGTATCATTCGTGTTTTGTATTTTTCGACACAATGGAAAAAGAGCAATATCGATTCCGTAATTCGTTTTAAAAAACATGCGAAGAAATAAAACTGAACTTGGATGCTGCCTAAGGGGACCTTTTACCATCTATGACCACGATGAGATACTCGTATGAAAAACGAATTACGGATTGATATTGCGCTTTTTCAATTTTGGTAGTCAATTAGACGTAATCAATGCACTTTTTGTCATCTTGAAACTATATAATATACTAGACGACTATAACCTTTGATTGCAACCAGTAGTCGTTTTAGTTGTCATCCAGTGGAATTTATAATATCGTATTTTTGATTATTATTATTGATTATTATATAGTTTCCCGATTACAGAAAATCCATTGATTTGGTCATTTTTGCTTTGATTTCTTAAGACCAACTTCATACTTTCGAATTTTCGTTAGCGCGGTCAGTTTCATACTTCCGTAGCATGCTGAAAGTTTATTCGTATCACGTATGTGCCAAAAGAAGTATAATTTCAATAATTAAAATTACTGTGACGCTACATCTTTTCTTTCAGTCTATTTACAACCCTGTTTTTAAATATTGCACACATCGTATTCTGGTATATGAGCGTTAGATGCTCTTGTCGAGAGCCTCGCAACATATAAGTCTTCTTGCTGAACTGAAAAATGTGCTGGTTCGCTGGACACCAATCATGTACTGCCAATGCCTTTGATACAAATGGACTTATGTTGCTATCTCTTTTATTATAAATTCTATATGATTTTTAAATCTCTCATAAAATAATTTCTTCCTTTGTTCAATCATTTTCTTCGGTGTATTATATAAGTTCATAACAGATTTTGATAAAAAGAAATAATAATGCATATTCATACACTACAAGCGGCCCGGTCCGGCTTCACACGGGTAGCATAAATTCTCTAAATATCTATAGCCATAAAAGATGAGAATCATTATCATAAAATTCTCAGCGTGTATTGAATTTGCGCGAATTCAATCGCTTTTAATTGTGATTGTTCAAAAATCAAAGAAAAATCAGAATTGCCAAAAAACAAATTATATTGACCCGATCGCTACCAAACTTTGCAGGATCACTCACTGGGCTAATCTGAAGATTGCCTGGAAATTTCGTCCAAAATCGCTTCAGCCGTTTCAGAGTTCATAGGGAACATACATTTTTATATATACAGCTGGTGATCGATTTTAATCTACACGGGAAATTCTTGAGACGGGCAATTTCGGGAAAAAAGTTTCAGACAAAAGTTGTACAATAGTATAAGATATACTTTTATTATAGAAAAACAATTCCAAAATTTTTTATAATATAATTTATTTATTTATGAGCGCTTTCGACGATAGTCATCTTCAGATAATACATATTTTATTTACAACGTAAACTGTTAAAATTTAAAAAATTTAAATGTCACAATGGCTGA
Organism: Venustoraphidia nigricollis; assembly: GCA_034508555.1. Classification (NCBI taxonomy): domain Eukaryota; kingdom Metazoa; phylum Arthropoda; class Insecta; order Raphidioptera; family Raphidiidae; genus Venustoraphidia; species Venustoraphidia nigricollis. Next base: position 1,260,456 of record JAVRKA010000079.1, read on the forward strand.
TTATTTATCCAAGGCTATTTTCCAAATTTCTATACGTAAAATATTATATAAAAGTTGTACAGTTTGAAGGGGGACATCGTTTGTAGACAAGTACCTCCCCCCACCCCCAACCGCTGCGCAGGGCTGAGGGTGGTTTTGACATTTTTAGTAAGAACACATATTTTTTATCACAAATTATGATTTTTCGATAAAAAATTTGTCTGAAACATTTTTGTATTTGATGCATCTTTCAACCCCTAAAATGCATGTCAAAAATCGGTTTCCCGAAAATCTAACAAATTTTTATGCCTAAACAACGACCTTCCGCAGAAATTTACAACAGGTAAAGTTGTTTAGTTTGGGAAGGGTCATCGATTAAATATAAACTTACGCGATAGGTGGAACCGAGCGGTTAAGTCGAATTCGCGCAAGTCACGGTACTGTTTTGCATATAAATATATAGGTACAAATTGTGTTTAATTGGACTCGAAGACTAAATAAAACAATAATTTAGAAGAAAAATGTGTAATAAAATCTTAATATCACAAATTATATTATAAATTGTAAAACCGAAGTTAATATTTTGACATAGAAGGCTTCATAAAATCTAACAAAGTCGTCTAACGGATCAACGAATTTTTCTTCTCCCACAAAATTTTCTCGTAGCACGCTAATATTTCTCTGCAATCTGTTTTCCAAAATTTCAATTGAACTGAGGTCTTCTGTCAAGTTTCCAACCGTCATTTGAACATCTAATTAAACTGGATTTACAAGTTCTTCAATGTGTTCAAAAATCGCGTAAGACTAGATAGCGTAAGACGAGGTATTGATACCCATCACCCAAACCTAAAATAGGTACAAAACAACTTTTTATCCGGCTACACTCGGGTTAATACCCGCATCAAAGCGAGAGAAACCGCAAAATTGAGTAAATTAAACATTTGTTATATAAGTTCGATGTGTGAAATGACAAATAAAAGACCTCTAAAGGTGTATGTTTGCAAATATGCTGGTACGATCCTGACGCTCAGGTTAAAATAGGATTTTCTTCAAAACCGACAGTAAAGCGAGCAAACCTGCTGATACAAACGACGTTCACGCGACTGAAATTGTTGATAAAAGCTAAGTGATTTTTTGCGACACAGTTTTGTATACAAAACTGCACCAAAACAGCTGTTTTTTTTTTCTTCAAACAAGCTGTTTCATCGTTCATAGTAAAACGTTTTCTGTGGTGTATTCTGCCGTCCTAACCTAAAAAGCAGTATTTTCATTTTCTCTCGTTTTCTAGGTATATTATGACAATATCTGTTATCCTATAATTAGTGATGTAAAATTACCTGTCTTCTATGACAGTAACCCTTTTAACCGGATAATTTATCACTTGTTTAACAGACCTAACAGATCTATATAATTATATAAAATAAAAAGTAAATAAATAAAACACAATAACATTTGATTGAACCAAGACGAACTCTAAATACGTCTGATCACAACGAGATTGAAAATTATATTATACATGTTTGCTTCTTATGCGCAGCTAATAGAAACTAAAATCAATGTTGTGGTCGACAATGCAGAGTATTAATGTTGTCTCAATGAAACCCAACATTATCTATAAAACAAAATGGCCGCTTCCGGTTTCTGTTTCTCAAAACAACAAGAAAAAAAGAAAACAATAGGACAGTTACGAACAGTAGAATCGGAAAAATTACTTAAATAATATATTTATTTATATATTTATATATTTATTTATATATTTCTATGTAGATATTGGTTATAAAATTAAAATTAAAATGTCGACCGGAAGTTATAAGCATGCGTAAAACTTCTATGTAGACTTGTATAATAATAAATAACTGCGATTATTTAACTGGATATTTAACTAGTTAATTAACCGGTATTTTTTTCTTTTACATCACAAAAAACGTATGTGCACCTGATACCAATTCATAAACTAAGAACAGAAATGCGCGTTTTCTCAAAACTGACAAAATTTGGAGATAGTGCTTTTTAGGTTAGGATGGCAATATTGTATTCCATTTTTCACAAAGTCGCTCGATAAGGATAAATCAGTTCTCTCAAGTCTGAAAGCAAGCGAGCTTGCAATATGCGAAGGTGAGTCAATATCGTTACCGTGTCGTGATCAAATGACTCCAAAGGTATCGTAAATAAAAGACAAATTGACATTCTGAAAGCATTGACTGTCAGCTGTTTAATGTTGTCTCCTTTATGCTGTCTACACGCCGTTAAATTTACTTCTTAACCTAGAAAGACGAGTGTCTTAATTTCTTTTTCTTTCTCAATATTATGATAAGAATAAGTAAATGTAAAATTAATTTAGGAATGGTAACACAGTGATGTATTCCCCCTTCCTCTCTTGAGCAAAAAGTGGAATGTGTACTTATGAACGCGCGTTAGAAGTTATACTTCTTTGGCGTGATTAAAAAGTAATTTTTAATTTGCACGAAAATGATTTCTTGAAAGAAAATAATGAAAGGACTGAAGTTAGATATTTATCGCTAATATCACAACTAACAAAATAATAATAATAATAATAATAATAATAATGCGTTTAACGTCCGTTTCTCTACTTTATGTCATAACAGACGCCATTCGCACCATTACTATTTTCCATCTACCACACTTCCCGTTATCTTTCTACGTTTTTAAAACTTCAACTTATGTAATAGCAATGGGCGAATGAAGGAATTATAGGAAATTAGGATAAGGTAGGCAATTTTTGAACTAGGAGTTTGATAGGTAATCGGTCATGGCCTCAAATAAGGAACCATCTCGATATTTATCTGGAATTAATTGAGGGAAACCGTGGAAAACCTCAATCAAGATGGCCGGTACAGGAATTACCGTTTCTCGGTGAGAGGCAGTAGGAAAAAGTCCCAGCCACATCTGCCCCCGCCGGGATTCGAACCCGGACCTCCCGAATGCGAGTCTAGTGCTGTCACCACTACTCTACCCAGCTCAGTACAACTAACAAAATATGTCTTCAATAATGTTCACCAGTGCTATCAATAAGTACTGCGTATAAATTATAAACATATATACAACTTTTATTAACATAAAAAGAAAAAATCATCTGAAATCTGTTATTTTCACTATTTTACATATTCGATCATACGCCATCAGAATAATTTTTGGTAAACGTGCTTGAGATCAAAATATTTAAGATATTGTCCAAGGGCCCAAAAACAACAAAAAAATCTCGGAACCATTCCAAAAAAAATTTAACCCTTTAGAAGAAATTAAAAAAAGCCTCTACAATTAAAAAAAATCGGTTCAGTAAGACTGGATTTACAATTTTTTTGAAAACACCGGTTTGCAGATAGTTATTTACTGAAAGGTGTACATACTAATTTGATGTAGATGTTCGATTGCTAATAATATTGCAATTAAGAAAAAAATGTTATTTTAATCGGTGTATTAAGGAGTTAAATTTTTTATTTTGCCCAAAAACCAACTCAAGTTTATATAATAAAGTCACACTGCCTGTATTAGCAAATACACTATATTGTCGGCAGGGTTTTGGCACTGCGACCCAAGTTTTTATATCAAATGTGGATATTTTTGAAGTTGGAATGGTCCTGTCGCCCAATTGGCTGGAATTTTTATATCTGTGTTTACTAATTTTGTTTCTATTGTTTCAGCTGTCTGAGTCCAAGATCAGCTTATTTTTACGAATTCCCTCCAAACGGTAAGTTTATTTTTAGATTGAATGTGACTTTTTTCCTATTTATTGTTTCTTTTACTGTGTAACATAATAGTTAGATTGTGCCTTTATATAGGTGTACTTATGTTACTTTCTTACAAACCGAATGTACTACACAAACGGTCATAAACTAGACAACCGATGAATTATGTAATTCATTCCAGTAAATTGCATTAGTCAGTAAATTGAATAAGACTCTGAATTTAAATTTACATTTTTGATAAGAGAAACTAGAACATATCGCTTCATGTTAACGCTAATACATACGTTTAACTATTAAATTCCTTGTTTGTTGTTTAATCCTCATCATTTTGTGTCTGGCACATGGGAATAATCCTTGAAGCCAAGGGGAGTTTTAATAAAAAAAAAAAAACTATTAAAAGCTTATGGTTTATATTACCAACTGATTAAATAACTAACTAAATAAATAGACTGCAACAAAGTCATCCCAAACGTCGCTTAAATATTTTCGATGTGAATACATTCTATTACAAAAACAGTTATCAAATATACATTTTGCGGTTAAAATTATGTTAATTGTTAGTTTTCTCATGTGAGGCAGTTAATATATTAAACAATTCAACTTCTCCCGAATGTCATCTAAATTGGAAATAAAACACAGTTGCAATAAACTGAACAAGTATTACGTACATATATTTAGTGTATTTGCCATATGGCAACATACACTATTGGCGTTGGTCGGATGGCGGGATCTAGGAGCCGGACCAAAATTTCTCGACGTTTCATAACCTCCTAAACACTTTGGCACCATTTTTAAAAATGTTTATATATATATGTATATATATATGTGCGGGCAATAACTTTCGAAAGAGTTAATTGATTTTAACGAAATTTTGTCCGCATGTTGGAATCCACCACCGCAAGAACCCTATTTAAAATGGACCCAATCGGGCTATTTTAAGGGTAGTTTTTAGGGGTTGAAAAATGTTTTTGGGCCCCAAAATACCGAAAAAATTCTCCAAATCGTTTCAAAATTGAAATTTAACCCTCTGGTAGTAATTAGAAAGTGTCCCCAAAATTTTAATAAAATTGGCCCGACAGGACCGGATTTACAAATTTTATGAAAACATTAGTTTGCAGATAGTGACTTATTTATTGAAGGGTGTATTTAATTCGGTGTAGGCGTTAGATTGATAATAATATTACAATTAAAAAAAAAAGTGTAATTTTAAGGGGTGTATTATGGGGTTAAATTTTTTATTTTGCCCAAAAACAATCTTAATTTCACATAATAAAAGTATAAAACCACACGGCCCTATATACAAGCAAATACACTAGATTGTCGGCAGGGTTTTGGCACTGCGACCCGGGTTTTTTTTAATTAACGTCACTTCTCGCTTTAATTATATAACAAGTCTTATCTCGCTGTATTTGGATCTTTTTTAAATATTTACAATACAAATGTCAATTTCTGACAGTTCATTTAATTTTTTGTTTGTGTTGTTTTTACATTAGCACACAATATAAATGAAAAAGTCTGTATTACACTGTGTATTTTTCGAAAACTGTTATCGTGTATGACGTATAGTTTAAATTTACGTACCAGTTTCTATCGACAGTCTGTATAAGAAAATATATATATATACGTAAAAGTATAGTTCCTAGAATCACGGAAGCTTCACTTACGAAAATAGGATTGGAATGGAGAAGGTTTATCGCAGTTTTTATTTCCGTTAGAGTGGAATATGTTTACCAATTGGACGTAATTACTGGTAACAAACTAATGGAACTGACTTTGTTTAGTCAAGCTTTTGTTTTTAGAAAGACCTATCGGTTCTTACTTCTTTGTATTTGTAAAGCGATATAATTGTTGATATATAGGGAATCCTATTTCAGTGTCCACAATATTCCCACTTAAGATATATCCCCTAGTAAATGGTCTTAATAATTAGAACTATAATAATTGGGACGATGTTATTAATATCCTACCGTGATAAGAATTAGATACTTACTCAAGCAATCTATACATACCTAAAAAGTGTGATATAAAGCTGTAAGCTACAAACAGAAATAAAATATAAAAGCTCATACAATCGGGTACTGGCCAAAGACAAGAGTCACGCCAAAACAAATATTAAAAAAAATTGTTAATATACATCAGTATACATATTATTGTACTCTTTGACCATACAACTATGGACATCTACAGCTAACTTCACTCTTATTCTCAATATCTTTGTGACACATCGTTCCAGTGAAAGTCAAGCTAAGAACTAAAACTTAAAATACGACAGATTTGTGCTAGCGTTGACAAATTACTTTTTACTCATTTTTTTTTTATTACAGTACGACCTCACTTAACGCTGCTCCGCTTAACACTGTTTCAGTATTACGGGGTTATAAAAAAAAGTTCAGCCACTATAACGTAAATTATGGATTAGTTTATACAAAATGATTCAAATGTTGATAGAAGTTCAAAGGCAAAACGAAATGTCAGTGATGTAATATCTTGCTATCGACAACAGCTTGCTGAACGAAACAGAAAAAGACAAACGACATTTAACGACTTCTTCACGAAAAACGAAATATGTCAAATGAGGAACCTTCCTCATCACAAACATAACTTCTTAAAGCTTCTTAATTTGCTGATGTCGTAAAGAGAATTGATATTTTATCGAAAATAAAATATTCGTAGGATTTTGTAAAGTCTACCTCTGGTGGTAGTACGTTTCCAAATGCGTCACTAGATGGCACGATTGAGAGTCACTGGATTACGTGAACAGATTTAGATACAGAAATATATTTACGTATAATTCAAAATGGAAGATTGGCGTATCAAATTTGCGGTGCGATAATATTATCATAAAAAATCTGAATTTCCGAACATAAATTCTCAAGTACGGTATAAGTAAACTCTTCCGCGAAAGGGTTAAATCATTTTTTCGCATAAAAAATGTATGTAAATTCGTTTCACCGACGTAGGTACATGCAAACATACTCTCGTGGGTCGGAGAGTGCTTTTCATATATACATCACACCCTTATTTTATACAGACTGTTTATAGATCTATATTCATTAGATATGTCTCGTAAAACTGCCCTACCTTACTCATTCTTCATTAAATTCATTTGACGCAAATTTCTATTTTCGTGTTTTAACCGTCAACATTTATTTCTCAATATTAAAACTCCTTTAGCCGTAATATTTATTTATTTATTTTGTTTTAATAATAATAAGTACCAACAGTTACAAGAATAACCAGTTAATGGTATTAGTTACCAATAAGTACAGAAAATACAAAACAAAATACAACATATCATGTAAAATATCAGAACAAAAAAAAAAAAAAACATCCATTGTTACAATGCTATATTAGAAAAATTTATTTTCAAACAACTGTCACCGTCATGGGAAAAACGGATCTTTTTAGTGATTTGCATCTTTGCATCTGGATCCCGTATGTGAGCCGGCTCACTGAACCGGTTCAAAAAGAGCCGAGTTCTGAATATGTTACTGCAGTCTGCCACTGAGTTACCTAGTTCAGTCAATCATATCACGACCTGTATAGAATCAAAAATGCATAGCCAAACATGTGATGCATGAGTCATTTGAGCTGACAGATGCATCAAAGCAAGAACTGATACGTAAGTGTAAAATGTGCTTCTGTGTGTTAAGTGTTTCACTGAGTTATGCGGATCCGTTGATCCGTCGGCTCAAAAAAAAGTGAGTCGGCTCTCACGGATCTTCTGTCGGAGTCGACTCTTTGAACCGGTTCAGATCTGAGTTACCTAACTCTAGTCGGGACTCAAACCCGAATCTTTTCACTATGCACAGTCGGGTTTAAGTCCCGGCGGTGACAGTTGTTTGAAAATAAATTTTTCTAATATAGCATTGTAACTATGGATGTTTCTTAACAATTATAGCAAACGATAGCTATTATACTGTTGTCTGTTTGTGAATTCAGTCTTACGAGCTATAACGTTTGAACATGTACTAATAACAAATGATGTTTATATTTATGTAGATATTGGTTACAATTATTCGCAAAATTTTCCGCGCAGTCTTGTATAATAATAATAAATAGCCACGGCTATTTAAAATAAATTACCGTGATTATTTAATCGGTTAATCGGTTTGCCGAAATTTGTGATTTATCAACACCGGACTCCTCGTACTTGGATGTCTGTTACAATTGATTGAAATGTAAACATCATTGGCTCAAATGATAACTGAGACAACCGGACTAACTGCACCCTGTATGTTTGTATTATACGTTGGTGGTTGGTTTTGTATGCAGATAGCTATAAAATCGAACCTATAGCCTCCAGGTGTAGTGATGTAAAGTGTCTAGGCTTGCCTGTTGTGTTGACTGCTCTTGCGTCGCGACGGCGTCTCAACCGGTAACCAATCAAAATTTACTTACCTCGTTGCTTTGCCTGGAACCATTTCAAAATCTCTTCTGCTCGCAAGTCAGAAGTTAAAAAAATAGATAAATCTACTTATCCTTGGAAATGGCGTGTTAGAGCCTTTCGGTCGCTTTTAGGGTTTCGTACGACCGATGAAAGAACGGAATCCTCATATAGAATCACTCTCGTCTGTCCGTCTGTCGCAATGTGTTTTTCCGACTCTATTGAATGAAAAAAATAGAAATTTGGTCTAGAGTTGGGTAACTCAGATATGAACTGGTTCAAAGAGCCGACTCCGACAGAAGATCCGTGAGAGCCGACTCACTTTTTTTTGAGCTGACAGATCAACTGATCCGCATAACTCAGTGAAACACTTAACACACAGAAGCACATTTTACACTTACGTATCAGTTCTTGGTTTGATGCATCTGTCAACTCAAATGACTCATGCATCACATGTTTGGCTATGCATTCTTGATTCTATACGGGTCGTAATATGATCGACTGAACTAGGTAACTCAGTGGCAGACTGCAGTAACATATTCAGAACTCGACTCTTTTTGAACCGGTTCAGTGAGCCGTCTCACATACGGGATCCAGATGCAAAGATGCAGATCACTAAAAAGACCCGTTTTTCCCATCTCTAATTTGGTCTGTATATAGAGTTAGATAACTCGTTCACACACGTATAACGTAAATAAACGAATTCCGATTTTGGGAGGTCAATTTTGGGATGCAAATTAGAAAATTAAAAAAAAAAAAAGATTATGTGACGTAGGTACCAAATGATAAGACTCGTTACGAGTAATGCAATTATAATTTTAAAATGCATACTTTAAAGGTTATTAATGAAAATATACAAAAAATAATAATTCCCTCCTTATTTCCGAAACTACTGAAGCTAAAATTTTGAAATTAATAGGAAATATAGGATCTGACTCATAGTTTACAGGAAAGCCTAAACGAAAATCATAACTCTGAAAGTTTTTACGGAAAACGGAATTGTACGGAACCCTCTCCACTCGAGTTCAGCTCGTACTTCACCGGTTTTTATGGATTCATTCTGAATCATTCAAAATCAAACGTAGGAAATGTCCAATTATAGTCAACATACGATACTTTTAAGGTAGTTGTCGTGGTTAAGGCACACCGTCAGAAAATTCTTAATTTTTATATACTTATTAAGGACATGATAATACAATTACTCTGAAAATTTGAAGTCGATCGACCGTATATAATCCGAGATAAATTCAATAAAAATTGGATAATTAACATTGATTGTATACGATCTCTGTAGTTCTGAACCAGTTTCTTATTTATAAAAAAATAACTAACTGTCAGAAACTTTCCAAAAACTGAGAGTCTTTCAATGCATTTGTTATGAGTTTAAAAAAAATAAGAAAAAATTTTTGACCGTCTAATTATTTATAAATAACGGTTTAAAGTTCAACAATTTATAGAAAAGTATGCATGCATATGAATACTGTATGGGTTACGTTTCCACGGGTACAGTCTTGCGTACAAATTATGAATCACTTAGCTACAAGCTAGTATACTTTTGTGGCGTATATAATCTATAACTTTTTGAAAATATTGTACCACGACAACTACCTTAAAAGCAGACATTCCTATAATAAATTGTGTATGGTTTTACTTTTTATTTTAGCGGCTGTTGACAGCTGCACATAAACATGCATATTCTACACACTGTTGACTTGTAACAATATGTTGAGTGTTGTTAAGGTTTGTAAAGTTTTCTGTGCTTGCAAAATAAGGAGCTTTAATAAATGGCATCTACGTTCACGCAAAACCATTTGAAGTTGTACGTCTTTATTATAAAAGAATAAACATTTTTCCTTAGTGACGGTATTATTATTAGTTTAATTTTGTTAATTAAAAATGTTTCGATTTTTTTTCCAAATTAATTTATATGGACTTCTGCATCATAGTTTATTTTCAATTTATCGGGACTATTAAGGCTGTCGGAACGCTCCGAATTTTGTTTGTGCTGAGACCTAGCGGTAAGGGGCGAGGTAGGCAAAAGACATATTGTGGGTGTGGCCTTCTTTAACTCTGTCTCGCTCAAATCATCAGCACGTTTCAATTTTTGGCTGGTGCCAACTACAAGGCTAAAAAATTTTATTGCAAGGGTGCCGCTGTCAATTGATTACTCTAATTTTTGGAAATATTTTGAAGATTTAAAAAACTTTTCCGAAAAAGGAAGAGTCACTTTAGGTTTGTGATGGAACAGTTTTATGAAATAAGTACGAATAAGGTCATAGTGTGACATTGAAAACGTGTGTTTTTTTAGCACAATTAATGCCAAATTTTTTCTAGTAAATCGTACATAAATTACAAAAGTAGTCCATTAGAGACCTAGATTTGTCCTTTATCTTCCTTATAGAGAAATAATTTTTGCAGAATGTTAACGAATAAGTCTACAATCAGTTGACAGCCGAAGCTCTATTTTTGGCTTAAATTCAAAGCGTTCCGACAGCCTTAATAATACTGAAACTTTGGAAATGATATGATATTAGTTTGCTGTTATATAAATATACGTCTTTTTAACCGACTTCAATAAAAGGAGTGGTTCTTAATTCGACTGTATTTTTTTATGTTTGTTCACCGATATTTTTGTCAATTGTAAACCGATTTGAAATATTTCGACGCCATTTTGTTCAGAATACTACCGAATAGGTACCATATAGTTTTTATTAAAATCGATGTATCCGTTTTTAAATAAAATCAAAAAAACATATTTTTTATATGAATGATACCTCATATCGCCAGCATTTGTGAACCGATTTTGATGATGATTCTTTTCTTATTAAATAGGGCATACCTTGAGGGCAATCTCACATAAATTTTACTTAAATCGGGTCAGGAGTTGTTTTATTATAATTTATAAACAAAACAACTACGAAGTATTAATTGTTAATGAAAATGTGCGAAATAACATCCACTAAAAAGTAAAAAATCAATAAACTAAAAAAATATATTAACCTCCTTCACAAACGTCACTAAAATAATGAAATTTTGAAGTCTACTTGGCACGGACCTCGAAATTTCATTATGTTCATCCTTTTAGTGACTTTTTTGAAGGAGGTTAATATTTTTTTTTTAAGTTTTTTTTGCTTATTGTTGTCAACTGAGTTATTAAGATAGGTCACCGAACGCTGTGCGATGCCGTGATTCGACACGGACACGTGCTTTCAAGCTATGGCCATCTTTTTAGCCTTGAGCGGTGTTAAGCTTTACGGAGCTTTTAGTAAGCTTTTATATCGCTATGAAAGAGAGCGTTGACGTTCTTTATGACCATAATACAATGCAAAAGAAAGAGACAGCCATATTACATTACCGAGACATTGCACTTACATTCAGCGCCGCTGCACCGAGTAAAGTACATAATATGCTTATAAGCTATATTTATATAACTAGTATGTTTACCTCGTTACGTAATCAGAATACGGCAAGACGAGATTTCGTGAAACAACGGTTAATTGACTCAACGAGATTACAGTTCAATCGAATGATCAGCTTCGACTATCTTCGACGAATAATTGGCTTCGGCAAAAAACAAACCGGAGAAATCTAGATACATAAACTATTATTGGTGTATTTGCCATATGGCAACATACACTATTGGCGTCGGTCGGATGGCGGGACCTAGGGGTCGGACCAAAATTTCTCGACGTTTCATAGCCTCCTGAACACATTGGCACCATTTTTGAAAATGTTTATATATATGTGTACGGGCAATAACTTTTGAAGGAGTTAATTCATTTTAACGAAATTTGGCACACATGTTGGAATCCATCACCGCACGAAGCCTATTTAAAATGGGTCCGATCGGGTCATTTTAAGGGTGGTTTTAAGGGGCTGAAAAAAGTTTTTGGGCCCAAAAATACCTAAAAAATTCTCAGAATCGTTTCAAAATTGAAATTTATCCCTCTAATAGCAATTAAAAACTGCTCCTAAATTTTTAATAAAATCGGCCCGACAGGACCGGATTTACAAATTTTCTGAAAACACTAGTTTGCAGATAGTGAGTTATGTAATTGAAAGGTGTTTTTAATTTTGGTGTAGACATTCGGTCGACAATAATAATGCAATTAAGAAAAAAATGTAAATTTAAGGGGTGTATTAAGGAGTTAATTTTTTTATTTTGCCCAACAATCACCTTAAATTCACATAATAAAGCCACTATAAATACACTATATTGTCGGCAGGGTTTTGGCACAGCGGCCCGGGTTTTTTATACCTTCGTATATGCTGGTGTTGATCCAATAGAATGTCACACTAAACGAAGTTTGGTTGAGGATCAAGAAATAAATAAGCTTTACCAAAGTTTTGCTGATGGCCAATGTTTCGAAAAATTTATTTTCATAGATGAAAATACATTTTTCGAAACGTTGGCCTTCAGCAAAACGTTGGTAAAGCTTATTTATTTCTTGATCCTCAATCAAACTTCCGTTCTATGACTATTTATACCAACATTATAAAGAGGTAAAGTTTGGATGTAGGCGGAAATCTTCGAAACTACTCATCCGATTTCAAAAATGTTTTCACCAATATTTAGAATGAACCTTCAGGATTGATGTATTAAAATAATGCAGTCAGTGAGAGACAATTACATGCAGTGTTTTAAAGAGTAAAGAAAGAGATGAGTATGATAATTCGTTACTATTATTATTCTTAAAAAGTTATTATTATAAAGTCGTAACTCGTAGATATAAAAATCATTCGAATGATTTTGAATAACCTCTCAAGACATCTCAAGATATTTTAATAATCGAATAGTTCGACAATTATCACTGGAAATATTTCTATCTTTACCTACACGCGGTCGACATCGGGCATCTAAATTATTTATAAGAGTAGAAAATTGTATTTTATGAAATTACTTGCTCTCCGCTAAAGCGAAACACTGTGTCGGGAGAGAGATTATTTAATTAACCTTCCTCTAAAATTTCTTAATTAGCGATAATTACGTACATACTTTCTTGCTTTCATATTTATAAACGTGCAACAAGTTTACATAATACATTACTCAAAAAATACAAGAAAAATGTACGGATATATATTTTCCATTTTTTAAGTATTTAAGCCATGGGGGGGCTATGGGAAACATACAGACCACTTGAAATAACCATGTTGTGATATCTCTTCTCCCCGCGTGACCAATAAATAATCCCGGTCCTATTAATTATGACCGTCATTTGTTTCGGATATTAGTTAACCGAGGAATATTTAATTAAGGACAGTTCTAAATATATTTATAACCTATAAGGAATATATAAGGAATACACGGGGTTATAGAGCTTCTATTCTCTACCTGGGCATCGCGATCCCCTCGGGGAATCGCGAAAAAAGAAAGAAACAGAACGCATTTAGTGAGAGTAACGCATTTTTAGAAAATTACTTATCATCAAGAGATTAAGTTTTTGCAAGGAAGTCGCGAAGAATTTTTTTTTTTTTTTTGGAGATCGCAGAGCTGAAAAGGTTGAGAAACGTTGATGTAGATTGTAGAGGAACAGCAAGGTCTTATGAAAGGAACAGTGGAGAAACAGAAAAAACCGGAACTTAAGTATTCGAAAGTGATATTATTTCTCTCAAAGCAGTTTATAGTCAAATAACAAAAAAAAAAAAATTAAATTAAATCACTTCTTTAAATTAGTGTAGTATTGTGGAGGGTTGACCTTAAGACACTGTTAAAGTATGCAGAAACGCAGAAGTTTGGCAAATTTTATAAAGCGAACCTTTATCGAAAATAGTCTATGACCTCTGATGAAGTCATTGATGCCATATCGGTTACCATTGCCAAGTTTGAGGTTATAATCATAATAATCGATTAATAAATAATTGATTAGTAGATCCACAAAATTTTAAATACTTGTATACGTTTTTCTTATCAAATAAAATACCAAAAATATAACATCACAAGATAAATTAACTCAACAATTCTTTGTATGTAGGCTATTTTATAAATCGTACAACAAAAAGCTTACATTAATTGTTGGCAGTATTATATTAATTGTGGGAGTATTGCAGCTGTCTTAACAATATATTGTTTCTCTCTGATCACGTTGTCTCTTTAACTGCAACAGGGCCGTATTAATATACACAAACCACTTTTTAAACATCTCTTGCATATCAAAATATTATATTCAATCCGTAGTTGCCAAAAACGAATATGAGTTTTATTATTATAGATAATCAACTCAATCTCAAAATTTTGTAAGATGGCGATAATAAACAATGTATGATATATATTATTGGTTTTTAACCGACTTCAAAAAAAAGGAGGAGGTCCTCACTTCGTCGCAATTTTTTATTTTTTATGTATGTTCCCCGATTACTCGAAGACGCCTGAACCGATTTGGAATTTTTTTTTTTGTTTGAAAGGATATACATCCCAGGTGGTCCCATATAGTGTTTATTAAAATCGGTTTATCCGTTTTTAAATGCCGTCAAAAAACATATTTTTTAATGTATTCTACCTCATATCTCCAACATTTGTAAAGCGATTATGATGATTCTTTTCTTATTTAATAGGGCACATCTTCAGGGTGATTCCACATAAATTTTACTTAAATCGGTTCAGTAGTTTTTAAAAATGTGCGAAATAAAATCCACTAAAAAGTAAAAAATAAAATAAACTTTTTTTAAATAAAAATATCAACCTCCTTCAAAAAAGTCACTAAAAAGATGACAATAATAATGAAATTTTGAGGTCGGTTCCAATTTAATAAAAGTAGATGCCTATTAATTTTAAGTTTCAGTAATAAAATTGGCACCGACCTCAAAATTTCATTATTATTTTCGTCTTTTTAGTGACTTTTTTTCTATATTGATTCATAAACTTTCTTTCTTACATGTCAAAAACTTTAAACCTTTCATCGACCCAAGTAAAGCTCGGTCTCCCAGATACAATTATGTATATGCCGGCAATAACTCCCGAAAGACGTAATTGATTTTAAAGAAATTTGGTGTAATTTAGAATACTAATGCTGGCTTACAGAAAGGATTGTCAAATAATTGGATTTGACAATGATCTTAGATTGTGGACACATATTATATGTCTCCATCAGAAAAGCATTGTAGAATTTTAATTCGATTCTGTTCGAAAAATAATTGATCGATTGAAATGATATTTTTTTTAAACTGTGTATACGTGTATTTAACATAGTTTTTTGTACAATTTCTACTACAAAACAACATTTTTCTTCGCATTTTAATGAAAATTTGACTTGAAAAACGAACTTTTTCTGTGTAGATCAAGCATTTGTTTTTGTGTGAATAATGTTGTACATGACAGTGAGTTTGAATACGACATTGCATGGATGAAAACTATAATTATATTATCACAATCCAAGGTCATTGTACGATCCAGTTAAGAGGTTAGCGCGCCATTTCAATTCCGGCCCTGTAATGGCGTGAAGTGAGGTTATGTTTGTGGTGTCGGCGCGGTCTCGCGACTGGGACAATGTCGCGCAGGCCGCATGTATCCACATTAATTCCCGTTTTGATTTATCTCGTTGTCAGTGCCCCAACTTTTATTTTATTGGTTGGATTACAGTTGTGCGCTGCTTGTCATACTAAACACTTTAGCCTAGCTTGATCTAAAACTACACTCATCTTGACATAATCACAATCTACCCAAATCCAGAATTTTCTTTCAATCAAGAACCTATGACAATACAATAATTTGATAAGTTTGTACCATTATCCTGACCAGGACCTTCTGGATAAAAACTTGAAAAATTGCAGCATGCAAGCTAACACGCTGTACAGTGACGTACGTTGCGTTGCCTACCCCATGGTCAAATACAATATCAGTTTTTAGTCGTATAATTAAAACTAGAGTTTAAAAAACTCAACACACTTTTATAAACTAAAAAATGCAAAATAATTTGACAACAAAATTAGTTTTGTTTTACTTCTGATAGAAGCTTGTTCTAAGTCATACTTATTATTACATTTAATATGTATTATATAGCGAGAAACGTGAGAAATTTATTTAAAAATAAAATATGATGAAAAAGATTTATGTGCGTTCATTATTTTTTTATTTAACGTCGACTGATAAAAAGTTTAATTGCACATACTTTCATATAACAAATTGATAACAAAATGGGAATAATAAATTTTATTTAATGTTGCCTACCTGCATTGAGCCCTCTTACTAAAAGACATCTATAGTTTATATGGGAATGTGTAATATGATGGGAAGCTATTAATAATATAATACATACGTAAAAATTACATAGAGCTATACTACCACTAGATTTTTAACTTCTTACTATAAACATTGGGAACTGATTGTAATGAGTCCGAAAATCGAAATCAAAATTTTTAACAAATTTTTGTTTCAAGGTCATTACACTATTTTTAAAAAGGTGTCTCTGTGTGTATGACGTACGTACGTGGCTATTTCTTTCTAAGACGAAATCTCGAGAATAAAAATTGATATCGACTACGTTAGGGCGGCAATCGACGAGTATTAACGTAAATATGATTCGGTTTTTTTTTTCAAAATCGGCTCAGTCTTTTTTTTTGTTGCATACGTTTCAATCGCAATTTCAGCTAGTTTGAAATTGAATCGTGACTCTCACTTGAACGGTAAAGTTAAAGCCGGTTTTCACGGTGCGATTTTAGATGCTCAACTTTAGTTGATCAACTAAAATTGAACGAAAATGATCGTGCGACTTTTTTTAACCTTTAACTAGTCGCACTGGTGTAAACAGTACACCAAAAATGCGCCGATTGCTGCCGACCTTTTACGCATGCGTCCTCAGCCCCACCACTCCTTCTAACCTTTACCTAATGAGTCATCTAGAAGCAACGGCTGTACCCATTTGCCTGCCAAATAGGAAAGTGCATTAAAATTCAATTTTTTGGTGTGGTGTACAAAATACA
The DNA here is from genome assembly GCA_034508555.1 of Venustoraphidia nigricollis. Taxonomy (NCBI): domain Eukaryota; kingdom Metazoa; phylum Arthropoda; class Insecta; order Raphidioptera; family Raphidiidae; genus Venustoraphidia; species Venustoraphidia nigricollis. The sequence continues at coordinate 1,277,445 of JAVRKA010000079.1, forward strand.
CCTACGCGACTAATTAGGTAAGTACTTTATAAATATCCATTTCTATAGTTTTTTTTTGCAATGAACTATTTCTTGGCATATTTGTGAACATGCTAATAATAATTTTTATTACTAATTATGTTTTCTAGGCACAAAGTAAAAGTAAGAGACCCCAAGCATCTGACACAAGATGAGTTGGAAGCTATTGCTCAGGTTATATGCGATACAGATTCTGAGGAAGAGGTGGGAGGTGAAGCAGATTCTTCAAATCTGCGTTCTTGTTTTTTTTTGTGATAATAAACATGTTTGTACTTGAGATATGTTTTTTTTTTCATCAATGTACTGTTTAAACCACATACAAAATGATAAAACATATTTCCACTGTAAAAAAATGCATGGTGTACAAAATACACCGCGCGAGCAGTAGTGAGAAAAAAAAGTGCGCGACTAGTTAAAGGTTAAATCAATAAAGAGTTAGGCTATATGCACCGTGTGAATTGATTCCACAAAACTTACCAACATATTAGGAAATTAACAAGTCAAAAGCTACATATTATTCATCTTTAAAGTTCAATTCCAGATATATGTTATATAATAGAAAACAGTATCACGGGTAATTGGAATAATGAAAATAAATCAATTTAAACACTCATTGATTGCAACGTTTCGTCTTTTCTTTAATTAAGACTTTTAATTGTTTTTTGTAATGCCAAATTGCATATTATATCATAGTTTTATTATCATTTAAGCATATTGAGAGCTTGAAAAAGTCTTAATTAAAGAAAAGACGAAACGTTGCAATCAGTGAGTATTTAAATTGATTTGTTTTCATTATTCCAATTACCCGTGATACTGTTTTCTATGCTAAATATTATGTGTACTTGAAATTTGAGCTCGGACGTACCCGGGTCGAGCGGCTAGTCGTAAATAAGAAAGAAACTTTCTGTAAATAATGTCATCAGTGTTAAGACAAAAATTTTGAAGATAATATGAAGCGTAAAGTCAGAAATACCGAAATTAACAAACTTTATAATAAAAATAGTGACATTATAACGATGATAAATAAGTTTGATGTCAGGATGTGTTTGTAACAGTCATTATTCATTACTGCTTGTCTAAAATAAATTCCATTACCAAGTCCGTAACACATACATTGTTAAGAGTTTTGAAATGTAGAGAAAAAACATTGACCTCGACACAAAAACAATAATTGTCATTTTTAACAAAGATGCAATTTTTAGCATTCCAACCCACTAGTGGGGAATAGTGCTAATTTAGGTCAAAATTCACTTTTCAAAATTTTACAATATTTTTCTCTGAATCCAAAAAAACATATTTTGGAAAATGTCTGTTAACACGATACAGGCTAAACGGAAGAGCGGATTGAAACCAAATTTTGGGAGGATATTTAATATGCAAATATGAAGACCCCTGTTGTTTTTGGGATAAATCGACGCATGCGCAGAAAAGATATAGGTACGCTGTAATGTTATTTTTTGTATAATGATGGTATACTTGTTTATGATGCGATTTATTAGGTGAAATCGAGTTTTTATTGTCTCTGTATGTATAAAAAAATTGTTTAGACACATTCTATTATACGAAATTTAGTAAAAGTTTCTCATCCTTCGGTTAAGTGCAGGTTTCGAACCGATCTGAGTTTAATTGAACGAACTGTAAGCAAACAAGATTGAATCATTTTTCCTTTAAGGTTACAAATTTCCTCTTCATTGACACAGAAAATTACAAATATATATGTCGCTAAAGCATCTTTAATTCAAATATTTAATAATTACCACGTATGGGAATACAAATCTAATGACAAATTGGCATAAATATATGTCTAATTTGATGCCTTAAACACAAGTCAGGAAACTTTATATTTTTTATATTAAAAAAACCCGGGTCGCAGTGCCAAAACCCTGCCGACAATATAGTGTATTTGCTGATACAGGCAGTGTGGCTTTATTATGCGAACTTAAGTTGGTTTTTGGGCAAAATAACAAATTTTACTCCTTAATACAGCCCTTAATTGCAATATTATTATCAATCGAACCTCTATACCAAATTATATGCAACTATCAGTAAATAATTCACTATCTGCAAACTAGTGTTTTCATAAAATTTGTAAGTCCGGTCCTGTCGGGTCGATTTTATTAAAATTTTAGGGACACTTTTTAATTACTACCAGAGGGTTAAATATCAATTTTGAAACGATTCGAAGAATTTTTTTGGTATTTTGGGGCTCAAAAACATTTTTCAACCCCTAAAAACTACCCTTAAAATGGTCCGATTGGGCCCATTTTAAATAGGCTTCGTGCGGTGATGGATTCCAACATGTGTGCCAAATTTCGTTAAAATAAATTAACTTCTTCGAAAGTTATAGCCCGCACACATATATACCTATATATATATATATATATGTATATATATATATATATAAATATATATATATATATACATATATATATACATATATATATAAACATTTTTAAAAATGGTGGCAAAGTGTTTAAGAGGTTATGAAACGTCGAGAAATTTTGGTCCGACCTCTAGGTCCCGCCATCCGACCGACGCCAATAGTGTATGTTGCCATATGGCAAATACACTAATAAATATTGTAACACTTATAGTTTAGGAGCTTAGTTCTTCCCGTGAACAGACAATTATTATTATTCGTTTCATTTCTATATATCCAGCCAAATAGGCCATTTATTATCATATACAAACCTGAAATAAAATATTCATCAATTGAAATGGTAGCTGATATGTTGTTTATGAAAATTACTGCTGAATTGGTAAGATAGCACATTTGTGTTTCATTTCTGCACTAGCGCGGAATGTGTCACTTTACGTGCTTGTTTAGGTGTGATAAGATAAAAAGTTAAAAATACTTTATTGTCTTGTTTCGTATAAAAGCTTTGTACAAAAACTTAAACAAACAAGGTACAAGCACTTCGGATCAACTTCAATCCAACCAAAGGATTTTAAAGACATCAGTCTGGGCAGGATACTAGAATATATCAATAAGCTGGGAATCCTAAAAAACTGACGGACCATTAGAGGGGGAGCACAATAGACCTTAGAGGTCGCAGTGCCTACCGTTTGGCTCCTACCTTTAATTCTAATAGGTATTTTACAGGAAATAGTGCACAAAGATACGTCTCCATTCTCTACAATCGAATACTCGTGGAAGAATCGTATCACATATTACGGCGTATGTTGATATTTACATATGTTTCTACCCTCATCGCGCTTAGAAACGTATAGCGTTATATAACTGTAGAGCAACAGAGAGAGAAAGAGATCGGAGACAGTGTGTAAAGTAATCAAAGAGAGAGAGAAAGAAAGTTACCTGACCTGATCATATCTGTGACAAATTGAATTTCACCGCGAGTACACAGTGTCGACATTATTTTACCGTCCTGGACACTCTCGTATTGCTTTAACCGAAGATGAAAACCTACACAATGTTGCTAAAATGAATCGCAGTTGTTGTATGAAAACGCTGTCATTCAAAATCAATAAAGTTTTATTAATCGGAGAGCTCATAACACCCGTTTCATGAAGTGTTTGATACAGGTAGAAATTTTATAGAATAGTATATATAGGTAAATGAGTGGTTGCCTGTCCTACCTGGGTATGCCAGGTACTGCGCATACAGGAAAGGTGTAAAAAAATGTGCCAAAAAAAGACTATTTTGGGTACTTATGCACGATTTAAAACACTTTCCCAAAAATAGTCTTAAAACCCCGGAAAAAGTGTCTGGCTTTTTGCAAATATTTTTAGATGTATCTAATGAAGTTGCTATAAAAATTTCAGCGTGAATTAATCACTTATTTTTTCATTTTTGAAAATTCAACTTTGGGGTATTTTGGTTTAATGTTAACTCCTCCAAAAGTGTCTGCTTCATTTATTTATTTATTTAAAATCAACTTTACTTTCGAATAGTACTTGTTGGCTTTTAAATCAAAGACTTTTTTTGGTGTATATTTTTTTACACCTTTCCTGTATGCGCAGTACCTGGCGTACCCAGATAGGACAGGCAAACACTAATTTACCTATATATCTTACCAATATATACTATTGTATAAAAAACACTTCATGAAACGGGTGTCATCAGCTTTTGGACTATATTGGCAAAGTACCAAAAATTCATTATCCAACTTCTACAAGATGCAATGTTTTATAAAAGACTTGCCACTAGTCACGGCTCCTCACGCGATTAAGATAAACAATTTTTTATATATAGACTGCGCCCTGGTTGATAGTAACATAGTATATTACACCACTAGGACAAAAAGTTGAAATTCCTGCACTACGCGACATGCGTTGTTCGAGGCGACCTCGTGCTGAGTTGTAGATAAATTGATAGGTTAGGTTATTTTTGGCAGCCAGTTGGATCATTCGTGTTTTGTATTTTTCAACAAAATGGAAAAAGAGCAATATCGATCCGTAATTCGTTTTTTATACGAGTATTTAACAGTGTTCATAGATGGTGAAGGATCTCCATAGACAGCATCCAACTTCAGTTTTATTTCTTCGCATGTTTTTTAAAAGACGAATTACGGATCGATATTGCTCTTTTTCCATTTTGTTGAAAAATACAAAACACGAATGATAAAACTGGCTGTCAAAAATAACCTAACCTACGAATTTACCTACAACTCAGCACGAGGTAGATTAAAAGTCTGCCATACACAATGGTAAAATCAACTTTACTCGTCAATGCCATATGTCGTCAAACACGGGTACTTATTGATCAACGTACTTTCGACCGGGTATATAAAGAAAAATATATTATTACTAGCGGCCCAGTCCGGCTTCGCCCGGGTGTAAATGTAATATATAGGATATAAAAGATGAGAATCATTATCATTAAATTCTCAACGTGTATTGAATTTGCGCAAATTCAATCGCTTTTATTTGTGAATGCTCAAAAATCGAAGAAAAATCATATTTCCCAAAAAAAATTTAAAAAATTCTGTTGATCCGATCGCTACCAAACTTCAGAAGATTGTTTGAAAATTTCATCAAAAATGGTCTACCCGTTTGGAGTCCATAGATTACATATACATCGTCTTTTATCTATATAGATTATTAAAATGTAAAAAGTGGTTATTGTGACGTAACGTTATGTTATGTTCTTTAATATTGTAGAACATACTTTTGTTCTATCATCAATAGTTTCCGCAGCGCATGCGACGAAAGATGTTTTATGGCATTTTTTTACACCTTGGGTTACGTTACTAAAGTTTTAGGAAGGATCCCTAATATTTTCTAGCAATAAATATAGCCTATGTTACTCGGGGTGAATGTAGCTTTCTAATGGTGAGAGAATTTTTTAAATCGCCACAGTAGTTTTTGAGTTTATTCATTACAAACATACAAAAATACAAATCTTTCCGCTTTATAATATTAGTGTAGATATGGTAACGATTTAAGATCATTTCCAACTAAAATTTTGTACCAACACTTTGTGCAACCCAGCATTGATATGCTTCCAAACGTACTGAGTATCGTATGACGCGTACTGTAGAACGTGTACTTGTACATAATATATAGAAGTCGGTCTATGTAGTGTTCATTACCAAAAGGATGACAGGTTGAATTATGTAATAATTGAAATACTCGTCGCCATGTGCACTAAATTTACGTGTATAAGTAAAGCGCAGTATTGTGTTTCAACAATGGCGCTACGATTATTATGTACTGCATATAGTAAATTCTGTGCTAATAGTCATATATTATAGTTGCTTACAAAGAAACTAACACCAAAACTTATTCTTGTCGCAATGAATAGATGTAATATTATATAGTAAAACCTGTAATAACCGGAAGCGCTCTAGACCGATTTTTTTCGTTTACTTTTTCACACATACTTCATTTTTAGGTTCTGCATTAGTTGGATAATAACAATGGTCCGTAGTTACTGAATGAAAGGTTAATCTATAAATATATGTAAATAAAATCGACAATTCCCAACTTTGTACAATGCAGCACTCTTTTCAGAAATAATTATTGATGTGTTACAAAGTTCGCATACTTTTGTAATGAATTTTACAGAAATTATTTCAATTAATACATGTGATGGGGATACATCAGGAATCAACACTATGTAAATTTTGCGAAATGGACGATGAAACAGCCACCCATATCGTGTTCGAATGTGAGGCTTTAACTTACAGGAGAACAACCATCTTTGGTTACATCGATGAGGATGGAATAGTTCCACAGGGTAATCTAGTAGCAAATCTTCTGGAGCTCATAAGAAGATCCAGATTATTTGATGACTAGATCCAGTAAAAGGGGAGGCACAAAAATCCTTTCAGGATGTGGTGCATTTGGGCCAAAAGACCACCCCATTCTGTTTTAATCTTTTAATAAATAAAATCGTAACGTAGTCTGTAATTGTACAGCTTGTACGGCGCGGCTGAAGTTATACTTCTTTCACATTTTCGTTAAAGATGTACGTTAATAAAATAAAATAGGATGCCTAGGGAGATGATAAATATAGTTAGAAAAAATATTTTTAAACACAGGTTGGGGTATATGTTTGTGGTCTTATAATTTATATATATTTAATCTTTGTTTCATTTTCAAAAGTAACATTTTTAGTGCGTGCATAAAGTAACTTTTTAATTATTAAAGGGTATTTTCTACTGTTGAAACCATAATTAAAAAAAATACAAGTACAGCAAGACTCCGCTTAACTCAAGGGATGCGTTCCAATAAGTTCCAACGCTATATGAAACAGCGCTAAACGAGGTCATCTTAATACATAGATAATAAGCGTAAGTCAAACAGAATTAAGGATAAGAAAAATTGTGGGTTTTTTTTTCATTGTTTAATTTTGTAACATTTATTGTTTAATACTTTTTTATCACATTAATTATATATTAGGAGAAATCAGGTCTTGAAATAAATTAAATAAAAAGGATCAGGTGAATAATAATAATAATACCGTCGAAACGTCGTATATCGAATAAAAACGTACCTAAAAATTGGTCTTTTCACCTGATCCTTTTTATTTAATTAATTATATATTTATTTGCTGCTAATATCTGTTTTTGTTCAAAAAACATTTATGAAAATCAAATAAAAGTTCAAGTAAGAAGTTATGTTGTAATGAGGAAGGTTCCTCAATTGACATATTCTGTTTTTTGTGAAGAAGTCATCTAATGTCGTTTGCCTTTTTCTGTTTCGTTCAGCAAGCTGTTGTAGATATTCATCAATGATACTTCGTCTTGCCTTTGAACTCCTATCAACATTAGAATCATAATAATAATAATAATAATAATTTACGTTATAGTGGCTAAACATTTTTTTTAGAAACCATACGAAATACTGAAACAGCGTTAAGCGAGGTCGTACGTTGTCGGCCATCTTCTTGGGAACGAATATATTTTCATGCAGATAACGATAGATAGCATAGATAGATATGCAAATAATAACGTATAGGTAATATTATTACTTTACTGTGTTAATACGGTCCGCGCGTCGAATACCAATCACAAGCGTGTGGAACCTGTGCTAAGGTAAAGTATGTTTATACTGGGATCTATCTATCTATCTAAATTCAAGAGGGTTGTCAATGATATCCTTCTTTCATAAATTATAATAGGGCTGCGTAAACTGTGGAGGGGTGCAAAGTTTGTATAATTATTTTTCATCGCATATACTTCCATCTTTAGGATTCCGTACTTCAAAAAGAATAAAAGGAACACTTCGTGGTCCGTCTGTCTCTCAAGACCGTTTTTCTCAGGAACGCGTAGAGATATTAAGTTGAAATTAATGTCAAATACTCAGATCTACAATCCTTTGAAACTGTGAAAAAATCAACGCAATCAAAAGATACGGCCGTTTATTCCGCATATTTTGACATTCACAAGGGAATCAAAACCTATATGGTTTGACCTAGAATCATGAAATTTCGCAAGAAGCAATGTCTTGTAGCACAAGTAAAGAGAAAAATCCGAGAACCGTAAACTTGTAGTTACAAAACAAAACAAAAAACTTTTTTTCTATAGACGTCAAAATAGTGCATACTAGCGACATCGGATGGAATATCTTAAAAACTATTAGTTCAGGAATTTATATAAAAATAATATAAAGTTAATAAATACTGTACGATAGTGCGGAACCGTTCGTATGTGAGTCCGACTTGCACTTGGCCAGTTTTTTTTAACTTAATATACAGCGTGATTTGTTAATTTTGAAAATTCAATTCATGCTCACAACTTGAGCAATCCATGAATGTATGGTTGAAGGACTATTTACATCAAGCTTCTCGAAACGTAGTTTCATCCACCTAGCCAAGTAGTAGACGCGGGCATCTAAATGTGATATGTGTTTGACGCTGAAGTCTAAACTTGCAAACTTAGTTACACGGTTTGTTATTGCATGTCCCGTGATTAATATCATAACAAACTGATACTTACTCTGAAATATTGTTCAAGGAACTTCGTTCATTCACTAAATGGCTATTTACAACGGTATTTGCACCCAGCCATTGCTTTTGCGCCCAACCAATTTGAAAAGTTCGCTACTAAATCACATCTATTAACGCTGAATTTTAAAACAAGTTTCTTAAACAGATTTATATTTATTAAAACCAAAACTTTCTACAACATAATTTATAAATATTTTAGAGGAATTAGGATCAATGAAATTAAAAGACATATTATTATTTCACAACGGTTCGTATTAAATTAATTAAATTCAATACGAAACGTTGTGAAATAATAATTTGTCTTTTAATTTCATTGATCCTAGTTCCTCTAAAATATTTATAAATTATTAACATAAAAAGGATCTGATATATACATTTTGATACAACATATTTTATTATTTTTAAGTTGATAATTATGTTTTGAGCAGATATTGAATAGTGAACGCACTTACTTTGGGATCCTGAAATTTTGAAATGGACTTAGAATTTAATCAAACCTTTTAATATTGATACAGTTATGGTTAGCGTATTGGCTTCTAGACCGGACTGTCGTGGGTTCGAATCCCGCCTCTGCTCATGGACGTTTTGTGATGTTGATTTATTTAACTTTGATATTTAATGTTACTGGCCAAAATATATTATGGTGGAAGCCAAATCCCCAAGTGATATAACATTGATACTGAAGTTGGGAATAATCGATGATTTTAATGATCGAAAGGTTGCTATTCGAACGAATTTGATAATCATTCGAAATCAATGTGCATGATGTATGATAAGTGTGAATGAGTGTTTGAACTCTCGGGCGAATTTGCTCTCGATTTCGATATCAGCTTTGAGAGAGTCTCCTACATACAGTGCTTCATAGCACAGACGCAGACACAGAATTCATAAGTATTTCGAATAGTTAGGATACGAATGAAAACACAATTTATTCTATCTATCTATGCATTCGAAATGATTATTATAAAAATCAATTGAGCTCGATTAAAGTCACCTGCATGCAGTACTCCATAGAACAGTGATAAAAACACTGTGAAATGCAATTTGAGATAGACAATTGTATACAGTGTTTCAAAGAGTAACGAAAGAGTGTAGTTAAATAATTTATTTATTACATGATATTGTACTATTACAATCGTAACTCGTAAGTAAAAAAAATCATTCGAAAGGTTTTTGAATCACCTCTTTAGATAGTTAAATAATCGTTTAGTTCAACTATTTTTACACGAAATATCCCACGACTAGTTGATACAGATTCAAAAATTTGGAATGAAACCAAGGTCATTAGATATACAGGTCACTAGCGGCCCAGTCCGGCTTCGCCCGGGTGTAAATGTAATATATAGGATATAAAAGATGAGAATCATTATCATTAAATTCTCAACGTGTATTGAATTTGCGCGAATTCAATCGCTTTTATTTGTGAATGTTCAAAAATCGAAGAAAAATCTTATTTCCCAAAAAGAAATTTAAATAATTCTGTTGATCCGATCGCTACCAAACTTCAGAAGATCACCCGCTGGACTAATCTAAAGATTGTCTGAAAATTTCATCAAAAATGGTCTACCCGTTTGGAGTCCATAGATTACATATACATCGTCTTTTATCTATATAGATTATTAAAATGTAAAAAGTGGTTATTGTGACATAACGATAATAGTTGGACACATAGTATCGCGAAGTTTTTTGTAGTTATTGATATGTTCTTTAATATTGTAGAACATACTTTTGTTCTATCATCAATAGTTTCCGCAGCGCATGCGACGAAAGATGTTTGATGGCATTTTTTTTACACCTCGGGTTACGTTACTAAAGTTTTAGTAAGGATCCCTAATATTTTCTAGCAATAAATATAGCCTATATTACTCAGGGTGAATGTAGCTTTCTAATGGTGCAAGAATTTTTTAAATCGGCACAGTAGTTTTTGAGTTTATTCATTACAAACATATACACGCACAAAAATCCAAATCTTTCCTCTTTATAATATTAGTGTAGATTACGTCAGCTGAAAAACTAACCACGCAATATCAGTCCACTGAATGACGTCATCTCCCAATTACTATCCAACGGACAAGCTTACCTGTGTACCTAGAAACCTTGCAACTACCTAAAAATCTATATATTCCCGAGCGACGCCCAGTACGAATAAAAGTTTTGTCTTTTATGAACACGGTGTACAATGTCCTCTAATACTAACAACGAATACTCTGTACGTCTCTGACTCTGGGTTATCCGTCTATAAACAGAACCTAATGATACTTAATGCTAATTAAGTATTCTGCTTATGAATCAGGGGTCGCTAAAAGCACTACGTAATTGGGCCTAATTAATTTATTGCAAGTACGCCCTCGCCTGCTTTTCCTGTTTGTTTATTTAAACACTCACATCTTCGTACGTGTGGTTGTGGCTTCTCTAGGTCACGTGACAAGTAATTCTAAAGTGTAATGACCACTTTTTGTTTGTCTGTGCATCGACCAAAAAAATATACCTTGTAAAAAAACTAATCACCCAACGAGCGTTCGTTGAAAGTTGTATTCTTTGGAAATTTACTTGAGACAAAGAAAATAGTAAGTAGTTTATATAATGTCGTATATACCCATACCTCGCTTTACGGCCTAGATACGTTCCACGAAACTTGGCCGCAAAGCGAAAAGCCGTATAAGGAATCAATTATTCTAAATTGCAAGATTGGCAGCATGCAGATCGGTGCTTTTACTTAAATCGTATTATTTCTCGTTGATTTTTCATGTTAGCTGAAAGCGCTTCTTTCAAAGGATAAAAAACCCGGGTCGCAGTGCCAAAACCCTGCCGACAATATAGTGTATTTACTAATATAGGCAGTGTGGCTTTATTATGCGAACCTAAGTTGGTTTTTTGGGCAAAATAAAAAATTTGACTCCTTAATACACCCCTTAAAAGAACATTTTTTTCTCAGTTGCAATATTATTATCAATCGAACCTCTAAACTAAATTATATACACCTTTCAGCAAATAATTCACTATCTGCAAACTAGTGTTTTCATAAAATTTGTAAATCCGGTCCTGTCGGGCCGATTTTATTAAAATTTTAGGAGCACTTTTTAATTGCTATTAAAGGGTTAAATTTCAATTTTGAAATGATTCTGAGAATTTTTTAGGCATTTTTGGGCTCAAAAACTTTTTTCAACCCCTAAAAACTACCCTTAAATGGTCCGATTGGGTCCATTTTAAATAGGGTTCTTGCGGTGGTGGATTCCAACATGTGGGCAAAATTTCGTTAAAATCAATTAACTCTTTCGAAAGTTATAGCGCACACACACACACACACACACACACATATATATATATATATATATATATATATATATATATATATATATAAACATTTTTAAAAATGGTGCCAAAGTGTTTAGAAGGTTATGAAACGTCGAGAAATTTTGGTCCGACACCTAGGTCCCGCCATCCGACCAACGCCAATAGTGTATGTTGCCTATGGCAAATACACTAATAAATTCATAAGCCGCATATCAGTTTTTTTTATATCCTTTTGTTTTAAATAAATATGCCGCCGCATAGCACAGCTCCGGCGCTTTTTAGTCGGCGGTTGGGTGCCGTATTAACTCTTAACAGATTCTATAGAGTTTTAATTCGATTTTAATTATAATCATAATGGATGTTGAATTTACAGTTTAAAAGTTTTACTTTGTTCAGATTTCATTTTAAGTGCTGCACGTGTTTTTATGTACAATGTCGCCGCGTATGTATACCAGTTTAGCGCTGTATAAAAAATGATATGGTCGACTATAGTTTTCCAAAATCCCAGTATTTTTAACTTCATAAAAAAATACTAAGAAGACAGTGGTTGGACGTTATAAAAAACATCACTTCTCATTATAGGTTACCAAAAAATAATTTTCAAATTTGGTCTCCACAAAATTAGCCCCCAAAATTGGACTTCGTTTATTTATGCTATTCGTCCGTGATTGGGTCATCTAAATCTATATATGTACCAAATTTCAACTTTTTTCTGTAACAGACGGACAGACGCGAGTGATCCACTATCGCGGCGACACATTCAAACTTCTCATGTTTAAAGCATATATGTTCGTAACTGTTCTCATGCGAGAGCCAATTTTTCATTGGGTAACGCTAGACATGAACATTTTTTCATATAATCAAAGAGAAAGGTTAATTGTTTGAATGTGTCACTGTAGAGTAAATGTTAACTAAGTCGCCGCGATAGTGAAAGATTCGGATTAGAGTCACGACGCATATTGTAACAGTGAATGTTTCTTAGCAATTGTAGCAAACTATAGCCATTTTACTGTTATTAATTTAGTCTTACGAATTATACCGAAATGAACATTTTGGAGAATGTTTTGTCTTTTTTGTACAGGTAAGCTTGTTTTATCCATTTTTGTGTAATTTAAGTTGAACGTTTTACTTTAATGTAGTTTTAAGCTCCAACTTAGTAACGGGAAGTTCTCATTTTAGATAACTTATTGTCTAGTTGAAATAATTTCCACTAAAGAAGACTATAAAGACGTATAAACATTATCGAATAAAAAAGTTTAAGAACTTCATAGCAAAACGACTGTATCCATTTATACAATATTTTAAGTATTGATTTGTACATTTTTGTATTTATTTTTGTCCATTTAAAAATATTTTAATAGATAAATGTTTTGTGCGAGGGCATGTAAAAAAATGTTGCTTACAAATTAATATTTTCCTATCTTCACACCCACTGAAAAATTGATAAAATGGAAACTAGGTAATATTTTTATTCCATACGTTGAAATTTGTATTATACTGTGAACTACAACCCCATAACTTTGTAAAAAATTGAAGCTTCTAATGCACTGAAAAGATAAATAACACGTACTTTTTTCTACTTCCCGTTAACCTAAAACCTTAAAATTTGGCACGAATATAGGTCTTATAGCATAAGTAAAGAAAAAAATCCGAACATCATTAATTTCTAATTGTATGTGGAATTATTTAAGAGCGCGGGTTCTACTTCATCAAGTACTTTCTGAATGTGTTTATGATATCCTGTTTTCAACGAATTGTTTACGTGAAGTTTGTAAGTAAACATCTGCCTAAATTCGCGTTCATTTGTTTATCACAATATTTCACTGAACATTGTTTTAAAATGTTTTCAATACAACAATAAGAACTTTGCTGAGACTTTGTTTATTTAAATGGAGCTGCATAAATAAAATAAATTAATTATATTAGGATGCGTGAATTAGACAGTTAGCTTATATTCCAGGAATATTTTCTTCCAGTTTCGGAGATTTGAAACAGTATTTTTGTTTTTAAAATGTCATGTACTATATTTACATAATATACTTCTAAAGAGGCCTTTCCGGATCTGTACTAGCTGCCGCTTTACTCGGGTAAAATTGGGAATGAATCCAAGTTGGATTAAAATCAGTTTTATATTAAAACATGGTGTAAAATATAATTTTATATTAATAATAATAATAATAATAATATCGCGTACAGTTAATTGTAAATTCGAACGAGCGAGCGAATCGAGTGAGTACAAATTCGAGCAAACTAATGAAGCAAGTGAGTAATGTATTGACTATTAATTAATTAATTATAAACCGCTACATATTAATATACAAAGCAATGTTCCCGTTCACGTATGTTAGTTCGTTAAAAAAACGAGAACTACTGACGGATTTGAATGCGGTTTTTACTATTCGATAGCTTATTTATTGAGGAAGGTTTTGGGCTATAAATGTCCGTCCCAACTTCCTTCGTGTCCAAATTGGAGTAAATCCACCATATTGAACATATTTGAGAGCGGTTTTTATTATTCGATAGCTTATTTCTTGAGAAAGCTTGGGTCCATAAACCCGGCTTCGCCCAAGTACAAATTAAATTGATTTCACGAGAGCTATCGAGCAAGGCGAATGTGTAATGTATTAAATTTGCACCCGAACGAAGCCGGACCCAGCTACTAAACTATGTTCTGACTGTTTCATTAGAGCTTTTCTGAAACTAAATAAATATTATTATTATATAAAATAATACTTGTTAGTATTACAAATAATGAATTTATTTGTAAACTTGACACATAATTATTAAACTATGACTTTTAATACAGTTTAGCCGCCTTGTAGTGGCGTTTATTTATGTTAATATAAAATCGTACGACTATTTCTCCTGTGACTACTTCAAGAACTTTTAACATATCGTAAAATACGATCGCTGGAGAAAATGTAAAACAACACATTATATAATAACACCTATGTGGCCAATTATATTAGCTCTTATCTTATTATTTTATGCTATTCAAAGTTTCGGTTGGAGACGGAACAATCTGACTTTTCTCTTTGTTCTTAAACACAGCAGTAGCAAACATATTTCCTTCTAACAGTCTCTGTGATATCTATATGCGTCATAGAACGATTATAGTAAAACAGCAATAGGGTTTTTGAAGAACAAATAAATAATTAAATTATATAATATGAACACGATAATTTATCAAACAAAAAATCAGAAATTTTTAAATTGCAATTTTTTGACGCATGTCAAAAAGTTGCACGCCATCATGATTTGAAGTACGACGTCAGACTTGTAGTAAACACACATATCTAGTAATTATTGTCTATGGCATATTCAATTCAATTCAATTTATTAGTTATTACATAGTCAATTATAAAAGCATACACAAAATATGTCACTTAAAAGGCATTTTAAAAAATCACAGCTTTTACTCTGTAAGTGAATTTTTAAATATTTTTAGTTTCCAGAACTGAACAGACACTCAGTCGCGTGCGGCTATTAACAATAAATAGAACGCAACATCGGGTAAATTCGTCTATTATTCTATAAGGAAGACGTCTTAATCCGGGCGAAGTCGAACCGAGCTGCTAGTATAGGTAAAAAGACAATTAAAGGCATTTTAAAAAATCACAGCTTTTACTCTGTAAGTGAATTTTTAAATGTTTTTATTTCCTTTTTACCTATACTAGCAGCCCGGTTCGACTTCGCCCGGATTAAGACGTCTTCCTTATAGAATAATAGACTAATTTACCCGGTGTTGCTTTCTATTTATTATTAATATCCGTACGCGACTGTGTCTTTTCAGTTCTGGGGCGATGCCCCAATGTGATCTGACCTATATTTGTAATGAACACCTTTTTTTGGAGTCAGTTAAAAATGATGCATCACAGTTAAGAACTCAAAACTAAAGTTTTGAGTGAACTTGTATATTTTTATGTTCATGCAAAATTATTTATATATTCTGTTTTATTTACAGATCAAAATTGCCAAAACACAAGCAAAAAGCGGACGACTTTTTCGCGATTTCTTAGAGGTCTCAAGACATCTCATCGGAAGGAGAAACACGGCGGAAGTTCTCCCCGCCATGGTCGTGCGGCTAGAGGAGTTCCGCAGAGGGTAAGTTAACTCCCAAATGTTATTATCATAATAGATTACCCGCTGGTACGGGGGACTTGTGCATACGTTTCCTACCTTACTCCTGTTGTTAATACACGTACATATACTAGCAGTAGGCCGTCAGCATGGAGTCTTGTAGACCACCGGTAGGGGTGTATAAACTATGCTTTAAGGCTGTCGAAACGCTCTGAATTTAAGTCAAAAATAGAGCTTCGGCTGTCAACTGATTGTAGACTTATTCGTCAACGTTCTGCAAAAATTCTTTCTCTATAAGAAACATAAAGGACAAATCTAGGTCTCTAATGGACTACTTTTGTAATTTATGTACGATTTACTAGAACAAAGTTGGCATTAATTGTGCCAAAAAAACACACGTTTTCAATGTCACACTACGACCTTATTCATACTTTTTTCATAAAACTGTTCCATCACAAACCTAAAGTGACTCTTCCTTTTTCGGAAAAGTTTTTTAAATCTTCAAAATATTCCCAGAAATTAAAGTAATCAATTGACAGCGGCACCCTTGCAACAAAATTTTTTAGCCTCGTAGTTGGCACCAGCCAAAAATTGAAACGTGCGGATGATTTGAGCGAGACAGAGCTAAAGAAGGTCACACCCACAATATGTTTTTTGCCTACCTCGCCCCTTACCGCTGGGTCTCAGCACCAAACAAAATTCAGAGCGTTCCGACTGCCTTAAGGTCATTTAATACACAGGTTACCTTAATGTATTAATGAATTATGTCAGCTGGAAAACCGTTCAATATTAATCTACAAATCCACTGGATGACGTTAATCCCCTACTACTATCCAACGGAACGAGGTCACCTCTGTATCTAATAATCCTATAGTACGTCTACTATAACACAACCTATGCTGGCGCCTAAAAAGTATATAATTCGAAAACGCACAATTTTTCTGAATTAGTTTGAACAGACCTTCTCTAAGTACAATATATTATTACGTCATAACTTCATAGTAGTAGCAACAGTGTCATTCCTTGAGTGTAAGCATCTATTTATTAGTCGCCATATCGCCATAATTTTCAAGTAAAGAATAAAAATATGAATAAAAAATACCTCTATCTTATGTAAAAATTCAATTTTAGCAAAATAAACCACACTTTTATTTTGAAATTTAAAACCGTCAAATAGTTTACATACACGAGTCATTTATAACATAAAACACAAAAACGTGCCAAGCGGATTGTTGACACCTTAGATTTCATTTCTTTTTTCACACTAATTTCTTGTATCGAATCAGGCCCTTTTTTCACATACTATTTGTATGGTTATATTCTTACTTATTTTACTTGAATTAAATAAATAAATCGAGGTACATATACATTTCATTATATCAAACCGACTAGACGCGAGTAGTCTTCGGACGACCGGTTGATGCATTCGGGTCGATGCACTTTTTCCAAAAATATGTTTTTTGGATTCAGGGGACCTCAAAACGAAAAAATATTGTAAAATTTTTAGAAGTGAATTTTGACCTAAATTAGTAACAACTAACAATATAAAATTTATTTGTTGGGAAAAAGGACTTCTTTACGTGAACACTTATTTGTTATATATTGCAACGTTTCGTCCCTTTATTGGGACTTTTTCAAGCAATATATACAGTTATAAGCTTGAAAAAGTCCCAATAAAGGGACGAAACGTCGCAATATATAACAAATAAGTGTTCACTTAAAGAAGTCCTTTTTCCCAACAAATAAATTTTATATTAATTATCAAGGACAAAAAAGAAAAAAAGTCAATCTAAATTAGTAACATTCCCTATTAGTGGGTTGGAATGGTCAAAAATTAATATTAATGGAAATTATCGTACAATCTGTGTACGATAAAAATATGTTATCGTACATCGTTCGTAGGCATGAAATGGTCGTATATGTACGATAATTATCGTACGATTCCGATCGGTGATCTCAGCTAGCTGGCACACGTTTCGCGTTTCAGCGACAATTTCAATATAGAGGTAAATTGGATATTAGTGTAAGTTTGTTTGAAAACTAATGGAGGTGTAAACGTGTTTCCGTAATAACGACCGTTGTCGCCGCGTCACATAGGACAGTTATAAATCAAACGACATTGTTACGTAATGACTTTCATCCAACTGTCGTTTAGGAGTGAACAGCAGATAAGAGTCACACCGCGGAAAGGACTGCAACTAACACACATAGTAGACTCCAAAAGGTACGTGCGTTACGTAAACACCTGCCAGTTGCCACCCCTAAAGCTCGATTCCCATGGTACTGCGGGATATTTGAGGTTTAACTTCTTTAGCGACGTATCTGTTTGAAAAAAGTAAAAAATCGAGGGTAAGCAGAATTGGCGCCTAAAGGGGAAGCTAGTTTGTTTCTTAAATTACATGAAACTGACAAGGACAGACGTTTATAGTGTGTTGTAAAGTATGTGTAAGTATTATTAATTAGTTTGACATAAACAAAAATTTAACTTGGGAATAATATTAAAAACTAAAGAAGTTAAACTTCTTATGTGAGCTTATGAGGGTGAGGCTCATTATAATTTTTTGGAATTATTATTCTTATACCTTCGGAAGATTTTATTTTAATAAATAATTTTTAATCACGCCAAAGAAGGAAACTCGGATCGCAGTGCCAAAACCCTGCCGACAATTTAGTGTATTTGCTATTGTGGCTTTATTACGTGAACTATTTGGACAAAATAAAAATTTAACCCTTTAATACACCCCTCAAAATAACACTGTTTTTATTAATTTCAATATTATTATCAATCGAACGTCTGCACCAAATTAAATAAACCTTTCAGTAAATAACTCACTCTCTTCAAACTAGTGTTTTCATTAAATTTGTAAATCTGATCCTGTTAAGCCGATTTGATTAAAATTGTAGGAGCGTCTTTTAATTGATACTAAAAGGTTAAATTTCTATTTTGAATCAATTCCGAGAATATTTTCGGCGTTTTTGGGTCCCAGAACAATTTTCAACCTCTATAAAATACACTCCTTAAAATGGTTAGATTCGGCTCATTTTAAATAGGTCGCGTACGGTGATGGATTCCAACATATGGACAAAATTTCATTTAAATCAATTAAGTATGTCGAGAGCTATCGTGCTAGTATTATTTATTTATAATTTTAGCTCAATCGAACAACGGGAAGTGGGTCACATTCAACTTATAAGATTCGATTACAGACAGACAGACATCAGGACAGTGAAACTAAAGCTTGTAAAAAACTGTCCAAAACATATAATAGTAGTCAGTGCGGATATTTTCGCGAACTACTAAATTATATAAATTATTTTAGTTGAAAATAACGCCGAGTGTTTCTCGAGCACACCTTGTATGTCATCAGCAGCTTTCAGGCTGATTTATTACCCACAATGAAATTGTTTGAAGTGTGACGTACTGGGCCAGTGACGATGTCATTAATGGTAAAGCTGTGCATGAGTTCGGCTGTAATTCATTTATAAACACCAATCCTGTGTAAAATATTGTTGCACTATTAAAAATGGCTGCATTGCATATTCAATTAAGAGTAGTGTTGGGAATAATCGAATGAGTTTGATAATCGAAACTGCTATTCGAATGATTTTTGTAAACGAATTATTCATTCGAATTAATTCTTTCAGCTAATGATAGGTGTATTGGTAATATGCGTGAATGAATGAAGATTTCAACTGTCGAATAAATTTTGCTCTTGGTTTCGATTGTCAGTGTTGAGAGAGTTACCTATATACAGCGCTACAGACGCAGATAAAGGAAAAAGTAATCGTATTCAGTATAAATGCATTTGAGCATCTCGAGTGGTTAGGAGTGAATTTACAATTCATTCTATCTGTCTATGCATTCGATATGATTATTATAACGAACGAATTTTTGATTATGAGACTTGAGAGAATCATCTGCTTGCAGTGCTTCATAGAACAGTGACAGACTAAGTAATAATATATTAAATACTGTGAAATGCAACATGAGAGACAAATTAACTGCAGTGTTTTAAAGAGTAAAGAAGGAGTCTGGTATATTGATATGGTATTGTAAGTTGTAACTCGTATACAAGTCATTCGACTGATTTTTAATAACCTCCCGAGATAGCTCAAGATATTTTAATAATAGAATAGTTCGACAATTTTTACTCGAAATCTCCCATTTCTACTTAAGAACGTTTGCGCTGCAATTGTAGATTCAAACTAGGAACGAAACTCATTAATTTTTTGGGGTTTCCGACTCAAAATGTGAAACCTTATTGTTCTCACTATTATTATTATTACTGGACCGATTATGATAAATGAGATGCCGTTGTATTCGTTGCAATGTCAAGAGTGTCATAGGTTATAATATCCAATATGGCGACCATTGCTCGCCATATTGTTTCAGATAATATAAAAATTGCAATGATTTTGGATTTTGTGTTTCTTTGTTTTTTTTTATTATTTCATAAGTAATTGAACATCCCTATGTAGAAATAACTTATCTAGAACAAATAAGTGAAATAAATCGAAAACAAAATTAGTTAAAAAACTAAAACTCGACTACCACATGATAGAAAAAAAGAAGGAAAGCAAAACTTGATGCCGAGATTCTCTCTTTAACTCTCGAAGAGATCCCTGACTACCGATATGAAATAAAAAATAGTGTCTCGCGTTTTGATTTCCTTGTTTTCTTTTAGTTTTAGTTTTTTAACATTTATTTTTATTAGAATTATATTTAGGGGGCTTCCAGTTGTTAAAAATGTAAATTATTCGTCGTGAAGACTAAACATTATAATTTTATTCGATTTAGCAAACGAAATGTGTATGTAAATAATTAGATTTAAATTTCTAAGACGATTCGGCTTAATGTTTAAAAATCTGCGTTGATGCCAAATCGTTTTGTTTTCTTATTAAGATATACTAGGTTGCCGTTAATTAGCGCCTATTGTAATTACAGTACTGTTAGCTAGTGAGGTAATGTTAATTTAAGGTAATTAGTTATTTTTTGTAGGTGAAAACCTTGTTAGCAGTTTAACGAAGAGACAAAAGAACTGCACCTAATCCCCTTAAGGCGCACGTATCTATGTCCTAAAGGTAAAACTGTTTATGGCAATAATTTTACATCTTTGGATAGTTTATAAAAATAAACTCGCAAAAACGGTATACTTAGCTGGGCATTATTACTCTAAAACAAAATGGGTATACGCAGTGCGTAAAAATAACAATTTGTACCCGAAAGGTGTCGGAGTTTTTGTTTCCCATGTATTAGGAACGCCGTTTCTTCTCATTGCGGGAAAAACTGCATCATTAAACTAGACATAAACAGTTTTGCTTTGTGACCTCGGATTTTTATCTCGAAGAAGCGCCAGATTAAGTCGGAAAAGTCCTAATTGTGTACTTTTTTAATTACAACCAATTTACATAGAATATTCTTAATTATCGTAGTCTGTATTTAAGTGTAGCAATTTTTTTGTTGTCTTTAAGATGAGTTCATTATTATTTTTAGTTTTTTTGCGTTGGAAAATTTTATTGTAAGAAAAGCAAGTGCATAAATATTAAATTTTCCATTATATTGAAATTTTCGTATTTTAAATTCATGAGATGCTCTCTTCCGTGATTAAAAACTATTCTATCCATCCTTTGTTAGACTTCTTTGTCTATTACTTACCTTCACTAAATTACACTCAATGTAAATTACGATTTTTTCTTTCCTTCATCTTTAACTAAACACTTTTTTTTCGAAACAGTATACATATAAAGATAAAGTACACGGTACTATTGCTACGTCATCCGGCGGCAACGGCTGTTGTTTATAAACTTTGATGGCATTATTTAATAAATGTTAAAGAAAACGAAAGACATAATATATATGTTTTTTA
The DNA here is from genome assembly GCA_034508555.1 of Venustoraphidia nigricollis. NCBI lineage: Eukaryota > Metazoa > Arthropoda > Insecta > Raphidioptera > Raphidiidae > Venustoraphidia > Venustoraphidia nigricollis. The sequence goes on from JAVRKA010000079.1 coordinate 1,299,117, forward strand.
GTCAAGTTTTTACAGTTTATTTGATCTAAATAAACGATTTAAAATCAGCTAAAACGAGACAATTAGCACAAATTTGACACGAATTTTTGTACGAAAAAAATTAAATTTGAAAGAAAATATTGAGCAAGCCAAATTTGCCAATATTTTTAACTTAAGTTCGTAAAGAAGAATCTTCAAAACGTTAATTTGCCTTCCTATAATTCGATATCTCGTGCGACGTGCTGTAAAGAAATGTTGACGAATATCTGTTTTTTTATACAATTTTTATGGCAAAAATATGTTTTTCAAATATTTAAGCAGCAAGCCAAATTTTGTGAAGCTCATGGCTAAAAAACAATTTTGCGACTACAGTTGGAAATTTCCCGAGAGCATATTTTACAATCTGAGTGATCAAGTTACCTTAATGGTAAATCCGCCTTTTTTTTATTTTATGTAAGCATTGTTAGCCGGTTATGTATAAGCGTAATCAATCTTAAAAAGAGTTAATGAAATTTTCTATTAAAATGTTTTTTGTTCATTCATATTTTATATATTCATGAATAACATTTTAATGCGATATTGCGTAGAGAATTACTCGAAGAGATTTGTGAGGTATAATTAACCACCAAATCTGAATAAAAATACTCGAGAAATGTAAGAAAATATACGTGGGTACGTTGAGTACAATGGAAAGAAATAAAGCGAGCTGAAATGGACGCGCTGTGAAAATAATCCACGGAAAATATAGATACGTTCTTTGAATCGTATACTAGTTTATACCCTTACAAATTTCTTTATTTGAATAACAATACCGAATACGAATGTCTTCATATTGTTTACTGAAGTTTCTCTTTGTTGTTCGTTGTTTGAGGTTTCATTCAAAAGGGTAGAAAAGTTATTTTGCCTCGAATAAATAGATTCATTTATATTTTTACATATTTCGTATTATTCCCCAGCTATCATTAGACATAAATTAACACTTGAAAAAATCAAACTCAACAGAAGAGTATGGTGTAACCTGGATCGGATTTTGTCGTGGGTTCGATGTTAATCTCCATTCGTGTCGTTTTGATTCAAGTGTTTAAGATTTCTTAACCGGCATTGTTCCAAATCTTCTTGTAGGTCGTGGTCCATCGGTATTTCTAACTGACTTTTCGTCTACAACTGCGGTAAACCAAAGGCGATGTGGCAGCAGTCGAAGTGTCCTAGTCGACTCACAGATAAGTGTATTCATGACTGGTGTCTAAGCGTTGAGTGTTTTTTCTGTTCAGTCGTAATAGGAAGAACTACAACCGAGCAGAGAACGCTAACATGCTAAGCATAAAAGAAGGGGAAACACCAAACGTCGACAGACTTACCTGCATGTCGCCAAGGAGGGAGCATTTCGCCCGTTGTCGCATCGCCTGTGATAATGTCTACCGCAGTTGTAGACGAAACGTCAGGTAGAAAAATACCAATCGATCGCGGCCTACAAACTCGGAAACCAAGAAGATTTGATTATACTAAGTATGCTCAGGCTACCATTAGTAGCCAGGGATATTTTCTAGTATAGTATGTACTATAATGTTGTGGAGTTTAGAGGACAATACACCTTATCTACCTAAACAAATTATTGAATATTTCATTTCTCCAAAAAACCTCACGGCTGCATCAGAACACCTACGCAGTCATGTTTGCATAAATAACTAATTTCAAATTATATTGCAATAGTTTATACATGTACTCCGAAATAAAATCTTTAGTGCGAGATTTCAAAAAGCTGAAAGATAAATTGATATCGTGATACACTAAGCCTTTAAAACGAAGAACATTTCTCGCTTCTACTATTTCAAATAACAGTAAATCAATTTTATGCAGTTTCACAAAAACTCGCTATTGGCTATCGCAACTATCCTAAAACTGTACAGGAATATGTTCAAAATAAACGTCAAACTTTCGTCATTGTTTTTTTAGTATTTTATAAGCAAAAAATATTTTGTTGTACTAATAACAGAAACATCAGTGTGTTAATGTCGACGCCAAACTTTGTTACTTTGTTTTTCATCTGTCTAGCTCTTTCTTACTAGTAGTTGGATGTGTGTGTGCATGTTAAATGCGCTTACGTTTCGGAAATCTCTAATTTCTGTGAAAAATCTTATTCAATCTTTGATGTTAATGCTTCAAAATAGACTAGTAATATGTACCATTCTGCCCATATGACTTTTAGCCAAGTTTTTAGAGATTATTTGATCTAATAAACGATTTAAAATCAGATAAAAACGAGAAAATCAGCATAAGTTCTACGCAAATTTTTGTACAAAAAAAAATTGAATTTGAAAAAAATTATTGAGCAAGCCAAATTTGTCAGTATATTGTCAACATAAGTAAGCAGAGAAAAAAATGTTAATTTGCCTTCCCGTAATTCGAAATCTCCTGACGTGCTGTAAAGGAATATTAACGAATATTACGTTTTTTTTAATTCAATTTTTAGGACAAAAATAAGTGTTTTTTGAAATTTTCAAGCATCAAGCCAAATTTTGTTAAGCTTAATGCTTAATCACAGCTAATAATAAAATTAGAGTTTGAAAAAACTAAAACAACTTTTATGAACTAAAAAATGCAAAATAATTTGACAACGAAATTAGCATTACTGTCAAAAGCATGGGGTGCTATCTACTTAAATTTTCATAATAGCTCTACGTTTACCCATATTAAGCAATCCACGCTTTTTACAGTAAATCTGACTTTGTAGTCAATTTATTTAGGCTTTTTTAATTCATAAAAGCGTGTTTTAGTTTTTTTAAACTCTAATTTTAATTATAAGACTAAAAAACAAAATTGCATTTGACTATCAACATACGTCATTGTCACTTGCTTGCTGTAATTTATTCTAAAGGCCCTGGTCAGGACAATGGGACAAACCTATTAAATTATTGTATTGTCATCGGTCCTTGATAAGTGTGCAAAGTTTCAGCTTAATCTAGCGTTTTGAAGTAGGTGAATTTCACGTTCAAAGATTCCATTACAAATAAACAAACAAAAATAGAGGTGAAGCTAATAAAATGAATTTTGCGACCACAGTTCAAAATTTCCCGAGAACATATTTCACAATAATTCAAAAATAAATCTCAGGTATTTGGATTAATAATACAAAACAATCGTGTTATTGTTAATTTCGTTACGTTTTGACTACTTTATTTAGTATAAAGTAGTCGAAACGTCGCAAGATTAACAATAGCACGATTGTTTAGTATTATTAATCCAAATACCTGAGATTTATTATTGGAGCATTGTAATAATTTCGGATGCGATATAATGTAATATTTCACAATCTGAGGGGCAAGTCACCTTAATCTTGTTTCGAACGCAACCCAAAACATAACCATACCGACTGTGTTTATACTGTTTAGCGCAAGGAAAGAAGGCGGTGGTAATGTAGAAAGAGAGTTAATAATAACGACATGACGCGACCGCGCAGCAACTGGGATGGTTATTTCTCACAACGTACTAGTGCTACATAAAGACGGAAATAAAATAAATGATGCGCAGAGTTGTGAAAAACAGCCGGGAACGAAGGGGTGCATTTGTGATATAGGTATACATATACAGACTTACACACCATACACAAGAAGAAGATGAACGAAAAGAAGTTGCAGAGAAGATTGCGTTTTACTTCATTAGTGCTCTAAAATACCGAACTATTCTCTACTAAAAATTGCTATTACTTATGATGACTTTGTTTTCTTTATACAGGACACGTTCACTAATCCGACAACAAAATTTTTCGCGCATGTCGGATTAGTGAAGATATCGGATTACTGGATGTAAGCACGGACTCAAACTGTATCTATAGAAAAAAGAGTTGTCTTAACTCCTAAAGTCAATAACGACTTTATATAATACATAATGCATTATTGAAGGTTTTAACAATAAAACCATTTTTAATTTCGAACTTTTATAACACAAACAACGTGATCTCTTCTCCTTCCAATGTCTATTGTCAGACTACAGAGCGAACGACTCTACGAAATGTCGGAGTATAGACAAATATTTGTCAAGGAAATACGTGTGTCGGATTACAGAGCGCAATATCGTAAAAATGTCGAATTATAGAGTGATTTTTCTAGACTTCTACCTACTTAGAAACAGCGGATTACTGTACGTGTCGGATTAACGAGTAGCGGATTATCGAACGTGTCCTGTATATTGTTGTCAAGATAAAGAAACTTTCAAAAAAAACTGGGGGTTAGTTTTATTACTTCTCTACTAAATGTTTACAAATATTGTAGAGACGTATACATTATACGTAATTGTACTTACCTTATAAGACTAGTTCTTGCGTACGTTATTAAAAAAAAACAGTACGTATAACCTTTACGCGCGATTGAAGTAAATTCTTTGGCGTAGTGGCACAATTTATGTCGGTTAACTAGAAATTTTACAACTGCGCGACCATCTATTGACTAAAAGCTTCAACAGTTACCTTTTAAAATTTCTAGCTTACCAATATGTATTTACTCCTTTAAATCAACTGAACGTTACTTCCGTGAGAAAAAGTACTTTCATATCGCGCCTAAAGAAATTTTACAAAAAAAAATATGGAAATTTCTTTAAAGGAAAAATAATACATCAAGGTTAGTAGATTACAGAGCTTGCCTCGTTCCATCTGACCAATCAGCGTAAGCGCAGGAATAGCGTCAATTGACATTTTTATCAACCTATATCAAAAATATCATATTTTGTATTTAACTAGGAATATGCAAATTTCTTACTTTAAAAGTTCAGTTTATTGCAAACAATGTCAATATTGTCTTTTGCTTTTTTTGACATTTGTTAAATACTGCCATTAAAGTTTATAAACAACAGCCGTTACCACACAATCAACTGACAGTTCCGTCAGATGACGCCATTCCCCCACCATTATCCAATGGAACGAGGCAACTTCTGTAATCTACTAACCTTGACTGTAAATGTTGTTCGTAGAAGTATTTCGCCGACGTTTTAGAAAATATATATCGCAGAGGTAAAAACAATACCTAGGTATTGAAAAATATTTACAAGTTTTAACATTTCACAAATTTTACTTTACAAATAAATAATACACCTATAATGATTGAACCAATTCATAGTTATGTTAATAATAATAATAATAATGGTTGACGTATTGTTGTATGTGAAAAAAAGAATAATCAACAAATTTATTTTTCAAAATGTTCAAATTGAGTTTGAATTGCAATAATTAATTTTAAGAACTTAATAAATGTATTTGAAATAATTTGGAGAAATCAGAAGTGAAAATTTATGTAAGAGAATTATTTATAAATCAATTAAGAACAAGATATACATATTTGCCCTTGCTTCAACCTTTGATCGGCATTTGAACTTAACACTATTAAATAATTTCTATATTATTTTGCCTGTATTAATTAATTATTAGTGCAGATGCTGGGCTGTAGTTCTCGCGTATTTAGCGGACATGCAAACACACGAAACTATTTAAATAATTCCCATAGTTCGGTTAAAAAAAATTGCACGTCGAATTTTTCCGGCAGCCCTCAGAATTTCATTATTTAGGTTTTGCTGAACTTAAATCATTAATCGGAATGCAACCCAGCGCCCAGTCTATATAATAATTATTTCGTGACGACTGTGCAGTGGTACAAATAGAGGACAGTTCAAGGTGATTATATAAAAATTATTAGTTTGATCTAATATTAGTTTAGTCTGTGTTGAACGTTTGAATATTCTGGGATTTTTTTCTCTTGTAAGTGAAGTGAATGTTATTTCTTATATTTGTGTGTTTAATATTTTAAAAGTGAAATACTTGAAATTGAATTTTAAAATATATAGTGACATGTTTGGCAAGGATATTCCATTGTGCGTTTAAGGTAAGAATTCACTTTTTTATTTTGCATCAAAAACATGCAATTCTAATAATCATAAAAACCACCAATTTTGCTGTTTTAATAAAATTTTGTTATGGTTACGGCGATAATTATTTATACTTTTTAATATAAAACACTTTTCATGCTTTCTACTTTGAAATGATTTTTTTGTTCTACTTCGTGCATTTCTCCAGTTTAATTTTTAATATAAACCAACCAAGCTCTTATATTTTCTTTACAAATTACAATTTAAGTGGCATAATTATCAGTGTAATATTCATTCTGTTTTATAAAAGCGCTTTATTATTTATATGAAATATACAGTGTGTTCGTCTAGTAATGTTACTTTACTACGCATATAATTAGAAAAATTGACAAATAATTTTAATTAATTAATTGAGAAAATTTTAAGTCTATAGGTCCGGATTCGAAATAAGCTATCGAATGGTAAAAACCGCACTCAAATCCGTTCAGTAGTTATCGCGTTTTAGCGGATATACCTATACGAGTACTAACACACAAAGCAATTTAAATGATAATTCTCATAGCCCGGTTAAAAGAAAAAAGGCGCATTGATTTTTTCCGGTAACCTTCAGAATTTCATTCTTTATGTTTTCCTGACGACAATTGGCAATAAAGATGGGTTTCAAAATACATGTACACGGCTATCGATCATATAGGACTTAAATCATACTTTCGTAATTTCCTGCTTCCCTAATTATGTTAAACAAAAATGTGTGCGTGCAAGAAATATGAAAAACAGTTCCCAAATCTCTAGTTACTTTGAAAAACCGCGTTCAATCTTTGAGTATAACGTTTTCGAAATAAACTAGAACTGTGTGTCACTTTGAGCTAGATTTTTATATATTATTTTAACTAAATAAATTAGGGCAGTGTTGCGTAATGGTCAGCGTGCTGGCCTTTGGATCGAACTGTCGTGGATTCGAATTCCGCCCTTGCTTATGGATATTTGTGTAGAGATCCAGCTTTGATATTTAATGATACTGACGATTGTGATTTGCAAAGTGCATTTCTAAATTGACCCATTTTAAAATTTGTCATCAAACTAAAACGTGCCATTCAAAATATATTCCTCGTGAAAACAATGCAAGCTCCACATTTCTACGACAACTATTCTTATAGTTATTGTTTGGAGACATCGTGATAATAATATAAAACCCAGAGGTGTATGTGTTAAGAGTAGAGTGACTTTAGTAAGAGTGTGAACAACACGTCACGTGATCTGGCCGAAACATGGATTGGCTGCGCCATATTGAGGTAAAAGTGGGAGAGACGCCATATGAGGAGAGACGCCATACCTTCGCTATCTCACGATGTGTGAAATGCAGGGCTACGCTACTTATTGTGCATAACTACTGATCGACACTGTCAGTGAACAAGTCACTGCCTGTTTGGCTGTGCTTGGCTGCATTACGTATTGTTGAGAAACATTTTTTTCTGCGCAATTTATTTGGTGATAATTTTGAGTATATTGTGTTTCAGTGAATATTATAAGTGCAGCGGAGATAAGTTTAAGTAAGTAACTTTTTTCATGTGTTGTAAGGCTTGTTTTCAACATATTAAAACAATAATTTAGTATCATTGTATAAATTGAATGATATTTTAATGGTATGGCATCTATCCTCCAAAATGAGGAGAGATGCCACCCTTTGTATTGTGTTCGCTTTACTGTTTAATTTGAACTAGGTTTAACTATTCCAGAATGCCGAGAAAATATATAAGGAAACATAATGTAGCCAGAGGACAGTGGACTGAAGAAAATTTAAAGTTGGCCATAGAAAAAGTGAAAAAAGGAGAAATATCAAAAAATGAAGCACAAAGGCGTTATGGAATCCCGATTCGTACCTTGTCTAGACGAATTCAGACTGGCAATACTATCAAATCTGGGTTAGGACCTCAAGGTATGCTATGTAGAAATATAGGGTAAAATGGGGCAATGGGCACTAAGTCATGTCATGTCATGGCATCTCTCCCACACTGTGTGGGAGAGATGGCATTTTGATATTTGTGTTATTTTTTATTTCTATTTTTCTATTTCTTTTAATAATGTCGTAAATTGTTTTTTGTCACATAGTACATAAGTGTAACTTTGTTTTAAAGAATAAACAGTTTGATTATATTGCATTTTTTTTACAGAATACCACACTTTCAAAAACTATGGCGTCTCTCCCACTTTTACCCTATACGCAGTGTACAGCTGTCGCTTACTTTTAACGCAGTGTCCACCACTCGCGGTTCAATATGGCGCCGATCAGATGCATTGACTTACACTCTTATACTAAAGTCACTCTAGTTAGGGTAACTATACACTACATATTGTAGAGCGCCCCCAATTGTTACGCCACTGGAAATGATAAATTGACAGAAGTTTCTGGAATGAACGAGAACGGGATGCACACGCCTATAAATACAGTGCAGTAAGTGAGGCAGTCAGTCAGTTGCTTGCTTGCTACAGTCAGAGTACAATCAAGCGGTCACGCGGCGAACAGCAGACATAAATAATTAATCAGAGTACATAAATTTGTGTGTGTGTTAAGAATTGCGTATTGTTGTGTTATTATTTATAGAATCCGTTTATTTTTCATTGTTAGTTTCTGTTTGTCATTGTTATTAGAGAAATACTTTTTAGTTATTTGTTTCGTATTTATTTCATTTGTTGAAAATAAATCAGTTTTTGATACAACATAGATAGTACTCGTACCATTATAATAATAATAATAATAATACTTTATTGCACCAAAGACAAAAAATATTGTATAGGAGAAGTCAGTATGACAAAGAAGATATAAAAGAAATTACATATTAAAAAAATCCTCAACAGAGTAAAAACATTTATCAAAAAGAAAAGCCCTAAGTTTTCTTTTGAACTGTCGACAACTAGCAACGTTTTTTATTTCATGAGGAATATGATTAAATATTCTAACACAACAATATAAGGGACTTTTCAAGTAAAGTGTAAAGTTAGGTCTAATGCTTCTTAAATTATTCCTATTTCTTGTACTATATTGATGACCAAGAAAATCAAAATTGTTGTAGTTGTTCCTGGCAAAGATAGCAGCTTTATAAATATATACAGATGGCTTTTGTTAGTTCAACTGAAGTAATATGGAACGTTAGTAATTGAATAGGAATAAAGAAGTTTCCACTTGACGAAAATACTAATAATGATTGTGTCACATCATTGTAAAGGCCACAACCTTTGAATCGGATCTGATTGGTAGTTTTGGAATGCATGAAGTTAAATGAAATCCCACGCACTGGTCGTAGCTTATGAATGCGGAATTATTTACTGATACTTGGATTGATAATAATTAATAATTGACTTTTTTTTCTTTTTTGTCCTTGGTAATTAATATAAAAATGATTTGTCGGGAAAAAGGACTTTTTAAGTAAACACTTATTTGTTATTTATAGCGACGTTTCGTCCTTTGGGACTTTTTCAAACTTTATAACTATTAAATGTTTTGATCAAGTAGATATAAAAGTTAAAATATACATGTAAAATTATTACAAACTTTTTAATGAACAATTGTTTAACTCAAATTTATATTTACATGTGTATTTTAATTTTTATATCTACTTGATCAAAACATTTAATAGTTATAAAGCTTGAAAAAGTCCCAAGCAAGGGACGAAACGTCGCTATAAATAACAAATAAGTGTTTACTTAAAAAGTCATTTTTCTCGACATATCATTTTTATAATAATTAATAATATTAAAATTAAGAAACAAAAGTATAAAGGGGTTAAATTTTGTATGTTGTCCAAAAACAAACTTAATTTCACATAGTAAAGCCTCACTACCTGTATTAGCAAATGCACTTTTGTCGACAGGGTTTGGCATTGCGACCCGAGTCTTTTTAAAGTAGTACCTACAGTACGAAGTTTTTTAAGAAACGAACGTACTTCCAATTTAAATTGAACGGACGTCTTGTTGAATCCATTCACTTGTTTCGTGTTACATAATTCCTGGCGACTTTTGTCTGTTTCATGCCGACCAAGCAAATTGAAACAAAAGCATGTCTCCGACTTACCGCACGTTTTTATTACACGGAATGCAGTTTAATATTTTCCTAGAAATATTTATGTGAATAAAATGTTAAGTTTATTTCTGGTTTAGTTTCATGAATATCTTTTTTGTTCAAGAACTAAGTTAAAAATGTATCGTTTTGATGTAATAAGTTTTTATTAGTCTCTGTACTGCGCTGTATATAATTTCTTATTTCTGTAAACAATATTTTTATATCACTGAACAAAATATACAGGTACTAATGTAGTTAAAGTACAGGTAGCTCTACAACTTTTTTTATTACTTCTCTATAAACTTTAAATTATGTGTAAGCATATTGAACCAAATGTTTTTTAATCAATAACTTTTTTCAAATTTGCAGCCGATTTGGTTTTTATAACAAGAAATTCTCAATATTATAAAACAATATAACGAATAAGCACTATAATAGCTATCGTTTGCTTTAATTGTTACGAAACAGCCATTGTTACAATGCTATATTAGAAATATTAATTTTCAATCAACTGTCACCGTCGGGGCTCAAACCCATATCTTTCCAGTTTTTCGGCGGAATGAGTTATCACTTACTCTGCGGTGCCATATCTCAACAGTTAATCTTTCATAATAAAGCAAATTGCAAAATCATCCGAGAAATAATTTTAGTTTCGGCAACGCTAGATATGATGAACCTTCACGATAGTGAGAGTCACGAATGAATCAAGATGAAATTATTTCTCGCATGATGTTGCAATTTGCTTTGTTATGAAAGATAAACTGTTGAGATATGGCACCGTAGAGTAAGTGATAACTCACTCCGTCGTGAAAGTGGAAATATTCGCGTTTGAGTCCCGACGAGGGCAGTTGTTTAAAAATAAATTTTTCTAACATAGCATTGTAACAATGTTTCGTAACACTTATAGCAAACGATAGCTATTATATTGCATATGAATGTAGCCTTACGATCTATAACGTATGAACGTTTGCCAGTATAACGAATGTTTATTATTTTATAGCCCCCTATTTAGGGCTTCCTTGGATAATATCTACTTTCCTAAGTTATTTTTTTGTTAATTTATATTATGTAGAATTTATAAATTAATTTATATCTATATAATTCTATATGTTTCTAAATGGAAATAAACTCTAATTCTAAAAAAATATTCTAATTCTAATTTTATTTAAATCGTGTCAACTGTTTTTGAATGACGCAAGTGCTCCCTTAAAACGCGAATACAGGCAGAGATAAGATATTATAATTTATAGACGCTCGACGACAAAGATCATAAGCGACACTGTTTCACGTATTGTATTGATATACCACCAGGTGTCTTCTAATATTATCAATGACTAGCAGGTGTTGCATTTATAAAAATTTCAAGTATGGATTATTAACCAGATCATTAGTGGATATGGGTGAATAAAGTCTGGCATTCATAGAACGCAGTGAGAAATCTATAAACAGGTTTATAGTACAAACGGCATTAGCAAATATAGGGTGTCCCAAACATGTCCCCCAGATCTATATTCCCATTATTTTTGACGATAAACCAATTAAAGCTTATATATTTGTAAATGGGATGAAATGCTATACAATATGGCGGTATATTATTGACTGTAGATGCCAAAGAAAAAACAATAAATTTATTTACCTTAAATAGCATCATATCTATTTCTTAGCTATTAGCGATTTGACATCTGGTGACAGAAATTTAAACCATAAACACATTACATTTTACATGCTATGTGTATAGCAAATAGCGAATCCGACATTACGTTTCGTCTAAACTCCGCCCATATATCAAACCCCAGTTCTGAAATACCTTTTTATTCTCTTATCAACCATGTTATAATACCTTATTAGATTCTTAAGATAAACGCAATTAAGCTAGATGTACATATTACATAGTCTTTAATATGTTTTGTTCCAATATATATTTTTAACGTGGAGGGAAAGTTTGGTTGAGGAACAGTTGAAAAAAAGAAGCTTTACCGATGTTTCGCTTGTGGTAGGCTACGTTTCGGAAAATATATAAGATGGAAATATATTTTCCGAAACGTAGGCCACAAGCGAAACATCGGTAAAGCTTCTTTTTTTCAACTGTTCCTCAACCAAACTTTCTCTCCACGTTAAAAAGTACATATTACACATTGTTAATTGTAATTTGTAATGTGTAGTGTGTAAAGTTTAAATATGCTTTAATCGTGAAAACTTTATAATCTAACACTGGTATTTAATTGTACTGTTGAGAAAGGAAAATGTTTTTTTAGTGTGAGGTATAAAAGATTTTAAGTCGAAAAATCTAGTTTTTAGCCGTTAATACGAAACGAATAATTCAATTAAGACTTAAGTCCAATAAAAATGAACTTTAACAAATTTTTGACGTAAGTGCCTTATACCTGACACCAGAGAGTTAAAAGAAACACATATGGTACTATTAAAAAAAAAGTACTGTCGATAATTTGCCACCATCTTTAAAGATATTTATCCCATTTACGAATGTATATATATATACTTTGATGGATTTATTTAAAAAAATTCTCAAGATATAGGCCAAGGACAGTGATTCCTAAAGTGTGCGCCGCGGCGCCCTGGTGCAACGTAGCGAGTAAAGAGAAGCGCCGTGAGGCCCTTCTGTTTACCATTCTCCAGAAACTAAACTTATATTTGCGGCTACAAAATAAACAATTTTCTTAAGTAATAAATGTATTCTTGTGTGTCAGTATAAATATAAAAACTCAGCTTCACGTAGTATCATTTTACGCTATTTCGACTAGCTAAGGGCGCTGAGACAAAATACTAAACCTGTAAGTACGCCGCGAACTGAAAAAGTTTGGGAACCCCTGGGCCCTAGGAAGTGATGTTTGAGACATTCCGTAGATTATATAGGGACACGGGAGCAAAATAGTAAATGAAGGGGTTGAATAGAGAGACGATTGTTTTTGAAGGAGTAGGAAGGCACGCCATCGTCACAATACATCCGACGGCATTACGAAGGGATAATAATAAGATGAGAAACGAAAATAACACTACGCCTCTTGTTGTGTTACTCCCAGTACTACCCAGGAGGATTAGAAATATCGGTTATTGTCAAGCGGATTCAAATGTTATATATTTTAAGCTTCCGTCTCAGAATTTCAATCGACCAGTCAGATGTTGATTACGCAGTTTTATCATAGTATAAACGTTTATAGCACCAATTGAAGAGCGCCATATGCATAAGGTCGTAAGTGCCGTTTTTCACCAAAGCGATTTTATACGTAAAATGGATTGTATGTGCCATGATTTACTTGCACAAAAATTTTCAGATCGATGGTGCTGCTGCAAGTGTAAATAATTTTGACATTAATATCAAAACGGACTAAGTGCCAACAATGTTGCAGTTGTGTTTGTCGGTTATTGTGATAGTTGATTAGTAAACGTTTGTTGTGCTCTTGTGTGTAATTTAATTGTTTATTTAATCAAAGAATTATGGAGATTCCCGAGGAAATTGTGTTATATAAAAAGCACAATAACTTTTGCCTTACGATATTTGATTCAAAGACATTTTTGGTCTTCCTGTAAAATTTTGTATTTGGTACTTACGACCTTATGCATATGGCACTCTTCAATTCATATTTTCAATGAAAAGACAGTTGACACTTTCACTAGTACTTTGATTAGAATATGAAAACTGGCGGTTTATAATCGAGAAGCCATGGAAATGTCATTTAAACTACGGCACCCCAAAGAGCTGATATGCAAATTAAAAGTCGAATGATTATAATAAATGGAGGCTTCCTGAAATATTGTCTTGAACTGTCATTATAATATTAATTTTACATGGGTCCATGATAAACTTTAAAACGAATGAGTAACGTATTAATTAATTACAAATCCGAACGAAAATGTCGATTTAAAATATAAAAAAACCCGGGTCGCAGTGCCAAAACCCTGCCGACAATATAGTGTATTTGCTAATGCAGGCCTTGTGGTTTTATTATGTGAACTTAAGGTGATTGTTGGGCAAAATAAAAAAAATAACACCTTAATACACCCCTTAAAATTACATTTTTGTCTTAATTGCATTATTATTGTCGATCGAACGTCTACACCAAAATTAAAAACACCTTTCAGTAAATAACTCACTATCTGCAAACTAGTGTTTCCAAAAAAATTTGTAAATCCGGTCCTGTTGGGCCGATTTTATTAAAATTTTAGAAGCACTTTTCAATTGCTATTAAAGGGTTAAATTTCAATTTTGAAATGATTCTGATAATTTTTTAGGTATTTTTGGGCCCAAACTACCCTTAAAATGGCCCGATTACGCCCATTTTAAATAGGCTTCTTGCGGTGATGGATTTCAACTCGTGGGCCAAATTTCGTTGAAATCAATTAACTCTTTCGAAAGTTATTGCGCGTATATATATATATATATATATATATATATATATATATATATATATATACATATATATATAAACATTTTTAAAAATGGTGCCAAAGTGTTTAGGAGGTTATGAAACGTCGAGAAATTTTGGTCCGACCCCTAGGTCCCGCCATCCGACCGACGCCAATAGTGTATGTTGCCATATGGCAAATACACTAATAAAAATAGTTTTAAATGAAAAAAATAGTGTCTACTGCGTGTCAAGCTGGGTGACAGCCCTGCTTGACTGTAAAAACTTGAAATACAATAGCGCCAAAGGTTCCATCATTGTTGTAGATGTCGAGCAGGGTGCAACCTCTCGAAGCAAGAGTGTAACAAATTGGAGTCATAAGCTCGACAATAGAAAGCGAAAATTTATCTAAGAAGCGAAGATTCTTCAAGTTTTAAATAGAGTGTAAACTCTTTATAACATTATTCTTTATAACGATAAACTCTCTATAACATAGAAAAGATCACAATTTGGTTGGTTTACCTTAAAACCCATACATTGATACACTCTTTATAGCTCAGCAGCCATTCTCTATTACGAAGAAATGTGTTCATATTTAGGCACAGAAAATCGTCATTGTCGGTGTTATTGTCTATGTTATCTTATCAGGTTACAAAAGACGCCGACTAAACCTTTGATGCCCCGAAACGTCAGGCAAAGTTAACTGACTATATTATGTATTAATTTTATCAAAAACATACATATTAAAGATTATTGTTAATTTGGTTGTTTTTCTTTCTTCACTCCATATAACGCTAACTCTGTATAACGATAAAAAATGCTCGGTCCCTTGAGTTTCGTTATAAAGAGTGTACACTGTAACTGTTATATTGACTATAACATAGTTTTATTTCAATTTCGCCCAAAGTTGTAAGTAGCGGCTAGTAATAATCAATATAAATTGTACAAAAAATCATTGCGGTTTTGGAACCCTTTCGATAGGTGTAAGTTTACATGTGCTGAGTAGTTTTGAAAAGAGACATAGTATTGGCAGTGCGACGGACGTTAAAGAAAGAGGGAGAGAAGCTACTAGTTGGCTAGACAAAAGACACTGATTGAGTGGCGCAGATTGTGAAAACAAAAGGGCGCGCTCGGTTTGCTGCTGTCACTTTATTACGTCTACCGACATCTAGACTAGAGAACTGGGGCTTGCATAGCGCCGCCACGCCACGCTCCTCGGGATTATATAATACGGGAGTTTGTGGAGCATTATCCCCTGTAGCGCGAGATTTCTCCCAAACTCCTCCGTATATACATATTCTGCTGCGGCTTGATCTATAACTTAGGGTTTGATTAACTATATCAGAACACTGGTGTATTTGCCATATTTATTTATATATATGTAAATATACTTATACTAGCGGCCCAGTCCGGCTTCGCCCGGGTGTAAATGTAATATATATAGGATATAATACCCGAGCTGGGTAGAGTAGTGGTACAGCACTAGACTCGCATTCGGGAGGTCCGGGTTCGATTCCCGGCGGGGGCAGGTGTGGCTGGGACTTTTTCCTACTGCCTTTCGCCGAGAAACGGTAATTCCTGTACCTACTGATTGAGGTTTTCCATGGTTTCCCTCAATTAATTCCAGATAAATATCGAGGTGGTTCCTTATTTGAGGCCATGGCCGATTACCTATCAAACTCCTAGTTCAAAAATTACCTACCTTATCCTAATTTCCTGAAATTCCTTCATTCGCCCATTGCTATTATATAAGTTGAAGTTTAAGAAATTTAGAAAAAACGGGAAGTGGTAAAATGAAAAATAGTAATGGTGCGAATGGCGTCTATTATGACATAAAGTCGAGAAACGGACGTTAAACGCATTATTATATAGGATATAAAAGATGAGAATCATTATCATTAAATTCTCAACGTGTATTGAATTTGCGCGAATTCAATCGCTTTTATTTGTGAATGTTCAAAAATCGAAGAAAAATCCTATTTCCCAAAAAGAAATTTAAAAAAAAACTTGGAACGTGTCGCGGGACACGCGTTTGGAACGAAGTCCCTTTCGTATAAGGCGTTTTTCGTAACGCGTTTTATATAATCTAAAAACACCCGGTATAATCTAAAAACATCCGGTATAATCTAAAAACACCCGGTATAATCTAAAAACATCCGGTACAATCTAAAAACATCCGGTATAATCTAAAAACACCCGGTATAATCTGAAAACACCCGGTATAATAAAAACACCCGGTATAATCTAAAAACACCGGGTATCACCGTATACCAGTTTTTCGTGACATTTTTGTGTTACGGTATAGCCTGTTACTCAGGGTGAATGTAGCTTTGTAATGGTGAAAGAATTTTTTAAATCGGCACAGTAGTTTTTGAGTAGCCTATGTTACTCAGGGTGAATGTAGCTTTCTAATGGTGAAAGAATTTTTTAAATCGGCACAGTAGTTTTTGAGTTTATTCATTACATACACACAAAAATACAAATCTTTCCTCTTTATAATATTAGTGTAGATATACATATATTAGCGTGTTAAAAAAGGTTTGCAAACGACTGGAGACACGTTCTTCCACCACCAATACCGGGACTTCCACCACATATTATTTATTTTTTTATTTGCTTGTTAATTAAAAGATCGTATAGGTTTGTGTAACAGTGTTCAGTTAGAAAAGTTGGCATAAGCCATTTTTCTTTATGAAAACGGATATATTTGCCCAATCCTTTGAATATAAGTCAGTTTATCTTTTACAATACATATTATAGTGGGTGTATATTGTATTGTTTTGCATGAAAACCTTTTGTTAGTCGTGAATGAAGTGTTGTTTTGTAAGACGTTACATAAGTACTGTCATCTTTGCGCCGAACAATTCCATAATAAATGTCAAAGAAGTTGTCAATCATGTTTCATCATTGGTGAGATTTGCAAATGGCGCAAATAAACCAAAAATGCCGGAAATCGGAATGTAAAAATATAGTATCAGAAGTAATTGGTAGTAGAAAAAAATGTATGTTCAATCGCTGCCTTCTTTTTTCTTAAAAAAATATCATTTACTTTCGTTTTGAAATTATGATTACATTGCAAAAACAAAAAAATATTAATATTTAATTAAATAATATGATATACAGAGTGTCCCATTTTAATGTTGCCACCGTTCCGTCATTTTGCGAGATATTTTTATTAAAACTTGCTCGGTTCGGAGGGGGACATAATGTGAAAATAACATCAACTTTATTTGTTTTAATGAAAACAAATGTTTTTTTTTTAAATCTCGTCTGTTATAGCTCAAAGCACGTTCGTTCTAAATAGTGACGATTTTACTCATAGTATTTATTAAGGACATTATCCTGAAGACAGAAACGGCGGCAGTCTGGCAGCTGAGATCGGGGACAACGCATGGATGGATGCGGTCAAAGATGTCAAACTGGAGGCAATAATATATTTCATCATGTTTGAAATTTTCTGAGTGATAAGTCCAAGTGTCTTTGACCACAAAAAAGTCTGGAATTTTGTAGCCGGGACAAAGAGTTGAATATGTCGAAATGCATAATTTTTATTTTAAACAATTAAAAACGTTACCATGGTTTGAATAGACAATTTTGACATTTATCATTACACATTTTTTGTTTCATAACACTTTCATCGGTCTGCCAGACATACTTTTCCCCAAGCACGGGCCACTAGAATAATTGTGCTTAAGAACACCTGAACTTATTGCTCAGAAAATTTCAAACATGAGGAAATATATTGACACCTCCAGTTTGACATCTTTGATCGCGTCCACCCACGTATTGTCCCCGGTCTTAGCTGCCAGACTGCGGTTTTTGTGTTCAAGATAGTGTCCTTAATGAACTCACAAAAAGTCAGGTTTGAGGAAATACTATGAATAAGTCGTCACTGGCTCCCTACCTAAACACAAACTAAAAATGAAACAATTTAAAGTGAATAAAACACAAGTAGTAAAATTTGTTTTCAATACTTCTGCCAATAGCCTCATAAAAATTCAAAGCTGATATAGGTTTTTGTCTGTCACTACTTTATGTAAGGGATATCGTTATGTTTTATTGGATGTATTCAACAGTTTTTATGTAGTATTATTCTTGGCATCAACTATGCTAATATTGGATTAAATTTTTATTCATCTGATGATTTATTGTAATTGACTTGTTTGTGAAAAACCTGAATCGACTTTGAAAACACATTTTTGTTTTTTTCTTTTTCTCTTCATTGAACAATAACAATTTCAATTATTTTATTTTTTTACGAACACAAAACATACTAGAGTATTTTCTAAAGGTCGACTCTTGAATTTAGATTGTTAGCGATTGATAAACAATACGCTTAGATAATCCCTTTACATCCTAGATATAAAATTCTTTTAAAAACTGTTAAAATGTGGTTACGTGCTTTCCTTAGTGTCCAAAACATTGTTTTGGACACTTGTTTCTATGTTAATAAAGTATATTTTGGTGCACTCTCAGATAGACTCACGATCGATCGACGTCGGTTGCGTTCACAAAAATAGTTTCGGGTGCGGTGTAGAATTTTTCAAAGTCAAAACTCACGTATGTATAATCTCGGGTGTAAAAAGTTATACAGAAGGCATTCGGCACCCGATAAAAAAATCGTGCCGGCATCCTACTAGTGTAAACGAGCTCTTACGAGCTCAACAGCTGAAGTCCTCAGCGTCTATTAAATGGGGCAAGCTTTATATTTGAAAATAATTTTAAAAATGCAGTTACTATTGCATTTTTAAAGTAAATTTCAGGGCGCCGTGTATCACAGCATATTTTTTTCGAAACTACTGGACGAAAAAAGTTTAGATTTGATACTTATATTGAGTTAGATGATCCAATCACGTACGTATAGCGTAAATAAACGAAATCCGATTTTGAGGATTAAAAAAATATATATTGAAATTTCAATTATCAATCATAAAAATAAAAATATATATTTTTCAAATTACATATCAAATGAAAGGGTTCATTATGAGAAACACAAATACATTTTTTTTTATAATTTTAAAATGCATAGTTTAAAAGATATTAAAGAAAATATACGAAAATCGAGCTTCCCCCCTTATCTCCGAAACTACTAAGCCTATAATTTTGATAAAATAGGGAATATAGGGTGTCACTCATAGTTTACAGGAAAACCTAAACAAAAATCCTAAATCTTAAAACGTTAACTCGCTTCATATCCATATTTAAATATATTTAGAAAATAGACTTCACAGATTTTTTAAAATTGGATAAATTACTTCTTACTTAATGATTTTTATTTATTTTCATACGACGTTTTGTCCTTATTTCCGGACTTTTTCAAGTACTCAATAAGTTAATCATCAATTTTAAACAAAATATTTCAAATTTCGAGACCAAAATTAAATCAAAAATTATAATATACAATATGCATAACCTTGAATAATTATAATATTTAAAGAATATTTAAGAAATATTTTCGAGTTGTTATCGTCCTGAAGAAGTAGGAAACTAACCTACGAAACGTAGCAAATTTAGAAAACTTAGAATTTTCATTTATTTGTGTCCAATTACCCACTATCCATAAATATTTAAGAAATATGTATTTAAAAAACTTTTTTGAAAAATTAAGTAAGAAGTATATAATTTAACCAATTTTTAAAAATCTGTCAAGTCTATTTTCTAAGTCTAAGTTCTCACGGAAAACGGAATGCTGCGGAACTCTCTCCACGCGAGTTCGACTCACACTTGATCGATTTTTTTACATGATTACAAAAGAAGCATAAATCAATAAATGGGCAATCGCTGGTTACTCGTACGTACATGTTACACCAACCACTCATCCAAAACTCTCTCTCGCTCTCTCACACACTTAAATATCATTGCAGATCGTCTCCAACGACATGCGGGGATCGTTGTAACGAACGGATGAATCATCAGACACCTCTTTTCATTATTTCCGGCCATTTGGCGCGACGACAGTGGCGCTAGCTGACGTCGCCTAACGCGATTAGCTTGCTGAAGCGAGAAGCGAACGGCGGCGTCTTGCATCCACCGCGTACTATTAGTTACTCGCAACTATGCTCACTATAGTCGACCGGAGACATGTAAATAAAATCACGTGCTGTTACTTTTCCCAGCAGAGAAATCAAATGAAAATCAATCTTCATGCAGATTCGGAAGTGTATACATCGATGTAATCTTTTCACGGCGATTTTAGTATGTGCGTGAAGTTAGCTAAACGCCTTGAATAGATCAACTGCCGAATAGGTGACGAATTTGCCGCTTTTTGTCGTTAATTATGCGTGGTAAAAAATTTTTTGCCGCTCCATTATTGTTTCAGGTAGTTCTAGCGTGGTATATTAAAGTGAAATCACTTTTCGACAGATTTTGCTCATTTTTTTTTCAAAGGCTTAAAATAAAGTTTTCTAATAAATCCCGAAGTTTCAGAATTTTTGACCGTTTAGAACGCGAGATAATTAACAACAAAGTTCGCAATTTTCACGGTTACCATGTGAAAATTGCAAGCTTCGTTATTATTTATCTTGCGTTCTAAACGGTCAACAATTCTGAAACTTTGGGATTTATTAGAAAACGTTATTTTGAGCCTATGAAAAAAATGAGCAAAATCTGTCGAAAAGAGATTTCACTTTGTTAGACCACGCTAGAACTACCTACCTTAGAAAATATTGATGTTTTGCTAGCTTCATATGAAATTAGCGAAGCATTAACACTACGTATCATACTAATTGAAAACTGAAGCGGGGAGAATTTGCCGCTATTTATTCGTGGTAAAAAAAATTCTGCCGTTTCATTATTTTTGCTCTGTTTCTATATTTCTATCTCTATGTCTATGCGTTGCAGTATTAATATCTATCGCTCTTTAGCACATGGATTACAATAGATTGTGGTATTTGGTAAGTCTGAAAATAATTTTAAAAGCTTCCTCGAGTATATATGTAGCAAAATTTACTGTTATGAAAACAAAATTATAAGAAATCTCCTAAGCCGAACCTCATAAAAACGAACTCGTTTAAAATTAGCAAACATTTTTATGATAGGACGCAAAAAAACTATACTCATCATAAAAAGCATCATTAATAACTGTAACTGCATGTTTCTAGGTAAAGCCGGGACTTTTCTAATTTAACGTCGGGTGCGCCTTATTCGCGCATAACCGCTCCACCTTCATCACCGCCGCTAGCGGATGAATGTCAAACTAATTAAAAACTTCCGCTTCTCGGCAGACAGTTCGTACAAACAGATATCATTCCGCTAAAGATTTCATAACCTTATCTAGATTCTTAAATGTTAGGTTAGGGAGGTCGGCAGTACCAACTCTTTATTATTTATATCCGCAAACCCATTAAAACCTGAGATAAAGTATCTGATAAATTTAAACTAAATAATAACTGGAATATTTATACAGACTGTGTTCGATAAATGTGTGTTTCCTGAATTAATGTTTTAAACTATTTTTGTAAAGAACCTTTACGATACGTCGCTAATATGTATTGTTTACATGTTTTACTACATCCGCGCGTTAAGGTTGCACAAACACTTTTTAAAATTTTGTTTCTAACGACCTGTTTTTTTTTAAATATATAAAATGTTATTTTAAGGGGCGTATTAAGGAGTTAACGTTTTTATTTTGCCCAAAAACCAAGTTAAGTTCATATAATAGAGCCACACTGCCTGTATTAACAAATACACTCTATTGTCGACAGGGTTTTGGCACTGCGACCCGAGTTTTTTCTGTTTAAATTTCAACGTGCCTCAAATATATTTTTTAAAGTAACAAAAATATAATTTTGCAAAATTTGAAAAATAAAAAAGCCAGATTTCCTAATCGGGGCTACTTAGACCCGATTAAGAAATCTGGCTTTTTTATTTTTCTATTCCTTAAATACTAAATTTCAATGTATTAAAATTTCAAAATGCTTGAAGAGCTTTTAATCACGAAAAAAATTTGCTAATTTAAAAATTTGGGGGTGGTTAAGCCCCGCTAACTTTCAGCCAGATCTGTGTTTTTGATTTCGGATATTACTAAAGAGGTATTGTAACAATTATTTATTATTTGCTATGTAACATAATAAATGTAGTATGTATCGTCCTTTATAAAATTTGATAAGTTGCGTAATTTATGTACGCAATACCCTTGGTCTTGTCTATATAAAGCCAAAAATTCAATAATAAAAGGCATTCAGTTAGATCTCCTCGACTGGACCACATCGACAGTTAGGTGAGCGACTGTTAGACCCCCCTGCCTTTGCCCATTGACCTTATTGTTAGACATAACCGACAATAAGAGTCTCCTGACCTGAACGCGCTGTTAGATATACGACAGTGGTACTTCCAACCTCATTTTCTTTTTTTCGTTTTTTTTATATTTAAGAACTCATTTTATTTTCATGTTATAAATTATGACTGTTTCTTTTTTTTGTAATTATTTTTTTTTTAATTAAAACTGGTCTTTAATCTATCCCAAGTGATTTATTTATTAATATACCCATAACAGAAAAATATAACGTAACAGTATTGTACAAATTTTCACAGTGCCTCAAATACCTAACCAAAAATGTCTAACGGCTCACCTACGATAAGAAAAATGTACATATTGTAATTATTATGTGTTGTGTTTTCGTGTTTGCACACAAAATATAAATGAAGTTGATGCTGTGTAGATTTGTCTCATTAAAGTAATTGAACTCGTCTGGGACTTGGCTAGCAATAGTGATTTCATTAAGGACGCTTTTATTATTTCCTATTTAATTCACTTATGAGTAATGTACACACACATTGATACTATTGTACTATTGTAATTGAAATTATTTCACAAAAGTTTATTTCACAATTGGGCTACTAGTCAGATGCTGTTATTGTCGGCACTGATGACCTCAGATGTTGAACTTCTATAGTCTAAAATCTCTGTTAGTGTCGGGTTTGTGATGATTATGGAACATATTAATTACTATTCGTTCGCGGCTCCTCATACGATTGAGGTGAAATACAGCAGCGACAACATTTTCACTTTTTTCATCCAGTAGATTCGGAGAAAATAATCTGCTTGCCGTAAAAATAGATCAAAAAACGCGATATTCGTCAGTATTTCATTTCAACACGTCACGAGGTTTTAAATTACGTTAAGACAAATTAACATTTTGAAGTTATTTCTTTAAAAACTTATCTTAAAAATACTGACAAATTTAGCTTGCACAATTTTTTTTTCAAATTTATTTTTTTCTTAAAGATATGTGTAAAAGTTTGTTAATTTTCTGGTTATTTATCTGATTTTAAATCGTTTGTGTAGATCAAATAAACTGTAAAACCTTGGCTAAAAGTCATAAGGGAAGAATGGTGCATATTTATAGTTTATTTTGAAGCATTAACATCAAAAATTGAATAAGATTTATCATAGAAATTAGAGATTTCCGAAACGTAAATGCATTTTAGATGCAAACTTAAAAAAGGAGCATAATGAACAGCTGGTAGCGTCATTTTTAACCGACTTCAAAAAAAAGGAGGAGGTTCTCAATTCGTCGGAATCTTTTTATTTTTTATTTTTTATGTATGTTCCCCGATTACTCGAAGACGCCTGAACCGATTTGGAAAATTATTTTTTTGTTTGAAAGGGTATACATCCCAGATGGTCCCATGGTCATCAGGTCAGGATCTGATGATGGAACCCTGGAGAAATCGAGGGAAATCTTCAAAAATGTGCGAAATCAAATCCACCACTAAAAAGTAAAAAATAAAAAAACTTTTTAAAAAAAATATTAACCTCCTTCAAAAAAATCACTAAAAAGATGAAAATAATGAAATTTTGACGTCCGAGCTAATTTCATTACAAAAACTTTTAATTACATATCTACTTTTATTAAATAGGCGCCGACCTGAACATTTCATTATTTTCATCTTTTTAGTGATTTTTTTGAAGGAGGTTAAAATTTTTTTAATATTTCTCGTTAAATTTTTACATTCTTACCATTATTGTGCAATCACCTTTAGCTTCATAGTTTCGTAGAGCTTCTGTGATGGTATAGTTTACTTACATTATTATAAAGTAGAAAGTGAGATTCAATGCTTCGTAATGCATTCATTAAAATATTAATTATATACTGAATAATAAGTTATACACTCTCTGGGGACTTTTGTGTTGTAACCAAAGACACCTCGTGTTCGGACGTGGTGGTTTTTGTTGACTTGCTTGCATAGTGTTAACTTATTTTGTACAATTAGTTTACGTCAAGTTTATTACAAAATTTATTTTTTAATTTATACTTCTTTTTGGCGCATTGAGGAAAAATTTTTCTCTGTTACGAAAGTTGCGCACCCAGCATGCAACGAACATGTTGCGAAAGCTACGCACGCTTTATGCAGCGAACATGAGACACCATGTACTACATGTATCGGCAAGGTTGAAATCGTCAATAAAGCTGGCTTCGATGCAGTATAGTTTTACTTTGTGTTCATAGATGATATGTCCCATTTTTTCTGACAACGTCAAAATAGTTATTTCATCAAACAACAAAGTAGGCGACATCGGACGGAACTTCTTAAAAGCTATACTGATGTTAACAACTTTTGACAGTTAAATAACCTCAATACTTATATTTTTTTTAAATTGTGCATTCAGCAGTATTTTATTTTATCAATGTACATCTTTAACGAAAATGCGAATATCAACTATCGCGATCACGTCAAAGAAGTATAACTTCTCCCGCGCATACATAAGTACACAAATCATTTTTTTTTATATCATTCTCTTTATTTAAATATAGATAGGTGATACACGTTACTTTCAAAGTAAATGTGCAGCCAGAACAGAAAAAGAAAATTTAGAAATCAAAATTTTATACCAAAATTAATGTTTTTACTTTGTCGTTGTCTCCCGTCGTGGTCGAAAGACTACCTTAATAAAGGTCTGAAAATAAACTTAATAACGGTAGTCGCTAAAGCGACGAACTAAATTACACAAGCTCACATAATTATGTGGCCAAGTAAAATATAAGGGATATATGTATGTATAAATTGAAAAAATTAAAAAAAAAACTTAAAAAAAAAATATTAACCTCCATCAAAAAAATCACTAAAAAGATGAAAATAATGAAATTGAAGTTGGCGCGTATTTAATAAAAGTAGATATGTAATTAAAAGTTTTTGTAATGAAATTAGCTCCGACCTCAAAATTAATAGGCATCTACTTTTATTAAATTGGAACCGACCTCAAAATTTCATTATTATTTTCATCTTTTTAGTGATTTTTTTGAAGGAGGTTAATATTTTTTTTTTTAAGTTTTTTTATTTTTTACTTTTTAGTGGTGGATTTGATTTCGCACTTTTTGAAGATTTCCCTCGATTTCTCCAGGGTTCCATCATCAGATTCTAACCTGATGACCATGAGACTATCTGGGATGTATACCCTTTCAAACAAAAAAATAATTTTCCAAATCGATTCAGGCGTCTTCGAGTAATCGGGGAACATACATAAAAAATAAAAAAAAAAAATTCCGACGAATTGAGAACCTCCTCCTTTTTTTTGAACTCGGTTAAAAAGTGATATTGACTTTTTGACTGACTTTATTGCCAAGCTAAATTTCATGCTTACTACATTGTTAATATTTAAAAAGGTACAAATTGCTGATGAATAATATTACAATCAGACTGAACGGCCAAATTGTAACATGTAGAGAATGTTATTCAATAAATGAAACACTTTTTTCAAACGGTCTTATTTAGCTTTACCTCGTATATTTGTTTATAACTATCTTTGTTTCTTGCGACAGCTTTTTTTAGCTACTTCCCGTTAACCGATGGAGTTGAAATGTTGCACACATGTGTAGTTCACTAATATTAAAATCAACTTTGAAGTAAAATTTCTAGCTTACCGACAGTTATTCGTTTTGTCACGTGCAAAATGTTACATTAGAATGTAAATTAATTTAGAAATAAATCAAAGAATATCCATTCAATAAAGCAGCAATTACTTTAAAAATATGTTTTAGAATGCACAAGAATATACACTGCGCAAGTATAAGTGGCTATACGCTTATGCATTATGTACATGAATAACGTGCAGCTTATATTTATTGCTACTCTGTCCACATGCTTATAAAATGCTATTTTTAGTTTTCAGTTGTACTTCAATCGCGCATAAAGGTTACACACACTCTTTTTTATTATATTTTCTTTATTATTTGCAACAAAATCTACTCATTATTAATAATGAGATGCATAGGCATTATTTACAGCATTTGCATAATGTACTGTTAAATAATTAACTCGAGATAATTATGTAGTTATATTGTAATTAAAACGAATCATCATTATTATATTAAAACTCAACCAATAATTCATCTGCATTCTAATGGAATTGTTCAATAAACGTGTATACAGTGTATGTATTGCAGTTCATTATACTCTGTTTGTAAATACGGCGTAGTGTAGTGGTTAGAGCATTGGACTCGCATTCGAGAGGTATTGGGTTCGAATCCCGCCGGGGAAAATATGGTTGGGACTTTTTCCGAAGGCCTCTCGCTGATAAACTGTACCGGTCATCTTGTTAAAGTTTTCTATTTGTTTCCATAAATATTTCCAGATTAATATTGAGATGGTTCCTTATTGAAGATTTCTGTGCTAAAAGTTGTGTACCTTATCCCTAAATTTCCTATCGCCCATTGCTATTATTTAAGTTGAAATTTAAAAACGTATAAAATAACGGAATAGATAATTGTTTTAATATTTCAGTGATAAAAAGAGGTAGTATATTTAGCGTTAAAATAACAGATTATTAACATTAATAGTCTTGTGGAACCGATTTTAAAATATTCGTAAAATCAAACTAACAATAATAAATAATTCCCTATCTCAATAATAATTTATTGTGTGTTGGTAGTATATGTGGCGGGAGTACGGGTCACGATATATATTCATGGTGGCAGTCCGGGTATGAATAACGTGTACAGATTTTAAATGCCGATTCAAAAGAAAAATTTAATTTCTTTCATTCTATTCAAATATCTGAGGTGAATTCTTGTGCGTTTGATGTTTTGATTTTTGTAGAACGTAATGAGCCGTTCCGAAATAAATAAATGAGCTTAAATTGCTTTGTTTTAATTTCAAAATTAACTATTGCAGCTAATGACTTCGATTTTGCAATTTTGTAGATGAAACTGCTGTGAAACATTCTCCTTTTTTAGTGTATTTGCCATATGGCAACATACACTATTGGCGTCGGTCGGATGGCGGGACCTAGGGGTCGGACCAAAATTTCTCGACGTTTCATAACCTCCTAAACACTTTGGCACCATTTTTAAAAATGTTTATATATATATGTATATATATATATATATATATATATATATATATATATATATATATATATATATATATATGTGTGTGTACGCGCGATAACTTTCGAAAGAGTTAATTGATTTCAACGAAATTTGGGCCACGTGTTGAAATCCACCACCGCAAGAAGCCTATTTAAAATGGGCCTAATCGGGCTATTTTAAGGGTAGTTTTTAGGGGTTGAAAACTGTTTTTGGGCCCCAAAATACCGAAAAAATTCTCCGAATCGTTTCAAAATTGAAATTTAACCCTTTGGTAGTGATTAAAAAGTGTCCCCACAATTTTAATAAAATCGGCCCGACAGGACCGGATTTACAAATTTTATGAAAACACTAGTTTGCAGATAGTGACTTATTTATTGAAGGGTGTATTTAATTCGGTGTAGACGTTAGATTGATAATAATATTACAATTAAGAAAAAAATGTTATTTTAAGGGGTGTATTAAGGGGTTAAATTTTTTATTTTGCCCAAAAACAAACTTAATTTCACATAATAAAAGTATAAAACCACACGGCCCTATACAAACAAATACACTATATTGTCGGCAGGGTTTTGGCACTGCGACCCGGGTTTTTTTGTCTTAAGTTTGTTACGAAAATAATTATATTGAAAAAAAAACTCGTCAACAAGCAGTACCTACGTTTTATATTTATAACGAAGTGTTTTCATCTACTTATAACTGGACAAATCAAAGAAAAATCCAGCCAATTGGGCGATATGAGCATTCTAACTTTAAAAATATTCACATTTGACATAAAATAAAATGTTTGTTAACGCGCGCGATGACCCGGAATTTGCTATTCATTTGCATGGTTACATATGTTTTTACATAAAAAAGTTAACCAAAGCATGCTGATCAGCTACCTAACACATTTTTTTTGACAGATCTTCAGAACAGCATTCTTTTTTTATTTTCAAAATATTTCCGAAACTATGAAGCTTAATAAAAAACATTTTTTATGAAACTTTGTGGGAAAAATATTTAGATTAATAAACCTTTATAAAAGGTATACCATAATTATACAAAAAACAACATTATAGCATAATATATCTCTTCTGCGCATTCATCGATTTGCCCCAAAACAATAAGGCTCGCTTCATGTTTGCATATTAATTATCCTCCCAAAATATGGTTTCGATCCACTCATCCGTTTGACCTGTATCATATTAATAGACAAACAGATGCATAGATTTTCCAAAAATATTTTGTGAACTCGGGGAACCTCAAAACGAAAAAATATTATAAAATTTAGAAAAGTGAATTAGTCTCATTCATTAGTGGATTGCAAAAGTAGCTGTTATTATTAGTGTTTTATATGTCGCCATAAGTGACAACTTTTGTCTTAAATATCTTCCTGCGCCAAAGTGTCACAAATAATAAAAACCCGGGTCGCAGTGCCAAAACCCTGCCGACAATATAGTGTATTTGTTTGTATAGGGGAGTGTGGTTTTATACTTTTATTATGTGAAATTAAGTTTGTTTTTGGGCAAAATAAAAAATTTAACCCCTTAATACACCCCTTAAAATAACATTTTTTTTCTTAATTGTAATATTATTATCAATCTAACGTCTACACCGAATTAAAGACACCCTTCAATAAATAACTCACTATCTGCAAATTAGTGTTTTCAAAAAATTTGTAAGTCCGGTCCTGTCGGGCTGATTTTATTAAAATTTTAGGGACACTTTTTAATTACTACTAAAGGGTTAAATGTCAATTTTGAAACGATTCTGAGAATTTTTTCGATATTTTGGGGCCCAAAAACATTTTTCAACCCCTAAAAACTACCCTTAAAATGCCCCGATCACGCCCATTTTAAATAGGCTTCTTGCGGTGATGGATTTCAACACGTGGTCCAAATTTCGTTAAAATCAATTAACTCTTTCGAAAGTTATTGCCCGCACACATATATATATATATATATATATATACGTATATATATATATATATAAATATATATATATATATATACATATATATATAAACATTTTTAAAAATGGTGCCAAAGTGTTTAGGAGGTTATGAAACGTCGAGAAATTTTGGTCCGACCCCTAGGTCCCGCCATCCGACCAACGCCAATAGTGTATGTTGCCATATGGCAAATACACTAATAATAATATTAATCTTTCTTTATTAGTGTATTTGCCATATGGCAACATACACTATTGGCATCGGTCGGATGGCGGGACCCAGGGGTCGGACCAAAATTTCTCGACGTTTCATAACCTCCTAAACACTTTGGCACCATTTTTAAAAATGTTTATATATATATGTATATATATATATATATATTTATATATATACGTATATATATATATATATATGTGTGCGGGCAATAACTTTCGAAAGAGTTAATTGATTTCAACTAAATTTGGTCCACGTATTGAAATCCATCACCGCAAGAAGCCTATTTAAAATGGGCCAAATCGGGCCATTCTAAGGGTAGTTTTTAGGGGTTGAAAAATTTTTTTTGCCCCAAAATACCGAAAAAATTCTCAGAATCGTTTGAAAATTGAAATTTAACCCTTTAGTAGCAATTAAAAAGTGACCCTAAAATTTCAATAAAATCGGCCCGACAGGACCGGACTTACAAATTTTATGAAAACACTAGTTTGCAGATAGTGATTTATTTACTGAAAGGTGTATTTAATTTGGTGTAGATGTTCGATGATAGTAATGTTGCAATTAAGAAACAAACTGTTAATTTAAGGGGTGTATTAAGGAGTTAAATTTTTGATTTTGACCAAAAACAAACTTAAGTTCATGTAATAAAACCAGACTGCCTGTATTAGCAAATACACTATATTGTCGGCAGGGTTTGGGCACTGCGACCCGGGTTTTTTTGAATACAGCAATTAGTATGTAAACAGCGTCAAATGGTATTTAAAAATTATTTGAGGTATTGTTCCAGACTGTAATTGGATTCTCCGATCAGTTTATTTTTCAATTTTTTTTTTAATTGTTTATCACATTTCAGGTGATGTGGTATTTGGTTATGTATCCGTATGATGTCGGGTCTAAAGAAATTCGTTCAAAAACATACATTTAAACAAATGAATAATACGAAACTTAGGGAATAATCGAGTGCTCAAAAATTAATTTGTTTTCGTATAGAAAGCGTACAGTCCTACGCGCTTTTTAAAAAATCCTAAAGTCCGACGGTGCTTTTGGTCTGCGGTTACAATCGACCTAGAGATGCTCAGTTATACATATCCGTTGTTTACAAAACTGTACAAATGGGACTTATTAAAGATAAACAATAATCTGTTGGTCTAATTTATCTGTATTAATTAATATTATACCAGCTATAAATTCATAGTCACGTTAGATGAATACAGATTACGTAAACAGGAACTGATTTCTAAAGTGATATTTCACGCTGTATAAATATTTGAATTAACTAAGAGGTAGTAAGTTTAGTCTGGCGCTAATCTAACAGGTACCTGTTATATTACTCAACAGTAAATAGAAGCGGCAAACTATTGGATATTTGTATATTCAACTTAGGTAAACAATATTGGTGCATACCTGCCTATAGGTTTGCGTGAAAATAATTTACACATGGCTTGACGATATTTTTACCCGACTGCTAAGGAGAGTTATGTTCTTTGCGCGTATGCAATATTCTTTATTACCTCGTATCATCCAAATGGCTGGATGAATTTCTAAAATTAAGGTATCATTGGATTTGTCACAGAAACCCATGTGTCCTAGGATAGGTGACGTCAAAAAAAATTAAAATGACCGATTTTAGGTAATAGCCGTTTCAAAGATTACCCCGGACAGACAGATTGAAAACTAAAAATTCGCTATAAGCATCGTTAAAACTGTACAATTTACGATTTTATTTATTTATATTTATTGAACTAACTTCTGTAAAATTCATTAAAAAAACAACTTTCGCAGTATGTGAACTTTGTAATCAATTGGCTATATAAACAAATATATCGAGCATTACTTCCGTAAAGAGTGCTGTATTGTACAAAGTTTGGAATTGTCGATTTTATTTATATTTATATATATATATATATATATATATATATATTAGTATCCATTCAAATTTACAGTTTGGCATTATATTTTGGGGCAATTCCACGCTGACAAGAAAAGTATTCATACTACAAAAAAAATGTATTCGAATCATAGCGAGTGCGGCACCTCGAGAGAGCTGTCGAGAGTTACTCCAAAAATTAAAAATTCTTACAGTTTACGACATTTTCATTTTACAATGCGCACTCTTCGTACAAAATAACCCACCTCTATTTATCGAGAATAATTTTTTACATAACTACTCGACCAGAAACAAAAACAACTTTAAAACGGTAGCATCTTTGCTTACTACAGTCCAAAAAGGTGTCCGCAACGCTATGATTCGAATACATAACAGAATACCTGAACGTATAAAAAAAGAGGCTAATCTAAAATTCAAATTAAAAGAAATATTACTTAATGAAACTAATTATGATTTAAAAAAATATCTCGGGTAAAAATTTGACTAAAATTACTGTTTATTTTTTATGAAAAACAAACTGATTACTTGTGACTTCTCCTATACGTGTACTTACATGTCTCACTGGAGTAATAAAATTATTATTATTATTATTATTATTATTATTATTATTATTATTATTATTATTATTATTATTATTATATATATATATATATATATATATTTCCATTATAAAACCATATTTTAAAATGAAATGATTATTGTTTTTATGTCTGCCCTTTACACTATGAAACATAATGCATATCCACATTTGGAATATTAATTGCAGTAATATTTCACTGCGCTGTGTACGTAGTTAATTACTTACTTGATACTACCACTGTTTGTGTGTTTATGTACTCCACTTGCAACAAAGTTCTTCTCCGAATATATCATATATCCCATCAAGACATAACATTACTTCCAAAGTAAATAGTAATAAATTTTAAATAAATAATAAATTAAAAACATGAATTGTATTTAAATTGCTCTGACGGTAGCCTTAAATAAATTTGCCAGCCTTTCATTGGGCTTCTGCCTGTGGTAGACTCTCCAGGTGTAAAATTAATCAATTGTAAAATGATTTTCTGCAACGTACAGTTTTTTCACAAATTACAATTGCCACAAAAAAAAACTTTAATCATCCAAATGTTAAATATAAAAAAAATTAAAATGG
Source organism: Venustoraphidia nigricollis (assembly GCA_034508555.1). Taxonomy (NCBI): domain Eukaryota; kingdom Metazoa; phylum Arthropoda; class Insecta; order Raphidioptera; family Raphidiidae; genus Venustoraphidia; species Venustoraphidia nigricollis. The sequence continues at coordinate 1,331,861 of JAVRKA010000079.1, forward strand.
GCCTCACCCTCATAAGCTCACATAAGAAGTTTAAGTTCTTTAGTTTTTAATATTATAATTACGGCGAAATTATTACACATTTTAAGAAGGCACTTTGATTTTATGTCATGTGAAAATTCTCACATGGAGAGATAGTCACATTCATACCATAGTTTCATTTACATACTATAATCTACAGAAAAACATTTTTAATATAAATTGTCTCTAGTATATCAACATCATAACCTCACATTATGTGTTTTTAAAAAATGTTTAATCCGAAAATTGTTCTCATATCTGAAAATAGAGAATATGATATTTAATATTTTCCTTTCTGAATTTACCAGAAATATATATTATGAATTCCTACCGTTTGTATGTCAAATTATTTTGTACTTCAATTGTTATGGTCAGATTCAAGCCGTTCATTCTTGTGTTACTATTTTGCGAATCAAAATGCAACACACATAAACTTCCGCCCTTGTCAGTTTCATGTAATTTGAGGACAAACTAACTTCCCCTTAATTTGTTTCATTCTACTTCTCCTCGATTTCTTACTTTTTTCAAACAGATACGTCATTAAAGAAGTTAAACGAATTATTGAAATATGTAGACGGAGGTGTCGAAATAAGGATACGCTTGCTCTGCAGTACCTAACCTGCAATTCTGGTTCCTTTCCGAAACGTCTTACATAATTTATGGAGGATTTTCTGAATTTAGTAAAAAAAACCGGTAGAAACGCCAAATGGCGCAATATTTAAATTTCCATCTGGACATTAGAAAGGCTTTCATAGAGATGATGATACGGGCGGGAGGTTGATGTTGGTGTCTGTGAAAGAGATAGGGGAGCGGAACGAAGAAGGGGTGCGTCGTGTTTATGTTGTTACTAATTTGTGTATGTAGTTAAGGTATGCAAATTCGAGCAAGTTTTACACGCGGGACTACGGCGATATCGTAGCCCCCGTAGCCCCACCGTTCGGTCGGATTCCAAAGGCACTAGGAATAATTTATACGACATACCGTCGCGTTATGTAGGCACCTACTACATACGTACATATGAAACAGGACTGGGGGAATTACCGCTCCGCTATCGCTCCAATTCAAATACAGGGCTGTCAAGGGATAATGAGAGATGCGAACGTGTTTCAAATGTTTGATTTTAATTAGATAAGTAACGGTAACGAATAAGGCGTGTTAATTTTGTCGGGCGTTAATTATTCTTTATTTTTGTTCGTTGTCATTTTTATAATAAACGATGTATTAATTATGTAAATGTTACCGGCAACCTTACGTTTGGTTTTTAATTTTACAGTTTATAAGAAACTAGCCGCTACCCGCGACTCTGCATGAAATTGAGGCTCCACTGAATTGTAATCTTGCCTCGCGAGACTGCGGTCCGTTCGGCAGCGACAATTTTAGTGAAACGTTCGCTTCCAACGTATTACGGTCTTGTGGCGAGTTTACACAAAGTGTATAGCATAAAAAAGTTCTCTGAAAAATACTTATAGGTGCCAATTTTCGTGGTAATCGGTCAAACGGTGTCGGAATTAATCTCAAACAGTCCACTTTTGTGTAGGTCATATTGGTCTCAACAAAAAGCATTTTTTATTTGAACGCGATAATATATAACTTATGTCCATCCTAAAGATCCATTCTAAATATTGGTGAAAAAAGTTTTGAAATCGAATGAGTAATTTCGCAGTTTTTTTTTGTTTAATTTTGTAAAAATGATTGTTAAATACTTTTTTATCACATGAATTATTGTAGATTTGTTAATTGCGAATATCGATTTTTGTTTATAAAAAAAATATGAAAATTAAATAGAAGTTCGAGTAAGATGTTATGTTTGTGATAAAAAAGGTTCCTCATTTGACATATTTTGTTTCTTGTGAAGAAGTCATCTTATGTCGTTTGATTTTTTCTGTTCCGTTCAGCAAGCGGTTTTCGATAGAAAGATATTGCATCAATGACACTTCATCTTACCTTTGAACTTCTATCAACATTTGAATAATTTTGTATAAACTGATCCATAATTTACGTTATAGTGGCTAATTTTTTCTTAGAAACTGCGTAATAATGAAACAGCGTTAAGCGAGATCTTACTGTATTAAGAAATGTAAATTATGAATGTTTGTGATCAGTCTGTATATATTGTTATATAAACCTGCATGATGCACCACTATCTCTAATATTTTAGTTACAGAGTAATATCACAAATTTACACGAAAGTATCAAATAATATAAAACTTTGTTATGGTTTTACCTACACTAGAACGAGCGCGCATAAAAGTTTAAATAATAAATATACCTTTCCGTGGAAAATACTGTATTGTTACTGCTTTAAAATGTTACCAACTTATTATTTTAGTTTTCTATTTACGATGTTTAATAATTTATTATGAATAATGGATATCGGTTGGAAAACTCTCCGTAAAAATCTACTTTAAAATTGCTTTGACATCCGAAGCTTCTTAACTGGACTGTCGAGGATTCGATTCTTGCGTCTGCTCATGGATGTTTAGTTTTAAGGGATTGTGCTATTTGATGTAATTAAGACGCTAATGACCTAAGTTGTCAAGCGTCTAATCTACAATAAATTTAAAAAAATAAATCTGACGTCCGATAACACTACAATGGGCTCACCTGCGTTTTTAGTGTTTCGTAGATTCATGAAAAAACGAAATCCTTATATAGGATCACTCTCGTGTTTGTCTGTCACAATTAATTTTCTATAATCTACTAGAGGAAAAAAATTGAAACTTAGGACGTATATAGAGTTAAGTGATTTAATGACGAACGTGTAGCGTAAATAAACGAATTCAAATTTTGAGGACCAAATTATAAAAGTTTAAATTTTAAAAAGAATTTATGCAGAAATACAGAAAATACCTCTGAAATATGTGAACGTTAATTGTGCATATGCTACTTTGTCCTGTAGTCATTGATATGTGAGTTAAACATAGCTGCTGATGGTACCAGCAGCTTCTTCTGTTGACCCACAATCCACAAGCCCGACCGTCGACATTAAATCCAATCCAGAACTATACTAGTATCAAATCAAAAATAGAGTTATTGTTGTCAGAAACTCTCACATAAATGTTTTTATTAACGTGCCTTTAAATATCGTCCATTCTGCGGTTCGAATGTGAACCGCGGTTCATGACCAGTTGATGATTTGGCCATCCAATAATCAGATAATTCTCAATTCCGAAACTGGTTTTGATATTTGATTCTCCGTTCTGAAACATGTCTTTTATTTTTGATACCTTCTCATTAATTTCGCAACTGTGATATAATAATAATAATAACGCGTTTAACGTCAATTTGTCGGCATTGTATCATAACAGATGTCATTACTACTTTTCCATCTACCACACTTCTCGTTGTTTCGCTAAGTTTTTAAACTTCAACTTAATTAATAGCGTTGGACGAATGAAAGAATTATAGGAAATTAGGATAAGGTAGGAGGTTTCAAATGGTCTCAAATAAGGAACCAACTCGATATTCGTCTGGTATTAATTGGGAAAACCGTAGAAAAGCTCAACAAGATGGTTGGTATAGGAATTACTGTTTCTCGGCGAGAGGCAGTAGTAAAACATCCTAGCCACATCTGCCCCCGCCGGGATTCAACTCAGTACCTCTCAAATGTTAGCCTAATGGTCTCATCACTACTCTACTCTGCCGCTTGATGCAACTGCGATATTAATTTATGTATGATATATTTAAAAAGTTTGTTTGAAATTGGGATATCTCGGGTTTACAGTATAGAGAATAACGGATCAAGCGCATTTGTGGCGTAAATTTTCGTAGTCGGATAAAAATCACGGAATTGAAATATTATGTAATGACGTAACATCTTTAAAAGTGTAGTGGTGATTATCGACAATGCAGACGTCAGTATATTCTCGCAACAATGAGGCTTATTATTTGGCAGTGTCACGTTCGTGTAAGCTTTTAGAATGGGTTTATGTCTCCATTGAAAAACACGCCAACTGCTCGTGGCATTGGCCTTCATTTAGCAGACGCAGCATGTTGGTATATACGAGGTACAGTCCAAAAATTCGTTGGTATAATACTCGCCACGGTTCTAAAAGGTTCTGAAGTCAAACAGCGTCGCAAATGCATATTTTAGAGCCGTCCTGGTTGTTTTGTAGGAAAGTAAGACTCCCACCACCTCTCAGTTAGCGGCACTGAACGTGCGCTCGTCGGTGATTGGTTATCGCTGATTGTCGTGTCACTTGTCGCTTTCCTGCTATGAAGTACAGTCCAGTACGCTAATGTTAAGTTGTTTCTTTGATGTCTTCACAGCTTCAAGGGATTGCAGACCCGAGTATTTGATATTAATTTTAACTTAATATCTTGGATAATACTGTTTGTTTTTGTCTCTTAATTCTATTTGTCACTAATATTGAAAAGTTTCTCCTTTTGATTTTAATTAACAAAGACGATAGTGATCTGGTTATTAGTGTATTTGCCATATGGCAACATACACTATTGGCGTCGGTCGAATGGCGGGATCTAGGGGTCGGATCAAAATTTCTCGATGTTTCATAACCTTCTATAAACACTTTAGCGCCATTTTTAAAAATGTTTATATAACTTTCAAAAGAGTTAATTCATTTTAACTAAATTTTACCCACATGTTGGAATCAACCATCGCAAGAACCCTATTTAAAATAGGTTCAATCGGATCATTTTAAGGGTAGTTTTTAGGGGTTGAAAAAAGTTTTTGGGTCCCAAAATACCGAAAAAATTCTCCGAATCGTCACAAAATTGAAATTTAACCCTCTGGTAGTAATTAAAAAGTGTCCCTAAAATTTTAATAAAAACGGCCCGATAGGATCGGATTTACAAATTTTATGAAAACCCTAGTTTGCAGATTGTGAATTATTTACTGAAAGGTGTATATAATTTGGTATAGAGGTTCTATTGAAAATAATATTGCAATTAAGACAAAAAGGGGTATATTAAGGAGTCAAATTTTTTATTTTGCCCAAATACCAACTGAAGTTCGCATAATAAAGTTACACTGCCTGTATTAGCAAATACACTATATGGTCGACAGGGTTTTGGCAATGCGACCCGGATTTTTTATTATTAAATTCAGAGGAAAATCAATTACGGGTTCATCGTCAACCATTACCACTGTATATATAACAAAAACTCGTTCTTCTTTATTTGTTTTTTCTATTTTTCCAATAAATATTGACAACTCTTTTTCGAGATTAAATGCGAAATGTCTGTGGCATTTCATCGTGAACAGTTACTTATAAGCAGGATATGTATGAAAAATAAGTACCCACATAAAGTATGAAAGAAACAAAAGTCATTGTGTAATTATGCAACGTTACATCAGACGTTATATAACCGCGCCAGTAGATGTAATCCAGGTTGCAGACGTTTTATTCGCAAGGCAAGGCCAACCTGTTCTCCCTGTGCAACCTTCACCGCGTACGTTGATGATAATATGAGGGCTGCCCTTCATTGCTTATGCAAGTACAAGGGCTGTCTCGAGCACCTTTGTATACGTGAATATTACGTCGTATAGTCGGATTCAGTCGAACTGGTACATGACAATGATGGGATATTTCGAGTTAAAACTATCGGACTATTCGATTATTAAAATATCTCTTAAGGCTGTCGGAACGCTCTGAATTTAAGCCAAAAATAGAGCTTCGGCTGTCAACTGATTGTAGACTTATTCGTCAACATTCTGCAAAAATTATTTCTCTATAAGGAAGATAAAGGACAAATCTAGGTCTCTAATGGACTACTTTTGTAATTTATGTACGATTTACTAGAAAAAAGTTGGCATTAATTGTGCTAAAAAAACACGTTTTCAATGTCACACTACGACCTTATTCGTACTTATTTCACAAAACTGTTCCATCACAAACCTAAAGTGACTCTTCCTTTTTCGGAAAAGTTTTTTAAATCTTCAAAATATTTCCAAAAATTAGAGTAATCAATTGACAGCGGCACCCTTGCAATAACATTTTTTAACCTCGTAGTTGGCACCAGCCAAAAATTGAAACGTGGGGATGATTAGAGCGAGACAGATCTAAAGAAGGTCACACCCACAATATGTCTTTTGCCTACCTCGCCTCTTACCGCTGGGTCTCTGTGAAGGTAAGCCAACACTATTAAGACTGACAATCGAAACCGTGCAGAGCAAAATTAATTCGAGAGTTGAGACATTTCATTCATTCACGCATCGTACCAACACACCTATTTTTATTATACATCCTGAGAAGGAATGAATCATTCGATTGTAAAAATCATTCAAATAACAATCTTTCGATTATCAAAAATCATTTGATTCCCAAGAGTATTGACGAGTATGAACAGGGAGCACCAATTCTGAAGTATCCCGATTTGGCACCATGCTATGATAATCTACTTAAGTCTAGCCCTGCAAACGTTTTTCAAAGAACTCCCATCAGCAATCTTCACATCGCAAAAAACGTCATAGCACCAAGGACCCTCTCCCCGCGGAGAAAGTTTACCCTTGCGAGAAACAACGCCCCGCTATGTCATTTTAAAAATTATATACACATAGAATTAAGTTTTTTTTTATTTTTTCTTTCTTATGTAGGGTAGAATTTTCAGTACTGATTAATTATAACTCTTGCTCTATTGAATGATAATGTAATAATAAATGGCTATAAAAAACTTACAGTGTATACTAAGCATCAGTTTAACTAAATCTTACTATACTGTAAAATACTATGTTGAAAGGATTGGAAAATGCCATTGACAAATTTAATTGGAAAAATGACTTTTCAAAAAAATAGGACACAGACGCATGGAAAACATTTTCCCTCTTTTTATAATACTTTGAAGCTATTCTTGTCGAGGTCATTTGATTTAAAAGGGTACTTCATGAAATGTACAATTTGATCAGATGACTGCGACGAAAAAATATCTTTAATATGTATTTCTCATCCACACTCCATGATTTTAAAGTTATAAAGTACGTAAAAAAAATGTAGACTATAATTTTAATATTTCCTATTAGCTTAACGTCTCTGTAAAAATGACCAATTGAAACACAGCATTATAATTACGTTATAATTACTCGGCATTTGTTTATTGTTGATATTTAATAAAATCAAAACAATAAATTGGCAACAACCCGTAAGATAGATTAAAAATATTATTTCAATTTATTGAACTATAAACTAAACCTACCAAAAACACCACTTCAGGTGACTCACAAGTTCATAATGCTTTCACTGTTAAAAAGTTATGAAATTTCTAGTAGAGCCAAGCCCCTAGCTGAGCTACGTTTTGTAGGCGTCATAGCCTACGGGGCCTGTCCAAAGTATATACTTTTAATTTTGGAGTCTTGGCAACCAATTTCACATGAAATGTTTTTTGGTGATTTCATTTCTTTTTGGCAGACGCCTTAGATTTTTTTTTACTATTTTTCATCATCAATGAACGTTTGTGGACCACTTTTGCATATTTTGCACATCATTCTTTTTGTACATATATGTATCTGATTTCTTAATTTTTCCGCTGTTTATATGCAAATCCTAGCATACACACCAAATTTCCAGCCTTCTAGGACTTCAGGAAATACAGCATCTTTGTTCTTCGAAATCTTGCTAAAATTGTTTTTCAAAATGTTCTGATATTGGCATTTCAGCCACTTATCCAATCAGTAATATCATATGCGATTTTGGCATGGGGTCATTCGCCTCATGCAAATCGAATATTTGGTCTACAAAGGAGAGCCCTACGTATAATCTATTCATTACCTTATAGACAGGACTGTAAAGAGTATTATGCAGTCTCTAAAATTTTGACTATGCCGTCCATTTACATTCTTCACTGCCTTACGTACGTTAAAGTACATTTGACTGAATTTAATAATAATAGTATAACTTTCATTCTCATAATACAAGATCCAATATGGACATACATATAGATTTTTACCGTAACCATAAAATTAAAACAGGAATAAATTACTATGGCCCTAAATTATTTAATTTTCTTCCACAGTCGGTTAGAGAACCAATTTAAAACTCGTATAAAAAAAGCATCTTGTTAAGAATAGTCTCTACTCAATAGAAGATTTTTTAATATTATATTTTAAATTATAAACTGTACCAGACGTGTGTAAACATATGTTAATAACACCAATAAAGTATCTATCTATCTATCTAGAGAGTAGAAGCTTTAATAATCATCAGTCAGTCAGGAAATCGACGTATTTCAGGCGTTAATCGCATCGCCCGCCCACGCTATTACTTCGTTTTTGCTTAGCGGTCTTTCTGACTCCTAAGGATCAGCGTGATATTAAATAGCCTATAACCTCAAGAATTTGGCTATCAAATGCAAAAATAATTTTTCAAATCCGACGGGCAATTCCAAAGATTAGCGCGTTCAAACAAAAAAAAAAACAAACTCTTCAGCTTGGATGTTTAAAAAACTGAAATAAAATTCGTATACGACTCATCCCTGGCCACTTTACCTACATACGTGTACATATCACTCACTTGTTATTGACTAGCAGTCTTTTATTTTTGAAAACTTTCACTTTCTTTGAAAGTAATTTTCATAACGACGCCTAAGTTCTAGGGATATCATTATGTATGCTGTCTGTGCGCCGTCTATTGTCAACCAGCGTTCCATTATGAATATGTAAAAAATGAAAACGCTAACCCAGACAGTAACACACATATTTTTATTCACGAGTTTTTTAATTTCAAGTAGTGAATTTAAACATACATCAACCTCAAACACCAAAATGCGATGATGTGTTTATTCCTTGGTGTTATCACTTTCGGAAAGTCGAGACGGCGTACACAGTGATCGAAAAGAACATTTTTAACCTCAAATTGTGTGCCTGTAAATATACTGAATCGAAATTGATAGAAAGGATATTCATATTTTCTCAGCCAGTAATTTACGAGTATACTTAAAATGAACGTGTGTTTGTTGGTTATTTTTTAACTCCTAAAGCGTCTCTCGGCAATATAAAACTCTTCGAACAAATCTGCGGGTTTATTATCGATGTCTTTAGACTGTTAAAACCTGGTTCTAGCAGTTTTGGACTCCTAGAACTGTTAGAAGTTTAAAATTTGTAGAACCGGGTTGTAACAGTTCGAGAGTTTGACCAACAAACACGGATATGTTCAAGGAGTAAACTTGATTCTTGAGTATGAAAATGTAACGAACGTGTCGCAACGTACGTATACCGTATACTATAAAAACCGCCTGTAAAACATTAAGCCAAGTTGGCGGCGAAGTAGACCACTTGTCTCGTAATCTAAATGTCGTAAGTTGGATCTCGCTGCTCGGTACCATTATTATTTTTTACAATTTGACAAGTTTTATTTCTATGGTGTGTAGTGTAAAATACACAATCTCTTTTTTATGATCGTCGCTTTGTTTATTTTAGTTGATCAGAAAATTGTCAACAAAGTTTAAAATAAAACCCGGGCCGCAGTGCCAAAACCCTGCCGACAATATAGTGTATTTGCTAATACAGGTATTGTGGCTTTATTACATGAACTTAAGTTTGTTTTTGGACAAAATAAAAAAAAATTTAACCCCTTAATACACCCCTTACAATAATAATTTTATTAGTTGAAATATTGTTATCAATCCAACATCTGCACCAAATTAAATACGACCTTCAGTAAGTAAATTCGTATACGCAAACTAGTGTTTTCATAAAATTTGTAAGTCCGGTCCTGTAAGGCCGATTTGTTTATAATTTTAGGAGCACTTTTTAATTGCTACTGAAGGGTTAAATTTCAATTTCGAAACGATTCTGAGAATTTTTTCGGTATTTTTGGTCCCAAAAACTTTTTTCAACCCCTAAATACTACCCTTAAAATGACCCGATTAGGCTCATTTTAAATAGGCTTCGTGCGGTGATGGATTCCAACAGGTATGCCAAATTTCGTTAAAATGAATTAACTCCTTCGAAAGTTATTGCCCGCACATATAAATATATATATATATATACCTATATATATACGTATATAAATATATATATATAAACATTTTTAAAAATGGTGCCAAAGTGTTTAGGAGGTTATGAAACGTCGAGAAATTTTGGTCCGACCCCTAGGTCCCGCCATCCGACCAACGCCAATAGTGTATGTTGCCATATGGCAAATACACTAACAAAAAAAAATTGTTGTTTAAAATGGATTTAAAACACCTTTGTGCTGTATTTTTCTTCGCAAGAGTAACAGAATAACGTTTGAATTTTGTACAACGAAATAAAAGTCCTGTCTACTTGTTTTAGATACAAACTAGAATATATATAGGAACTAAGAGAACTGTGAGGTCAGACAATTGCCTCTGGCTACAACAAAGCTGTACAAACTTGACTTGCAAGTTTCAAGCTTTCGTTTAAACACAAACGTCTGCACTTTACAGTCGAGTCAGTTATTTTCGTTCTAGCGTTTTCAAATATATTTTTTTTACATTTTAAACAGTTTATAAGTTTGCTTATTCTCTTAACTTGGAATAAAAGTATTTCGTTTCGTTACACTGAACTATTGGTTGTAATCATAATCATTTTTGAACGCTAAGAAATCCTTCAGCTTTCTATGTTTTGTTTGTGATGGCAACATTTTCCTTTCATCGGGTTCAGGAAAGAAATCAAGTAAACAAATAACTACTGTGTTACAACTTTATTATAAATGGTAGGTCTGTGATACGAAAAGTACAAAATAAATGGCATACATCGATAGGCCGAGAGCTGACGATTGAAACGCAAACGAACGTTCTAGCTTCTCCGAGTCAAAATTTATACTAATCGGACATTATGTGACACAGCAAAACGACCTCAAAATAGCGGTGCTTCCCCCTCCACCGCAAAATGCTCAACGTAATGAACTCTTCGATCCTTTAGCTATTGAGTGGTGCAATTAAATTTTGTATGTGGATGAAAGATATGTAGCTGCAGCATCAAACTGTATCTCCCGATTTTGTTATCATCAAATTTTCTGAATTGCCTCCCACTATGGAAGCAAATTTAAAGACATGTTCACATAAAAAATTCACAAAAAGTTCATTCATATTTTGATCATTCCTTCCCATTTTGTTGTAACAGCCTAAAATGTCGGTATTATTTAGCAACGACCCTGTGTAAGAAAAGTTATTTATTTTTTTTATTTTTGTGGTCATGATAAATTGGTCCCACGCGTACACGCATTACATAACCTCACATGACGTTTCTGTGTGTACGCAGTACGCTATAATATTTAATTTCGGCCAACATAAAACGTTGACGCATGAGAGATCGTCTGTGTGCGTGTATGTCTGTTGCCGCTGTCCATCTCCAGGTGCTGCCCTCTGTGTTTACGGACAGACGGACGTGTGTTGTGTAAAACCGGCACGCGCGATCCGATGGAACTTAAGAGACTGTGATGGAAAACATTGTAGCGTGTTAGTTGTTTTTGTTTTCTGCCACCAAAAGTAAATCTTCACTATTAATACTACGGTTTAAGGTTGAACTGCAAAAGATAATAACACTCCTTATTTCACCACGTTTTTCTTAGCTTGTTTTCTTGTCTGTCTGTTTGTTTTGTATCTGTCTGTTTAGTACAAATTTTGCAATCAGTTTTTCACCCACTTTCTGTTATCCGATTGAGTTGAAATTTTGCACACATGTTTAGTTTCGATAACAATAGGGGGAATCTCCCTGGCGCCGGACAGCACCTAAGACCGGACAAAACACGTCGAAACATGAAATAACGCTCATAATAACATTCGTGTAATCGAAGACGTTAAACTCAACGATCAGATCCCCCCACGGCGCGGGAGGCGTCAGTTTCGTTGGATACGCCTTACAGGTTACACGTTAGTTATTTAGCGCAGGAATTTGTTGCGTCGAGTAATATTCAGAACGTCATAGCTTATATGTTTACTTTTGTTGATTTATTTAGATTTTTATAATGTTTATATGGCTTAGGTTCTGTTCGGTCTTATGGGTTCGAATTTATACTTGTTCGGTACTAGGTGCCAAATTTCAATGAAATCAAAAACTAAACCAATGATTGATTCCATTTTAAGTGGCTCAAAAATGTACAATGTTCATCTTTGTTCAAATTTATTTTTATGTTTTAAACGAAAATGTTAAGTATCGAAATAAAACATAATTATTTTATTTTTTGTTTATTAAAAACTTAAAACCTTAAGTGTCCGGTACTCGGGGGACTCCCCTACACTGTTGTGGTAACTAGCTGACTGACACGGCTCACCCCCGGGTGCAAAAGCGCACTTCCCGATGAGCTAGAGACTTGAAACTTTAACACACAAGACTAAAAAGCAGAAAAAAATTATTTAAATAAAAAAAATGATTTATCACGTTTTTAAAACGGACTAAAAAGTATAAAATATTTTCTCCTAACCCATTATAAAAGCGTGGGTTGTAAACTCTGTGGTAGGGAAATTCTCGGTTTTTTTTTTTGTTCATCACAACATAACTTCATAACAAGTTCGAAACACTTCGTATATTAACAGCAATTTAATGGAGTAACAAGAGAAACACTATATTCAAGCAAATAACAGTTTGATAACGCTTGAAAGAGGATAGTAAAATTGATAGTGTTCATTGAGAGAAGTTAATAGGTGCAATTAGCCCTGGGATCACTTTAATTATTGTTTCCCGGTCGTTGCATACCGGAGGCAATTAGCAACTATTAATTATTGTCGTGCGATCGGGTACTTTGCTGCACAAAGTCTCTGTGCTACACACACACAAACATACTACCTGTCTGGTTTTTGGTGCAATCAGAACGCGAAAGTTCCTCTATACCTGTCGCGAATCTTAAAATCGAAAGTTGTTAAATTTTAAAAATGAGACGTTCCATCTATGAATACAAAGTAAAACTGCATCGAAGAATTAATTTTATCGACGATTTCAACATTGCCGATACACGTAGCACATTCGCTGCCGTAACAGAATATTATACTGCGTGCAGAGAAAATTTTATCCTCAGTGCACCAAAAGAAGTATAACTTCAAAAAAGATTTCTTAAAAACTCTTAAACATGCCTACGGTACTTCTTATGAAGATTGGTATTCTGTTGTAAATTTTGGCTCACGCTGGCAAGATATAAATTTATATCTGAACCTTTGAATTTACCTAGGTCCTTGTTAACCTGGAGTGAAATATGACATTTTGACTTTAAAATGTAATAGAAAAAAAAAAAGAGTTTAGTCCGACTTTAACCTTTAACAAGAAAAAATACGCGTCATTAATTGTATATTCAGTAAGTATTTTATAGTAAAGAACTTTTCTGTTCTGAGATTTGTATTTTTAATCATACTTTGATTGAAATATGTTAAACAAGTTTTAAAGAATATCTCATCGGAAAGTGTTTTTCAGTCGTTAAAGAAATATTGTAAGTAACAATTTTTTCTTTGTGTTATATTTTTATTTTTTATTATTCTTTTCATTTGTTGAAAACTTGCTCCTCTTCATTTTTGTAGTATCTATAAACAGTAGATAAAAAGATCTTCATAGGTTGTTGAAATTTTCTCAAAAGTACAGGCGATTTCACTTACTTATTTCTCATTATCATTCCAAAGCTTACCAGTCAAAGAAGATTCCATTATTTTATCTCAGTCTTTTTGTTGATTCACCGAAGTGCTAATAGCTACATGATCTGTCAATTTTTCCAGGCCCGGCGGATGACCAGGGTTTTGTGGGTAGATATACCCATACGAAAAATTCCGTGTGGGTAAAATATCCACATGGAATTTGACAACATTTTTTTCACATATTAATAAATATGAGTTAATTGGAGGGGGCTTGCTTTGAAGTTTGTTAATTTAATCACCGCTAGATCGAAAAAACATTTTTTTTCATCTCACTACCCACACGGACAGAACATGACCTGCCGGGCCTGAATTTTTCTTTAATGTTTTTGCATTTTAGTATATCAAAACTCGAACTTTTTAATTAAGCTGACTTGATCCGTTAGATTGTAAAATATGCTCCAGGGAAATTTTGAACTGTGGTCGCAAAATTCATTTTACCTACAGTTTTTATTAGCTTCACAAAATTTGCTTGCTGCTTAAAAATTTCAAAATACATATTTTTGCCCCATAAATGGAATTAAGCAACGTGGTATTCGTCAATATTTCTTTACGTCACAGTAGTTCGAATTACAGGAAAGCAAATTAACATTTTAAGTGTTTTCTTTACAACCGAATGTTAAATTTACTGACAAAGGCTTGCTCAATAATCTTTTTCAAATTGAACTTTTACTACAAAAAATTTTGTAAAACCTATACCAATTTTCTCGTTCTTATCTGATTTTAAATCTTTTATTTAGATCAAATAAACTATATAAACTTGACTAGAAGTTATATGGAAAGAATGATGCATATTTCTGATTTATTTTGAAGCATTAACATCAAAGATTGAACTATGCGAGTGAAAAAGAAAGCATAATCAACAGCTGGTACTCTGCAACCTTAAGAAAGTGTACGATGAAGATGATATCCCAAATATTCTATTGTAGGATACAGAATGTCCCCAATCATATAACGTTGTGTTTATTCTTGTCTAAACTAGACCGACACGACGTCTTTTGCTTTTTCATTCTCATTTTAATCGGAGAAGAAAAAACGTATTTTGGTAAATGATTCAAATTGGAGACAGAAGATTTCGACACCAGATCGGTGCTACGTTACTTTATGCTATATCTTGGTTACAACACATTACAACTTTTGCTATAATTATATTATCTGTTGCAACAGCGTAGTTCAATTCCATTGAATTCGATTCCTGTAGGTAATTGATGGGTCACAACTTTGTAAATGGGTTCATTATTGTGTCTTAGTGTCTACCGTCTTACATTACACGAACTTGGCTGCATACAGAGTGTTTAAAAAATAACACGTCTAGAAGTTTCTGTTGAATTCATTGAAGAAGAATTCGATAAACGTTAGGCCATTATTAATTTTAAGCTGACTAATCTCTCAGATCGTAAACTATGTTCTCGGGAAATTTTGAAATTTTATTACTGTTTTTGTTAGCTGTGATTAAACATTAAACTTAATAAAATTTGGCTTTAATGGTATAAATTATATTTTCACAAGAGTCGATTTATTTGCAAGTGTAAATATTTGTAAATGTATTTATTACGTTCACACTCACTGAATCGCATCGATCAACAGTTTTTTGGATACACGAAGCTAAGTTCCCACGCACTAGTCGGCTCGGATCAACTCGGCAACGTCCAGTGTACGTATACACTACCGTGCTGAGCCGATTCGATTCAGCAGGTGTGAACCTTGTGTCCTCTATTACTAATTGACATGTATGGGTTTCGTGACTCTGCCAAATAATATCGGAATGGACTCTTGATAAAGTATTGCCACAAAGAACGGATGATTAGCATGGAAATGAATCTGCTGCGTGAAACTGGTGAGACCTGAAAAACACAAAAACAGAAAGATTATTCATGAATTAATTTTGTTTTATTAATAATGCGTTAGCCGTCCATTTGAAATCATTTCATAACGGAAGCCAATCCCGTCGTTTTTCAATTTATTTAGTTAATAGCAATTTGCGAGCGGAAGATTAACCCTTCAATTCCCATGTCCAAGTTAATAAAGATTTTTGGTTTCTTTTTAAATAAAATACCTTATATACACTTGGTTATGACAAGAAAAAATATAAATAAAAAATAAACTACCCCAATTTTCTTTTATGGGGGTGTCACCTACAGGTGACACTGGGCGTTGTGAAATTAGGATTTTGAAGCAGACACAGATTGTTTCGTATTGTTACGGTAAGAATAAAACGTTAGAATTTATAATTATATTTATTTATATTTAGGTATATCAGTTTCTTTATAATAAAAATAGTTTATCTGAAAGAAACAAAACACTTATCTATTCTAATATCATAAAGCTGAAGAGTTTGTTTGTTTGTTTGGTTGTTTGAGCGCGGTAATCTCAGGAAATACTGGTTTGAATTGAAAAATTATTTTTATGTTGGATAGTCCATTTATCGAGGAAGACTATAGGCTACATAATATCAAGTTACGACCAGTAGGAACGGAGCATCAATGAAAAATGTTGCAAAAACGGGAAAAATTATTCCTTTTGAGAGCTTCCGTTGCGGCATAAACGGTTATTATAATGCCCAGTGTCACCCGTAGGTGACACGGCATATTTCCAACGTCGTAAGAAACGTGTTCAAAGTTATTTTTACCAATAGAAAAAATTGTGCAATAGCTTATTTATTTATTACACGCAATAAGAAAAAATAACAATAGTTACGGTTTAGGCATTTTTATTTCACTTTTTATCGCAAGAGATTACACAAACACAGACTGCTCGAATTTCGCGCGAAACATCTGATTATATTTGACAGATGACATTTGGCTAGTGTTGTTAGAAAAAAAATATTATTAGTGTTACTTATTGGCTTTGCAACAATGGTAGTGGAATTAAATAATAAAATCTCCGTGTGGTAGAAAAAAAATATTAAATTTCTGTCACCTACAAGTGACACTGGGAATTGAAGAGTTAAACAAAAATAGGATATACGATAAACACATTTCTGAACGTTAGCTACTGTTTAGTGTTAGTTTGATATTTATTTGGAATTATTGACGGAAACCATGGAAAACGTCAAAATTTGGTCTATATGGAGCAACGAAAAATTTCACAGAACGCAAAAATAGTATTGTAATATATTTTTTTAAATTTCAATATAAGTACAGTTTACAAATATAATAAATTAAAAAAAATCCCATTATTCCGTCGTTCCCTAGCTTGTGCCTTCTTTCCAAAAATGGGGACTTTTTTTTAAAACGCCGCGGGACGCGGGACAAATTATTAAAAATCGGGACTGATAAAAGCGGAACGTCTGGTCACGTT
Organism: Venustoraphidia nigricollis; assembly: GCA_034508555.1. NCBI lineage: Eukaryota > Metazoa > Arthropoda > Insecta > Raphidioptera > Raphidiidae > Venustoraphidia > Venustoraphidia nigricollis. Next base: position 1,348,712 of record JAVRKA010000079.1, read on the forward strand.
ATATTAAAAATATACACGGATTTTCATTCTTTAACGCCAGGGTGTATTATATAAAATTTCGCGCCTTGTAAATTCTTGAATTACTTGAATACTCCAAAATTTTTATTAAATAAAAAGATAACTTACCATTGGATACTGATGCAGTATGATTTTCATTAATTTCTATGAAAACATTTTGCATAATTGTCGTTACTTTTAGAGCCGTTCCGCTAATGCTATTAAAGAAATCAAAATCTGTTTCTGCTAATACCGTTAACCCGAGCTGAAAAAACAAAATGTAATTAGTTTTTTTTCAATTTAGAAATTAATAGTTTTGAATTTAACCATAGACGCTGCTTCTTCGTCCACTTTTTCCTAGTTGCCACTCGAATTCTTATTGAACCAACCCATTGTTACAATGCAATATTATTATTATATTATTACAATATACTAGAGGACCCGTGCAAAATAAATTTTATTCTATTCTATTCAGAGACTTCAGCGCCACTACACGTCCTATTACCGACAACTGGCAAAATTTGTTTTTTCTGAATGTTATTTTCTGTAATAAAATTGTTGAAATTTTTAAACTGTAATTTTTTAATGAAAACATTTGATTTTAAGATACTAACTTATTTTTCATCATTAAAGAGAAATGGCTTTTCTAACATCTATTTTGATACAGTGTTAAGGGAGATATTTCATACCGACAAAAAAATACCTTTGAGAATTAATAATATATACCGATTCTAGTATTGCATTGTAGGTAACAATGGGTTTTTCTTAAGAATGATATCAAAACTATAGCTAACCTACTTTGATTAATTCGTCTTAGAAATTATATCGGTGCTAAACTTCACTGAAATATCATATATTGACTTAACAAAATAAATAAGCACTAATTTTTATTGACCTGTGGCAGTAGTCTGGTAAGATCGAGACAATATTGAATTTGAAATCTTGGGAGCGCAACGTTGACTCTTCTTCTTCCAGAAACTGGATCTATCTTTAAACTCTCGCGCTTTAGTAACTTTTCTTCTAACTTCGTAAAACCGAACCTATCATTCGGCAGTAATATCGATATACTGAAGTCTTCGTGATCCAGTTCCAAATTCAAAGTAGAACAATCAAGCAGTTTGCTAGAACCATAATGAAATTGACCCACAGTTCGCATCATGTGACATTGAACCGTAGTGTTCTTATCAACGTAAAAATCTTCAATTGTTGTGTGTGCCGGATCAAATTGTGTACCCCATTTTCCTTTAAAATAAACAGAATTGACTATTAGAGCTCCACAATTTTTGTTTATATATTGAGGATTGATAACGTCGTGAATTTTATTTTCGGTTTTTCTCTCTATCCATTTATTTATTAATTCAGCTACTTCGATTCTGTCATTAAAATCGACCAGTTCAGATTCCAAATAATACTCTTCGTAGGCACTTTTAACTAATTGGGACGATGGTGTACACGTTTTAGGGAAGTAAATTTTGTTTGCCATTTTGAAACTTGGATGTTTCTTCAACGTCCTCATTATGGTTCTGTAAGCGCTGGTTACTTGAGCGAGGTTTCGTATTTTCAGCACGTCTTCCATTTTGTCGGCAACAGTATGTGGTTCTTGTGTACAGATCATTGACAAGTAGCAATGTGAAAAGAAACTCGGAATTATTATATTGCAACGTGTCAATTTTATCAGCAGACCATACATATTTGTCAAGATATACTCATTTCCTTCTCTTATTGCTTCTTTAAGAGCTTCTATTTCCATTTCCATTGTGATAATTTAAAGTTACTTGCGTTCAGTGATAAAATTACCGTTCTCTGTAAATACATTTTCATGATTTTGATGCTTATTTCTTTATCTTCAGTATATATAGACATCGAGTACATTACTGATTCACCTATGAATTTTCTTTAACTTTAAAATGCACTCTTCTAAATATTCTTTTATTACCAAACTCAAGCTACTAAACTTTCAGCTACATACGTGGAACAGAATTTTGACCTAACTCAGAAGAGTTGAATTATAGCAAATGAATTAGCGATGCAATGATTTCTGTTTTTACGATTACGATTATAAATGGATTAAAGATATAATGTGAAGTATGCGTTATTGGTTATTCCTTAAATAATTAACCAACCAATACCCAATAGATTCGGTAAAATATAGATATAAAAATTTGAAAACAAAACTCAAATTAATTTTACGAAAATAAAAAATAAACAAGCATTAAATAAGTATGATTAAAGTTTAAATATTTCATGATTTTATTTTTTATTTATTTAGAAAATATTAAATTTGCTAATTCTGCGGGATTGTTTCGTTCAGGACTTTGTAGCCCAGCTGTAGAATATGCTACATACCTATCAGTCGTATCGCACAAACACGTGTCTGTTCCACCGTTGATAATAATCGTAAATTACGATTAATCGTACAATAACAATAATCATAAATTAATCGTTGCATCACTAAAGTTTCGATACCTGTCAGGATTCGATTGAAACACATTTTTTTTGTTAGTAAGCACACAAAAAAAACTATGTGATGACGGTAACCTTAAATGTTTATTATATTCTATATACCTCTGGTTTCAACAATAAGAGTCCATTAGAATTAATTTAATTATAATAAATCAAATTTAGTAATTAATTAATACCATTCTGTCACAAATAATTTTAAAGTTTGTCAAAAAAAATAGACTATACAATTTTCAATTTATTTGAAAATAACATAACAACAAATTTATTGTCGAGATAAATGATCGTTTAGTTTGCATTTTCTGTCAATATATTGCAACAATGGTTTATTTGTTGAATGCGTTGTTAGGAAATGGGAATAATTGACGACAAATTCTATAGCTCTTAGAAAAGGGTGACAACCTTATTATTTCATATAAGAAAATAACAGTTTCGCAATTGTAAGTGGAAAAATCAAATAAAAAAAAACTATAACAAAGTGCATTATATCCCGCAGTTGTAGACGAAACGTCAGGTAGAAATACCAATGGAACACGGCCTGGAAACAAAGAAGAAATGTTAATGTTTTGTTTATTATCTCGTTTTCCTTAAGTAAATATATACTTTCATGTTTTGATCAAAAGTTTAACTGTAAAAAAATCGTTTGTTTCGATTCTAAACAAACGATTTTAAATCAGATAAAAACGAGAAAATTAGCATATTAGTTTTAGACAAATTTTTGTACAGAAAAAATTAAATTTGAAAAAAGTTATTGAGCAAGTCTTTGTCAGTATTTTGAACATAAGTTAATAAAGAAAAACATCAAAATGTTAATTTGCCTTCCCATAATTCGAAATCGCATGACGTGCTGTAAAGAAATATTGACGAATATGTTTTTTAACTTCCCGCTACAAAAATTGAAAATTTTCAAAAATTGGTAAGTTATTGGTTTCACCCCGATTTTCGAAATTTGAGTTTTTGTCAGATCTCGACGTTTTGAGATCCTAGGAAGCTATTCTGACGATTTTTAAAATGATGTCCGTATGTCTGTGTGTGTGTGTGTATGTAACCCTCTCATAACTTTTAAACGGGTAGAACTTGCTGAACTTAGATTTCCTGGAAATTGGAACAGATTCGGCCAGGTAGATTTTGAGAAAACTCAAAAATAAAGCTTTTTGGAAAGCAGTTTTTTTTTAATATTTTGAAATATTTTCGAAACTGCCGTACCGATTAATTCCAAAATCTAATCAGCTCTATTCCTCATAAAATAACGTTAATCGCCGCAAACCGCATCAAAATCGGTTAATCCGTTCGAGAGATATCGTCCGAGAAAAATTCTGAAAAAAAAGTTTTTTCAAAATAACTTCTCAAATTTTTGTTTGATTGATTTGTAATAAGTTATTTTTTTGTGCTTGAAAAACTGCTTCGATTGCCGCAAACCGCACCTCGATCACTTGATTCGTTCAAGAGATATCGTTGAAGAAAAATTTTGAAAAAATGGTTTTTCAAAATATCTTCTCAAATTGAAAAACTGCTTCGATTGCCGTAAACAGCATTTCGATCGGTTGATTCGTTCGAGAGATATCGTTGACAAAAAATTTCCAAAAAAGTGTTTTTTCAATATATCTTTCCAAATCTTTGTTAGAATTTTATAACGGTTTATAGTTTCATAGTTTCGGAAATATTTTGATAATAAAAAAAATCAGATGTTCTTTTGTTCCGAAGATCTGTCAAAAAGAAATTTGTTAGGTAGCTAACAAGCATGCTTTGATTAATTTTTACGTTAAATCATATTATGTAACCATGGAAACAAATACCATAACCGTAAACCGTTAACAGAAATTTTATTTTATTACAATATTTCAAATGTCAATATTTATGAAGTTGGAATGATCCTGTCGCCCAGTTGGCTGGAATTTTTTTAAAATAGCTTTTAACAAACACCGTAGGGGGGGTAAGCCACATTTCAATAGATCGGAAACAGCGGGAAGTTCCAGGGATGGCCTGCAGGGTCAACCGTTTTTCAGATTTGTTATTCAATTTTTAGGGCATAAAGCCTAGTGCTTAATCATAGCTAATAAAAACAGTAATGAAATGAATTTTGCGACCACAGTTCGAAATTTCCCGAGAGCATATTTTACAATTTATATATAAAAAGTTTCCTTAATTCAGTTGATTACTAGTTGATTCTTCACTGGAAAAAATGTGGTGTAGATATCGAGTGAAATCCTTTAAAGAAGATTCGACTCAAACGTCTTTTTTTAAATAAATATTATTTTTTTCTATTGTACAAAACGCCACGTCGACTAGAAGAAGAGATTTCCATTGAAGTTTGTTTTCATAGTTGTACTTTTTAAATTGACTCACAACTTTAGACTTATTTCTTTTACTCTTGTTATTTCTTAGTGCTGTAAATGAAAACTAAACTTTGCCAAGTCGTTAATTCTCCTTTCAATCCTTAATGTTGCCATTTCCATGGACGTAACTAGAAAATGCAAGTCATATTTTAATATTAAAGGGTTTTAGTTTTTTTTTTTGAAGTTATATTTCTTTTGTCGTATTAAGGATAAATTTTTCTGTGTTACGGAAATACGTGTTGCGGAAATGTCAGATTAAATTGAAACTTTGCACACTTATCAAAGACCATACAACAATTTAATAATTCTGTCCCATTATCCTGACCAGGACCTTCACAATAAAAAAACTTGAAAAATTACAGCAAGCAAGCTAACAGCCGTACAGTGACGTACGTTGCGTTGCCTACCCCATAGCCAAATGCAATATTGTTTTTAAGTTTTATAATTAAAACTATAGTTTAAAAAAACTAAAACAATACGCTTTTATAAACTAAAAAGTGTAAAATAATTTGACAACAAAATGGCTTTACTGGAAAAAGCGTTGAGTGCTTAATATCGGTAATAATTTTTTCATTTATTAGCTAATTGTAAACGTACAGTTATTATGAAAAGTTAAGGTAGTTGTCGTGGTTAAGGCACACCGTCAGAAAATTCTTAATTTTTGTATACTTATTAAGGACATGATAATACAATTACCCTGAAAATTTGAAGTCGATCGACCGTATATAATCCGAGATAAATTCAATTAAAAATTGGATAATTAACATTGATTGTATACGATCTCTGTAGTTCTGAACCAGTTTCTTATTTATAAAAAAAGAACTAACTGTCAGAAACTTTCCAAAAACTGACAGTCTTTCAATGCATTTGTTATGAGTTTAAAAAAAATAAGAAAAAAATTTTGACTGTTTAATTATTTATAAATAACGGTTTAAAGTTCAACAATTTATAGAAAAGTGTACATGCATATGAATACTGTATGGGTTACGTTTCCACGGGTACAGTCTTGCGTACAAATTATGGATCACTTAGCTACAAGCTAGTATACTTTTGTGGCGCGTATAGTCTATAACTTTATGACAATATTGTACCACGACAACTACCTTAAGTAGATAGCATCCCACGTTTTTTACAGTAAAGCTAGTAATGTAAAATTATTGTGCATATTTTAGTTCATAAAAGCGTTGTTTTATTTTTTAAACTCTAATTTTAATTAAACACTTATTTGCGTTGTTGGAAAAGAGCCGCCACTGGATATTCAAGCAGTGTTCAGTGTTTTAGTTTAGTGTCTCGCCAAGGCACCTTATTCATCCTCGCCAGATTTCTGCAACACTGTGCACACACATTTGCTTCAAACACTTGATGAATGAGTCTTGAGTGAAAAATAGTTTTCTGTAAGATCCAGTCGGTATAATGAGAGTTTTAAATAGCTTCTTTACCGATTCATTTTTCCTCCACTCTGTGTAACCTATTTTGAAACGCACAAAACAAAATCACTTATTCCAAATTTTCTTGGTTTCCAGACCGTGATCCATTGCAATAGGGATGTTGACTATTTTTGGGAAAGTGTTTTAAATCGTGCATAAGTACCTAATATTGCCACAAATATTTATTATTTTTATTTAAATACAACTCAAGCCTTAAAAATCATATATTTTAAATCCAGTTTCAAATTTCGGTCCAAAACGCCAATACTAGTCGCGTGACATCACCTGTTCATACCAAAGGAGGCTCAAAAGTTTACACGGGAGCTACCACCCTATAGATGCGTATTCAGTGCTCATAAACGTTAGTAAACTGAGGTGATGAAAAGTTGTTTCGTAGTCGTTGCTATAGTTACATGTAATTTGACTTTTCCTATAAACAAATAATAATAAATTACACACTAAATATTAACCAAACAATGAAGTTTTTTGACAGAGGCTGAACATATAACGTCATGCGCTCTGATTGGTGTCTGTTGTCACGTGACTTGAGAGTGATTTTATTAGGTTTTATTTATTAAATTTAATATTAATTAAATTTCTTAAAAATAAGAAAAAATATAGTGTTTTTTAGTATTTCTATCATAGAAACTACTATTTTTCGTTAAAATTATGTTTTTATTTGAATACAGTCAACATCCCTATTGCGGTAGACATTTTTAAAGACGATGTGGTAACTAGTGATGAGCAAAGCTTAACCGCTCTTGATTTTGCCCATTCCATCTCGGTCTTGGTTTTGGTCTTGCGTATTCAGTCTCGGTCTTGCTTATGTAGTCTGTTACTTACATCTTTGGAAAAAAAATCCTAAACACTATCATCGTCAAAGTTTTTTGGTGATATAAATAAATTATAAAATTATATACAATTTAGTAAAACAAATTTATTTAATAACAGAATGTCAACACAACGGGAACATTAATTCAACAATGAAATTAAATTAATTCAATTTTTATGTTTAAAGATATTTGTACTTGTTCTTTTTATTCTAGTACGTTTATTATAGCAATTGGTAAAGACGTTGATTATAAGAATGTCTTTTCTTTATACCCGGTTGAAAGTACTTACTGTCGACTCCGATTTTAAGGCAGAGAGCCTAACATTTATACTATGCTGGAATTACTCTCACGCCATCTATAACAGCGGGACAAAAGAGTTTTCTCGTGCACACTGATACGTAAGACTGCTGCCAGTTATTGCGTATAACCTCAAAACTGCTCACTTGAAAGTTATTAGTCTTTTTAACCGACTTCTAAAAAAAAGGAGGAGGTTCTCAATTCGTCGGACTTTTTTTTATTTTTTATGTATGTTCCCCGATTATTCGAAGACGCCTGAACCGATTTAGAAAATTATTTTTTTGTTCGAAAGAACATACATCCCAGGTGGTCCCATGTAGTTTTTATTAAAATCGGTTCATCCGTTTTTAAATGACGTCAAAAAAACATATTTTTTAATGTATTCTACCTCATATCTCCAACATTTGTAAAGCGATTATGATGATTCTTTTCTTATTTAATAGGGCACATCTTCAGGGTGATCCCACATAAATTTTACTTAAATCGGCTCAGTAGTTTTTAAAAATGTGCGAAATCAAATCCACTACTTAAAAGTAAAAAATAAAAAAAACTTTAAAAAAAAAAACTTTATAAAATGGCGCCGACCTCATAATTTTATGCGATTTTTTTTGTAATGAAATTAGCTCCGACCTCAAAATTTCAGTATTTATCTTTTTAGTGATTTTTTTGAAGGAGGTTAATATTTTTTTTTTAAGTTTTTATATAATGCTAAACGTACGATCGGGTATAAAAAAAATAGTATACACCACATGGACAGAAAGTTTTCAAGCCCTGTACTGCGCGACATGATGCACGTGTGGTGTATACTATTTTTCTTTATATCCGGTCGAAAGTGCGTTTATTACCAAAATTTTTAACTATTTTTTTCCTTTTAGTTTTTACTTAGTATCACTATTTAACTTTTATTCACTATTATATAAAAAAGCTAATGACTTTCAAGTGAGCAATTTTGAGGCCATCATGTCGCGCAGTGCTGGAATTTGAACTGTCTACTCTTGTGGTATATTAATATATTTTTTATTTTTTTAATCAAGTCACTAACTTACTTTTGTACGAACAAAATTAAGGAACAAACAAAACAACAAAAAATAATTTATAATATTTTAATATCTGCGCAATATATTTACGTTTTCATACGTGTATTGTATATACGAGTCCGGGCGTTCATTTGTTGCGTATACTACATTCATTTGTTTGTGTGCGTTCGTTTGTTTGCGAGTGTGTTCGTTTGTTTATGTACGCGTTTCATTTATTCGTGTGCGTGCCCGCCTCGATCCATTCCTATGTCTGTTTCATTTGACATCCGGAAATCGTGTTCAGTACCGCTTTTCCTTTAACTCTTCACTTTTAATCTAAATACCAATCCATCATGCTGACTGCGTTCTCGCTAGTACAGCCTCAGAGCCTCACTGCCTTTGCACTGAGTGAACGTTAAGCGAAGCTTGGCGTAAAGAACGATGATGCAATATGCAAATGTGCCCCCCTTTACGGTGCCTCCACTGGCTTTCACTCACTGACACCCCGAGAATAAGAAAGAGCAAAGAATTCTCTTAGGAGAGAGTATGTCAAAATAGTACAGTGTAACCTTAATATAACGAACCTCAATATAACAATTCCCTCGATTTAACAAATTTTTCGAAATCCCCTAGAGCTGCCCGTAAGAGTTAATGCAAAATATACCTCTACATTACAAATACTTTTTGTCAAAAACCTCTTTATAACGAATTTTCAGTCGTTGCAGAACATAAATAAAAGTATAATTTACCTCTATTTGACGATTTTTGTCAACTTATCAATCACACACAATTCCACAATAACAACATTAATTCATGTCTCGACAGGCTCAGACACGTTAAATTTATCGTTGTTGTTTGATGTAAAGTAATGTAAACACTGCTGTTGGTTACTGTTATTAGTAAATTTAAAGTTGCAGCGACTGAGAAACGAAAAAGATGTCCCTTAACCGTCGCAGAGAAACGAAAAATCATTAAGTATGTAGACGAGAATCCTACAAAGACAAAATTAGACATCGCTAAAGAGTTAATAAATTCTCCCAAGTGCATTGGTTACAATTTTAAAGTTTAAAGATAAGTTTTTAGAAGAAAATGTGTTCTCTTACCTTGCTAAAACGAATCTTAGACCAACCTAACCTCTATGTAACGAATTACTTTGATATAACGAATATTTTCTAATTCCCTTCAGCTTTGTTATACCTAGGTTGTACTGTGTATTGTGCAACTAGTGCGGAAAGTTGTCCATTGCCCACGAAAGCGCACTCAGTTCGTTCGTGCGCTCATTCGCTTGAAGGAGCAATGGACAATGCCGCACGAATTGCACATACTATTTTTTATTGCGAATTAATTTTAAAACTTTTGTAAATTTTTGTTATCAGTATATTTTAACCTTGTTTTATAAATTAAACTATCTATCATGTTAACCTAAATTCAGTTTTAATATTTCGATTGTGTGTTTTTTTTTTAATGCCAACAACGTTATTCTTTTGTTTATCTGAAAGAAAAATTTGCGTGCGACAAGTAATCAATGGGAAATTTTATAAACTTATTTGCATACATAAAGAGAGACATGTATTATGCAAGTAGTCGAATCCCTGTTCCGGAAAGGGTTAAAAGCTTCGAGGAATTATAGGATAAGGTTAGATGTGCCTGCATGCGTTCGGATTTTTCCGGGAATGTCTGAGATTCTAACACTGTCCGGAATGCGGTCGAAAGTGTGAAATTTAGGCGCGATATCTCATTAGACCTGTATACAGAATAACGGTGTAATATAGCAACCAACCGCCTTGTTTATTTCTCAACTCTGAAGTCTGAACTGCCTGAACGCCTTTGTGATGGAAACAATTGTTTTTATCGATACTCATTTATAATAACGAGGAATGGGTTCGCGCATGTCGCTAAAATACGATAGTTTGTCTTCTTTAGCTGCGCGCTGGAATATTTACTCTTTTCCTAAAGCGAAAAACATTTTTTAACTTGACATGATTTTATCAAAGAGGAACAACAGATTACTATGAAGGTTGCAAAGAAAATACGTAAATGGGAATTCCCATTTTCTTTTCCCAACTACGACAAAACCAAGGAGGGGGATGTTTTGCAAGATTACTAGAAACAAAGGTTAGCATTATTGAAGGTGTGACTGGGCGAGACGCGAGAGAGGGCGAGGGAAGTAGGCTGGTGAAGTCACATTGAGTTTTTTTTCCAAACACTTGGGATAACAATAATTGAAAACCAAGCCATGGGCATCAGTGACGTAAGCAATCGACTTGACCAATCACAGACGTGACCATGTTTATGGTCTCTTACGCCCTACCTTCTAGTATTTTAGTAACCTTGCATTGATAGAATTCACTGATTTCTATCTGTAGGAATGGATAGTGGATAAGCTTTCAAAGCATGTTATTGTTAAAAAGTCGGCTATTACCAGGCCAAATAAGACAAACCGGTGGTCTCCAAACTGTCAATTGCAAGCCATACCGGTATCGTTTGGAAAAATTAAGGATCTGTATGTCATAGTTCTTGTCAACACGAAAAATGATAAAAATAATGTTTTTAAATCATTAACTCCCATATTTATAGATGTTTGGCGACTACTGCACTAGACTATCTTATTGTATTAAACTCACGCCTAGTTAAAATAAACAGCCGCGGTAATTTAACCGACTAATTAGCTGATCATTTACCCTTTTACATCGCAAAATACATAAGTCCATAAAAAAAAGTTATTTTGTATCAGCGCCCTTGGTCGACGCTTCAACTTCACGTAAATTGAATTTTGGATTTATGTTAAATAAGTAATAAGTTCCAAATTTTCAAAAATCAACTTTTATTGCAAACATCAACACTTGTTGAATTTATATTAAATTAAGTAGCTGTAATTGTTATACTTCTGCTTCTTTAACATTGAGAAAGTCCCTACCGCTATCCAATTAAATTAGTATTTCGTGTTAATTTCAATCAAAATTTTATTTTGCGCTGGAAATTGATTTTCGTATTTGGCTTTTTGTCGCTCCTTGCTACATGGCACCTAGAGCGACCGCTCCTCTCGCTCTACCCCAGGGCCGGCGCTGGCTACCAATATGACTGAACGTGAACTGTCAAAAATATTTCAAATATGCTTATCATGATGTAAAAATGTTCTATTTTATGGAATGCTTTTATGACTCGTGTGACTGTTAAAACTCGCTAATCGCTCGTTATTAACACAATGTAACTCGTCATAAAATAAAACATTACAAAACTAAATCAATAAATTACTATTCTAACTTTATATTATAAAAATGACACTATATAATAATCAAAATTAAATTGGGTGTATATAATTTGAAATGAATTATCAAGCAACTGTAGATTAACAAAGTAATAAATTTTTTTTAAGTTTTTAGTTTGATATATGCAAACAGTTAATAAAAAAGACTTTTATTGTTTTAGTCGTGATTATTTTATTAGTACAAACGTTGGATATTAATATGTGGGCTGACCGCTTCGGTCGCTGGCATTATTACGGCAATAAAACCGTTCATTACTCAGGAAACCATCCCATCCACCCCCGCAGCACCCCTTAGTTGCATATTTCACCAGTACAGTTCTATTACCTCACTTGTAAGGATAATTAACTATTATGAATAATATAATATGACTTGCATAAAATATCTGCAGGAATAATACAGACCAGCGTTTCCCAAACTTTTTTGACCGCGTTCTGGAACAAGGTTTTAAAATTTTTCTCAACTTACCTTATGAAAAAAAACCGTTTATTTACAAAACAAATTTTATTTTTTTAATAGAAATCAACGTATTTGTTTGCTTATTTCATACACAAAAAATTACAATTTTTTTCCATGACCCGGCAAAATTTTTCTACACGTTGGAAAAGATTGTTTCATAACTTCTAAATATGTATTTTATTTTTCTGTAGATTATAGACGCTCGGCAACTTAGATCATTAGCGTCTTATTTACATCAAATAACAGAATCACTTAAAACTAAACGACATCACAAAACATCCATGAACATAGGCAGACATTAACCTCTATATGTGCCACTAGCGACAGTATGAGATTTTATTAGAATTTTTCTGATCTCTGATAAATAAGAAGTTACAAAATATGAGCAATTTATTTTATCGATATTTTTCTTGTTTCAGGTCGATACTCCCGACAGCGTATTACAAAGCGGACTGGGTCTAGGTCCAGACCTGGGTCAGCACACAATCCTAAGATCAATGGTTGATCCAAGAGATTATGATAGGTTAAGATATTTTCAAATGAATGGCGGTGCTACAAATAGTTTTGAAGAAACAATACATAGGGTAAGTTCAAAATAAAAATCTAATTAGTATATTTGCCACCTAGGGGTCGAACCCTAATTTCTCAAGGTTTCGTGACCTCCTGAACATTTTGGAACCATTTTAAAAAATGTTTAGATGTATGTGTGTACGTACGGACAAAAACTTTCGAAAGAGTTAATTAATTTTAACGATATTTGGTTCACATGGTGAAATCTACCAGCACAGGAAATCTATTTAACATGGGCTCAATCGGGTTATTTCAAGGGTGGTTTTTAGGGGTTGAAAAATGTTTTTGAGCCCAAAAATACCGGAAAGAAATCAGAATTGTTTCAAAATTGAAATTTAACCATTTAGTAAAGATTCAAATATGCTGTTAAAATTTTAATAAAATCGACCCTACAGAACCAAACTTATATCTTATAAAACTGTTAGTTTGCGGATAAGGATTTACTTAGTAAGGGGTGTATTTAATTTTGTTCAGTTGTTAAATTGATAAAAATATTGAAAAAAGTATTATTTTAAGTCGTGTGTTATGGGGTTAGGTTTTTTATTTTGTCTCAAAACGAATTTAAGTTAACATAATAAAACTACTAAACCTGTGTCAGCAAATATACTCTATTGTCGACAGGGTTCTAGCACTCCAATCCGACTTTTTTTTTTGTCTTTTTGTAAAGGGTCAAAAATTACATTTTCGTATGGGAGCCTCCATAAACCAGTTCGAAAGCTACGCTGAGCTACGTGAGGAGAAGGGGGAGTTGGAGTTTAGCTACGTAATTTTTTTTAATGTCTTATTTGGCACAATGAAAATAATTTGCTAAAGCCATCATTTGAGTCAGAATGTTTATAACCATAAAAAATTAGGTACATATAACAAATATCAGTCTTGTTCATTTTAAACCATTTTTTTAAATAGTTTGTTAACAGAAAAAACCAAATGTCTCTGAACTTGATAATAAAACACTATGTTCCATTCGAGGGGGGGGGGATCATAGGAAAAGTTGTGTTAGGCTACATGAAGGGTGGAATGGGTTCTAGAGAGGCTAAAATAGGATAGAGTTGCATCTCTAAAATTTGGCAACCAAGACAAGACACGTGAAAACCCCGGATTTTAGAGCCCAGAACCCGGACATGTCAACAGGTTTTTTTAAACATAGTCAGTGTAATCAAAAACAGTTGAAAATGTCATAAATCACCTTTTTATTTATTTTCAGACCTTAAAATTAAATTTAGTCATCTTTTATCATCATTTTAAATGTACCTAACAAAACAGAATCTTATTACAGTTTGTTACAAATTTTTTTAATAATCAGTTAGAATTTTTTTATTCTTAAAATAAAACACAAGACTAAATTTTTAAACCGGGACTATAAATGAAGCCCCGCCCGGACGCTCCACGGATGCCCTCTAAACTAGGACAAATCCGGAGAAACCCGGACGGATGGCAACCCTAAAATAGGACCACGTAGCTTATGGACAGTGCCTATTAAGTAAAAGCTAGTTGAAAAAAAAACTTGATCTTATAGCAGTAAATGGATAAAACGAGTTTGTTATAGTTTAGTCGTCGATACATTGCAATTTCCTTAGTAAATAAATCAATCGAATAACAGTTCACTTGTACGTGTGTCTAAGGGAAAGTGTGACAAGGGATTGTAGGACTCCGTTAAGTTCCCATCAACGTACGAACTAACGGTACGCGCGGTAACAACGAGGCCTGTCGTGGAAGAAAGAGCTCGTGTTATACAAGGTTACTAGAAACTAAGGTTGGGCGTTAACATTTTTGAACGTGTGACTTGACGAGACGCGGGAAGGGGCGGAAAAAGTAAGCTTGTGACGTCACATATAGTCTTTTCAAACAATTGGGATAAGCAGTCGACTCAACCAATCACAGACGTGACCATGTTTATAGCCTCTTACCCCAACCTAGGTTGGGCGTTTGCATAGTTGAAGGTGTTACTTGGCAAAACGCGTGAGAGGGCGGGGGAAGTACGCTTGTGACGTCACGCGGAGTCTTTTTCCAAACAGTTGGGATAACAATTAATTGAAAAACCAAGCTGTGGACATCGGTGACGTAAGCAATCGACTCACTCAATCACAGACTAGACCATGTTTATAGCCTCTTACGCCCAACCTTCTAGTATTCTAGTAACCTTGCATGTTATACACATCGACCTGCCGCCGGACATGTGCCAAGGAACTCATAAATAAATCTCAAGGGTCCCGCGAACGACCTCTATATCAAAATGTCACTGCAATCCGTGGCGGGCTCTTTTTATGACTGAAAACTTTACTTCGCTATACGTTAAAGCTAGACTACTACACGGATTAGGGCACGTTTACACTGTAGAATGTTGTTACACTAGCTCTCGTGAACATCGGTTTTATCTTATCTTATAGATAACATCTACTATGTAGCAGACGACCTTTATTTCTGGCCACTTTCTGACACTAAACGTCAAATGACAGACTGTAAAATTTTGATTAGAAAATTTGCAATTTTGGTTTTTCTTCGATTTTTGAACATTCATAATTAAAAGCGATTGAATTCGCGCAAATTCAATACACGTTGAGAATTTTATGATAATGATTCTCATCTTTTATGGCTATAGATAATAATTAGTGCTGTCCGTGCGACGCCAGACCGGGCCGCTATTAACAACAACACCGAGCGAATTTTTCTATAGGAAAGTCCACTGCAGCGTAATATGTCTATATCTTTAATAGGTAATCCAGGCTAGTGTACAATATAATAGAAAAAGTGTGTGTCAATACAGTGTTTATATAATAATTGTATACATATACATATTTACATATATGTATTGATTGTTTATATAATGTATATATTTGTGTGTATTTCGTTGAGTGTCGACTAGGGTTTCTACTCGAGAATTCTCGACAAATTTGTCTTTAGTCGAGACAGGAAAAAAAACTCAATGCCTCAAAAACTCGAGAAATCAATTTCGTGCGCTAGGTAACTGAAAAAATACGCATATAACACGCATTGAATTAAAATTTAATTTCTTTCTTGATTATTTTGCGGGTTACTGATTTAGTTTTAGTTGGCATACTATGTACAAATTAAAAAAATAATGAAAGTTAATTTTGACTTGTTTAATCGAAAGACTGTGATGTTATTAACATAATACTTTCTAAATAATATAAAAAGCATTTTTAGTTGAGGTTGGTAGCAAAACGTTTGTTGTGTTATAAACAAGATTTTATATTTATCTAAATATGTACTAGTAATTTTGTTGATTTAATTTTACTAATTATTGTTTATATAATTAAAGACTGTCGTATATTTGGGAACTGGTGGAAGTCCAATAATTATAAAAAAATTAAGTACTACCCTACTCTTTACTTTTTATATGAACCAGCCGAGTCCAGCTTGTTTAATTTATTGTTTGTTGTTGATTTGTTAATTAATAAGTGCAATTTATGGTAACTAAAAGTTTACCATTTGATTTAATTGATCTCACCTATCAGTCTTATTTGTAATAAAGCAAAAATTTGAAAATAACATCGTGTTTTATTAAAAAATCCTGGTCAAGAATTCTCGTGCCTCGAGAAATAAAAAAGGTCAAGAAACCAGAAACCCTAGTGTCGACGCATGCGTGATATCAACTACGTCATCATTTCAGCTGTTGTAAAAAATTTCAAAAGAAGTTTCACTTCCCCCGTATGCTTATATATGCATTTAAACATCGTATATAACGTTGTTGTTTTTTACAAAGCTTCTTCAAAACGAGGTTAACTCTAATTAAATGATTAATTGGAGCGGTTGTGATTCTTGATGAAGTTCGGATAAAAATCCGTGGCACAGGATCAATTGAGAAACAATACTGAATTTAAAATTGTATTTATTTACGGGCGTTTCGGTACACTTCGTACCATCTTCAGTATTGGAAACTCTGAAGATGGTACGAAGTATACCGAAACGTCAGTAAATAAATGCAATTTTAAACTCAGTATTGCTTCTCAATTGATCCTGTGCCACGGATTTTTTTTCAAACTTTCTTCAAAACCTGTCACTGTGTTCGGCAGCAAATTCACGTAAATAGCTGACTATTATGTAGCCCCGCTTTTATACAGCATTTATTCCAGTGTACACATGTCTTTAAGCGTGATCGTGAGACCATGGCTCCAAGGCACGCTCTGTATCGCACACAGATGCATGCGTCGTCAGCGTCGCGGTGCACAGATAGACGCTCACCGTGTAACCGACGTCGGTCCGGCTGGACACGTTAAGTTGTGTCGCCTCGCAACAGCGCTGGTTAGTTCGATAGATTGCCGACCGCATGAACGCGTGTACACAACGAACCGTGACTTCTTCGCCATTTTTTCATTGTGATTTTATTCCACTTCTATTTTGTACCGATTTTTTTTTTTGTATTGCACAGTCTTAAGTTCGGTTTAGATAGGAGAAATATGCATATCAACTTCGTTACGAATTTTGACATGAAGATTGTTAACAAACTAAATATTTTTCATGAATATAAAACCCGGGTCGCAGTGCCAAAACCCTGCCGACAATATTGCGTATTTGTTTATACAGGCACTGTGGCTTTATTATGCGAACTTAAGTTGGTTTTTGGGCAAAATAAAAAATTTGACTCCTTAATACACCCCTCAAAATTTTTTTTTCTTAATTTCAATATTATTATCTATCGAGCATCTACACCAAATTAAATACATCTTTCAGTAAATAACTCACTATCTGCAAATTAGTGTTTTCATAAAATTTGTAAATTCGGTCCTGGCGGGCCGATTTTTTTCAAATTTCGGAAGCACATTTTAATTGCTACTAAAAGAGTAAATTTCAATTCTAAAACGATTCTGAGAATTTTTTCAGTATTTTTGGGCCCAAAAACTTTTTTCAACTCCTAATAACCACCCCATTTTAAAAAGGCTTCGTGCGGTGATGGATTTCAACATGCTTGCCAAATTTCGTAAAAATAAATTAACTCTTTCGAAAGTTATTGCCCGTACACACATATATATATAATTTTTCCAAAAATGGTGCCAAAGTGCTTAGAAGATTATGAAACGTCGAGAAATTTTGGTCCGACTCCTAGGTCCCGCCATCCGATCGACGCCAATAGTGTATGTTGCCATATGGCAAATACACTAATTATAGATAGTTTTGCTATGATATTCTGAAACACTCATTGTTGCAAATTAATGCAATATTAGAATTTTTTTTCAAACAATGTCACTGTCAGGATACAAACCCGAACCTTCCACTATCGCGGTGGTTGAATTACCATTTATTCTACAGTCACTGTTTTCTAAACAATCAACGCTTCTCTACTAAAGCACATTTGGAACGGTATTACATAATATGTAATACCGTTCCAAAATTAACTCTCGAAGGATATTATCTTCCGAGAGTTAATTTTTACATCAGACACTGTTAGAATATGAACCTTCACTTCACTGAGAGCCAAATGTTATTGTGAATCAAAGGTGATTTATTTGTTTTTTTCTGTAATGAAATTGTTAAAATTTTTAATCTGTATTTTTTTAATGGAAACGTTAATTTTAAGATATTAACCTATTTTTCGTCATTAGAGAAAAATAATCTCCAAAATGGCGTATCAAACATTAATTTTGATACCGACCAAAAAACACCTTTGAGAAATATATACCGATATTGATGGTGTTGAAATTTGCTTGTCTTTACAATGTTTGCATCCCTAAAACAATTTTTTAAATCACGCTGTATGTGTTTTTTCATAAAATAAAAGATATTAATACATAAGTATATAGAAATGCGATATAATAAATCACATTCGTGAAAAGTATACAATTATATTTGAATTGTTGACGTCCAACCTTAATAAATAATGTATTGTTGTCTACCCTTCTCTCGTTCCATCTTTTCTTCACTGAAGCTGAAAGGTTCTGTGCCGAAGTAGAGAAAACACTGAAGAAAACACAATGCATATATGAATATGTGCGTATTTGTGCGTGTGTGCGATATTTTATTTATGCAGATTTTGTGCCTATACTTCGTTTGTAACGAAAACAACGTATAATCAAATATTTTATTTAAAATACTTACAGACAATATGTTAAAGAAACCTAAAATTAAATAGAGTAATCAAAAATAAATTACTTAAGTAAAGCTTAAACTTTTTTTAAATATAATTCAACGGTTTTCAGCATCCTAAACGCAGAAGATTGAAATAAACTACGTCTATTCATAGTATGAAAAGTTAAGTCTCGATCGGTAGCTATCTGACTGTCTCACATCGACTACTACTTTTTCCCTGTAGAAATATTTTTTCAAGGTCACCAACAGCCAGGGTTGTTTGGACCTAGTTCTAATCCGTAGTTTCAGTTCATGATTCTTTTAATGGTAAATCGAAAATCCAATTGACACTTCTCGGGCAAATTAGTAGATTACAGAGGCTGCCTCGTTCAATCTGATCAGCGTAAGTGCGGGAATGACGTCACCTGACGGATCGTTTATACTTTTATCAACCTATAATGACAATATAAAAAATGTTTATATTTAACTACTAGCGGCCCAGTCCGGCTTCGCCCGGGTGTAAATGTTATATATAGGACATAAAAGAGGAGAATCATTATCATTAAATTCTCAACGTGTATTGAATTTGCGCGAATTCAATCGCTTTTATTTGTGAATGTTCAAAAATCGAAGAAAAGTCTTATTTCCAAAAAGAAATTTAAAAAATTCTGTTGATCCGATCGCTACCAAACTTCAGAAGATCACCCGCTGGGCTAATCTAAAGATTGTCTGAAAATTTCATCAAAAATGGTCTACCCGTTTGGAGTCCATAGATTACATATACATCGCCTTTTATCTATATAGATTATTAAAATGTAAAAAGTGATTATTGTGACATAATGATAATAGTTGGACATATAGTATTGGGAAGTTTTTTGTAGTTATTGATATGTTCTTTAATATTGTAGAACATACTTTTGTTCTATCATCAATAGTTTCCGCAGCGCATGCAACGAAAGATGTTTGATGGCATTTTTTTACACCTTGGGTTACGTTACTAAAGTTTCAGTAAGGATCCCTAATATTTTCTAGCAATAAATATAGCCTATGTTACTCAGGGTGAATGTAGCTTTCTAATGGTGAAAGAATTTTTTAAATCGGCATAGTAGTTTTTGAGTTTATTTATTACAAACATACACACAAAAATACAAATCTTTCCTCTTTATAATATTAGTGTAGATAGAACTACGTAAACTTCTTAGGGAGCGTTCATAAACCACGTAGCTCGATCAAGTTGGAAGGGGGATCAGATTGAAAGCTACGTGAGGGGAGGGGGGAATTGGAGTCTAGCCACTTAATTTTTTTCATGTATTTTATTTGGCACAATGATAATAATTTGCTAAAGCCACCATTTGAGTCAGAATATTTATAACTATGAAAAATATGCATATAACAAATATCAATCTTGTTCATTTTAAACCAATTTTTTTTGTTTGTTAACAGAAAATACAAAATGTCTTCTGGACTTGATAATAAAAAAACTATATTCTATCCCGGGGGGGGGGGTCATAGGACAGACTACGTTAGGCGACATGAAGGGAGGGAGGGGTTCCAGAGAGGCTGAAATAGTGCAACGTGGTTTATGAACGCTCCCCTACCTTTAAACTTCAATTTAGCGCTAATAAAATCAATTATTCTGTCTTTTAAATTCTGTGACATTTGTTACCACTGGCATTAAAATTTATAAACAACAATCCCTGCAACACAATCAATTGACAGGTCCACCGGATGACGTTATCACTCCGCCCCTACCCAGCGAAACAGGTGTCCTCGTGAGCTACTAACCTTGTTCTTGGATTATAACCTGAAAACTGAGGGCTTGTAATACGAGAGCCATGGAAACACCGTATAAACAACGTCATTGCTTGACGCTCTGTTAGTCTCAAGTCCCCGTCTGAAAAAAGGTTCCCATTATATTGAATGCGATCAAAGCTAAGGGTGAAAGCTGCTTAGGAAATAGATTCTCTCCTGATATAATATCTACTCGAAGTTTCGAACATATGCATTTATGATTTAACTTGGAGCCATACCTCCAACCGAATCAATATTTTGTTAGTATAGTATAACCCCATAGTCGCGCAGAACGTGTTTCCGAGTACCTACTGTGCTACCATGTATATTGTATATTCCCCACAATGTACCAACAACGCTAATCCACATTAATTCCTTTATAAATCAGCAACTTATCGTTCTTCACAGGATTTTATGTTTTTGTATCTTTTTTCGTTTAGAGGTTATGGCGTTTTTAAGTTCGTATCTTCGAAACTAAAGGAGATACCGGGTTGCGGATGGTCGGAATCGATTTAGCTTGATTTTTCTTAAAAAAAGCGTTGAGTGTCATAAAACGTTGCAGGTTTACAAAACTATGAAAACATGAAAAATTTGCGATATTTGGAAAAATATAGAAATATCTCAGGTATGCTCATCACGTATCTGATAAAAAAGTACGTTGAATCGATTAGGCTAAACCACAAAGCAGTTTCTCGTTTAGTATAGAAGCTATGACGGTTTAAAATGTATACAAAAAATTAATAGTTTATCTCCGATACTAAAGGATTACAGGGTTGCAGATGGTTGGAATCTATATTCAGCATGATTTTTTTTCTATAAGTACACGTAATATCAAATGAAACAGAGTGCATTATATTTGTCAAAAATTTATCAATTTTTAAAGGAAAGAACCTTCTTACTTTCCCGTCTTAAAAAAACCCAAAAATCTGTTAAACATTGTTTACAAATGACTTACAACTATGGTTATTCTTACGGAAAAAATCGCGCTGAATCGGTTCCTACCAATCCCACATTTTTATCTGTTTTCGTTTAGAAGTCATGGCGTTTTTAAATTTTTCTAAACAAAATAATATATAAACTCTATATCTCCAAAACTAAAGGAGGTACAGAATTGCGGATGATCGAAATCGATTGAGCTTGACTTTTTCTATAAGTTCGTTATTTTTTTAAACACCAACATCAATGGCTTCTGAAACATAGCCTCATGTGCCAGCACTAATTCCAAAACTACAACAATTATCGTTATTAAGTTCGTTTAATATTCGCTTTAGATAATAATCGCTTGAAACTCAACACAGTAAAACAACCAATCAGATGATTTGTGCGTTCTAGGCAAACACGTGTTTATTCCGAAATTTAAGAAATATCTTGAGACAGCTCTGGTACGAGGGCATCTGCCAGTGTAATATTGTGTGGTATCCTGCCAGCGGTCGAGATGCGATTCTGATAGAATCCACATCTTCTTTACGAGACAGTCGTTTTATGACGTGGCGAAATGGACATGCAGGACATTCGCTGCCATCAGAGTCACCAGCTGTTAGGGATTTACTTCGTCCGTGCACCTTACACCCACATACATACCTATATATATATATATATGTATACATGTTTATGTCCATTTAGTGACTTATTCATCGTCAAATGACTCTGCTATTACATTGTAGAATATAGTTCTTTCACACGTTGGCAATAAGCAACATAAACGATTTTATATATTTTATACTTGTAGCCAGAGCTTGGTAATGCTGTGAATTTCGTGCTTTAAACACTTAAAACGCTGATTATCTCTGTTGAGCATCTATAATCTACAATTCTTCTTCTTTAAACACTTATAATGCCTACAGGACTTTGCTTAAAGCATTTTGTAAAACAGATAATCGATACTTGATGCTTAGGGCACTTGTATAAAGACCTGCCACTTATTAAACGCATACGCATTATAAATTGCGTAATAAATATTCAACAATTTTTAAAGCATTCGGAATGCTTAATAAATGCACTTTTAATGCTTAACAAACACTTTCAAACTGTAATAAAACACATTTCGTCTATCTTTTATAATTCTTATTTCGTTTGATATTAGAGATTAACTTCTTGTGTAAGTTCAAACTTCCACATCTATTAGAAATATTATTTCTGGCCACAAGTTATATCAAAACTTAATGTTAGAACTTAAGATTTAAGAAGTTACTTTAAAATATATTGCTTAATTTTTTTAAACACTTTAGTAAGTGCTCGATGCTTTTAAGCATTTCTGAAAATGAAAGTCCTTGAATAAATAATTATGAGTTTATTGTCCAAACAATTGGACAAGATTCAATCATAGGATTGGTCTTCCATCTGCCCTATATAAAATGCCCAAGTCAACAAATGTACATAAAATACATAAAATATCAACATATATACATAAAATATCAATAAATATAAAATACTCGGTGCTTCAAGCACTTAGGTTCGATGCTTTGCCAAGTTCTGCGAGTAGTCCTGTCCATCTTCGCCCATATCTGTAGATTGCTTATTAAAGGATAGACGCATGCTGCATCCAATTTTCTTATAGAATATTACACCCCCACTCCCTTTGTATAAGAAAAAATAAGAAAATTGTGAACCCGCTCCTCTCAAATAATTCGACGTAAGAATTTTTGTAGAACGTTTATTGAACATCAAAATTAGAATTATTTTGTTATGACAGTTTTTTTCAATTTTTTTTCTTCTTTTCAGTTAAAAGTTCAAGAAGCGTTAAAGAAAAAAGAAAAATTTAATCGTGAACACGAAGAGGTAAGTCAGCTCAATTGCTTTTTATTTCTTGTTTTTTTAATTTGGAAACGCCGTTTAATTCAATATGACAAACAATTGTATTTTAAACTTTGCAATCAAACATAATTATACTAATAATTGACGCCACTAACTGCAGCTTTCAGTGAATTGTCACGCGGTTTGCATTTGGAGATGCAAGCTCCATAGTAGCACCGCTATTATATCAGAGAAACGCTAATTAACTAACTTTGGCTGGTAGAACAACTGAAGCTTATATTGTTTTGCTCTGCCATCGTTACTAAACACTTGTTTGCAAAAACAATACATATCCTCTATATATTACATATCGTTCCTTTGTGCCAATCTAATCGTTTTACATATTTTTGAAATTACAGTATAGTCAATTAAATTATCTACATACAATCTAACGCTGTTCCAATATTACGCGGTTACAAAAAAAAAAGTTTCCACTCTAAGGTAAAAAATATGGATCATTTTATACAAAAACTTAAAAAAAATATATTAACCTCCTTCAAAAAAATCACTAAAAAGATGAAAATAATGAAATTTTGAGGTCGGAGCTAATTTCATTACAAAAACTTTTAATTACATATCTACTTTTATTAAATAGGCGCCGATCTCAAAATTTCATTATTTTCATCTTTTTAGTGATTTTTTTGAAGGAGATTAATATTTTTTTTTTAAGTTTTTTTATTTTTTACTTTTTAGTGGTGGATTTGATTTCGCACATTTTTGAAGATTTCCCTCAATTTCTCCAGGGTTCCATCATCAGGTACTGACCTGATGACCATGGGACCACCTGGGATGTATACCCTTTCAAACAAAAAAAGAATTTCCCAAATTGGTTCAGGCGTCTTGGAGTAATCGGGGAACATAAATAAAAAATAAAAAAAAAAAGATTCCGACGAATTGAGAACCTCCTCCTTTTTTTTGAAGTCGGTTAAAAATGATTCAAATGTTGATATGAGTTCAAATGTGAGACGAAGTGTCATTGATGCAATATCTTGCTATCGACAACAGCTTGCTGAATGAGACAGAAAAAGGCAAACGACATTAGATGGCTTCTTCACAACAAACAAAATATGTCAAACGAGGAACCTTTCTCATCACAAACGTAACTTCTTCCTCGAACTTTTATTTGATTTTCATAAATGTTTTATGTACAAAAATCGATATTAGCAATAAATAAATCAATAATTAACGAGATAAAAAAGTATTTAACAATAAATGTTATAAAATTAAACAAAAAAAAACTATCAAACTTTCGTATTCTCGGTTCTGTTTCACTTGTGCGTATTATCAACGCATTAAGATGACCTCGTTTATCGCTGTTTCATATAGCGCAGGACTTATTAGAACGTATCTCCTGCGTTAAGCGGGGTCTTACTGTAAGCCGACGGGTCTAGTACCGTTGTCGCTATTAATATGGATGATAACCTGTAAACGTTTAAATGCGA
The DNA here is from genome assembly GCA_034508555.1 of Venustoraphidia nigricollis. Taxonomy (NCBI): domain Eukaryota; kingdom Metazoa; phylum Arthropoda; class Insecta; order Raphidioptera; family Raphidiidae; genus Venustoraphidia; species Venustoraphidia nigricollis. The sequence continues at coordinate 1,373,423 of JAVRKA010000079.1, forward strand.
TAAAAAGTTAAAAAATACATATTTCAGTCTCTCTGGAAGTCCTCCTTCCCTTCATGTAGCCTAACGTAGCCTTCCCTATGACTCCTCCTCTCCCCGAATGGAACATATCATTATCAAGTCCAGAAGGCATTTTGTATTTAAAATGAACAGATATATGAAATAAATATTCAACTTATTCTGCTAATTATTTTCATTGTGTCATATAAAATACATGAAAAAAATTACGTAACTTGACTCCAACCCCCTTCCCCCTCCCCTCTCGTAGCATAGCGTAGCTTCCCCCTCCCTCTTGATCGAGCTACGTCGTTTATAATTCAACGGGCAGGGTATGCATGTATATATTGTTTTAATTATGACAGCTTTTATTTTGTGAGTTAAATTACAAAACAAATTCGCAGTTAGTCGTCATGTGTAAAGTTAGGACGTTGATGGAAAAGTTTTTCGCACACAAACGTATTTAACAAGTAAAACTTTAAATATAATTACATAATACAACAACAAAAGTTTTTCATTACAACAACATTGTTGCGGTAATAAGGCTAAAAACATTGTTTCCAAATAAGGGACGATTGTACATTAAAATTTATGGATGAAATTATTGAGAGTTCTCCTCTTATTATCAATATTTATTAGGTTTCGCTCGTTAATGTCACTTTTCACTCAAACTTTATCTTTACTGACCGCAACTACAGAATAATAATGATAATCTAGCAGAGGCTCTCAGCCTTTTCTGAAACACCGCCCCTTTTAAAGAAAAAAGTTCCCACACCGCCGTAGCCCACAACAGTCAGTTCTAAATTAAATAACTTTTAAAAAACTAATTTTATCCAAAAAATAAAAACATAATTTGGAAAACATTTTGTAAATTTATTTCGAAAAAATGTTGAAAAAATGTTTTGATATAAGTAAATAATATTAGAAGTGATAAATTACAATACAAAATTGTTTTTTTTTTAATTTTGTAAAAAAAGTTCTGAAGTAATTTTTTTTAAGTTCCAAATGGTGCAAAATGACGTTAAGGATTTTTTTTTTGGTACCCTGTTCTGCCCCCATACCCTGTTTTCAAAGTATTTAATTATATTAATTTCCCAATTAGATAGGTTCGCCACGGCCGCCCTTCTTGACTGCCTCAATGTCTTCCATTTGTCTCTGGATCCACTACCACCCCCACGTAATGCCCCAACGCCCACTAAACGACGGTACCGCTCCCGTTGGAAATCGTTTTCATGCACGGGACAGACATGCTTTTCAGTGTTTTTTTACTCTGTCGCTCCATTGATAGTACCTACCATATTATAATGACGATTAACTCCTTAAATTTTGATACATGAGTTTTGTGAGATTTAAATTGTTTGTGATTTTTAGGGTTCCGTACCTCAAAAAGAAAAGAGAACCCTTATAGCATTACTCCGTCGTCTGCCTGTCTAAGACCTCTTTTCTCAAGAACGCATGGAGATATCAAGTTGACATTATTATCAAATACTCAGGTCTGCAGTACCTTGGAGCTGTGAAAAAATCTAACTTTTAAGTCAACGCATATTATGACACTCGCAAGGGAATCAAAACCTTACAGGCTGCTCAATATTGTTCACGTCCATTATAATTAATAAGTTTTTTTTTTTATTTTTTAACGGGAAATTGGACAATTCAAATATATTCGAATTGTCCAATTTCCCGTTAAAAAATAAAAAAAAACTTACAGGCTACTTCCCGTTGACCTATAATAATGAAATTTGGCAAGAAGTAAAGGGAAAATCCGAAAACTGTAAATTTGCAGATACACCACAAAAAATGTTGTTTTCTATAAACATCAAAATAGTGCATACTGGCGACATCGGACGGAATCTCTTAAAATCTATTAGTTCAGGTATTTCTGTCTTAGTGAGTATTACTATGGTCGCTATAACAACAAATAATAAAAATAAAATAAAGTTTTTAAATATTGTACGGTGGTTCGGAACCCTTCGTTTGCGAGTCAGACTCATTTTGTTTAATTGCAAACGTGTGAACGGCCCTTAAAATCCCATAAAACTGTTGCTAATTGCTTGTTACTGAAAAGACTTTTGATTTTACGTTTTGTGGTAATGCATAACTTTGTTTTAATAGATACTTTTGAAAAAGTAAATAATGAAACATTTCTCATATCATTGTCCAGAAATGGTTTTATACCGGGCTGTCGTAAAACTTTACTCATTTATTCGTGTATGTAGGTATATAGAAATAAAATATTCTACTGGATATGCAAAGTTTTGCGTTATTAACTACACGAAATGCCCGCGGGTATTTTTGAATCATGTCTGAAGGAAGGGATATCAAAAATTAAGCTTACAGAATTTGACCTTTCCAAGTTTTACTGTTCCAAGCAGCCTGTTCGCGACTCGACTAATTTATTATTTTCCGATCTTGAAACATCTTAAGTATTAAATTGAAATTTCTTTTATATTGCAGACTAAAAACTACTTTTTTTCATTTTCTTATTCATTATATTCGCTAACTAACAGTTCCCAACTAACGTCGAAGATTTTAAAGAAAATCCTGGAATTAAATTGTCCGTTGTACTTTTTAAACTTTTAACTCAATTTGCCGATAGAACTCGACAAAGAAATTTTACCTCTAAGGATTTTTACAGCTTAGTGCATACATTTTTTACAAGTCGTCAGTAAATTCAACGGTGTGACGTCAATGATAAATTAATTTTAACTGCTGATAATTAAAACTTCTTTCAACAGATACTACCAAACTGATGCAGTAAAATGATTTAAAAAAGTGGTGCGTGTACTTATGTTACTATTTACGCGCGGCAGAAGATCTATTTCTTTGGCGTGATCGCGATAATTGATATTCACATTTTCGTTAAATATGTACATTGATAAAATAAAATATGAGGTTATTTAACTGTCAAAAGTTGTTATTCATTAGGACATATCTATGAAAAACGACTTAAGTGCAAAGAAGTGTAAACTATTAGCTTTTAAGAAGTTCCGTTCGATGTCGCTAGTATAACCTACTTTATTCTTTTATGAAATAACTATTTTGACGTTATCAGAAACAACTTTCGCAATATTCGTTGCATGCAGCGTACGCAACTTCCATACCCTCAGTGCGCCAAAAGAAGTAAAACTTCAAAAAAAATTCTGGCACTTAGAAATAAAATACCTATTTTAACCAAATTACTGATCATTTGAAAATAATCACAAAATAAAATGTCCCTAAAAAGCTATTAACGTTTTTCTATACACAAATTTTTGTACATAAAAAAATTGAATTTGAAAAAAAAAACCCCGGGTCGCAGTGCCAAAACCCTGCCGACAATATAGTGTATTTGCTAATACAGGCAGTGTGGCTTTATTATGCGAACTTAAGTTGGTTTTTGGGCAAAATAAAAAATTTGACTCCTTAATACACCCCTTAAAAGAACATTTTTTTTCTTAATTGCAATATTATTATCAATCGAACCTCTATACCAAATTATATACACACTTCAGTAAATAATTCACTATCTGCAAACTAGTTTTTTCATAAAATTTGTAAATCCGGTCCTGTCGGGCCGATTTTATTAAAATTTCTGGAACACTTTTTAATTACTACCAGAGGGTTAAATTTCATTTTTGAAACGATTCGGAGAATTTTTTCGGTATTTTGGGGCCCAAAAACATTTTTCAACCCCTAAAAACTACCCTTAAAATGGCCCGATTACGCCCATTTTAAATAGGCTTCTTGCGGTGATGGATTTCAACACGTGGGCCAAATTTGATTAAAATCAATTAACTCTTTCGAAAGTTATAGCCCGCACACATATATATATAATAATAATAATAATAATAAAAACCCGGGTCGCAGTGCCAAAACCCTGCCGACAATATAGTGTATTTGCTTATACAGGCAGTGTGGCTTTATTATGCGAACTTAAGTTGGTTTTTGGGCAAAATAAAAAATTGTACTCCTTAATACACCCCTTAAAATAACATTTTTTTTTTCTTAATTGCAATATTATTATCAATCGAACCTCTATACCAAGTTATATACACCTTTCAGTAAATAATTCACTATCTGTAAACTAGTCTTTCTTAAATTTTTTAAATCCGGTCCTGTAAGGTCGATTTTATTAAAATTTTAGGGACACATTTTAATTACTGCCAGACGGTTAAATTTCAATTTTGAAACGATTCGGACATTTTTTTCGGTATTTTAGGGCCCAAAAACATTTTTCAACCCCTAAAAAGTACCCTTAAAATGGCCCGATTAGGCCCATTTTAAATAGGCATCTTGCGGTCATGTGTTTTGACACGTGGGCCAAATTTAGTTGAAATCAATTAACTCTTTCGAAAGTTATTGCCCGCACACATATATATATACGTATATATATATACGTATATATATATATATATATATATATATATATATATATATATATATATATATATATATATATATATATACGTATATATATATACGTATATATATATATATATATATATATATATATATATATATATATATACATATATATATATATATATAAATATATATATACATATATATATAAACATTTTTAAAAATGGTGCTTAAGTGTTTAGGAGGTTATGAAACGTCGAGAAATTTTGGTCCGACCCTTAGGTCCCACCATCCGACCGATGCCAATAGTGTATGTTGCCATATGGCAAATACACTAATAATATTCTTTATTAAAATCCATAGAGGATGTAATAGCGTCGTACATATACAGTTTCATTACACGTTGTTCAAATAAAGTGTGACATTGTAATAGTTTTTTGATAACAAAAATTTTTTTAAATTAGATTTATATTTGTCATACGTTGTGATCTTACTTATTTCCTTTGGCACTTTGTTATACATTCGAATCATGGCATTGCGAGTACCATCGAGAGCAACGCTTAGATGTGATTTATTTATTTTTAAGCTATTTTGATTTCTTGTTTCATAGTTATGTGTTTGTATATTGATTTGAAAGAGGTTTGAATATTTTTTTACGAAGCAGGCGCAATCTAAAATGTATTGGTCCTGTAGGGTTAATATTTTAAATGAGTGAAATAGATCTTTGCAGTGCTCCCGATGTCTCGCACCTGCCATGATTCGAATGCATTTTTTTTGTAACTTAAATATCTTGATTGCCATTGTACTATCTCCCCAGAAAACTAAACCATATTGCATCACTGAGTGAAATATTGCAAAATAAATTTTCAAGAGGGTATCAATATTTATGTTATTATATTTCATCAGCCTAATAATATAAAGCGTTTTAGATAGTTTAGGTATTATGCTATCAACGTGTGATTTCCAATCTAAATGTTTGTCAATTATAACGCCCAAGAATTTTACGTTAGCTTGTATTTTAACATTGGCACTTAGGAGGTTTATGTTTTTTGGCATTGTGAAGTAATTTCCAAATTTTATGATTTCTGTTTTGTTTTCATTTATTTTTAGGCCGTTTTTCGTGAACCATTCATTTAGATTGGACATCACAAGTTCTAACTTAGTTTTGATCAACGTTGGATCATCTGACTCACACATCACAGCAGTGTCATCAGCAAATAGAAATATTCGATCCGTAATTACTTTTGGGAGGTCATTTATAAATAAAAGAAAAAGACTTGGTGCTAAAACTCCACCTTGCGGCACACCTTTTTTGATGTTTTCCCACTTAGAAAAGGATTCTCCAATTTTTACACATTGCTGTCTGCCTGTCATGTATGAGTCAAACAGATCCAACGCTGTTCCGCGTATGCCATACTTCTCTAGTTTGCTGATGAGCAAGTTTTTGTCGACACAGTCGAAAGCTTTTTGTAAATCCAGAAGCACTAAAAGAGCAGGCCTTCCTTGATCCCATGTGTTGGTGACGGCATCAATCACTTTAAAAATTGACAACATGGTCGATCCCCCTTTTTTGAAACCGTGTTGCTCGTTTGTAATTAGGTTATAATTATTTAAATAGGACATTAGTCGATTATTTATAGCAATTTCAAAGATTTTTGCAAAGTTTGACAACAGGGAGATGGGTCTGTAATTCTTTATACACTTTTCATCACCTTTTTTATATATGGGAACAACTACCGCTCTTTTCAATGCATCTGGAAAGATACCCTCAGTGAAACATTGATTTATAATGCAACTTATAGGGTGGCATATAATATGTGCTGATTTTTTAATTAAATTAATACTAATTTCATCTTCACCCACAGAACATTTATTAGTGAGACCAATGCAAATATTAAAGATTTCTTCCGGATGAGTGGGATATAAATAAAATTTTTTGTTACCAACGTCAATGTTATTTATTATATCTATTGTGGGATCTGGTAGGTTTAATGAATTTGTGATGTTGATAAAATATTTGTTAAAATCTTGTGCAATAATAAATTCATCACAGATAGTGTCGTTCGTTTCTAATGATTTTATTTCCTTTATATGTTTTTTACTATTATTACGTTTTGCGATTTGATTTACTATAGACCAGACTGCCTTAGCTTTATTTTTAGAGTTATTAATTTTATCATTGAAAAGTTTTTCTTTCTCTATACGAATTGCGTATTTGAGCTGTTTGCATGTATTCTTATAGAGATACTGTAAACAGTTCAAATTGAAATCATGTTCATTCTGATTGTTTTTGATTTCACAGTACAGATTTCGTTTGTATTCAGATAATGATTTTATGTCTGGGGTTATCCAATTTTTACAGTACTGTCGTTCAGAGCATTTGATTTTAGGGAAGAAAATATAATTAAAATAAGAGATAATATTTATGAATTGATTATACATCTCATTTGCATTACCGGTTGCTAGAGTGCCCCAGCTTTCATTTGTTATGGCATGAACAAATGACTGTGTATTGTTGTCATTATATTTACGTTTCATAACTATTTTTTTACCGTAATGATCGTTTTGAACACTTATTTGTTGCTCAATAGAAAATGAAATTAACTTGTGATCTGAAATATCTATATCAGTAATTTCTATGTCGTATATATCTATATTGCTAATTACATTATCTATACAGCTCGATGATGTTCTGGTAACACGGGTTGGTTGATGTAACTTTAATTCCAGTCCAAATTCGGTTATTAAAGTTTTTAAATCAACTACATTTGATGAATTATTTAGCACATTTACGTTAAAATCACCTGTAATTATTGTTTTTTTGGAAGCACTGTAAATAAAATTTAAACATTTATAAAATTGCTCTAGAAACACAGTTATGTTTCCTAGCGGTGAACGATATACACATAAAACCACAATATTTTGATTTAAGATTTGCAGTCCGCAACACTCAAAATCTACTTCCACATTAAAACACTTTATCTCTTCTATCTCTTTACAGTCCAATCGTTTCTTGGCAAAAATGCAAACTCCACCGTTTTTTTTAATTTTTCGAGAATAGCTAGATATTCTTAACATGTTTCCCAGTTCGGGTAGGCAGGATAGCTCTTCGTTAGACATCCAATATATATATATACGTATATATATATATATATATATATATATATATATATATATATATACATATATATAAACATTTTTAAAAATGGTCCCAAAGTGTTTAGGAGGTTATGAAACGTCGAGAAATTTTGGTCCGACCCCTAGGTCCCGCCATCCGACCGACGCCAATAGTGTATGTTGCCATATGGCAAATACACTAAAAATTGAACAAACCAAATTTTACAGTATATTTAACATAACTTGGTAAAGAAAAAACTTCAAAATGTAAATTTGTGTTCCCGTAATTCGAAATCTCGTGACGTGCTGTAAAAAAATATTAAGGAATACAACGTTTTGTGATTCAATTTTTACTGCAAAAATATATGTTTTAGAAAATTGGCTTGCTGCTTTAAAATTTCGAAAAGCAGCTAATAAATAATAATAATTCTCAATATTGTTCACGTCCATTATAATCAATAAGTTTTTTATTTATTCACGGGAAATTGGACAATTGAATTTTAATATAGATAAACTAAATTATTAAAATTAATCAACTAATTCAGTTTATCTGTATTAAAATTCAATTGTCCAATTTCCTGTGAATAAATAAAAAACTTAATAATAATAATATTTTTTAATCATGTGATCGACATATACCTACCTACATGTCATGAAAAAGTAAGATTTAAACAATGAGATCTACGCTGTAATAAAGTTTATTAACTATAATTATTGTCTCACAGCTAAACTGAATCTTCTAGAAGCAATTTAAACCACCTTAAGGCTGTCGGAACGCTCTGAATTTAAGCCAAAAATAGAGCTTCGGCTGTCAACTGATTGTAGACTTATTCGTCAACATTCTGCCAAAATTCTTTCTCCATAAGGAAGATAAAGAACAAATCTAGGTCTATAGTGCACTACTTTTGTAATTTATGTACGATTTACTAGAAAAAAGTTGGCATTAATTGTGCTAAAAAAACACACGTTTTCAATGTCAGACTACGACCTTATTCGTACTTATTTCACAAAACTGTTTCATCACAAACCTAAAGTGATTCTTCCTTTTTCGGAAAAGTTTTTTAAATTTTCAAAATATTAAAGTAATCAATTGACAGCGCAACCCTTGCAATAGCATCTTAGTTGGCACCAGCCAAAAATTGAAACGTACGGATGATTTGAGCGAGACAGAGCTAAATAAGGTCACACCCACAATATGTCTTTTGCCTACCTCGCCCCTTACCCCAGTGGGATTCCGACAGCCTTAATGAAATGGATTTTGTGATCACAGTTCGAAATTTCCCGAGAGCATATTTTACAATCTGAGTAATCGGTCCCCTTAAAAAAATAACTCTTAAATTGTCGTCACAGTTTTTCGATTCGTGCTTGTCTCTCGTCTCTCATACTGTACAACAAACGTCAGTAGCTTTGCACGTCTTTATAACGCATCTTACAGGGTGAGAGAGAAATTTCTCTCCGTATGGCGGCGGTATAGCGGTACTTGAACACGGCACATATTGAGCGCGAGGCGATATGTTAAAATGAAAAACCATTTCATGCGTCAGTGCATCTCAATCCAACAGCAGTGCAGACTTGATCTTCACTCAGTCGATGTCTGTCCGTCTGTCTCCACGTCGTTCAACGCACCCTACCCCCACTCCTCGTGACCCGCATCGCTATTTCAACCCCACTGCGTACATGCGCGTCTCTCCTTCTGCATATATCCACATGTGTTGAAATTCTCAAGTTATGTCGGTTAAATTCAGAGATGAGCGATATTTTAGTCACCGGGTTGCAAAAAACATTGTCAGAAACTCTGATTTGACAATGACCGTAGATTGTATGTAAATAAGCCATCCTCAAAATTTCAACAATTTAAACAAATTGGGAGCCCTTAAAAGTACCCATAAATAGTATTTTTATCAAACTGAATCAAATGGCACTAAACAATGGTTTTTCCGAGAACCGGAAAGTAATTGCAAGCAATTTGATTAAGTGATTCTATTAAAAAAATACTATTATAAAAATAAAACACTTCAGCGCACTTATTAGTGTATTTGCCATATGGCAACATACACTATTGGCGTCGGTCGGATGGCGGGACCTAGAGGTCGGACCAAAATTTCTCGACGTTTCATAACCTCCTAAATACTTTGGCACCATTTTTAAAAATGTATATATAAATTTAATGAAAACGCTAATGTACTACGTATAATGATTTATTTACCGAAGAGTGTATTTTATTTTGTTCAGATGTTGAATTGATACCCGACTTTTTAGTGTATTTGCCATATGGCAACATACACTATTGGCGTTGGTCGGATGACGGGACCTAGGGGTCGGACCAAAATTTCTCGACGTTTCATAACCTCCTAAACACTTTGGCACCATTTTTAAAAATATATATATATTTATATGTGCGAGCAATAACTTTCGAAGGAGCTACTTCATTTTAACGAAATTTGGCATACATGTTGGAATCCATCACCGCACGTAGTCTATTTAAAATGGGCCCAATCGGGTCATTTTAAGGGTAGTTTTTAGGGGTTGAAAAAAGTTTTTGGACCCAAAAATACCGAAAAAATTCTCAGAATCGTTTCAAAATTGAAATTTAACCCTTTAGTAGCAATTAAAAAGTGCTCCTAAAATTATAAGCAAATCGGCCCGACAGGACCGGACTTACAAATTTTATGAAAACACTAGTTTGCGTATACGAATTTACTTACTGAAGGTCGTATTTAATTTGGTGCAGATGTTGGATTGATAACAATATTTCAACTAATAAAATTATTACTGTAAGGGGTGTATTAAGGGGTTCAATTTTTTTTTATTTTGTCCAAAAACAAACTTAATTTCATTTAATAAAGCCACAATACCTGTATTAGCAAATACACTATATTGTCGGCAGGGTTTTGGCACTGCGACCCGGGTTTTTAATTATTAAATATGTTTTCTTTACGGCTCCTATGGTTACTAAATAACGTTGAAATATTATTTAATCAGTATAAATTTGTATTATTGAATGCTCGAAGCATTACTTTTCAGCATAAAGTTAGTTGGATAATATCTTATTCAAGTGTGAATATTTTATTTATTTTATATTTTAACGTTTTTAATACAAATTAATCAAAATGATTCCAACCAATTTTCAAAAATCTTGTTTCTGTAAAGCGTTTGCTCCTACAGTGCGTTTTGGTCGGATAGCTGGACTTTTGCCACTCACCTGGAGTCACGAAAACTCTCGCTGCGTTTATAAAATTTCGAAACCTTGGTATGCGTATTCACTATGCACCTGCTTCTATGCGTTCTATTCATTAATAAAATTAAACGATTACGAAAGCTTTTGGAACAAGAAAAAAAATTCTGTTGTCATGTTAAATTTATACATAGTGCAAATTATTTCTGGATCTGTAACATTCATTATGATGGTCAGGATTCAAGAAGTGATGGCGGTTCTTAACTCTGGTGCCAATTATGTAAACTTGGTTACATGTTCAAGTGGCATTAAACGTATCAAAAAATTCCAAACGGCTTTAATTCTTTCATTGTTCATATTTGGATTATTTTATTTCGGGATTGTGTTTCTTTTTTGGATATATGACACGTGGATTATCGAAATGATCTTGCCTGTATTTTTTTTTACTTCATTTTATGTATTCAATATGGCATACTGTCAGTTCGGTTTGGTAATCATAACTGGCTTCAACTGTTTATACAAAACAATGGCAAAACACCTAAAACGGCAGGAGACTCATCCATATTGGAAAGTTACTACGGCATTAAATACTGTTTACTTGACTGGATACATTGTCAGAATGTTCAGGTGTAATAATTTTCACAATTCAGATCAGTTGATGAATCGAATGACCAATGTAGAAAAACTTGACTACGTGAGATGTTTGCATGAATATTCAAATAAAAAATGGATCAGTAATATATGCAGAATAACTAGGAATGGTCTGTTAATTTCAGTAATGTTTCAATTGATTATCTTTATATTTATGACCTATGTCGATATTTATACTTTAAAAAACAAAAAATGTGCTCTAACTATGTTATATTGTGGATACATTGTGACGACAGGTTCATCCTTTTATATTTTTCTTTGCCAAGGTGGAGATGTACTCATGGAAAAGGTAAAAAAATATATTAATTCATGTTAATGTTTTTAAGCGTATATATTTATCCATGCATACACCAAGTCATTCTGAAAACTGCCCAGTTGAAGATCCTGATTTGGAAGCGTTATCTACAAGTATATTTCCATCAAATAACTAAATGTTAAAATTAGACAAAAATCTAGTTTTCTTTCTTGCTTAATTCTGCAGTAGTTCACCATATAGCTTTGCCTATTTTTACAAAAACGAGAGTTGTTGATTTTTAACACTGAGGCAGTACCTAATCAATTTTTCGTTGAGTTCCGTAGCATTCGTTTGACATCGTATCACATCTAGTCGTAATATAAGCCGTTACCACACTAGTTATATAATCTATTACTAGAAAAAGACTGACAGTAACGTGAAAAAAACAATAATTATTTAAAATATTTTTTAATTTTGTCTATGTTTTGTATGCAGCCTTTGAGTTTCGTGAATATCTTAATGGAATATTCTCTGAGAGATATGAGTAAAGAAGAACGTATTCAAATAGAATTATTTTTAGATAAACTTTTTTACTTGGCCGAATTGCCCAGTGTTGGAACCTTTTTTGTGCTTAACACTGCTTTTCTTGCTATTGTAAGTATGTAGTTTTTTTTACACATTTTTGAAGCAAATGATTTTTGAATTTTTTTCTTTACATATTCTATAAGACCTTCCGTTGGGGCAACTTTCATAATTCTAGGTCAATGGGGAATACCATATAGGTTTTGAGAAGTGAGTCAGTGTCAAATTAGGAGATTTTTGAAAAACCTTTTTTTTAATGCAATGAGTTATAGAAGCTTGAATTTTTTACAGAATTATGGGGTTGTAGACCTTAGTATTTGATTTAATTTCAATTTCATACCTCTACTCGGCTCTGAGGAAAAGTGCCTTGACGGACAAGAGAACGAACAACAAAGAGATCCTATAGAGGTCCGTTTTTTCATTCTGAGATACAGAACCCTAAAATTGAAGAAAATGTTTTTTCCATATTAAAACCGAAATTTCTCTATTCACCGTTTCGATTAATTATTTTTATGCGTTATCTGGTTATAAGCGTCTATTCTTCATATTATATTTGATATTAAAAAAATTTATTTATTTTTTAGATTGCTGGAAACATAATAACATATGTTTTTATTCTTTTGGATTTCAATATTACTATTGAATGTTGAAACAATACTTCGGCTGTCTTCTTCACACTAATACAGTAACTGAATTTTAGTGCACAGTGTGTTTTAATCATAATATCGTCACATATGTTTATTATAGCAATCTAGTAATAGTAATTTTATTAATTCATACAACTGTATAAAAAATAAAAAATAAAAAACATGTCATAATAACATTATTATTATATTATTATATCATTACCTACAGGATACACACTACATTTTTTTTAACGTACCTCGTAAAAATAGCTTTTTTTCACATCACAATAAGTATATATTTAATATGTTTGACAGCTGTATCTGCAGCCATAGGCAATCCATTTGGGTTGTTTAGAGAAAATACACCTGCTTTGCTATCTCGGTTCCTCTTATAGTGTTCCACTGTATCTGACAAATCGATTGTGAAAATAATAGTTGGATATGTAAAAAAGAGTATTTATTCCTTTTAGTTCACAGTACTATAGTGTTAAACTTAACTTAATTTAAACTTAAATTAAATTTTACTATGCAGGCATGAAAAGAAGCTTTTTTATAGAGGGGATTCCGACCCGTGAACCCAATTTGGTTTAAATCGATTCAGTCTGGCGAGAGCTATGCATGTGTGGAGATACTCCTATATATATAAATGAAAAATCTGATGTTCAATATGACAAGAAGTTTGACAGCTCCTGCATGTATAAAGACTCTAATTAATGTGATTACATTCTAAGTTCATTGTCAAATCAAATTGTTTGACAATGCTTTTTACTGTTCGCTGCAGTGGCGTCAGACTAGCTACTCATGACTAACCAGCGACTATAGCGAAAAAAATAGCGTTTCATCCCAATCGCGTGCGGAGCCGTGGGTAGCGGCCAGTAAATTGTAAACCTGAACATTTTTTTACGAAACAATTGCAATATGAAATTTGCTAAATAAAGTGTTAATTCTAGTTTGGAACTTTTTTTTTTATTTACTGCAAGTTTAGTCATCTTTTAAGTGAACATAAATTTGTAACTCTTTTACATAAAACTCGTAACGAATTTTCTAAATGATTCACACCAACTCAAAGCAAATGTATATCTAGTTATATCCAGATTTCAGTCTCATAGTGAGAGAACGTACACATTTTCCTAACTTCATTACTGCGGCTTTGCTTACGCGGAATTTCAACATCAAACGACCATATAACCACACTTCAACACTTTTATTTGTCTTAAGTTAGATACTCGAACTAGTTAAATGTAATTTTAATTCTTAATGCACAGTATTCAATACGATTACTTATGTCTTTTATATGCGTCTACGAAGCACTGCATGCAGATGACTCTCTGAAAACTGACAAACAAAACCGAAAGCAAAATTCATTCTGGAGTTAAAACATTTTTTTCATTGACGGATAATACCAACACACCTATTAGTATGATACTTCTTGCGCAAAATGAATCATTGGATTATCAAAATCATTCGTATAGCAACTTTTATATTATTAAAATCATTCGATTATTCCCGTCTGCTAGAAACATAACCTACTACAGTAGTACCTCGACATACGAGTCTTATTCGTTCCGTAACCTTGCTCGTATGTCAATTTGCAAATTTCTCCATTTAAATTAATTGAAATGTCTTTAATCCATTTAAGCCTCCAAAATGCCACCCCCGTTGTTTTTGTTACGTGTTTTTGAATAAAAAAAACGTATTTATAAATGACAAATCTACACTAATATTATAAAGAGGAAAGATCTGTATTTTTGTGTGTAAGTAATGAATAAACTCAAAAACTGCTGTGCCGATTTAAACAATTCTTTCACCATTAGAAAGCTACATTCACCCTGATTAACATAGACTACTCAAAAACTACTGTGCCGATTTAAAAAATTCTTTCACCATTAGAAAGCTACATTCACCCTGAGTAACCTAGGCTATATTTATTGCTAGAAAATATTGGGTGTTTTTAGATTATACCGGGTGTTTTTAGATTATATAAAACGCGTTACGAAAAACTTCTTATACGAAAGGGACTTCGTTCCAAACGCGTGTCCCGCGACACGTTACAAGTTTTTTTTTAAATTTCTTTTTGGGAAATAAGATTTTTCACAAATAAGATTCACAAATAAAAGCGATTGAATTCGCGCAAATTCAATACACGTTGAGAATTTAATGATAATGATTCTCATCTTTTATATCCTATATATTACATTTACACCCGGGCGAAGCCGGACTGGGCCGCTATATTGTATAAAAATGTAATAAAAGAGAATGTAAAGAAATAAACCAGTTGCAACTTTTTCGGGATGTTTCTTTTCCACGAACTGTGAAACTCTCTCCCACATTCCCAAGATGAAACTCTCTCCCACATTTCCAAGATCTTCTTTATCTCACTTGTAGAGATTATTTCCTCCACCTCTGGCTCCTCCTCGAAACCAATTTCTTGCAGAGCTCCCGTTTGCTGATGCTACTGTAACTCTTGTAACTCCTCGGATGTCAGTTCCTGGGAGTGCTTCTCGATGAGCTCATTCACATCTCTTTCATCCATCTCCAGACCCACGGAGTTTCCCAGAGACACTCTCCTCCTCCAGTAACACTTCGGGTTCGAGAAGCATCTTCCATGCTACCAATGTCCTCATTGTAACACTGATTGAGGCCTGAGGCACGAGAAAATTCGATATTCGTGGAATGCACTTGTATTTCAAAAAACTCGTATGTTAGGGCACCGTATGTCGAGATACCACTGTATCATAGAATTGAATATTATATGAGCGTTTTCTCTCTGAATTACTTAAGTGAAGTAATATTACAAATCAATCTGAAAACTCATTTAAGTAAAACATCAGTCACTATAAAAAGAGGCAGACCAGAAGGATATAAAAAGTAATTTCGAAGATTGAGATTTACTGGTTGAAATCAGTCAGGAATTGTAGATGAACAGTAAAACTACGGTGGGCTAGAGAGCAACCGGCGGGGGGAAGGGTGTTGGACAGGATTCGGCATTGAGAGAGTGCATTTAGTGATTGGAGTTTCAATAAAAAACAAAAAACGGACTGAATAGTATATACAGACAGCGTCGTGTTTACACATACCGAATGGTGCAGCATAAATACGCGAGTTCAACGCCGTGACGTCACAAAACAACGAACTCGTCGAATAAGGAAAGTGTTTTAAATCGTGCATAAGTACCTAATATAACTACAAACATTTATTATAATTTTTTTAATACGACTCACGCTTTAAAAATCATGTATTTTAAATTCCGTTTCAAATTTCGCTTCGAAACGTCAGTACTTGCCACGTGACTGCCGTGACGTCGTAGGCTTATAAACGCTGCTAAACTGATGAGATGATAGGTTTTTTCGTAATTGTTGTCATAGAAATTTTCCAATAAATTACACACTTTAAATGTTAACCAAACTATTGACAGCGTGAACAGCGTCCTTCTCTATGACAGCGTGTGATGATATTGATGACCCAGTGACGGCATGCCTCTGATTGGTGTTCGTTGTCACGTGACTTGAGAGTGATTTAATTACGTTTTGCTTATTAAATACTGATTAAAGTCCTTAAAAATAAGGAAAAATATTGTGTTTTTTAGTATTTCTATCATAGAAATTACCACTTAACGTTAAAATTATGTTTTTATTTAAATACAACAGTCAACATCCCTATTCACAGCTAAGCACAGGACACGTTTACATTTGGTATGTGAAGCTATAACCGGATTAAAAGTTGAAACAAAAAGAACGACTGAACTGATTTTGAAAACATTTCTTTCAGATCATACAATATACGAAACAGCCCTAAGCGAGATTATCCTAATACGTAGTTAATAGGCATAAGTGAAACAGAACCGAGAATAAGAAAAGTTGTTGATTTTTTTTTGTTTTATTGTGTAACATTTATTGTTAAGTACTTTTTTATCACATTAATTATTATAGATTGATTTATTGCTAATATCGATTTTTGTTCACAAAACGTTTATGAAAATCAAATGAATGTTTGAGTAAGAAGTTATATTTGTAATGAGGAAGGTTCCTCATTTGACATATTTTGTTTTTTGTAAAGAAGTCATCGAATGTCATTTGTCTTTTTTTGTTTTGTTCAGCAAGCTGTTGTCGGAAGCAAGATATTGCATTAATGACACTTCGTCTTGCCGTTGAACTTCTGTCAACATTTGAATCATATTGTATAAACTGATCCATAATTGACTAAACTTCATTTTTTAGAAACTGTGTAATATTGAAACAGCGTTAAGCACGGTTTTACTGTATTTACGTTAGTACACGTCGATTGGCACCCTTACGTAGTCGATGTCATTTTTTCATTCTCGAGATTTCGTTTTAGAGAGAAATGGCTACATGGCGTAAATACACACACATATATTTTTTTCAAAAATAGCGTAAAAATAGTGTAGTTACCTTGGAACATAAAAATGTGTTAAAAAATTGATTTTTAATTTCGGACCCATTACAATAACTTCCCAATATATACAATATTAATATTCACCCCCTGGAAAAATGGTACGTTTCAAAAACTCGCCGAAAAAATATGACTACATATTTCACAAAAATAGACAGTGGTAATAAGGAGCGTCGTAAATATCGCACAGCGGTAACCACACAGAATGTCTTTTTACAGTTCTTTTTGTTGTTTCTCAGATATAGTTATCAGTGGCGGAGATGGATAATATTACACTAGGAGACTCTCATAGAATTTACAAACCACGCTTTTAAGAAAATTATTTTTTTAACACATTTTAATAATAATAATAATAATAAACGGTTATTTTACATATAAAATGCACAAAAGGCATGGTTCAACTTTCGTTGGTCTTCCACCTAGCCCATCATGGTGAAATTTACAAAGTAAAAAGCAATATGCAAAACAGTACAAACAGAAAGTAATTTTTATCGCAGTTGCTCTGTCAGTAATTTATTGAAAATTAATTGAGGAAAATTATTTTTATTATAATTTTTTAATGTCACCTAAATTTTTTTACGTATTTTATTTTAATTAGGAACACATACAAACTTTTTAATTGTAATGACGAGGTTTACGTTTAATTATATAATTTAAATTTACCGCACTCTAATGCAGAAGTATAACATGCTGCCCTTAGATGAGTACCAAAAAAAAGTTTGTGGTGTCACAGAGTTGCCCGTGTGCAAAACTCTTTCGTTATACAGAAATGAAAACACGTACGTATATGAAATAACCTTAATAACAACTGGAACAGAGAAACTGCAAGTGGTGCAACCCCATTCCCGATGGTCCCCAAGACGTGCTTCATATATTTTATTACATATTTTTTATACTCGCCGACGAATGTGCAGATGTAATCCTAATTCCCGAAGGATATAACTTTTACTTTGCTCGTGCACGTTCACAAATACTTATTAATTTTTAGTTCAAGTAGTTGTATCTATTCTATTATATAAAATTCTTCGTATGATGTCCGCCAATCGTCACGAACAGGTTTGAGCTCGAGTGAGATGGGAATAAATGACATCGTAATAGTGGAGGTTAGAGTGACTGTAGTTGGGGCCAACACATCACGTGACCTGCTTGGAACACCGATTGGCTGCACCATATTGAGTTCACAGTAGACTTCTCCCACTACCACTGCAGTCAAGGCCAATCGGTATCCCCTCTTCTTCCGCGACCGTGTTGTATGATTATAATCGAAACAGTGTAGTTGCAAGTAGAGATAGGAAAAACGGGTCTTTTTGGTGATCTGCATCTTTGCATCTGGATCCCGTATGTGAGCCGGCTCACTGAACCGGTTCAAAAAGAGCCGAGTTCTGAATATGTTACTGCAGTCTGCCACTGCGTTACCTAGTTCAGTCAATCATATCACGACTTGTATAGAATCAAGAATGCATAACCAAACATGTGATCCATGAGTCATTTGAGCTGACGATGCATCAAAGCAAGAACTGATACGTAAGTGTAAAATGTGCTTCTGTGTGTTAAGTGTTTCACTGAGTTATGCGGATCCGTCGGCTCAAAAAAAAGTGAGTCGGCTCTCATGGATCTTTTGTCGGAGTCGGCTCTTTGAACCGGTTCAGATCTGAGTTACCCAAGTCTAGTTCTGCTTCTGATTTCGCATGACGCGCGAGCAAAAAATACAAATCCAGGTGAACCCGAACCGGGCTTCTAGTTTAGTAATAAAATAAAAAAAATGCTCTTCCCTTTCGTCTTATTCTCTGCGATCGTATGTTTGATTCAAGGAGGCAACATTTGCGCCGAATGAAAGCCTCTTTGGACGGTACAAGTAAAATTTTAAAAATTGCGTGTTAAGACCTCACAACGCTCTTTTGAATATTGGATGATTGTATTTCATTATACTTTAGAATTAGATGTTGGCTTCAAGAAATATAGAAATGTTCCGTCTAGCTATATTATGAGATATTTATCATGCTTTGTTTTAAACACAGCACAGTGTTATGTCACGTGACTTAAATTCTCCTTTAATACAGTGGAGAAGCCGGGAGCATCACGGCTTGGCAGAAGCACGCTGTTTTGTTTTATCGTTTGTAAAATATGAACTTAAATTTCTTCTTTACTACGGATATACAATTTCAATACGAAGATACATAACCCATTCCATTCGTGTGTTTTATGCCGTAATAGCTTTTTCGCAACTTCCTGAAAAAACTCATTACATTTTTTGTGATAGGATATTTTGTTTTCTAAAAGGGACTCTGTGTCCTCTATAAGAATGTATAAAAGTACAAATGAAGTGTCATTTTTCTGATGTAGAGTGACTATAGCAAGAGTTACGTGACAGGGCCAGAACACGGATTGGCTGCGCCATATTGAACCATTTTATACACAGTGTACAGCTGTCGGCTGCTTCTGTATAGAGTGACCGCGCATGCGCAACAAACGCAGTGTTCACCACTTGCGGCTCAATATGTCCACACTCTTGCTGTAGTCACTCGAATCTAATACTTAAGCACCGAAATTGGGGGGCGACATTTTGGCAATAAAAATATTTATAGAAATTTGATTAATAATCTTCCTGGACAAGATGAATTTATTGTATTTAAAAACAATGTTTGCTACATGTTTCGATAGCATGGGCTATCATCATCAGGCAACATGAGTAATAATTTTACAAAAAAAGGGTGGTCTTACATAATCTTAATCATAAAGTCACAACAAATATAAAACGAGGTAATTAAGTTCTCATCGTTGAGTTTTGTTTCCAAAATATTTTTATGAAGTTGAAATTACATGTTACAACAACTATACTGACTTTATGATTGAGATAATATGTAAAACCACCCTTTTTTTTGTAAAATAATTACTCATGTTGCCTGATGATGATGGCCCATGCTATCGAAACATGTAGCAAACATTGCTTTAAATACAATAAATTCATCTTGTCCAGGAACATTATTAATCAAATTTCTATAAATAATAATTACGGCAAGAGGTTAAGAAGGAGGAGTACACCATCAATAAATAAAAATATTGATGTGATACCCAATTAATATAAAATTACACATATTAATTTTTTTGTTTGCGATTATAAATATCAACTTGATCCTTGTACAAAGCTGCGCAGAAAGTTTTGCGCATGATTGTAAATTTCGGTCAAGATTTTAGTTTTCATTTTAAAACCAATATCTACATAACTGTAAATACATTATTTAATATTAGGAAATATCAGGTCTTGAAATAAATTAAATAAAAAGATCAGGTGAAAAGACCAATTTTTAAGTACGTTTTTATTCGATGTACGACGTTTCGTCGGTATTATTCCGACTTCTTCAAGTACCTCGAAAATTTAGTTAAAATATAAGTCATACAAATATTTTTTTTTTTTTAAATAAAATAATGAATTGCAATAAAATTCAAAAAATTATTAGCGTCAAATGATGAAATTTATAATATTTTTAATCAATTTATTAAAAATAATTATTAAAAATTATTAAAAATATTATAAATTTCATCATTTGACGCTAATAATTTTTTGAATTTTATTGTAATTCATTATTTTATTAAAAAAAAAAAATATTGGTATGACATATTTTAACTAAATTTTCGAGGTACTTGAAGAAGTCGGAATAATACCGACGAAACGTCGTACATCGAATAAAAACGTACTTAAAAATTGGTCTTTTCACCTGATCTTTTTATTTAATTTACATTATTTAATTGTTGTTCTGGGAAACAGAAACCGCCACCTTGTTTTATAGATATTCGGTTAATTAACCGGCAAAAATTGTCACAATAAAAAATTGCCAATTTACCTCAGTAATTGAGCTCACCAAGATGACGTCATCTCCCCCGTACTTCTTGACGATGTTACTAATACCTTTGTTAATAAAAAAATCAGAAAATGCTTTATTTTATTTAAATATCTTGTCAATAGATTTAAGTTTCAAATGTAGTAGCTTTAGCGTTTTCATTAATAAATAAAAAAAAGTTTTTCACTTTAACAAAGTGCAACATGTGTTTTAATATTCATCCAGTCTTGATCTCCTTACACGGGGGCTTTGAATTACTAAATCCGACACTGAACGTCAAAACATTGTATTTGCTGTTTATAATCAAAACAATGTTATATTTTAATGTAAAAAATTTCCAGATTTTTAAGCAAATGTATGCTCGAAACGTAGACTAAGAATAAGAAGGAATTGAAGGAACTCATTTCAAAAAGCGACTTCATATTTTTTTCTGTTTCCATCACGTAATATAGAATGAGTTGTGTAACATTTGATACGTTTTATTGTGATATATTTAATCTTTGTATTTCAGATTTTACGAGATATCCGACAAGGCCTTCTTCAACTGGGCAAAGAAGGTGTTAGAGGTCCATTGTCAGGAGGTGAGTGTTTATCAGTTTCTATTCCTTTCTCCTTCTATTTGATCTTACTATATATTGTTGTGTGCGTCGCGCTCGTTTCAAATATACAGCGTGTCTCATTATAGCGCTGATTTTTCATTTTAATCATTATTATAAATTAAAATCTAAAAACCATTATAATAGTGTCACAAATATATAAATGATAATAATAATTATAAAATAAATGTCCAAAGTATTTAAACAATTTATTGGTATGCGGCCTTTTCTCTAATTTATTGAAACTTTTTCAGTTACTAAAAATTTCAAAATGACCCTCTTAAAGTGTATTCTCTTTATTAAACCAAAATTCATGTTTTTTCTTCTATATAACGGCTCCCCATTAAAAAAATAGGCCGTGTAATTTAAGTCGCGCACTAGAAGTTATACTTCTTTGGCGTGATTACTAAACTATTTTTTTTCATGCAAATAGTTTTTTGAAATAAAATAATAAAAGAACTGGAGTAAGATTAGCATAAATAGAGCCTTAGAGACTTCACGCATGAATTCCAAACGACTAGAGACATGTTCTCCCACCACCGATAACCAGTACTTCCACCATATTTTTTTTTACTTCGAAAATATTGCCACTTATACTGTATGGCGCCGTGGTCACCAAATGGCGGATCGCGATCTGTTTCCGGACGGCAGGCAAGTTTTGTAAAAGTCGTGACGTGTATTTTCAGAAAATAATGATTCATCCTCAGAAAATAAAGAAACTTGGGTCGCGGTGCCATGCCAACATTGGCAACATGGTAGAAGGGGGCGCTAGAAGCAATTGAGAGGGGTTGGAGGCTTAAGTTTTCTGGGCCGCGAAAGTTTTACAATATTTTGAAACGGACGTACAGGAAAAATTATTGGTGACCACTGGTATAGTGTATAATCCACTGTCTATGTATGTATGTAGTAGAGGACCCATGGCGCAAAAATCCGTCTTTTCAGACGTGTCAACTAGAAGCCGTACAAAAGGGCTTCACTACAATCTATTCGCTTTCTCCGTGTACTGCGCCGTGTGCTGCCGTGCAGACAAGTCCTGTTGTCCGTCTCTGTATAATCCGATTAATGCTGGACTTGTACACACATTTTTATATAATATTATTAGAGATTAACTACTATATAGAAGTTATACTGTGTTTGGCGACTTAGTCAGATGCTGAGCAGGCGTTAATTTAATTTGTTTTCAAAACATTCACTCGCTTATATTCTTTATAAACACTACAATATTAGACAGTTTTTGTGGAACATCGATAGCGTCTTTCTAATACCTTGTAATTTGCACTAATACAAATCTTTCCTCTTTATAATATTAGGGTAGATTACATACAACTATACAAGTTTCCATGATAACAGTCTTATACCTTGTAGACCCGTATTTCTCCACAAATACTATGAATCTAGTCCCGTATCACCGCGCATTTTGAATTTATACCAGTGCTCCCATCATATCTTAATATATGTACCCGTACTTCCACCACATAGTATACCATATAATTAATATGCTGTTAATAGTGCACCACATAATCTATGACAATGAGACACCATGAAGTTACTTGTTAATTTAATATGAATGTACTACGTGTATCGGCAAGGTTAAAATCGTCAATAAAGCTGACTCCTCGATGCAGTATAGTTTTACTTTGTACCTATTCATAGATAACACGTTTCATTTCTCAGTTACAATGTGCTGATAGAGTTGTCCACCTATTATTCAAAGTAAATAAGTACTACTCAAAGCGAACAGGCTAACTTTTAACTATATTTATCATCTCCCTAGACATCCTATTTTATTTTATAAATGTACATTTTTAACGAAAATGTAAATATTAATTATTGCGATCATGTTAAAGAAGTATAACTTCTGCCGCGCGTACACCCACCATTTTTTTCCTTTGTAGTATATTTCAACAATAAAGACTTACAAAATTTATTTGTTGGGAAAAAAGGACACTTTAAGTTAACACTTATTTGTTAATTTGCGACGTTTCGTCCCTTTAGTGGAACTTTTTCAAGCTTATAACATTAAATGTTATGTTTAAGTAGATATAAAAGTTAACATGTAGATATAAATTTTATTTAAACAATTGTTCATAAAAACTGTTATAATAAAACCGTTTTTATGAACAATTGTTTAAATAAAATTTATATCTACATGTTAACTTTTATATCTACTTAAACAGAACATTTAATGGTGTGTATAATTAATATCTGATATTTTATATTTCAATTGTAAATTTAAAAATTGTAATTTATATTTAAATTCCAGTTATAAGCTTGAAAAAGTTCCAATAAAGGGACGAAACGTCGCAAATTAACAAATAAGTATTTACTTAAAGTGTCCTTTTTTCCCAACAAATAAATTTTACCTATATTAATTACCAAGGACAAAAAAGAAAAAAGTCAATAAAGATTTACATTTAAATGTTTGTTTTTTATTTATGTTTTAGATGATACGTATATGTATGATGAGGACATTCGAGTCTTGGGACCCACGGGACATGATCGAGGTCATTGGTACGACGAACCACCATACGAAAGCGACCCCGAAGATTTCCTGATGGGCGCCAATAGTCCGGGAGTTCCCACTGCCACAATACAAAATGGACGCGTGTGTTTCACGTTAAACTTGAGACAAGAGCCGCGAGGAGAAGGGGTGATATCGTTGAGGAGTGCCGGAGACATTTCACTGCCAAGAGATCCTCCGTCTGCCGAAACACCAAGAAGAGGTCTACTCTTACCTCAGTCCGGTCCATATCCTCCCACGATAATTCCGTTGACACATTCCAGGTAAAATCTGTCAAACTATCGTTGAAGCTAAACATTTTAACAAATAAAATTGACGGCTATTTTAAAGACTTTATTAAAATTTGTATTTAGCTAGGATTTGGGTCTTCTTCAGGTTCTTAAAGTCAAACATCCTAACTAATATTATAAATGCGAATGTGAGTTTGTTTGTTACGCTTTCGCGCCTAAACCGGTGAACAGATTTCAATAAAATTTGACAAGGAGTAGATTGCATCCTAAAGAAGGATATAGGCTACCTTTTGTCTCAAAATAAAAACTTATAGGATGTGAAAAAGGGGATGAATGTCACTGACAGGTCATCACAATACCTTCCGGAACTATTAGACCACCAGACTTGAAATTTGGCAGACATGTTTCTTTTGTTGAGTAAAGATACTAAAATAGTCTTCTAAGGTGTGAGAAAGGGGGGGATTACTGGGGTGTCAATGATTAACACACTCTCATTTTTAAAATACAGTTTTTATGGACTGAAAATATAGCTGGTAGGTCTTGATGAAGATTCAATTACTGTTGTTGTTGCCGTGTATCATTACAATCGCGGGCGGAGCCGCGGGGAGCGGCTAGTATATGATAAATATGAAATATGTGATGATGAAACAGATATGCAATAGATATGAATTTAATTTTAATAAAATCTTGTAAAATAGTCACTAATTTTATTTATTTTAAATAAAGAATCAGACGGTAACAAAGTGCTAAATTTTAAGACTCAGTACAACTTTTATGGAATCAACTAAAATTAATCAAAACTATAACAGATAAATAAAAGCATTTGAAAATTGTACTGTTTTTTATTATTAAATTATTTCTCGACGATCGCTTCGGACAGTAAGTCAATCCTCAGGAATATGAAACATATAAAAAAACATGTGTTGTATTCCTGAGAACTTCTTGCGGAGCAGCGTTAAGCGAGATCTTATTGTACGTTTTAGTTCCAGTGTTGAAATAAGAATTTTATTCGGCTTTTGAAACGAATGATTTTGAATCAAATATGTGATGTTTCAGAACAAATAGAGAAAGCGGTGACTATGCAGGGTCGGACGTTCAGAGCGTTAGTTCACGTCTATCAACCATATCAATGGAAACGAGTCGATCAGAACAACACGACGGCTCGGGTCTATCGCCCCAGTACGTGCAGCACGTGCTGCCAGGCGGTAAAAGTCTTCCTTTTAGAAAGATGATTGGTTATTCACATCGCAACGAAGATGGTCTCTCGCCGAGTCAGAGTTCCGATTACGAAGATCAAGAAGAATTTGATAATATTACTCAACAAATTGCCACTGTTCACATGGTAAGTAGTCGTGTAAAATTACTACTGATGCAACGATTCCTGTTTTTACGAATACGATTGGCAAACCAAACGATTATATAGACGAATTAATAATTAGAAAGTTAGCGACACAAAAAGGTCGTGTGGGTGCGACGATCCAATACGTGTCTGTAGGTATTTCGAGTCTTCTCCCTCTCCAACTTTTTCTTCTCACATTATTCTCTGTCGTTAGGCCGGAGCGCGCTAGAGCGCTTTGTAATGGAGATCCGTATTCAACACTAGTGGTCGTGATGTCTGAAACTGTTTTTTTTAGCATTTGAGGGGCCTAAAAAATCATAGAAAATTCATTTTCTGACAAATTCCGCCGAGCAGTCACTTTTCGTGATTTTTTAAAAATATTTTTTGATGATCTCAGAAAACTACCTACTCGGCGGAATTTTTCAGAAAATGTGTTTTCTATGATTTTTTTGGCCCCCCAAATGCTAAAAAAACAGTTCCAGACGTCGCGACCGAAAATCAAGAAGAATGGAAATAACGCCGGTCACGAAAGTCAACACACTTTTAAGATACTGTTGTATCTGATATCTAAGATACATTTAAGGGTGCCCACCCAGCTTTAAGACGGCCACTAAATGATTATACTTTTCTGCTAGCTTTTTGTGTTAAAGATTTTAATTTGAATATCTTTATGTTTGTGTATAGTCAAGTGATGGCCGGACTGCAGGGGTGGCCGGACTAGTAGGGCGTGTACGCGGTTTACGACAAGATGTTCAGCGTAAAATATCTAGGTTAAGAAATGAAACTAGTGATCAACAAAGAAGATCAGATCAAGCATTTCCATGTTCGACTAGTTCAATAGAGAGTTTACCAAGCGGATCAGGTTCAAGTAAGTTTTTTTTTTACTCTTGAATTTAATTTTTATATTAAAGCGTACCATCAGTATCTCTTAAGGTCAACTGCATAGCAATTTGATGATTACTCAGATATTCGAAATTTTTCGTTGGATCTACAGACAATATGTTTTAAATTCGAAGATGTATTCGATAATCGCGTGGTCGTAATACATTGGTAGTGTATTTTAGCGAGCAGTGTGTGATCTTTCGCAGGTGATCTACAAGCAACTTAGTCGCACAGTCGTGATACGGAAAGTAGCATGTGTGCGCTAGCCCTTAAACATACCGGCGTTTTTTTTTTTTATCAAAACTCATGGAAGTTGATGACAAGTTTTGCGTTAATCAGTATTGAGGCGTAAGATTTTTCCTTGAAAATTGCATAAATTTTATTGACTATCTTATGGTGTTTTGATAGCATTCTTGTAGATTCTTATAGATTTTTATAAGCTATTGATTCTTCAGGTACACAAGCGTTGGTACGAGCGGGTAGCAATCATAGTTCAATATCAGCAGAAGATCGAGAGCCAAGTCCAACGAGCGGTGCTCAAGTGATAGGAAGAGCTAGAGCTTTAGTGGACTACACGCCCAGTCCATATGATAAAGAAGCTCTTAGATTTAAGGTACCTAATACTTAAATTATATAGTTCTGAATAATCTATAACAAATCATTTTTCTTCCCGCGATACCGATATCTAAATTTTTAACTAAGTTATGCGACAGCCAAAAATAAGTCGTCAGGCGAACCTCAGCTTTATAAGTTGAATTTATTTTTTCATAAGATTTTTCGCAAAGTTTATTGCATCGTAAATTGTTCATAGCCATCGTGTTCTGTCAGTGTTGGAATAGGTAGAGTGTAGCTTCCACAATAATGTTCTTGTGTTTTTTATAATAGAAAAACCGCATGTACGCAGTACGAACGAATTTTTTATAGAACATCTCTCTCAGTTGCATCACGTCTGACACTGTTCGCTTATGCCATATTAAAGTCACAAACAGCCAGGGATATCTGAACGTGGTACATATTATTTTCAATTTCTGGCTATTTTAAAAGTGCCTGAAACTTTTGAATACCGTGGTCATAACCATGGCGACGACTGTTGCGCGTGAAAACGACGAAAAATCTATTTATATCCACAGCGAGATTTTCTTACAACAAGAATTGTTTCCCGCCTTCAATCTCCATAAATCTCGTTTATTCCCTTCTTGCAATCTCCTCTCCTGCATAGCTTCTTGAATACTATCTCCCCAACTTCAACGTGGCCATCCCCTTTTCCTTCTCTCTTCTGGGGTCCAGTATATTACCTTCTTAGGTCATCTTTCTCCCGTCATTCTCTTTACAGGTCCGCACCTCAATCTCCATAAATCTTTTTTATCCTCTTCTTGCAATCTACTCTTCTGCTTCGCTTCTTGAATACCATCTCCCCAACTTCTACGTGGCCATACCCTTTTCCTTCTCTCTTCTGGGGTCCAGACTATTACCTTCTTAGGTCATCTTTCTCCCGTCATTTTCCTGACATGTCCGTACCTCAATCTCCATAAATCTCGTTTATCCTCTTCTTGCAATCTCCTTTCCTGCATCGTTTCTTGAATGACATCTCCCTAACTTCTGCCATCTTTCTCCCGCCATTCTCCTTACATGTCCGTACCTCAATCTCTATAAATCTCGTTTATCTCCTCCTTGCAATCCCCTCTCCTGCATCGCTTCTTGAATGTCATATCTCCAACTTCTGCGTGGCCTTCCTCTTTTCCTTATCTTTTCTGGAGTTCAGTCTATTACCTTCTAAGGCCCTGTTTCTCCTGTCATTCTCCCTACATGTCCGTACCAAATAAGTTGCTAACGTTGTACAAGGTCAACGACGATCAATGGTCCAAGAGCACATATCTTATTTGATTATTCTCTTTTCCAGAAAGGCGACATAATTGACATTTTATCAATGAACGCGTCGGGATTGTGGAAAGGCATTTGCAATAATAAAATCGGTACATTTAAATTTATTAATGTGGAACTCCTGTCTGAACGTACTTTAAGATCAAGGCACGAAGTGAGATGGTTAAAAAATGCAAGGGGTAAACCTTGTTCTGTTGAAGATCTTCTAATTAAAATCGGAATGCAAGAACATATTTCGGTTTTTGTACTGAACGGCTACGAAGATTTGGAACTGTTTAAAGAAATTGAACCAGCCGATTTGGATTATTTAGGAATTATTAATACAGAGCACAGAGCGAAAATATTATCTGCTGTCCAGTTGCTTCATGATTTAGACTGTGAGTAAATATTTAGCGTTTATTTATTTTTCCTTCCATCTTAACGAGGACTGGTCTGTATTTCTTTTATCTTTTTTTAATATGTTTGTCAAAAGTTTAAGGATAAGTGTTGTTTGAGTATTTCTCAAAGCTTAAAACAAAATGTTTTGCTGGATTATAATAAAACAGTATCATCTAAAAGGCACATTCTTACAGTTGGATTAATTAACCGCGAAGAATACTCAAATAACGATATTAAATTTGACTCTTAAATCTTTAGATTACTGAGTACCAGCTGTTCAATATGTTCCCTTTTTTATTACAAGCTTTTATTTAATTTACAATGTATGTATTTTCGGGTCACATCTTGCAATCGATTTTTAGACCACTTCCCGATTTCCAATCATGCTAAAATTTTGCACACGCCTTTGGTTTTGGAGATAATACAATATAGTATATTGAATATTATGCTAGATCCAATATGGCCGCCACCATAAAATGCCGGATTACCTTCTTCATTACAATCCCCTGCACATGGATATCAAATGAAAGGGTATAACACCAGATAAAAACGAGAAAATTAGCATCAATTTTACACAATTTTTTTGTATTGCAGCCGGAAGTGAAGGAGACATAGCCGGTTCAAGTAGTGAAGGTGATGATCCAAACAGAGCTTTATCAATGGGTGCTGCAGGAACTTATTCCCCGTTTGGCCGGCGCCAGTTTCCTAGGGATTCGGGATGTTACGACGCGTCCTTGAAAAGCACACGCGTCAATCAAGCCGAATCGGACGTGAGTGACCAAGCAAGTTACAGTGATAACACCAATAATTTAGATTCAGTAGTTCAACAATGCAGCAATGAAATCCTTGCCAGGGTGAAGCAGAGTCAGATAGGCGATGAGGATCAGTGCAGTAGCGGATTTCTTCCCAACATTCCAATAACATCGCCTTTAGTTCCTAACATAACGAATTCGCCCAGTTCCGAGAAGTTACCGCGCGTGATAGATTCCAGTAGCAGATGCCAATCGGTGCTCGGCGATCCACTGAGAAGGAGCAATCCGTGTCGTACCGGTGGACGGATAGCATCCGGTGCCGCGGCCGGCGCAACCGCTTCGTCTGTGATAGAAGATTCGTGCGAAGCCGATCAGAAACTCACGATGGTCAAATACGTCGTCGGTGGCAGCACCGATCTCGGCCTGGGCTGCGAGAGCGGTAATGCCCCGGCATGTCACAGCCGAGGAGGCTGTTTCAGCGAGAAATCGAGCGATTCCGGCGTGAGCAGCAGCTCGTTGTCGTCCGGTAACCCGAAGCCTCCTCTGCCGACTGCCGAAAGTCCGACTAAAGTGTTTACAGCGACCGATGCCAACACATGTGCCAATCGTTTGTCCCCGACTAAATCAAATAAGGGTCACGGTCTCCTTGTTCAGGGACCGGACGCTAAATCATTTCAATAGACTGATAGGATAATTGCAAGTTACGTACATATTAGCATAATGTTTAAATAAATTTATGTTGACATCTGGCCTAGATTTATGTGCCCCTTCTAGTTAGGTGTAAATAATATGTTATATGTATAGATAGTCTAACTGAAATTTAATTTATTTGTATATTGAAATTGTTTTCACGTTTTTTAGGAACTAATTCTTCTCGATTTTTTAAAACTTTTATAATATTCTTCCAATATAATTATATATATGTAAATTCTGACAAACTATGAATTCGCAGTGGACATGGGCACATGACAAGCGCAAAGTAGATGGCAGCAAGTACATAACGACCTAAGTTATGATTGGTTTCACTAAGGAGTATAGTAAAAACCATATCTACGCGTTTAATTCAAAGTAAATCTGTGATGTTTTAATATAATAACCATCTTTTAAATAAATATAATTAGTTTTTCTGTCTATATTTTGGTAAACTGGCCTTCACAAGCTGTTGTCCTACCCAGCGCCGACCCTAGCCCTTGATCAGGGTAGAGCGAGATTGTCTTTCAGCGCCCTTTGGTCGACGTTTTCACTTCGCGTAAATTGTACTTCGGTTTTATGTTAAATAAATAATAAGTCCCAAATTTTCAAAAATCAACTTTCATTGCAAACATCAACACTTGTTGAATTTAAATTAAATTAAGGAGCTTTGATTATATTATACTTCTGCTTCTTGAACATCAAGAAAGTTCCTACCGCTTTATAATTAAATTAGTATTAGATGTTAACTTCAATCAGTCACTAAATAATAAAATCTTGTTTTTCGCATTTGGCTTTTTGGCGCTATAAGAGCGACCGCTCCTGTCGCTCTACCACAAAGCCAGCGCTGGGGCTAGCATTTAACTTTTTTCACTTATCTGCAACCACTTATTTTTCAATTTCGGATCCTTTAGAAATATAATCTAAAATTTGAGCATTGGTAAACACAGCACATCAGCATTGCAAATGATTATTATTTGAAAAAAACTTATTTTGCACACACTGCTTTGAATGATTCATAGACTTAGGTCGTTATATATCTGGCGCCATTAGCGGTAAAGATTGGCAATACCCATTTCCATTGTAAAGAATAAGCTATTACTGCCTGTAACAATACGGATATGCCTACATTATGTCAACGAATTTTGTACAAGGTGCGGCAGGTGACTAATTCAAACAAAATGGCGAACGCACGCGTGCTCTGATTTATTAATTGTATTTCCAAATGTATGCCATATGTATGCCCCAATGGTCGATAGCATGTTTTCAATAACGGAAAATTACGAAAACCGCCCGTTTGCTACCGCACCTTGTATTACAATACCGAAAGTCGATTAAAAAAAATATTTATAAGTATCTTAATTTTTTTATTTCCATTAAAGTTTCTTTAAATTTTTCACGCA
Source organism: Venustoraphidia nigricollis (assembly GCA_034508555.1). Taxonomy (NCBI): domain Eukaryota; kingdom Metazoa; phylum Arthropoda; class Insecta; order Raphidioptera; family Raphidiidae; genus Venustoraphidia; species Venustoraphidia nigricollis. The sequence goes on from JAVRKA010000079.1 coordinate 1,405,065, forward strand.
AGCTGTTTGTTTTTTACTAATGTTTGGTTCAGCTACAATGTAAACTAATATTATTTAATATTGAAAATCTTTGAAGTTATTAAATCTGCTTACAATTCACAATGATGAAAGAACAAATGAAATAGTTAATTTAAATAAATATCAAATAAAAATACAGATTGTTTTGTGGAAACATCGCAGTTTGTTGAGCAGATATTGTTAATTTGTTTTTTAGACAATAGAGAACGGAAGACAAAAATGCTTCAATGTGCAGACTAACGACATTTGTTGTAAGTAAAATAATTGTTAAAAACACACTTAAAAATGCAAAAGTTCGGACATTTGAAAAAAAAATTAAGGTGTGACATCGTCTGCACAAACAGCTATAAACAATAGAATAACAACTGGAGTCGCTAATGACCTTTGTTGTCGAGCGACTATAATTTACATCTCTCCCTTTCTCTAACAAAATAGATAACTAATTATATATTGCCGCGTGCAATTCTAGGACAAAACAGTATTTTTATTTAATTTTATGTCTGACGCTATTATACCTCTTGGTTTCTAATAAAGTAATCATTCTATTCTTCTATTCTATTCTATTGTGGTTTTTTGACAGACGAAGGCACGTCTCTTTCATTTAGTATTACTCGAAAATATTTTTTTCTAAATAGAAATAATCATATTGTTTACCAGACAACATAAAATAGAATCGAATATTTCTTACGTTTATAATAATATTTCATTATTTACAAAACAGAACTTATCAACTACGAAAATTTACGAAATATTTGGTAGAGTATGTTACACAAAGGCAGAAAGTTGAAATTCCTGCACTGCGCGACATGATGCCCTCAATTTCGCCTCGGGCATCATATCGCGAAGTTCAGGGCTTTCAACTTTCTGCCCGTGTGGTGTATACTATTTTCCTTTATACCCGGTCGAAAGTGCGTTTATTATCAAAATTTTTAATTAATTTCAAAAAACAAACAATTACATTCCAGCAGGCAGCTTGTTATGCGACCATACTTAATTTTTGTTCCTTATTTCAACGTTTTTTTCGGATATTCACAATGCATTGGATTTTCTCTGTCTTTCTCTAGTTTACTTATCAGGTATAAAAAAAAAACTCTTTCTTCCCGCTGTTACTTTCTTTCGGCTTGCTGTTACAGATGGCGTGCAAGTAATTACAGCAAAGCATAAATGTTAGACTTTCTGCCTTGAAATCGAAGCCAAAAGTGCGTACTTTTAACCAGATATAAAGAAAACAATATTTCCTTCTGTATCAGTGCAGTTAAAAATGTTTCTATTCTCAGTAAGCTGTAATTTTTTATTTTTTTTATTATTGAAACTAATAGGTGACTATATAAAATCGATTTAGATTTTTGTATTTTCTTATATGAAACGAATTAACTCATAGCTTGTCATGAATTTGGTATTTTTATTTTAAACCATTTTCAATCTACATTGTTATAATAGAAATTCTTTATCACTGAAGTCAATGATATATCTAAATCAAAATACACGGAAAGCTAGTTAAATTACCTAATTTTTATAGCATTAAACGTATACACTAACGAATTTCGAAACTATACTTGGTGAATTGCTATATCAGAAATGAAGTGCAACTGCAATTTTATAGTTAATATTCAATAGAACGTTCCCCAGACAGTCCTATTAATTTGCGCAAACTTTATTGTATTTTGATGCCACGAATAAGCAACATTATTAATGCTGCTGCATTGCTTATTTAGTATACGTAATTGTTATTTCCCTTGAAGCAGACAAAAAAACAATTAAAATACTTGTGTAATAGAGCTTGAAGCATCGAGCACTTACTAAAGTGCTTAAAGCATCAAGCGAAAAGCACTTTTATTTTAAAAAATGCTTAAATCTTAAAATTCAACAAAGTTATGATGCAAATTTTAGACATGAATAATATAATAAATAATAAAAAAATGATTTCAATGCAAACATACAGTTGATAACAATTATGTACTCGTGAAATTAATCATCCCGACTTGGCATAGTCAGTGCTAGGGGTGGATTAATTAATTAATTGATGGGAAAGTTTGGACTTAAACAAACAAGAAATTGATCTCTAACATCAAACGAAATAAAAATTATAAAATATAGACGAAATATGTTTCAATAAACTTTCAAAGTGCTTATTAAAGCATTTGAAATGTTTATTAGGCATTTTTAATTTTCTAATGTTTGCATAGGCAATGATGCAGCTTCTGGTATATCTGGTATAGGTTTTTCAGATTGTCAAAACCACGATTTCTAAAATTTTTAAATCTTTAGTAAAATTAAAGCTAATTAAATAAATATTTACAGTGTACATTTTGATACGATGTCATAAGACAATGTGTGTAAATATCTTCATTTACCATCCTTTTTATATTTTAATAAAATATCCATTTAGAAACATTTTTAATTAATTTATTTTTATTATTAAATATAAAATTGGGTTAAAATATGAATTATTCCATATCACCTGTACATGTTACATGTAATTAGAAAAATATAAATGTTTCAATTATTAGTGTGCTGTTATTTTCTTCAGAAATATATCCTTCGCTCGCATTATTATAAACATTACAGTGAAATCGCTCCTAGCGGGCACCTCGCTTGAACGGACACCTCTTATGGCCGGACATTTTATTTAGAACCAACCACAGATCTATAATTTTGCATGTAAAACGTTCTCCCACGCGGATAGTATAATTTTTCCAGTTGCGCTCTATCACTCACCGTTACGAAGTTAGACGCCTTGGAACTGATGCTCCGTTATCTCTGGAAGATCTAATATCAGATACTTTTTAAATTTGGTATACTGAGAGAAAACGACATTCTAAATTCAATGAGCGCACCCAGAGGTCTGTATTTATTACCGTTTCGGAGATAGAGCCATTCAAAAAATGCTCGTAATAAGAACACATCTTGAAAAGGCAAACTAGGGCTTATTTTAGAATTTAAAAAGTCATTCACTATTAGTCTAAAGCTGTCTAAACCGTTGGAAACCAAAAAATGACTTTTTGATTTTTGACGAAAATCGAGATTTTTTGGACAAAAATGGGAAATCTCTTGGATCCTTTTCATATTCGGTATACCTATAGAAAATGACACGCTGAATTCAACGAGCCCATCCGTTGCGCTCTAACACTCACCGTTTCGAAGTTAGAGCCCTTCGAACTGATTTTCTGGAATCTCTGGAATATCTATCAGATATCTTTTAATTTTGGTACGCAGACAGATAACGACATTCTAAATTCGATGAGCGCACCCAGAGGTCTGTATCTATTAGCGTTTCAGAGATAGAGCCATTCAAAGAATGCTCGTAAAAAGAACACATCTTGAAGAGGCCACCGGACGCAAACTAGGGCTTATTTTTGAATTTCAAATGTCATTCTCTGTCAGTCTAAAGCTGCTTAAGCCGTTGGAAACCAAAAAACGACTTTTTGATTTTTGACGAAAATCGAGATTTTTCACATAGTATAGCCTTAGTTATTTTTTGGACAAAAATGGGAAATCTCTTGGATCCTTTTCATATTCGGTATACGTATAGAAAATGACACGCTGAATTCAACGAGCCCATCCGTTGCGCTCTAACACTCACCGTTTCGAAGTTAGAGCCCTTCGAACTGATTTTCTGGAATCTCTGGAATATCTATCAGATATCTTTTAATTTTGGTACGCAGACAGATAACGACATTCTAAATTCGATGAGCGCACCCAGAGGTCTGTATCTATTAGCGTTTCAGAGATAGAGCCATTCAAAGAATGCTCGTAAAAAGAACACATCTTGAAAAGGCCACCGGACGCAAACTAGGGCTTATTTTAGAATTTAAAAAGTCATTCACTATTAGTCTAAAGCTGTCTAAACCGTTGGAAACCAAAAAATGACTTTTTGATTTTTGACGAAAATCGAGATTTTTCACATAGTATAGCCTTAGTTATTTTTTTGACAAAAATGGGAAATCTCTTGGATCCTTTTCAAATTCGGTATACTTATAGAAAAAGACACGCTGAATTCAACGAGCCCATCCGTTGCGCTCTATCACTCACCGTTTCGAAGTTAGACCCCTACGAACTGATTTTCTGGAAACTCTGGAATTCGCGTATCCGGAGCCTGTTCAAATTTGGTATACAGACAGATAACGGTATTCTAAATTCAATGAACGCACACAGAGGAAGTATCTATTACCGTTTCAGAGCCATTCAAAAAAAATAATAAGATTTGAAAAATTCTTAAAATTTGGCATTTTAGGAATAGGGTATCAGAGACACGAAGAGGTATTTATACTTGTTGGAAAGATTCCGTAGGACTGAAAATTTCTTAAAATTTAGAATTTTAGTAATAGGGCACCAGAAACACGAAAAGGTATTTAATACTCGTTATGTTTGACAGAAAAATGCTCAAAAATTGGCATTTTGGGAGCAGGGCACCAGAAATACGAAAAGGTATTTATACTTGTTTGAAAGATTCTGTTTACGGACTAAAAATTTCCTAAAATTTAGAATTTTAGGAGTAGGGCACCAGAAACACGAAGAGCTATTTATACGGTTAACAATTAGAAAAAAGTTTTTTAATTAGATGTGTTTATTTTCTTATTACCTTACATTATAAAAATTTAGTAATGCAAACATTATTTACAATATTATTCTAAAACAATAATTACAAGATACATAAAATAATATGTCCAATTTGACGCATGGGGGGTCGCGCAGTCAGTTGATTATTCTATACGATTGAAGTATCTGTAACAAAGAAAGAAAAAAATATTTTTTCATGATGACACATATGCATGCATGTTATATTTGGTTTATAGTAGACGCTTCACAGGTAGAGGCTTGATTTAAAATGAAATTGGCACAGGATAAGACGCTGTGTTGTCGAGTGCCTATATCAGAATATATATTTACAATATACAATACGATCAAAGTATATGTAACAAAGAAAGAAAAAGTTATTTTTCCATGACACATAAAATTTACATGCATGTTTTAATATATTGTTGAGACGCTTCATAAGTAAGGTGTTAGCGTTTGAATGTTTGTTTTAAAATGTAACTGGCACAAGATGCTGTGTTGTCGAGTGTCTATATCAGAATATCTCTATTCTATTTACAATATCGATTTTAAGACGTTAAAAATAGAAGTTTTTTTAAAAATTTACGAAGAAATATGACATATTTTCTCAAATAACCGAAATATCAAAAATTTGTTATCCAGCTCCCAGAACTAGTTAAGAGGTATTTCTGCTGTGAATAAAACATAGTACGATTGTAAAAATGCAGTTGCATAAGTCATTTATATACAAAGTGGTTCATAGCACTCTGTCGCGGTTGTGTATTAAAATGTCATCACAGACTATCATCAGATTTATTTTTAATTTGTAATTCGGTACGCTTATAGAAAATACGGACTGTAGATTATAGACGCTCGACAGCAAAGGGCATCAGCGTTTATGTTCATAGAGCAGTCGGAAATTTTAGCATTAAATAAAAGATATTGAAAAACTAAATCATAAAAAAAAAATTAATTTGCATACATGAGACGGAGATCCTGTTACGATTTTGTATTTGAGGATTAGGATTAGAAGGAATGGAAATACATAATATTTTAGAAATTTTTTTTACACAGTCAAAAAAAAATGCTTTCATAGATAATTCTTCGTCAAGAGTTGAACAGGCAGTTGTTGGATTTGGACGAAAGCTTTTGAAGATCCTTTTCGCAGATATTCCTGTCTTCATGTGTGAGTTGGAATTGGTCTCAAAATTGAATTAGTCGAAGGATCAAACCTTCTTTGACTTCTTTTTAGTGAACATCCGGCGTCGAGTCTGCAACAATACAATTTTTACATGAAATAACGGTATTTGATACATTTTTCAGAGTAAAAAAACATTATATGAACTATATTACACAGGTAACAAAACACAAAGAAAGGTTAGGCGTCGTTACTTGCAAATCATTTAACATAGAAAATATCAGTTAAAAAACCTTTAAAAACAAGCTTTTATTAACGTGTACTACAACGAAGAAAATAACAAAGAAACAAATAAAATCATTTTATCATTGCTGACTTGACCAAAAAGTTTTTCACGAGAATTAACTGCACATGTATGCAAAATTTCTAAGTAATAGATCAAATGACTTGCAAGATTTGACCCAAACTCACAGACAGACTGACTGACAAACACGTCAAGTTGAATAAAAGTTGTAATTAACAAGTATTTCAGGAGAAAAGGTAACATCTATAATTTGCTTAGATCCGTCTGCAAAGAGCATTGTCAGTTCAAAATTACTAATTCAAGTAGGTACAAAATATTTTGTAACAATTGACTTTTCGAATTATGTTAATGTGTTTTCTTTTTATTTTTAGCTAAGTCCTGAATTTATTCCAACCTTTTTATTTGCAATGAACCACTGCGTAAAATATTTTTCTTTAATAAACATTGCATTGAATTATTGACTCTGCCTTCAGTGAATAACAATAATTGTATTAGGATTGCAGTTCGAAATAGTCTTACATAATTTCATTATTATTTTTGACTCACTAGCTCGTGCAAAAAATTTTTTTGGGCAACTTACAATAAAATAAGTTTTATATTTTACGATTTATAGCACACAATATTTAACAATTATTTTGATTAAAAATATTGCAGACACAAAATTGAAACTGTTCTGTGAAAAAAAAATGTCAATATGGCGGCAGTTACAATTCACTTAAATAATCAGACACATTATGTAAATCAGTGTTTCGCCCACATTTTATGACAAATATGCGACTCAAAGTGGCTTAATGATAAAGAAAAAATCGCGCTGAATCGAATGAACGCACGCAAGAGTCTTTATCGGTTATTGTTTAGAAGCTATGGCGTTTTAAAAATTTTCAAAAAAGTTAAATTACAGTGTCCCATATCTGTGATTAATAATTAAATTCAATTTAATATAAACTGAGTAATGAAAATATGATTCCAGGCAAACTGAAATACTAAACAATCATTTAATAGGTAAAAACATGCCCTATTTAAGTAATTCTCTCTTTTCTCAGATAAACTAAGTCCAATAACGATAAAAATAACAAGTGAAGACAAGATGTAAGAAATGCACAATGTTAAAAGGTTAAAACCACTTTTTATGTCAGCTTATTGATAATAACCGTAATAAAGTTTTGTCATATTTTATGCGTTATTATTACAACTTTTGTTGTGACAGAATGAACAAGAAATTTATAAAAAAACTGAACATTTTAAATTCTTGATTTACTTTTTCAGTCGGCGCCTATGGAATAAACGCCAGTTATCTAATTACTTATATTTTTGAAATGGGAGTGTTCTAATAAAAGACAATAAATTAAAACCACTCCCACTGTATACCTACTGTCGTCTCAATTTTAATAAAATACGGTAATACAATATTGCATAATTTATAAAAAAAATCGTCTTTCAAATATAATCACAAAAGTATCAGGAGAGCAGCTTTCAGATAGGTATAGTAATATTAACTTTAGGTATAATAATTTTGTACATAAACAATTTTTTTGGATTTTTGCAGACACTAGACATTACACAACTATATAAAAAGTAACTTTAAAGCAGTCTATGTACTTTTCATAAAATTTGTATTGCCGTGACGCAAATGTCATAAGCGTCTATAAATACAAAAAAGCCTGAGATTTTACTAAATAGATTTTTTTTTAATCCAAAAGAAATTGAAATTACAGACAGTGACTCTGCTACTATTTTGTACATGAGCATTGATTCACATAGTGTTACTCACATTTCATTATGAGCGGCAATACATATATTTTAGAAAACTTTTTTAAACGATGAAAAAATACGTCTTGTACATACATATATTCTCCGACAAGAGTCGAACAGGCGATTGTTTGCTTACATGTGTCGCGAAGATCGTTTCTGAAGACCCCAGACGCAGATTCCTATTTTCATCTCTGAGTTGGTCTCAAAATTGTTAGCCAATGGAATCATGTACCAAACTTCTTTTTAGAATACATTGGGTGTTGGACTGCAACAATCAAATGTTTATTTTCAGTATTATGAGACAACGTGTTTTGTACATTTCAAAAATTGAATTATAAAATAACCGTAATAAAACTTTATAACATTTTGTATGTTTTTCTCAAGTACTTTTTAGTGTATTTGCCATATGGCAACATACACTATTGGCGTCGGTCTGATGGCGGGACCTAGGGGTCGGACCAAAATTTCTCGACGTTTCATAACCTCCTAAACACTTTGGCACCATTTTTAAAAATGTTTATATATATATGTGCGGGCTATAACTTTCGAAGGAGTTAATTCATTTTAACGAAATTTGGCACACATGTTGGAATCCATCCCTGCCAGAAGCCTATTTAAAATGGGCGTAATCGGGCCATTTTAAGGATAGTTTTTAGGGGTTGAAAAATGTTTTTGGGCCCCAAAATACCGAATAAATTCTCAGAATCGTTTCAAAATTGACATTTAACCCGTTAATAGCAATTAAAAAGTGTCCCTAAAATTTTAATAAAACCGGCCCAACAGGATCGGACTTACACATTTTTTGAAAACACTAGTTTGCGTATACGAATTTACTTACTGAAGGTCGTATTTAATTTGGTGCAGATGTTGGATTGATAACAATATTTCAACTAATAAAATTATTACTGTAAGGGGTGTATTAAGGGGTTCAATTTTTTTTTATTTTGTCCAAAAACAAACTTAATTTCATTTAATAAAGCCACAATACCTGTATTAGCAAATACACTATATTGTCGGCAGGGTTTTGGCACTGCGACCCGGGTTTTTAATTATTAAATATGTTTTCTTTACGGCTGTAGATAGTGACTTATTTATTGAAGGGTGTATTTAATTCGGTGTAGACGTTAATTGATAATAATATTGCAATTAAGAAAAACAATGTTATTTTAAGGGGTGTATTAAGGAGTCAAATTTTTGATTTTGTCCAAAAACCAACTTAAGTTCGCGTAATCAAGTCACACTGCCTATATAAGCAAATACACTATATTGTCGGCAGGGTTTTGGCACTGCGACCCGGGTTTTTTTTTATTACAACTCATACTTTAGAATGAACAAGTTTATATAAAAATTGGAACATTTTTTTTTGTCGATTATATAGTCTTTAGTGGTACTTTTTTTCCGTGCCGCTGGAATAAACGACAAGTTATGTAATTACTTATATTTTTGAAATGAGAGTGTTCTAATAAAAGTGTACTGTCGTCTCAATTTTAAGTAAGTATACAATATTACATAATTTATAAAAAAAATCGTCTTTCAAATATAATCACAAAAGTATCAGGAGAGCAGTTTTCAGATAGGTATAGTAATATTAACTTTGTAATAATTTTATACATAAACAATTTTTTTAAATTTTTGCAGACACTACACATTACACAACTACATAAAAAGTAAATAAAAGCGTCTCTGTACTTTTCATAAAATTTGTATTATGCCGTGACTCAAATGTCGCAAGCGTCTATACATACAAAAAGCCTGAGATTTGGCTATTAAATAGATTTTTTTTTAATCCAAAAGAAATTGAAATTACAGACAGTGACTCAGTTACTATTTTGTACATGAGCATTGATTCAGTTAGTGTTACTCACAATTCATTATGAGCGGCAATATATGTATTTTAGGAAACTTTTTTAAACGGTCAAAAAATACTAATTGTACATATTACGTATATATTCTCCGACGAGAGTCGAACAGGCGATTGTTGGCTTTACAGGTGACGTGAAGATCATACTCGCAGATTCCCAGTTTCATATCTGAGTTTGGTCAAAACTGTTGGTCAATGGAGTCGTGAACCAAGCTTCGACTTCTTTTTAGAATACACCGAGCGTTGAACCTGCAACAATCAAATGTTTATTTCAATATAAGATAACGTATTTTGTATGGTTCAAGACAGTACAAACAATAAATTATTTAAAAAAACAAGTAACTATTTTGCACAAAAAACTAAATATGTATCAGATCATTTTCAAATTCGTGCTTATACAAAAACCCTCCTTTTTTGAAGTTCGTTAAAAACAACTAGGCCGATTAAAAAAAATTATATGGTATCAATCAGTAAACATTCTAAACAAAATGGTGTCGAATTTTTTCAAATCGACTAGCCACTCGAAAAGTTTTGGCTGAACAAACAAAAAAATATAAACAGTATAAGCTATCTTTTGCTATATTTATAAAGAAACACATTTTTCAAATATAGCATTCTAAACAATGGGTGTTTCTTAACAATTATAGCAAAAGATAGCTATTACACAGTTTATCAAGTCTTACGAACAGCGCCGACCCTGGGGTAGAGCGAGAGGAACGGTCGCTCCAGGTACCAGGTGGCGTCAAAAAGCCAAATGCGAAAACTTTCTTAATGTTAAAGAAGCAGAAGTATAATAACTAAAGCTACTTAATTTAATTTAAATTCAACAAGTGTTGATGTTGCTGAAAAAAAATGTTGTAGTATATAGTAAAGTTTCCCAAAATATGAGTCGCGACCCGGCACCGGGTCATAGAAAAAATTTGTCGAGTCGTGAAAAAAAATGTAAATTTTTTTGTATGAAATAAGCAAACAAATAACATGATTTCTATTAAAAAATAAAATTTGTTTTGTAAATAAATGTTTTTTTTTTCATAAGGTGAATCGCGAAAAATTTTAAAAATTGCGTTCCGGGCCGCGGTCAAAAAAGTTTAGGAAGCGCTAATATATCGTATTCTCTTATGTCCAGGGATGTATTTTACCACATGGACACATTCCCGGAACGGCAGACTTGAGAAGGCGACACAACCAGTCGACCACAGGCGCGATGATGATAAATCGTCAAAATAGTCTTCATGTCGCTTTTGATATATAATCTGCCAGTATCATCACTAACACAATCACACTTTTATATTGTAAATACAACGATTAAACCAATAAAAAACAGTTCTTAAAGAAAATATTGATAAGTCCTGTCACAACATATATTTCGTCACTTCGTATAAAGGGTCACGTAATAAGCAATTGCATAATATAACAATAAAAGCATAGACTAAACATTTGCATCGTAACTCAAAGTAATTTTTACATTTTTTTGTTGAATTTAATTAACATTAGCAACGCAGAGAAAACGAAACTGTAAGAAGGATTGCAAATCGTCTTTGTCCGGTACGCAAATTTTACAAATACATCCCTGGTTAAATCCATTCGACCGATAATTCTATTACTTATTTTTCGAAATAAAATTGGGCAATCTCTCGGATCCTTTTTTTAATGTTTGCTTATAGAAAATGACACGCTGAATTCATCGAGCCCATCCGTTGTGCTGTATCACCTACCGTTTTCAAGTTTGATCCCTTCGAACTGATTTTCTGGAAACTCTAAAATTTGTATGGGAGAGTTTTCAAATTTGGTATACAGACAGATAACGACATTTTAAATTTAATGAGCGCATCCAGAGGTCTGTATCTATTACCGCTTAGGAGATAGAGCCATTCATAAAATATTCGTTAAAAGAACACACCTTGAAAAGGCCACCGATCGCAAACTTGAGCTTATTTTTTAATTTAAAATGTCATTTTCTATTAGTTTAAATCTGTCTAAACCATTGGAAACCAAAAAACGACTTTTTTGACGAAAATCTAGATTTTCCCATAGTTATTATTCCTTTAGTTATTTTTTTGAAAAAGATGAAAATCTCAAACACGTTTCTCGTATCTGTAGGAAATAAAATGATGAAACCAATAAATGAACTAATATCCAATTACTAAAGAAAGTATATTCAAATCAGCAATACAATCAATGAACTACGTCTTGTCTCAGCAATGAATGCCACTGCATTCGCTTACAATCTTTACAATATCAATGTACGCAGCTTACATAACATAAAACATTACACAATTTGTTTATTTTATTTATTTATTTATTTATTTATTCCTTTTTCTTTTAACGTGCGTTTTAATAATAAAAATAAAAGAATAGTAACTTCTTACCACAACAGATTTATTCAGTGGATGTACATTTCGAGAGCGAAGCTCCCATCTTCAGCAAAACACTAAGCTGAATGTACATCCACTGAATAAATCTGTTGTGGTAAGAAGTTATTATGCTTTTATTTTTATTGTTCCAACCACAGTGCTCTTTATATTTATATGTACATTTTATTCATATAAACAATTGTTAGAATTTTCCCACCAAACTTAATAAGCCAGTGCTAGGGTGAAAGCACAATGTGTTTCGTTTTTCTGATGATCGAACACATTTTATATTCAATAAATGTAACCATAAATAAAAGAATTATCAATACAGAATAAACAAAAGGAAAAATATACAATTTAAGTGATCTTACAGAGATCTGTTGATTCATCCAACGATGTCTGCGATCCGTGTGCTAACGTCTTCGAGTAGTCATTCCGTTATAAGTTTACAGAAGCTTTTTATGTTTGCGATATTTTTATACTCCATTGGTAATAAATTATATAGGAATGTAATGTGTTTGTGTTCAAAGGTCTTCGACATTTTGGAAACTTGGTGAAGATTTATGGATTGTGCTCGGATTTGATGGGAATGGCTGACTGGATTCATAAATTCTGGATTTCGATGCGCAAACATGAGTAGTGTCTTAGGGTATAACAGCTGCATATTCAGAACTCCAAAATCCCTGAATAAATCAGAGGAAGGATAACGGAAGGGCTTACGAAGTATAATTCGTAAAACGGTTTTTTTTGGGTATATTCATAGAACAATATTGAATAACATTCGTTTAAATACTATAGATCAATCATTTGTTTACATTTCCTTTTCAAATTCGGTTTGCTTATATAGAAAATGATACGCTGAATTCAACGAGCCCATCCGTTACGCTGTATCACTCACCGTTTTGAAGTTAAACTCTTTCGAACTGAATTTCTGGAAACCGACAATGGGACGGACCGATAATCGGATGGACCGATAATTGGTCGGACCGACAATCGAACGTACCGACAAAAGGACGAACTGGCAATCAGTCGGATCGACAATTGGACGGACCAACAGTCGGTCCAGTCGATTATCGGTCCGCCCAAATACGTAATAAATTTCAATTACATACAAACTTTAAAAACTGTATAGACGTACAGAATTTTATTGTCGTACTTCCGGCTTTTTGTTACGTAACGTGAATCAAGGCCCCATAGACATAAGGAAACGAACTAACTGAGTAACCCCCACCCCCCTTCTCACCTACGTTACGTAATTTATTGATGACCCCTAATCCTAGCTTTGAAAGAATCGACTCTAGCGAAAACATCTGAGAGTCAAGCTTATCGCAGTGTAATATTTATTGAATTTCGTTTCATTCAAACATGTTCAACACCGGAATTTTCTTCTTCACTGTCTTTAGTTTCAACAATTAAACTTTGTTCTGCTGGATTATTTTCTTTTTTCTGCTGCAGAAAATCATAACGATGTTTTTCAGGAAATGTTAACTGAACAGGTCTTGGAAAAGTATTTTCTGAAGAAAACGATACACATAGAAAAACAATAGTGCTCACACAGAATGGGAATGATAATTCTGATACTGAACTGTCGCTCAAACCTGCAAACAAAACAATAATATTAAAAAAACTCCGGTCGCATTGCCAACCCTGCAGACAACATAGTGTATTTGCTAATACAGGCAGCGGAGCTTTAATATGTAAATTTATGTTTGTCTTTAGACAAAATAAAAATTTTAACTCCTTAATATTACATCCCTCAAGATACTATTTTTTTTTCTTAAGTATATGGTGCACACGATGTTAGTTTTCGTACTAGTTCGGTTGATCGGAGTCCTAATGGCAGTCTTGCATGCTATGCTGCTGGATCGATGGGTAGATGGATAAGGAATTTTGATTTTTTTTCAATATTCCGAAATATTTCAAAAAATTACTTAATTCAAATTTTAAAAAATTTCTACTTGGATAAATCCGTCACTGTTTGGGAAACATATTTTTTCAAGTGCATCATGTGACGTATCAAATGAAAGGGTTCGTTATGAGAAAAACAGTCTAAGATCCGAAGAGAGCTCGTCCTTCACCGATCTGTTTACCGGACGAAAAGTATATTTTACCAGAAAAAAGTAGGCAATCCCACTTTTGCGTGTTCCTTATGGTTCATAATTTCGATTTATATTACATTCGTGTGGTTAACAAAAGAGTAAAGCATGGACAAAAAATGTTGTTAGATATAGTTTTTTTTTTTTTAATTAAGGATATCCATTATCATAATATTTTAAGACGCAACCCAATCGCGATTTATTTTCTTCTAGATAATAATTGATAAAATATACTTTTCGTTTGGTAAACAGATCTGTAAAGGTCAGGTTCTCTTCAGATCCTGTCCTACAATATATTTTTTTTTTTATAATTTTAAGTACGTAGTTTAAAAGATATTAAATAAAATATGCGAAATTCGATTCCCACTCTTATCTTCAAAACTACTGAGCCTAAAATTTTGAAAAACACAGGAAATATAGTTTATATGAAAACCTAAACGAAAATCCTAAGTTTTCACATGAAAAACGCATTAGTACGGAACGCTTTCCACGGACCACGCGTGAGTGGGCTCGCATCTGACCGTTTTTCTTCTTTGTCTTACCTAATCGCATTAATTGCTGTACAACCACACTGAACAGTACTGACACGACGGTCGCCATTGCCGTCTGCCACGTCCAGACATAGAAGAATCCGCCTAACGCTGCCCCACACAAAAACCCATTGTAACCCCACACTCCATCGTACACTGTGTCATATGGATACTGCGCAAATATCGAGCCTGTCAGGGTACCAAGTATTGCACCTATGCAGCAAGAGCTACACATGATTGGAGAATAGATAACAATTGCAAGATAGATAACAGTTGACAGCGGAATGTTGAGCATACCATACACCTGGGATGATGATGAAATCATACCGGAAAACGTCTAAAAAAGATAATAAACATTGAAACATTAAAGATAAAATCATTTGAGACTCTTTTTCGATTTTTTGTGCACCACTCTCGGAATCTTCATTCTAGCATTGAAGCAACTGCGGGGTAATGACTCTGGTAAAAATAATCCGATCGGTAAACTTTTAACAGTTTGTATTAAAACAAAATTACCTTTCCCCAATCAAGATTTCCGGTTCTCTGTTGGATCAGTATATCATTATCATTTGGGTATTTACCGTCCATATTTTGATAGTCGCCAAGTACCTCATTTTGTTCGTATTCACCGTTACTACTACCGACTGAATAACTCTTGGATAAATCTTTGTTTTTATTCTGTTTATTTCTAGTGTTGCCCTCCAGAGCAACTTCTCTTCGCAACCGCAACTTATTGTTCACAAAGCCGGCGTTGTCACTTAGATTCTAAAATAGGTTCAGGAACCATTAAAAAACCTTTACGTACGAATGAAATAAAACTTCTTTGGCGTGGTGGCACAATTTATGTCAATAAGCTAGAAAATTTTACAATTGTGCGGTCATCTATTAACTACAAGTTTCAACAGTTACCGTTAGAAAAAGGTCTGAGATCGCGCCTAAAAAAGTTTTACTTCAAAAACTAAGAGACGAACAGCTTGGGTTGTTTTAAAACAGTAAATAAAAATATTGAATAAACGAAATTAGTATGAACTTCTCATTAAATTAATATCAAAACAATGTCTCGCCTCTTTATTGAAATCCCAGCTCCACGCTTGGGTCGAGGAGGCAGAAGAGTTTACTTGTAGAGCGTTTATTGTTGGTTGAACCACGCACAGAACAAATATGTAATGCGTGATTACAAACGGAATGGTCAAGTTAGGTAGAGACCATTTAGACAATAAACCGCCTATAGCTGCTGTTAAATATACACTGAAACATAACGTTAAAAAATAGAAACAGATTTAAGTTTTAACCATACATAATAATATACATTATAAATACTTACCAAATCATGCTAGCAAATACAAACGATGCGAGAATTTTAAAACTGTAAAATTCAAACAGTACAGTACTCCCATATATTCCCAGCAAAACTGAATTAAATGCTGTTAGACCAGCAGAAACAGCTTCTGGGGGCTGACGGATTAGCTTAAAACAAAAACACGTTACTTGAATAATAATATGAAAACGAATAAGTGAGTCTCGTTCACGTAAGCTCGCGGGAGATGTAAAACTTCTTTAATCATAGAACGCTTTGGGAGTTTTAGGAGTTTGAATTGACTATCCTGACTGCAGTATCAAGTCATTGTTGTCAGATTATTGTATTGTCATCGATACTACATAAGTACGTAAAATAAAAGTAATAGATAAAGTGAAAGTGGTTCAAAATCGACTTGCAAGTTTTGATCCAAACTGACAGACTGACTGACAAACATGTTACGCTGCATAGTGAATTGACTATGTTGACTGCAACATGAGGTCCCGGTTATCAGATTGTTTTATTGTCATCAATACTACATAAGTATTCAAAATTTCAAAGTAATAGACCAAGTGGAAGTGACTCCAAAATCGATTTGCAAGATTTGACCCAAACTAACTGACTGGAAAACACATGATGTTGAATAAAAGTTTGTAATAAAAACAGTAAAATTATCCAATTAAACATATTTAGCTTCATCTAGGTATAGTTACTATATAGACCGTGGTTAATTAGAAAAGTTTAGTAATTGCCTTTATAGCTACACTACTTACAGTTGAAAAGGCTATTGCCACAGAGCCTGCTATGACACCACCAAGTGCTTGATTTGGAAATGTTATGGCCATTGCTAATAAAATTAAAAATCCGCTGAAGGGATTGTTCGCCAGTACAACCTGTTTAAATAAACACCATTCAACATATTTGCAGTTTTTTTAAGGTAACTGATCTCTTAGACTGTAAACAAGCTTTTGCTCTTTATAAGCACATATTAAATTTAGTGATTTCAAGGCACGGTAACGACAGAAACCCCTATAATGATAATATAATAACAAAAGAGAGACGTTGTGTTTAGTTGTGTTTCACGCTTAAACGGCTCAGCAGAATTCAATGAAATTTTGAATATACATAATATACAGCCTGACTTAGGTTATACGCTATGTATCATTGCGATACTCGCCCCGATAAAGGCCCGGGTGCTGTCCATTTTAATTTGAGAAATCTGTATAAAATACCTACATATTATTAAATAGTGATATTAGAAAAAATATATTTTCAAAGAATGCCACCGTCGGGATTCAAATCCATTTTTGAGACATCAGCATTGCATATAATTAGAAAGCCTTCGAAACTTCTTACTGTAGAATGTTGATATGGAGTAGTAATTTTTTTCTTTTTTTGTGCTAGCTAATTTTAACATTTTTATTTACTTTATAAACTACCTAAATGTAGAGCGTTGCGATCCAGTTTTTATATTTGTAAAACTTCTAGGACGGAATCCGAATTAGCTTTTATCTTGGATCCCTAAGCTAATTCGGATTCCGTCCTAGAAGTTTTACATTTTTATTTACCTGACCGAACCCTCGTAGAAGTGCATCTGCAAATTTAAGTACAACCCAAGACGACTTGATTTCTTTTGTAGCCAAATACCTTGACAGAGAACTGCAATCTCCTACAAACGGTAGCCATTTGCGGCTCTGTAAGCGAAACAAGAAATGATTTAACATTTTAAAAAATGAATTTTAATTCTGATAAAGGTCACATACCGATTTGTGATTACGATCAATTAAAACACTTTTAACGGACATATTTAAATAGCTTGTTACTATTTTGCGATATCAGTATTAATACATACACTTCTTAATTAAAAATTAAATGCTTCTTATTAAAAATGCGCACATTTAAATTTAAAATTTATACTTTATTTTTGGTCTTCAAAATAACAGCACATTTCGTTAAATTAGCTTATCTTAAATAATTTGAAAATGGAGAAACGAAGTAATCTTGAAAAAACAATAATTTATACCATCTCAAAAACGGAAATTATAAAAAATACGTTAATATCGGCTAAAATCTGCGAATCACGTGTATTTGTACTTTTGAATTTTCAACCACTTTCCGATTTAGATGAAATTTTGCCCACATGTGTAGTTCCAATGACAATCAATATTATGGAAACTATAGTTGACCGGTCCGGTTTCGTCCGGATGCAATCCGCACTTTTGAATTTTCACCCACTTCCCGTTAACCGATTGAATTGAAATTTTACACACAGATGTAGTTTCGATGGCAATACATTAATTTGAAAACTAGTTGACCGACCCGGCTCTTCTCTGAATGCAAATCGTGCTTCTCGGTGAGCTCGTGACTTGAAACTTTAAAATTTCACACACAGAAGACTAAAAAGTAGAAAATAACAATTTAAATAAAAACAACTTTTAATATATCACGTTTTTAAAACCGACTAAAAAGTATAAAATTATTTCTCGTAGTCCATTTTAAAAGCGCTGGTTATAATTTATTAATCACAACCCACACATTACTGGCTAGAAAAAATTATTTTAGACTTTTTAGTCGATTTTAATTAATTCAATTAATATTTTAATAGCAAAAAATTTATTTAAAACAAGTTTACATTTGAAATGAGTCAATGACACCGATTAAATTTATTGAAATATTAAATTTTATATTTTTTTTTTAACACGTCCTGGAAGAATATATGAGGTAAGATTAGTCCTGCTGTTGCGTTGATTTGTTTCTATTGGGCACATAATAGGTAGGGTACTCAAGGAACTTAGCTAGGTACTTAATAGAATTAGCGTATCAATATTTACACTGTCGCGTTATAAATTATCGGAGACATGTAAATATAATTTGTTCTACTTTATAGTCGATATTGACAATTATTGCATAGCTTCTTCTTCATCCAGTGATGTTTCACTCCTTCTATGATCAGTGATCAATGACAAATTTACCTATAGGCAGATTTGGGGGACTACACCACAATCAGTATTGGATTTGATAAGTCAAGGCCAACGGGTACAAAGGCTGTGGGGGTCCCCGTGTATCAAGATTGGATGAATATTTGGATAATTATTAATAATATACTACACCGTAAGAGCATAACATAATATCCGAGCCGAAGCCGAGGGCATCATGTGTCGCATAGTGCAGGACTTTCAACTTTCTGGCCGCGTATGATGTATATTATTTTTCTTCATACCATGCCGAAAGTAGGTACTTTCGTATCAGTGTGCATGAGAAAACTGTTTCGGCCCGCCGGTACAGACGATATGCGAATAATTCCAGCAGTGCAATACATGTTAGACTTTCTACTTTAAAATCGAAGCAGAAAGTGCGTACTTTCGGCATGGTATGAAGAAAAAAAACTTCATTAGTTCCTATCTAGAAAGCCAAAGTAAAGCTTGAAAATGGAATTTTTTTGAATAAAAATAGCCACTTTTCACTTCATATTCAGCATATTTTTAATAGTTGTGAAGCAAACTTCACTTGTATTATGTTAAATAAATAATAAGTCTTAAATTTTCAAAAATCAACTTTTATTGCAAATATCAACACTTGTTGAATTTAAATTAAATTTCAATCAAAATTTTATTTTGCGCTGAAAATTGTTTTTCGCATTTGACTTTATGGTGCTCCTAGCTATCTTCTCGCCCTACTCCAGGGCCGGCGCTGCTTGTTGAGCTGAAACATTATTTGAAAAGGACTCTCTGTCTAATTGTATACAAAAAAAATGGAGACGGTTTTGTTTAAAAATGTTTTTATTTTGTAATTGTAACATTAAAATATTTATTGCATTTTAAAAGTATTGTTGCAAGTATTTACTTAATATAATTAGGTATAAAATTTATACATATTTTGAAATGTCTGTATTTCAACTGCAGATATAATTTGGACTCAATAACATCACTAATAATAGAATTAATATAATAAAGATAAATATTAAATATAAGTTACGGTACGTAACTATGCAATACTTGCACTAGTAATACAAATTAACTCAAAGAACACGCAATACTAACAATTTGCTATCGATATATTCGATACCAATTAATCCATATATGTTATACACAAGAAAATCTCGTCAATTACTTAGGAAAAACTGAAAAGATATTCATTCGCTAGAGACGGACAAATGAGAAACGTAATACAGATGGCAGCAGTTATATAGTCACTTAAGTTATCATCAATTTTCCTACAGAAAAACGGACGAGATGGCAATTTTTCAGAGATGGGTACATGAGAAACGCAGTACAGATGGCAGCAGGCATATAGCCACTTAAGGCTGTCGGAACGTTCCGAATTTAAGCCACACTACGAAACTAAAAAATGTTGTCGCAATGGTGCCGCTGTCAGTTGATTACTCTAAATTTTGGAGATTTAAAAAACTTTTCCGAAAAAGGAAAAGTCACTTTAGATTTGTGATGGAACGATTTTGTGAAATAAGTACGAATAAGGTCGCTGTGTGACATTGAAAACGCGTGCTTTTTGGCACAATTAATGACAACTTTTTCTAATAAATCGTACATAAATTACAAAAGTAGACCATTAGAGACCTAGATTAGTCCTTTATCTATATTATCGAGGAAGAATTTTTGCAAAATGTTGACGAATAAGTCTACAATCAGCTGTCGGCCGAAGCCCTATTTTTGGCTTAAATTCAAAGCGTTCCAACACCCGTAAGTTATTATTTTCCCAAACTTTTTTGACCGCGGTCCGGAACAAGATTTTAAAATTTTTTTGCGACTCACCTTATGAAAAAAAATCATGCATGTATTTACAAAACAATTTTTATTTTTTAATAGAAATCAAGTTATTTGTTTGCTTATTTCATACACAAAAATTTACAGTTTTTTTCGCGACCCGACAAAATTTTTCTACGAGTTGGTACCGAGTCGCGACCCACACTTTGGGAAACGTTGGTCTAGGGGTAATGGCAATCTTCCCGCATTCCTCTTACCGTCCCATCTATATGCGTCAAAATAGGTAGAACTCTATTTTAAATATGACATATCGTAGACTCCTTCATTTTTATTTATTTTTATTCCGTTTGCTAAAAAACGATGCACCTAAATATTTAACCAGTAGGCTGATAAAGCGTTCAAATCCGTATCAGATTAGGTCTACTACGTTTGAGATTCCACCACATACTACACCAAATTTTAAAAAATCATTCTCGTATTTAGCTCCTAAATTATTAAATGACCTTCATGACATAGTTCCTTGTCACGAAAGCAATATTAATGTATCTCAAATTCAAAAATTTCTATTAAACGAGCAGCTAAATCATTGGCCAATCTAGGTAATTACTTTACTTTACTTCCATATTACTGTTTGAGTTGTATCTATAGACTGTAATAATTTGTATGTATATATTTTTGTAATAAGGACAGATGGAAGATCATTCCGCTGAATGAATCTGATCCTATTGCTTTGGCAATAAATATATCTAATATCTTCTGTTACATTAAACGTGCGGTTGTTTTGTAATAATTTAATGTCAACGTTATAAAGGTGAATATTTATTGTGTACACCTCTCAGTAATGTAGATGTTTACACAGCAAACATCGTTTTTTTGTCCTGATAAGTAAATATCAAAAATGGCGACACACTAACACACACGTAAAATAGCAGTGTGTAGTGCAGATATTGAAAGGGGAACGTCAAATCGGAAAGAGTCGACTAAACGCGAAACTGGCCGAATGGAATGTCGCGTTTTGCATTCTAAACATTTTCACTCCCATCCAAGCGCACCACTAAACGTTTCACATCAAAGCGTATGAAATTTTCAGGTTTGATTCAAAAGCTTATTAAACACGGTTTTACATACGAATCTTGTTAGGCGCTGATGACCTCACATGTTGAGCGTCTATAATCTACAATCTCTCTCTTTGAACCTTGGCACCTTGCACTGGACCCAATATCAACAATCGTGTAGATTTTGACGTGAATACAATCTAGAGTGCGAGCGGGGGAATCCCCACCAGCGTTCTATGTAGTTACGAGCTCGGTTTGTTAAAGTTATATATTTTATGTGCCGTTTTTAGTTTTGAAATTAATGTTCGACTAATCGTGCTTGCACTCCAAGGCTAGTAGAGTATTATAGGTTGGGCGTAAGAGGCTCTATGTGATCACGTCTGTGATTGGCTGAACCGATTGCTTGTCATTCGAAACCCTTAGCTTGATTATTAAATTATAATGAGCGTTTGACAGTTGGGTAAAAGATCTCAAGGTTTACTACCACCGCCCCTCTCTTTCGTCTCGTCATGTCACACTTTCAACAATGTTAACGCCCAACCTATAGTATTCTAATACTGTATCCATTTAAAAAACGAGATCAGGTCAAAACCTTGACAGGGCAGGGCCCAGCAAATTTTGAATCCGAACCAGTATGAGAAGGTTTCTGGGCAATTTGCCCAGTATAATCTGACCTAAATCCGGTTCTGGATATTTAAGTAGATTTTCCGTTATTGTTTCTTGAAAAAATATGACGGAATCGACGAGATTTTCTTGAAATATTTAATTTAATGCAGTTAATACTGTTTTCTGTTATTAGTTCCTATTGGCTGCATTATAATGTTTCCTATTTAACACAAATGACAGGGTTAAGAACAACAACACACAAAAAAGTAAAAAGAAATAATTTTAAACAAATAGGTACAGGGAACCAGTAAGATTTTGCATAAAATACAAGGTCAATACAATATGAAGTAGTTGAAATCTTCTCACTTAAAATGGCTTTCATCTAAATCTATATTTTTTGTTTTTAATCGACCTTGGTTTTAAAACCTAAACAATTCACTATCAACAAATAAAATTTTGAATGTTGCCGTAATTTATGACATCACATATTTAACAATTAAGATGTTTTGTTTACACAAAATCTTACTGCAGTCAAATATTTGAATATTGCATTACAAAAAATGACATTTTTAATGAAGAATGAAAAACAATTGTTCTTTTTAAATAACGGAAAATCAGTTATGCACAGTTAAAATAAAAACACTGATTGATAATCGATTCTTACCAATTTTCACTGAAGTATATATCACGAGTTACACTTTCTCTGAAATAATTCTAACAAAACTTTTTGCAAATTTAAATTTTGTACGAAAAAAGTTGGAATTTACTTTGTTGTTATTTATACAATAACTTTTGACACTTGACTAAACTTTTGAATATTGAAAAAATATTAATTTTAACCACACATAACTGCATAATGTTGCAAGGAGCATAGCAAAGTTGAATAATTATTATAAATTACGTAAGTTGCATGACTGCTACATTCCAAGGTCATTACATAAAAAAGGTCACCTTGTTAATGAATGACGTCAGCTGAGAGACCGTTCAAAGTTTTTATCAAACCGCGCAATAAAAAAATTGACAGTCCACTGGAAAACGTCTTCCAACGGAATGACCTTGACTACATTCAACATTTAAGTGAAACCAATGTTATTAGATACAGAGGTGACCTCGTTCCGTTGAATAGTAGTAGGACGATGTTAGTTGATGACCTCTTGTGCGGCACCTTGCCGATTTGACAAACGAAAAACAGTGACACAAATAAGTGACGATGGAAACTCAATATAAAAAACCGAATTTTATTATCTACTGTCAAAATAGTAGTTTTTATATCTAGAATGCAATGAAGTTTATTATGTACGAGCTGTGAATTATTAATATACATAAGAAGTCTCACTTCGGCCGCGAATAGAAAATATATGTTTTATATTCCATGAGGATGTACTTATTGTTCGAAACGATCGTCGAAAAATAATTTAATAATATTTTTGTAGAATTTTCAAGTGTTTTTATTTCTCTGTTATTATATTTTTTCGTAGTCGAGTTGCAGTTTTTAGACTTTAAATTTTTTTATATTATTGCTATGCTGTGCTCCTGCAAATCTAGACAACAATATCAAAATTAAAATAAACACAGTAATTGTATTCTGATCTAAATTATTATTTTACAACACTTGTTTATGAAACAATAAAACACTTAATCCTTTCCGGCCCGATTATGTCAATTTAAGCGATCTGTTTATGTCGATATTATGTTATGATTGCGCGAAGCTCTGCTGTGCTGCCGCTAGCAAAGCTGACGATGAAAACATCGTTGCAATAAAAATCTAATTCATTGTAAGTTCGTAAGCATTATTGGTTGAGATCTATGAAAACGTATCACGGTTAAACGATTGATTTATAGATGCTCGACAGCTAAGCTTATCAGCATCTGTATGCTCAAATGAAATTTCGTAATCACTTGAAATTTGTTACTACCGAAATCTACTCTGATACCAATGAGTTGTAGATATGGAATAATAGCCCAAGAGCTATTAAGCATTTTTAGGTAGGTATTTGAGGCACTGTAAAAATTTGTAACTCTTTAGTAATATCCGAATACAAAAACACAGACCTGCCTGAAGGGTAGCGGGACTTAACTGACTTATCAAAGATATTGATCGCCTGGCAGGTAAAATGTCCCACCGAAACGACCTGTCAATTTTTAGTTACCAATATTATTCTGCTTAAATTTCAACGTGCCTCAAATATATTTTTTAAGTCTTAAAAAATATAATTTTGCAGACACCTGGCTTAAAAAATTTGGCTGTTTTATTTTTCATCTCCTTAATTACTTTTCAAGGTATTAAAATTTCAAAATGCCTCAAGGATCTTTTATTGCGCAAAAATTTAAAAATCGGTTAAAGCTGTTAAGCCACGTCTGTGTTTTTGTATTCGGATATTACTAAAGTGTTATTTGTACAAATTTTCACAGTGTCTCAAATACCTACCCAAACATGCTTAATAGCGCTCCTGCTATAATAGTCTGGGCTACGCGAGCAAACTGAAATAATGATAATTCCATCTTTGTTCAACAGCATACAACAAGATGGGCCAGAAAGAGACATACGTACACCGTGTTTATCGTTTTCTTTTTCCAGTCGGTTTTTATGCGCAGTGGTGCATTATCACTCCAGCTTAATGTCTGTAAGTGGTGACTCCGTTAGCGGCGACACAGCGGCCCTCAGCAAAATATATCATAATACCGTAACAGTTTAAACTTTTTTTATTACTGAGACGTGAACTTTTAATCGACATTTTTCCCCTTTTCTCTGATTTTTAAGTAATTTTCGTGACTTATTAGGATCTAAGGATTTTTCTAAAATTCCTCAAAAAAATATTTATGCATGTTTGAAACTCATTTGGTTAACTTTTAAATTACACTTGCATTCTGTATTAAGGTTATTGAGAACCAGCTGTTCAATATACTACCTTTTTCACCAGCACAGCTGTATCTTACGAGATGTGTGTATGCATGTAAAATGCATTTAGTCACGTTTCGGAAATCTCTAATTTCTATTAAAAATCTTATTCAATTCATCTTTAAAGTTCAATTCCAGATATATGTTATAATAGAAAACAATATCACGGGTAATTGGAATAAAAATAAATCAATTTAAACACTCATTGATTGCAACGTTTCGTCTTTATTTAATTAAGACTTCTTTCATAGTTTAATTATCATTTAAACATATTGAGATTAGTCACACCAATGCTTCTTTTTAGTAAATTATTTTTATTATATGTATGTTAATTTTTGTAAAATTTTTTCAGAAGCTTGAAAAAGTCTTAATTAAACAAAGACGAAACGTTGCAATCAATGAGTGTTTAAATTGATTTATTTTTATTCCAATTACCCGTGATATTGTTTTCTATCTTATTCAATCTTTGATCAAGGCTTCAAAATAAACTAGAAACCTGTACCATTCTTCCCATATAATTTTTACCCAAGTTTTTATAGTTTATTTGATTTGAATAAACGATTTGAAATCAGATAAAAACGAGAAAATTAGCGTAAGTTTTACACAACATTTTGTACAGAAAAAATTAAATTTGAAAAAACTTATTGAGCAAGCCAAATTTGTCAGTATTTTTAACAAAGTTTGTAAAGAAAAAGCTTCAAAATGTTAATTTACCTTACCGTAATTCAGAATCTCGTGATGTGCTGTAAAGAAATATTGACGAATACCACGGTTTCTGATTCAAGTTTTAGGGCAAAAATATATGTTTTTAGAAATTTTTAAGCGACAAGCCAAATTTTGTGAATCTTGTTGCTTATCTATAGCTAATAAAAACAGTAATAAAATGAATTTTGCGACCCCAGTTCGAAATTTCCCGAGAGCACATTTTACAATCTGAGGGATCAGTAAATATTCGGGGACTTGTAAGTAAACCTGATGTAAACAATCCTTTTAGAAAACCAATGAAAGCATAATATATTGATAATATTGTAAATTGTTCATTAAGTTTATCTTAATTTGTAATCTCCTAATTAATATGCATCAACAAATTTGACGCATGGACCTTTAATTCTGGAAACGTCGATTAAAAATCTTTGTACAAGTTTCTTCATAAACAGTCGCTTTTAAAGGACCTTTGACATTGAAATTTTTTATAACATAACAGAAATAAACGCAAAATATGAAACAGGGCAATACAAAACTATCTTTATTCTATATTGGACCGTTTAATTAGGCCACGATTTCCATTCAAAACAATGGAAATACCAAAAAGTATATTCTTATCTAACTACATTCTAGACCCTGATTTGAATTGATTTATTTTAATTGTTTTCGATCAATTAAATTAACCCTTTACAGTGATTTTTTCGTAATATTTTTACTTTTATGTTACGCATTTAAACACGCTTTTATTACCTTCATCCGTGTGTATGTAGCAATATGATGGAATCTTTCAACGTAATTTCTAGCGACTTCTGGACGTCCGGTTGATTAAAAAATTTGCACACGTATTAAGGACTGATGGCAATACAATAATTTGATAATTTTGTCCTAATGTCCTGACCAGGATCATCAGGATATAAATATGATATATCAAAAAATCGCGTCTTCTGGTTATTATTACATTTAAGTTCGTTTTAAGACTAAAAAAATAAGTAATAGTTAAAAAAAACTAAAAAACACGCGTTTATCACGCACTAAAAATTATACAATAATGACTAATTCAAAAAGTGTGGAGCACTTCCTCTAAAATAATTATAATTTTTAGTGCGTGATAAAAGCGTGTTTTTTAGTTTTTTTAAACTGTTATTTTTTCAAATAAATTTGCTAATCCAAAAGATGAAAAGTATTCGGAAATTTACAGTACTTAAAGGAAAAATAAACGTTTAATTTTAAAATATGCTTTTGGTAATTGATAGGATGTTAATTATTCTTCTTCTATTAAAACTATGATTAATAAGTGTAGATATAAATTATATAAGTACTTTAATAAGATTTAAAACAAATGAAAAAGACTACTTGACTTATATTTTTGTTTCAACAAAATATTTTCGCTCAATAATGCTATGAAACGGTTTTAATTGTTGGCTTTATTGTTAAGAATTTATAACATAACCTTACACTTTTACGAGATCATTAACATTGACTTTCTTCATTTCATATCACTTAAAAGGGTTAATTTGGGCTGGAAAGAGTTAAAGAAATATTTGTTCATTAAAATTTAACAACTTACAGAAACGTTTTTCTTTTTTATTTTAATAGATTTATTTAATGTTCATATAATTTATTATAGCATTACTATAAAAAAGTAACACGTTTAAAAAGGAAGAAGAAAAAAAACGTATTAGATGAATATTTCAAATTTCTAAACAGTCCTTTTTTTATGCATTGCACAATCATAATGGCAGTGACAGAAACGTATAGCTTATCTGTGGCACAAAAGACTTTCAAAAAAGTTTCACTTACGGTTTTCTACATTAGGCTGACTTCTATACCGAACACTCAAACGCAAACAAAAGAATAAAAACAAAAAACACTAAATATCACGCTCTAAAACGTTGTCTTTTGTTATCTGTTATTTGATCATTTTAATCGTTTACTGAACACGATATGTTTAAAAATATGTATGAAACAACCCCGTCGAGTCGTTAACTGTTTGATAGCGATTAGCACGATGTTAGAAAGAAAAAACGCTAGACGCATAACCATCAATGTGACATCACACTGAATTTAAATGAAACTGTCTCTCAATTTATGTAACCAGTCCTGGATTTACACTAGGGGCGCTCGGAGCTGCAAATTTCGGAGGCTGAGAAAAATAATTTTCTTTGAGTTATCAAAAATGCTTTAAAAAGTGTAATCGTGTTGAAAACATCTTCAATTTATAATAAATAAAATTATTAGGAGTCTGTTTAAATTATAAACAATGTAGTTTCAACAACAAAATTTTGAAAAAGTTTAAGTGTCTCGAATTTTATAAATTGTCCGCTGCAAAATTTACAGAACTCTATTTCCCATATTCTCTCCTTCACCAGGACTGCGAAAAATCAATGGTCGTGTTCGTTGGCATTTTTTGCGTCCATTTTTATTTATTGCGCCTGCGCAAAAAACGGGAATTGTGTTTCTTTATGTGCAAACTTCTAAACAACTTGACCAAAAAAATAAATAATATTAATATTATTTATTTTTTGCTTCATCTGTCAAGTTGTTTACGAGTTTGAACATAAATTAATACAATTTCCTGTTTTTTTTGCGCATGCGCAATAAATAAAAATGGACGCAAAAAATGCCAACGAACACGACCATTGACCTTTACTGTAACTTCTTCGTTTAATGAACGAATAAGTTGTGGAAAGGTCCGATAGAAAAAACTGTAAATATAAATTGTAACAGTATTCGTTTAGACTCATTGTGCACCGATAGTAATGCTGTATATAGAATATATTTTCTTTCATGATCGGTTTAATATTCTATGCATAATCATCGACATAGAGACATTTTTTTTAATAGTGTCCACTACGTCCGAAACGATTATAAATACACAGAACATTACGTATTTAAAACTTATCTACGCCCAAAATACAATATAACTACTTTAAATTTGTAAAACGGAGCATAAACAAAGTAATGTGGATTTCGTAATACGCTTATTACGACGAAAGCGCTGTTTCGTAGATAAAATAAGCAGCACTGATCATTTTGTCTCGACCAAGAGCCAAGTTGACTCTCGGTCGAGAGAAGGTTCAAATTTTAAGTGTCTAATATAAAATTAGCCATCGGAGGATACGGAATACTGTTACAAATGTATCTTATTAAAGAGGTGTTGATTGTTTAGAAATGTGTCACTGTAGAATAATTGGTAATTCAGCCGCCGCGATAGTGCAAGATTCGGGTTCATATTCGGACAGTGACATTGTTTGAATTATAATAATTTTTCTAATATCGCCAACAATGAGTGTTTCATAATAGGATTGTAACGTTTAGCAATAATTATTTTTTTAATATTTTAATAAACTTTATAAACGTATAACTCAGTACCGCACTATTTTTCCAACAGAGCAGCGCCATCGACATTTATAAACGCAGCTCCACATAACCTAGAAAATGTCAACTGCAATGATTTCGTGAACTGAAAGCATTATTGATTTGATTAATTTCACTCTAGTTTATACCTCAAAAATGTAAAAATATAACATATAAGTGAGGTTATGGGAAGATGTCAAAAAGTAATTCAAAATTTATATTTGTCGTCATAAAATTATGCTATTTTTTAAAAACTCAATAACTATCTCCCCATAAATTTCCACTGTTCTGATTGGTAAATAAACTTCTAAATTTGCAAATCGAGCGTAGATAAGTATTAAAATGTCGTTTTAACAAGCACTAAAAATGGATAAAATTGTTGTCAGACTGAACGAAATCTAATAAACCATTTCAACAAAATATTGCCTTCAATTATTCATATAGTGTTCACCGTGGTCAAACCAACACTTCCATCTTGTTACCTTTACGTAGCACTCTTATTTGTCCCGGTTGCACTTCGGGTAAACCTGTACATTTAAACGTGAACACAACAGTCTGTTGGCCAAAGTTTGCTTCAAATCTAAACAAAGAAATATATGCATAATATCATAAACATTGTTAATCGGTAATTGCCTTGAATCGTCCAGAAAATCTTGCAAAATACAGTGAAATCCGTTTATAATGACATCGAAGGGAATTGACAAACACGTCATACTAAGCGGACGTCATACAAAGCATTTTTGTGAAAAAAAAACTTTCTTTTTTTAGGTAGCATAGGGCCGCTGACGGGTATTCCTTTGTTTCGCGTGATTTTAAACTACTGAATTAACGCTTGATCAACATTTTCTTGCGCGATTTTCGAAGCCTCTTCGGTTTCAAAACATTTGAATTGAACGATCGCTTAATCCGGTACTTGTTTTTGAAAATCATTGAGATTGTCGAATGACCCACGCCCAATTCCTCTGCGAGAGATGAGCTTGATTCTCCATTTTCTAATCTGCATATTATTCACCTTTCTCCTCAATCGTAAATGCTTTACGACGTTGAGATGACATTTTTTACATAGGATATCACTAAAAACAATGCGTGACGTTCAACTATCAATTACTCACTGAGATTCAAAACAAAAACAAGCCACGTGCCGAACGTCGTCGGGAATCAACGAACATTGCCGAAGGTGTAAAGAATCATGTCGGTCACTATAGACGGACAAAATTTATTAAAAATGGGTCATAATAAGCGACATGTCACTGTAAGCGAAGTCATTATATCCGACTTTGTTACAAAGAATTTTATATGAAAACCAAACCTCGTTGTGTAATTACGTCATAATAGGCGGTTGGTCAATATAGGCGGAGTCATAATAAACGGATTCTACTGTAAATTACAGTCAAATCTGAGTTAGTGAGAACTGTGTAAGCGAGAAAACCATATTTGTAACCCTTAAAGGTAGTTGTCGTAGTTAAAGAAATTCTTAATTTTTGTACTTATCAAGGACATGATAATACAATTACCCTGAAAATTTGAAGTCGATGGACCGTATATAATCCGAGATAAATTCAATTAAAAATTGGATAATTAACATTGATTGTATACGATCTCTGTAATTTTGAACCAGTTTCTTATTTATGAAAAAAGAACTAACTGTCAGAAACTTTCCAAAAACTGACAGTCTTTCAATACAATTGTTATGAGTTTAAAAAAAATAAGAAAATTTTTTTGACCGTCTAATTATTTATAAATAACAGTTTAAAGTTCAACAATTTATAGAAAAGTATACATGCATATGAATACTGTATGGGTTACGTTTCCACGGGTACAGTCTTGCGTACAAATTATGGATCACTTAGCTACAAGCTAGTATACTTTTGTGGCGCGTATAATCTATAACTTTTTGACAATATTGTACCATGACAACTACCTTAAAACCTCTATAAGTGAGAAATAGAAACCTCTATAAGCGAAAGTCGTTTTTCACTCAGGGATATCCATAAGGGACACTACTACTTGTCTGTACCTCTATAAGCGATTGTCGAACGTATTAATAGTTGTTGATAAAACAATAAACTTTGAGAAAAAAAACAGTATTTTTAGGTATTTTTGTTACTTTTTAAAAAAAGAACAAAACATTGAACATTTTTAAGTTTACTTAATTAAAATCAAAACAACTTCTACCTAAAAATATCTCCCATGAGAGTTCGTTATCTTTGTATAGTATTAATGCTTCTAACTTTTATATGGACTCAAAACTTTCTGGGATTGGAAGTATCAAGGCAACTACCTTAAGGTTGAAATCAAATACAAATTATTTGATGGAATTATATATTTAAAAAAAATGAATTGATACTCACTCGGTGCTGATATTAACTTCAGGAGCTTTGCCAACAGCATTCTGTATAACGAGGAACAGTTTCGTTACAATTTCTATAACGTGTCCCGTTTGAAAAACGAAATCTCCCTTCTTTTTGGCGAGATCACTCTGGAACAAGCAACCAGTCGGTGTGGGTGTGTCCGAACCGCTGGCTCCACCTCCAGTGCAACCGGTCACACCCACAGAAAGAGCTCCCGACGACATAGGAGACGACTGCAAATACGACAATACTGCTCTACTGCCAACTACATCTATTCCTATAGTTCTACAAACTATCACAGATGGCACTGTTCACTACAATTGTATTTAAAGCAATTACGCCAACATATTTAGGGAGAATTGTCAAAACAGTAAACAGGGTCCTATATAGTAAGCAAAACTAGTAGAATTGATACAATTTAATAAGCACACAAGTAAAAATTAAGTTACATGTGGAGCCATCTCAAGCGCGGTAAATTATTGTATTATTTGTGCTGACTATACTTGCTTCCATAGCAACAGTATTGTAAGAGGGTTGATCAATAAGTACCCGTGTTTGATGACAAATGGCGTTGATGAGTGACTTTACCATCGTGTATCACAGACTTTTAAGCGACCTCGTGCTGAGTTGTAGATAAATTCATAGGTTAGGTTCTTTTTGACAGCCAGCTGTATCATTCGTGTTTTGTATTTTTCATCAAAATTGAAAAAGAGCAATATCGATCCGAAATTAAAAAACATACAAAGAAATAAAACTGAAGTTGGATGCTGTCTATGGGGACCCTTCACCATCTATGACCACGGTGAGATACTCGTATAAAAAAAAAAAATTACGGATCGATATTGCTCTTTTACCATTTTGTCGAAAAATACAAAACACTAATGATACAACCGGCTGTCAAAAATAACCTAACCTATGAATTTATCTACAACTCAGCACAAGGTCGTTTAAAAGTCTGCAGTACACGATAGTAAAGTCAATTTCACTCGTCAACGCCATCTGTCGTCAAACACAGGTACTTATTGATCAACCCCCGTATTTATGTTTCAAATAAAATAACAAAAAGGTCGTGACTGCTGTCAAAATATAAAAAAATAAATAAATAATAGAAAACTTCTTTTAGTTCATCAGAACCTAATAATAAACATACAATTAGCCATATTCTACTATTTGTTCTAATTACTGTTCTTACGTAACCACAGTGATTACAAAATTTATAAGCAATGTTTGTAATCACTAATGTTTAAAATGCTACTTAGGTAGTTACTTTGCATATCAGAATAAAAAACAAACAAATGTTATTACTCAAAGTGCTTATTTTGCTAGGCACTAATCACCGTGGTTATCATTAGTAGAATAA
The DNA here is from genome assembly GCA_034508555.1 of Venustoraphidia nigricollis. Lineage (NCBI taxonomy): Eukaryota > Metazoa > Arthropoda > Insecta > Raphidioptera > Raphidiidae > Venustoraphidia > Venustoraphidia nigricollis. The sequence continues at coordinate 1,438,005 of JAVRKA010000079.1, forward strand.
GTCGGAATAATGGCATATATAGGTTTTATTTATTATGTGATTTTCCGTGACATATTTGTATGGAAATGTGGACAATTATTTCACCGTGGCGGTTACAAAAACTTGCTGAGTTTCGCAAAAAGTCGCAATTTCGCCACCATAGGCGGTCATAGTTCTTCACCACTGTGACTTAAAGCCTTGCACGTAGTGAATAACATAAAAATAGCGATAATGGATATAATAGAAAATTAAACGTTATTTCTCATCAGTTTTGTTTCCTTATTAGCACTAAATTAGCACTAAATATCTGAAACCTCACTCGACACAAAATAATATTACTCACGGCTCTAACGTGAAACACTGCAACATCGTCAAGGTAAGGGCTCAGCGATAATCGATATATCTCCGTGGCTGGAACACGATACTTGACCTGCAATGTGCGCTGGTCAAGAATTAGCATCGCACTTGTTGATACAACTAGCAAAATTGGGACGAACTGTAAACAGAAAAACATTTAATTAATTAACAGTAACTCAAAATTCAACTATTGAGTGTCAATAAATACGAATATTCAACTTACTTTGCCACTAGACCTAGTAATTTTATTAATGATGTCTGCGAACACAACATATTGGTCATTTGTTTCGATGGAAATCTTCTTCCATTGTATATTCTGTCTCAGTCGTACATAATCACCAAGAAATGGATGCGATACACTGTAAGTTCAAATAATCAAATAACGAACAAAATCTAAAATACAGTAAGACCTCGCTTAATGCTGTTTCAGTATTACACGATTTCTAAACAAAAAGTTTAGCCACTATAACGTAAATTATGGATCAGTTTATACAAAACGATTCAAATGTTGATAGAAGTTCAAAGGCAAGACGAAGTATCATTGATGCAATATCTTGCTATCGACGACAGCTTGCTGAACGAAACCGAAAAAGGCAAACGACAGATGACTTCTTCACAAAAAACAAAATATGCCAAATGAGGAACCTTTCTCATCACAAACATACCTTCTTACTCGAACTTTTATTTGATTTTCATAAATGTTTTATGAACAAAATCGATATTAGCAATAAATAAATCTATAATTAATGTGATAAAAATGTATTTAACAACAAAAAAAAAACTAACAACTTTTCTTATTCTTGGTTCTGTTTCACATATGCCTATTATCTACGTATTAAGATGATCTCGTTTAGCGCTGTTTCGTATAGCGCAGAAACTTATTGGAATGTATCTCCCGCGTTAAGCGGGGTCTTAATGTACTATGATAATTGAGCATACCTTCTTGGATACGAAGCTTTCCTATCTTTGAATATTATACTAGCAGTTACTTTTTCTCGCATACGATTTCTTGCCGTTTGATCGAACCTTTTCCGATATTTGTGGCACTACAAAAAATTAAAAAAAAATGTTTATAATAAACTAGTATTCATTTCAGACAACAATACAATAGCAAACTATAGCTATTTATTTGAATGTTGATAACGTTTTAGTCTTCGTATATGGTGGTGTTGAACCAATAGAATGTCACAGTAAAGGAAAATTTGGTTAAGGATTAATAAATAAACAAGCTTTACCAAAGTTTTGCTAGTGGCAAACGTTTCGAAAAATGTATTTTCACCTTCAGGGCCTTAAGCTGGTCAATTTATCACCATTCGACCAGCTTAAGGCCCTGAAGATAAAAATAAATTTTTCGAAACGTTGGCCACTAGCAAAACTTTGGTAAAACTTATTTATTTATTGATCCTCAACCAAATCTTCCTTTACTATAACGTTTTAGATTTTGGAACGAAGTTCCTTATCGCGGGTTGGCGAGGGAACCTAGCCGAGTAAAATGTAACGTGTCACGAAAAACCTTAAGACAAAAAATGTAACATGTCACGAAAAACCGTAAGACGTATAATGTATACTAGTATACGGTGATACCGGGTGTTTTTAGATTATACCGGGTGTTTTTAGATTATACCGGATGTTTTTAGATTGTACCGGGTGTTTTTAGACAATACCGGGTGTTTTTAGATTATATCGGGTGTTTTTAGATTATACCGGGTGTTTTTAAATTATACCAGGTGTTTTTAAATTATAACGGGTGTTTTTAGATTATACTGGGTGTTTTTAGATTATACCGGGTGTTTTTAGATTATATCGGGTGTTTTTAGATTATACCGGGTGTTTTTAGATTATACCAGATGTTTTTAAATTATAACGGGTGTTTTTAGATTATACTGGGTGTTTTTAGATTATACCGGGTGTTTTTAGATTATATTGGGTGTTTTGGAACGAAGTTTTTTATCGCGGGTTGGCGAGGGGACCTAGCCGAGAACAAATGTAACGCGTCGCGAAAAAGCGTCACGAAAAAACGTCACGAAAAAGCGTAAGACGTTTTATATATGTGTGTGTGTATGTATATTATGTATGTGTATTAATTATGCCAACCTTGCTAACGAAAGGGACCTCGTTCCAAACGCGTGTCCCGCGACACGTTTTGTATATTATAATAAAAACGTCGAAAAATCAGATAGTACATACCCTCCATTTATGATGAATTTTTCGAAGTAATAAACTCGCTTCAGCTAATGAGGGTGAACATGGAGGCCAATTACGACAGACTGGAGAGTCAGAATCAGCTGGTAACACTAACGGCAAGCGCAGCAGAAACTGTCGTCTCTGTACAAAAGCCACAAGTTTTAATCAACTACTACTATGAAGTATGAAGATGATATGTCATTCAGCAAGACAAATGAGCAACTTTATCATCGTAAAAATTAACGTCCCTTGACAACTTACCTTCCATTGAACATAATGCCTTTGAATTACCCTGACGGCCCAATCAACTTGCTTTCTGTGTTTTAATATTCTGTATTCTTCACGTGCCTAAAACATATCGTTTTATCAATTTTATCATTTTAAAATGTCACAATTCTGACGCTATCGCATAAATAATTATATCACAGTGGCCTGGGCGTCGAAACTAGTTCAATAAATTAAAATGTGCAGGCTGACATAATAATATGGTTATACTTATTATAATCTATGTAATCTACATGGATTTAGCAATTATAGGGATGAAGTATACAGCTGCGGGGAGGAATCCAATGAGGGGCGAGTACAATGTAAGAATGGTGTCGATTTTTGATTGACCGGTGCATTGTGCTGCATACAAAAGAAATTCTCTTTTTACATCGTACTACTCACATAAATTTCATGCCACTAGGCATGCGCAGTGCACCGGCCAATTACAAACAGACACCATTCACCTCGTCGCGTCCCTTAATCGGCTTTATCCCCCTCGTCTAAAATCCTAGTACATGCTCTGTCTTTATATTCCTATGTCTATGGTAATCTAACTTGCAATATGTTGAATGCAGTCAAGGTTAGTAGAATACTATAGGTTGGGCGTTAACATTGTTGAAAGTGTGACTAGGCGACACGAGAGAGAAAGCAGGGGTAGTAAGTGTTGAGACCTTTTTCCCAACGTTTATTATAACCAAGTCAAGGGTTTCATATGACGTAAGCAATTGAGTTAACCAATCCACAGACTGGATCAATTTTATAGCCTCTACTACCTACAAACTATAGTACTCTACTAACCATGCATTGCAGTATTTAGAACTCTTTTATAAGGTTATGCACAAATAAAAAAAATTAGCTACAAACTTAAACTGCTTAGCATTTCATTTTTTTTTTTTATTTACAGTTAAATCCATGTATTTTCAGCTCGTAACTTAAGTTATGAATAACCACCAACTTAATAATTAGTATTGTGTTTTTGTAGAATACCTCCAATGTTTTAATAGCTACTGTTTTCTTCTTGATCAGGAAAAAACTAACAAAAAAAAACACAAACGTCTCATACTAAGCCACAATTAAGCAATTTAAAAACATACACTTCAGGAAAAATAATCATATAGTACTATAACTCTCAAATTTCACTACGGAAGACTATTACAACGCGATTAAGTCCTATACTACAAGTTTGGTAAACTCACCACTCGATATAAACACCATAAATGCCTGCGACCTTGAAACGGAACACCGATTTGACATTCCTGTACATGCATAGAATATTAACATGCAATGATGCAACAAAACAAAAAACAAACAGTCACAAATGCAATAATAAAACAAATTACACACCCTCCAACTTCTCCACGCCGCGGCTATAATAATTTGACTGCGTTTCATTAGAAGATACCGTTTACGAAGTCTATAACCTCGCCAGATCTTTTGAATAAGTAAAGCTAAATCGTGTAGACGAGCAGCCCGAAAGCCTTCCAAATCGAAAACCTTGAAAAATAAATTAATAATAATAATTTGAGTGTCTATAACGACTAAATGAATTGACATTGTATGAGAAAGCGAAATTATTGACAGAGGTAAATGATAAATTAATTATATACTGAGTCTATTCAGTTGAAAACAATTGACATTTTTAGATCCAGATTTAAATCGTATAAAAAATTCCGCATCAAAGAGACTAAATAAAACTCACCGTTCTCGGACTACGTATAAATATTTTTGTTCTACCAAAGCTGAACTCAGCACTCGGAACAGGCAACGCGCGAACCAAATGAACGGAAGCTTCCACAGGCGTTCCGCCCCTCCAACGAGGCCACGTATGTCGCGATAGCATACGATATCGACTTAAAAACTGTGAATATGTTAGTCGATGAGAGTAACCTGCTCTTCGAACCAGTACAGTTTCCATTAAACTGAAATTTTAATAATTCAAAATCAATTATTGAAAGCCATGCAAATAAATCGAAATCAAATGTATAAGTCCAGTTAGTACTTGACTTTACCATCGTGTACTGCAGACTTTTAAATGACCTTGTGCTGAGTTGTAGATAAATTCATAGGTTAGGTTATTTTTGACAGCCAGTTGTATCATTCATGTTTTGTATTTTTCAACGAAATGGAAAAAGAGCAATATTGATCCGTAATTCGCTTTTTAAAAAACAACTGGCTGTCAATCATAACCTAACCTATGAATTTATCTACAACTCAGAACGAGGTCGTTTAAAAGTCTGCAGGACACGATGGTAAAGTTAATTTCACTCGTATTTATACTTGGTAGCTCACCTCTGATAGCGCACTTGGTGCTGCACTAAAGCCATTTCAAAAATGCGCGGCTGCTTCAGTTCATTCGGTTTTATACACCTGATGTAATGGGCTTGACGCGAAGACAAGTTTTTCACTAAAGCATCCATGGCGACCTTGAACTGCGTTCCAACAGTTGCCGGTTTCTTCACAGCGCATCTTTTGGGATTTCCTTCCGGGAACAGTGTCTTCAATAATGGATGTTCGCAACGATACATGACTCTTGACACGTCTCGATGTAAAAAATCGCTATTTTTTTCCACAAAACCGTGTATGCTATACGTCACCGGTCCCGCATAATGTCGTATTCTAGGGATAGTAACAATAACAATTGAGTCTCATAACCTAAGATTTAGATGAAGAAATTGACGTAATATAAACAGCGCTGGACCCGGGATAGAGCGAGAGGAGTGGTCGCTCTAGGCGCCAGGTAGCAAAGGGGCGCCAAAAAACCAAATGCGAAAAACAATTTTAGTGACTGATTGAAATTAACAAAAATACTAATTCAATTATATAGCGGTAGGAACTTTCTTAGTGTTAAAGAAGCAGAAGTGCAATAATTAAATTTAATTTAAATTCAACAAGTGTTGATGTTTGCAATAACAGTTTATTTTTGAAAATTTGGGATGTATTATTTATTTATATATGGTGGTGTTGATCCAATAGAATGTCACAGGAAAGGAAGATTTGGTTGAGGATCAATAAATAAATAAGCTTTACCAAAGTTACGCTAATGGCCAACGTTTCGAAAAATATATTTTCATCTTCAGGGCCTTAAGCTGGTCGAACAATTTACCATCATTCGACCAGCTTAAGGCCCTGAAGATGAAAATATATTTGTCGAAACGTTGGCCATTAGTGTAACTTTGGTAAAGCTTATTTATTTATTGATCCTCAACCAAATCTTCCTTTCCTGTGATTATTTATTTAACATAAAACCGAAGTACAATTTACGTGAAATGAAAGCGTCGATCGAAGGACACTGAAAGACAATCTCGCTCCACCCTGATCAATAATAGAAGAGAACTTACTGAAAACACTGTGGTGGTAAAGAGCTATCGTTCAGGAGACAATGTGAGTGTCCCGCACAGCACTGCTGCAGACGCATCAAGAACGACTCATCGCTTTGGACGTGAGGTTCCTCCAATAGAGTCAGAAGGCCATGATTATTCTAACCAACATAAAATAACATGTCGATATCACATACAATAGAACCCCACGTAATTTCAACCTCTCGGAACTACTCGAGTCATATATTTTCAATTTCTCCTTCATCCTCACTTCATAACAGTCATAGATCAATCAGCAAAAACTTTTATTAATTTGAGGTTAAACGATATCAAACGTATTTTTAAATTGGCTGAGCAGTGTAGGAGACACTTTGTGTGAGAAGTAAGGACTAAAAACTTGAAAACACGTGAGTTTAATAGATGGTGTTGAAAATACATGAGTTCGACACAAGAATGCATATCATTTAATTCTTTTCAAAACCCGTACATATTCCCAAGCTTGTCATAATTACGTCAGGAAAAATAGGCCGTGCTTCTAATCACTTTACTCACTTATCACTTAACAGCGTGACCGTTTACACGTTAACTTTACTAATTACTTAACACCTGCGCTTGCTACTTAACAAAGTGTAAATTAGCCATTATCTGCAAAACGTACCTTATCGATGAGTTCACAGATGGCAGTGTTGTCAAAAAACTGCACTCTGGTCCATTCGAGGCCTTCACGAACATATTCATCCTGCTCAAGCGCGAGAGTGGCATGCGTTATGGCTCTGTGTAACCTTTCATTGCAGTAATTCACTAACATAGTTTCCAATCCATTGCTTTCAAAACTTTCGAATCCATATACGTCTAATAAACCTAATGTACGTCGTCTGCCATAGTGTTTAGCCTGTGATTGAAATAGAAAAATTACAGATAATATTACAAAAAGTAATCTGTAGATAAGTCTGCGGAATTAGAAACGTCCGGCAAACTGTCAGGAGATGGACCTGAGCAGGGTCAGAAGGGCCCTGGTGGCTCCCCACAAGGCCACGGCCCGAGACTGAATAATGATAGATGAGATATTTTTCTATTTCATTTCTCTCTAATGTATGAACTAACTATCTGATCTAGTTTATTAGGTCGCGTAGGCCCCCTATCCTACCTATCGCCTGGCTTGCGGCCAGCCCCGCAAACCAGGCCCGTGGGGGGCCCGCGCAGACTGGGGCCCGGCTAGCAAACGCCATCTCGACTATATGGCCAGACCGACGCTGGACCTGAGAGCAGCATCTCTCAGATTGGTACCAGGTTTCAGGTAACAAACATGGGAAGAAAATGATTGTAGGCCCTTCCTCAAAGCTAACTGAGGACTTAATTAGACTCAACAAGCCAACACTCAGAAAGGTGATTGGAATTTTAACCGGTTATTCTTTCCCGAGAAAACACCTACATGTGATGGGGAGCAGGAATCAACACTATGTATAGATTTTGCGAAATGGAGGATGAAACAGCCACCCATATCGTGTTCGAATGTGAGGCTTTAACCTACAGGAGGACAACCATCTTTGGCTACATTGATGAGGATGGAATAGTTCCACAGGACGATCTAGTAGCCAATTTTCTGGAGCTCAGAAGATGATCCAGATTATTTGCTGACTAGAACCAGTAAAAGGGGAAGCACAAAAATCTTTTCAGGATATGGATTTGGGTCAGGAGACCACCCCATTCTATTTTAATCTTTTAATCTGTTGATAATTTCAAATGATATTAATGAAAAAATAGAAGACACTAAATTAAAATAAATATAATCTATATAATAAAAATGAAATGCTGTTTGTTGCTAAGGGCATCACTTGAAAACGACTGAACCGATTTGACTTTTTTTTTAATATTTGTAATAGTTCGAATAAGGTTTTTAAGGAAAGAAAAAAATGCCAGAAAAAGTGAAAAATTCAGGAAAAACAGAAATAATAGCGAGAGTTAAAAAACAAACAAAATTTTACCTTAGTCGCATCGTTCACTTTTGACACAAGCCAGGTAAACAGCCTACTGTAGAGGGCCTTACAGAGGGCATTTCGTGTAGATGCAGCTTCGGGAGCTGCCAAATCCGCGGTTAGCCCCCCTCCACCGGCTACCTCGATGCTACGAGACGTCAGAGCTCTCTCGAACCAACGTACTTCAGCTCCGAGTAGTTCACATACCTCATAAAGTTCTATTAAAATAATAAAATCAATAAATTTTTTTATACACCTATTGCTTGAATGTAAGAAGAATTATTGACAACTTTCACAGTACATTAAGACCTCGCTTAACGCTGCTCTGCTAAACGCTGTTTCAGTATTACGCGGTTTGTAAAAAAAAGTTTAGCCACTATAACGTAAGTTATGAATCAGTTTATACTAAATGATTCAAATGTTGATAGAAGTTCAAAGACAAGACGAAGTGTCATTGATGCAATTTCTTGCTAACAACAGCTTGCTGAACGAAACAGAAAATGGCAAACGATATTAGATGACTTCTTCACAATAAACAAAATATGTCAAATGAGGAACATTTCTCATCACAAACATAGCATCTTATTTGAACTTTTGATTTTCATAAATGTTTCATGAACAAAAATTGATATTAGCAATTAATAAATCTATAATTAATGTCACAAAAAAGTATTTACCAATAAATGTCACAAAATTACACCAAAAAAAAACTAGCAAATTTTCTTATTCTCGGTTCTGTTTCACTTATCCACGTATTAAGATGACCTCGTTTAGCGCCGTTTCATATTGCGCAGGAACTTATTGGAACGTATTTCCCGCGGTAAGCGGGATCTTACTGTATGTTGTTGATTGGATTTCTAAAAACTCACCATAGTCATTATTTATAGAGCAACTTTCGGTACCGTCGATGTTGCTTTCAGGCACAAATATCACATTTCCCAGTTTGAGGACAACAGCAACTACTCGGAATATGCTTACTATCTCATCTGAAGAGAATCCCAGCACTTCGAGTGCCGTCTACAATTAAAACAGTATTTCGATACATTTACAATCAATCGTCGGAATTTATTTACGATTTTAATTTTTAGTTTCGCATACCTTAGTAAAAATAAAGTGCGCTTTGTCGTCAGTGCCTTCAGAATTAAGCACCCTGGCCGACGAAACATCATTGGCCCCGTTGTGCAGAAACATATAGTTGTCCACATTGCGCTGAAGTTTGAGAGATTCTGGAAATATCACGATAAACACTAATGACCCAAGAAAACACGGATTTTTTTTCATATAACACTATGATGCAGTATATAGGTGCAAACCGTTCGTGAAATTTCCCGTGACACTGAGTGACACGCCGTGAGTGAGTGTGAGTGACTGTGATTAAATAAAATACAGTGTAAACTCTATATAGCGACGCTGAAAGGACTGCGCATTTTCTGGCGTTATAGAGAGTTGTCATTATATGGAGAGAAAGAAAATCAACATTGTTTTACAATTATAGTATTATTTAATAATAACGCATAAAATTTACAAACAAACATTACTATTAACACAAATAACAACGCTTATTGCGTAAAATCTGTAATCTTCGTCTAATGATTTTTGCTATGCCAGTATTTAAATTGTATTTTCTTATGTAATCACGACAAACAAAAGAATGTATTTCTTAGAATTTTCGGTACGTATGATGCTGACAGTCGAGGTAAATACGAGTTAGACAATAATAAAGCTGCAGTTCTTATCATTTTCGGGACCTTATAAAGCACCCACTGTTTGTAGGTACTTTCTAAGTTGCCGAAATTGCTTTATAATGACATATGGTCGTTATTTAGAGTGGGTGTGATGCTACATAGAGTCTATCATTGTATGGACAACGAGGCAAGCCACCTGAAGTCGACTAATTACGACGTTTTAGGGAGTTTGACGTTAAATCGAGTGACGTTACATGGAGTTTACACTGCGTCATACGTGAACGTGCGTGAGTGGAAAAGACTTTTCGTGAGCGTGAGTTGGCGTGAATCATGTAAAAAATTATTATATTATTGTACACTGATGATCGACGTAACAGATTTCCTAAATTAAAAAAAAATGTATTTACTTACTGAGCAGAGAAATATCAGCTCCAGTCAATAGCTGGTAAAACACATGGAAATTTCGATCACCTTGAGATAATCTCGTAATTCTCGACTAAAAAAAGAACGATCGGTTATTTAAACGTTATTTTACATTACATAACTGCAAAGCAAGATTTACAAACCTTTTCCAATAAAACTGTATGCAATTTCAAGATGAAAAAATGTTAATTTTAAATCGTAATATTGAACTATTAAAAAAATCATACTTACAATGTGTAATGTGACCTCCAATTGGGTCACCTTTATAATCGAACTCTATGTCCAAATATTTTCCCTACAAAACAAAATATCAATTGAAAAAAGGCCAATTGATTTTATGAACAAAGTTTCACTCTTAATTTTGTCATACGAAACCCTCGGAAAAGTTTAATGAAAATATATTGTGTGAAGGTTGATCAATAAGTATCCATGTTTGACGACAGATGGCGTTGACTAGTGAAATTGACTACTGCAGACTTTTAAACGACCTCGTGCTGAGTTTGTAGATAAAGTCATAGGTTAGGTTATTTTTGACAGCCAGTTGTATAATTCGTGTTTTGTATCTTTCGACAAAATAGAAAAAGAGCAATATGATCCGTAATTCGTTTTTTAAAACACATGCGAAGAAATAAAACTGATGTTGGATGCTGTCTATGGGGACCATTCACCATCTATGACCACGGTGAGATACTCGTATAAAAAACGAATTATGGATCGATATTGCATTCCATTTTGTTGACAAATGCAAACCACAAATGATACAACTGGCTGTCAAAAATAACCTAACCTATGAATTTATCTACAACTCAACATGAGGACGTTTAAAAGTCTGCAGTACACGATGATAAAGTCAATTTCACTCGTCAACGCCATCTGTCGCCAAACGCGGATACTTACTGATCACCCCTCGTATATATATTTTTAATTAAACTAGTAAGACGTCTCTAAACAAAGTTAAAACTTACAAATCTAGAAGCGTTGTCGTTACGATGGGTTTTTGCGTTTCCAAACGCCTCAAGTAGAGTCCCTGCATGAACCAATCTGTCTTTGATCACTTTAACATCGGGCGTATTACCCGACGCAAGAACTATAAACTGGAGAGCTATTCGCGCTGCCTCAGTTTTTCCTGATCCACTTTCGCCCGACACAACAATGCACTGGTCCTCGTTTCTATCTCTAAGCCAACGATAGGCAGTACCGGCCACTGCATAACTAAAAATATCAAGGTCAGAAGATTACAGAGGTTGGCTCGTTCCATTTAATAGTAGTAGGGGGATGACGTCATCTGGCGGCTACACTTAAAAAATCAATTCAAACAGAATCCTTTTTTTAGGCACGAAATTTCAAAAGTAAAAAAAATACAGATGCCTAATACACATAGTTTATATCTAAAGAAGAAAAAATAATGCAAATTTCCTATTGGTCTAGATTTTCCAAAAAGTATACATCTTGGTCAGAGCTGGGCGATACTGAGAGCCTAGTGCCTGTAATAATACTTAATGCACTTGTCAAGCATTTTCTTAAACAGATGCTCGATGCTTAAAAAACTTGAATAAAGACATTACTTATTACTTATGAAGCACGTAAGCATTAGAAATTGCTCAATTATAAGCATTTTCAAAGTTTAATAAAACGTATTTCTTCATCTTTCATAATTATTATTTCGTTTGATGTTAGAGAGATCAATTTCTTGTTTGCTTAAATAACTTCCCCATCAATTAAAAATATTGTTCATGTCCAAAATTTGTATCATAAGTAATCAATGTTGGAAGTTAAGATAATGCTTTAAAGCACTTTAGTAAGTGTTCGACGCTTGGTGCTTTGCCCAGCTCTGACTCTAATACAGATCGACTGTGTTTTGTTTCATACTTACACATGTGGTGGCAGATGAAACGGACCTCTGGTCATATAAGCACGTACCAGATCAGCTGAATAAAGGGCTAACTTTTTGTAAGGGTTGACAGATATCAGCACTGTGCCAATATATGTGTAAATGTGATCTCGTTTGAAACGTTGTTGCAAGTTTGATACGAAACTGTCCTCGGTGAGCGGCTCCAACAGTACCTATCGAAACATTTGTATAATTATAATGAGATATTTAGAAGCATAAATAGACGTTCAAAGCCTTAATTACCGAGCGTTTGGAAACTACACTCTATCTAGAACAATGGCTCCCAACCCATAGAAGTTTGCGAACCACTCAGCTTGAAATTAAATCAGTACAGACCCCCCGCACCAGTTGTAATCAAATTCAAAGGTGTTTAAGTAGTAAAACAGTTTTTTAAAACACATTTTTTATTATGATAATCATCAGCACGGATATATTCACCCGAACTCGTGCAACGCATATCGCTTTTGAAATTTCCATTTAATGGCAACTTTTTTACATATGTGCTGCAGGGCCCTTCCGCGGACCACTTTCTCTCATGGACCACATGTAGCTCGCGGACCACTGGTTGAGAGCCACTGATTTAGAAGAATAGTTGATGCTGCATTAGAACACATATGATAGAAATATTCAGGTTAAAAACAAAACGGTTCTTCAAGACAGTCAACCCCAGATCTACGATTTTTTCAAACCGGGGCAGAAACTTGATAGTGGCGCCCCCTCTCTCTAGTATTTGAGATAAATTGTTTAAAAAAACTTAAAAATATATAATGGGTGGCAATTTTTGTTACCGGGATGGGAGAATAAGAATCCTTTAATATTTTTTTTTTAAATGAACGAAAAATGAAACGTCTGAACTTGGAGAGAACATTCACTCGGGTTTGGCCATTTTGTCTCGCGTCTTGTAGCGAACAGACTTGGGACTACGACACCGCATAGTGAATATATTCTGTGTGAGACAAAACGGTATGCAGGTGGAACGACTACAATGCACTGCTGTTTTTGGAGAATATAAAAAATTATTAGTCTGTAGAACCACAAACTCAACGGATACAAAGAACAATACGGACAAATTCTATAAAATCTCTAATTAATTAATTAAACTTAAGCTTTGCTTCTGTTTTGTCAATCAAATGATCACAAATCAAATGAATTTCAAGGCGCACAACTTCATTCGACGACATCTTCGACGAAAAGACTGGATCAACGTTCATTTCTGTGATTTTGTCCGTGCGGAATGAAACAAAAATGAACATTCATCCGAGTGAACCGTCTGATATCACCTTAAGCATAATTGATATCGGCTTACCGAGTCCCACGCCGCGACTTCCTGCTCCAGACTCAGCATGGCAGGAGCGCTGCCCCCCTATCCCAGCCACCGGTTTCCCTCTCGCTGCCGTCTGCATCTAGTGGCTTACACGCATCTCCCGCCACGGATGACATAAAGAGATTTTATCGACACAGGTCTGTTACGTAAATAAACAAAATAATTAAAATATTACCTTCAAAAGCCACACAAACTTATATCGCGGAATCTTTGAAACACTACAATTTTCACTGGAAACGCCACCCAATTTTAATATCTTACCTAATTGTTCATTTTCAACAGATTACTGATATTCTAAAAGCTATATTTATATAAATCTCGTCGTTCTAAACGTCAAATGACAAATCTTTTGACAGTTGTCACAGTTCTCCATTGCAAGATGGTAATGACAGATTCCTGTAAATTACTTATTAAAATTAAAATTTACCGCTCTTCACAATTAAAATTTAATCTAAGAAAAATTAAAAAAAAAAATGTTTACTGATATTTTGCATTATTCCTACATCCTTCACAAATCGTCAAGAACCAGAAAACCGTATTGGAATTTTCGCATTTGCAATTTTAAGGTTTTAAAGGGAATGTAATCAATAGGGTATTTTAATATATTTTATTTACAAAAATAAGCGTTATAAATTTTAAAAAACCAGTCTAATTTTCATTTATATTTCATGACCTATAAACTAATTCACTTTTATCACACATAATATATAAATTCAGATTATATAAAATACAATTTTAAGATACAAAAATACATTTGCAAATTTTTAAAAACTCGATCACTTTTCATACCGACTACGCTTTTTGTTACCTTACTCCCAGTCTATGGGTTGTGCAGTTATTCCTTCAGGTTACTCTAATTTAAAATAAAGAACCCTTCCATTCGATACGTCACATGTTTGACATGTTCTTTTTTTACTTTCTAATTTGCCCCCAAAATTAACCTCAAGAATCGGAATTCGTTTGTATACACTATACGTCCGTAATTGGATCATCTAACTCTATGTACCAAATTTCAATTTTTTTCGTCCAGACAGAACAGGAGGTAATCCCGTAAAGCAGGGGTGCTCAGAATTATAGTGGCTACCACAAAATATTCAAGCGACAAGCAATCGACTTGACTAGGACATATTTACGAATGAAAAATATGCATTAGAATTAGATATATACTTTTATTGGTAATGATTTTGTAGTCTTTCAAGGAAATGTAGACTGTAGATACTTTTCCGCGATCGACTAACGCAGCTCCCGAGATCGACCGTTTGAGCACCCCTGATATAAGGGTTCGATTTTTTCATCAGATGTACGAAACCCTAAAAATGTGTACTTTTGTCAACAATAAAAATAGACAACGTTTAACCTCAAATTAATAAAGGTTTTTTTCTGATTGATCAAAGACCGTGTTCGTTGGCATTTTTTGCGTCCATTTTTAATTATTGCGCTCTTGCAATAAATAAAAATGGACGCAAAAAAATGTTAACGAAGATGGCCTATGACTGCCACGAAGTGAAGATGAAAGAGAAGTAAATACATGAGTCGATTAGCTCCAACAAGGCGAAAATACATTTTACATGTAAATTATATTGATTTTGCACCGATAACCAAATATAATAAAAATTAAATCTTACAAATAAAATAAAATTATATCCAAGCATAGACACTAGCTACTTTCGAGTTAAATAAATTTCAGCTCATTTATCCAGTCATTTCAGATATTTTTCAAGTTAAACAGTAGAGCATCTACTACACTTTAACATACAGGGATGGTCTTAGCAAATGTAGGATCCGATCTGAATAATTTTTTTAAATCTTTAATAGAGAGGGACTCGTGAGAACCACATTTTTAACCTCCGACACAAAAAGAGGGGTGTTATAAGTTTGTCTGTGGCATCGTAGCTATTAAACGGGTGAGCTGATTTGGATGCGGTTTTTTTTATTTGAAAGCAGGTTTTCTAGCGGTGGCTCTTAGACATGTTTTATCAAAATCGGTTCAGTCGTTTCAAGGTCAGCAGCTCATTTTGTGTCATGGAATAATCATAACAATCTGTTATGTTGTATTATATTATATTGTTGACGGATAAAATTCCTGAAATATGAGGGTTGATCAATAAGTACCCCTGTTTGACGACAGATGGTGTTGACGAGTAAAATTAACTTTACCATCGTGCACTGCAGACTTTTAAATGACTGATTAGGATTAGCTATGCCTCTGGAGCCCACCTTTGTATCTAATAACCTTCAAAGCATCCGAATTCATGCGTAATATTTAATAAAAATGTAAATCTTGATAAAAATATAAATCAAACAGAACTATTAAGCTTCGGTTGTAATATTTGTGAAGTTCTACGTCGCCAATGAACTTCACTGTAAATATTAGTTTGCGATATGACTTTAGTTATTGTTCTAACACAATTCTGTCTATCTGTAACAGTCTTCTGTATATCAGTCTCATTAGCAATCGGGTCAACAGGCAGCAGCGTCGCATAAGTTGGCGAATCGCTTACGACATCATCGTTACAACTCATCGGCTTCGAAACCTTCTCTTGACCTTCATATATCATGTAACCATTTTCTCTCCAATTATTCAATTGCACTGCAGTATCATTCCTGGCCTGCTCCTTTGCTTCTTTTTTTTCTTTTAAAATAATCCGTAGTTCTTTTGTTTTATCGAAAAAATCGAATTTAAATTGTTTTTTGCTTTTCGTACGCCAGTTGCTATTTCTGAGGCTCAATAAATCATTGTCGACACTGGCCGGTTTCAGTAATTCCTCCGGATTATTTCGAATGATCGGTTTCTTTTCTGGAACGAACTCGCTTCTGTCATCTTTTAATATATTTTTTAAAATATCCGAATTACTTTCGTTATTATCGAATTCGGATATGTCTGATATCGGTTCCTCTTCGCTGTTGCTGTCATCATTGCGCCAATTAACATTTTTGAAAATATGTTCATCGACACTATCGGGTTTGAGCAACTCTTCTGGGTTATTGCGCACGACAAACTTCTTCTCTACGCCACTCCTTTCTTTCAATCTATTTCTTAAACTGGCAGCTCGAGCCGTATATTCCGGTGGCAATTTAAACTTAATATTTTTTATAATCGCGTGTTTTCTGTTATCAAAAGATGTTTCATAATGTATTTGCAACGGATCTTTTTCTATAGGATTTGTGCCGTTCGAATCTAAGGCTTTACGTTTTTCTCTATGTCCAGACATCGGTGACATAATTTTCTGATAAATATTAACACCGCTGTCATTCAAAAAGCTCGTTTCTTTATTTCTTATATTATAGTTGTTCTTGAATTCACTCGTTTTGAAAGCCAACTTCACAGGGCCATTGATAACAGGAACTGCGTTTGTTTTCGGTAGAGATTCGTCAGTTGTCGGATTATCGTTGATATATTTTTCTCTCGACGTGATTACACTTTTACAAGGTTTTATAACATTGATAGCATTGGCACTATCGGGCACCTTTCCAATGACAGGGTTTTCTTTTTTACAAACAGTCTTTTGAATAACTACTGGGGTTTTAGTTTGTTCAGTTTTGGCAACTGTTTGAATTACTTGCTGTCCGTCACCAGTCTGTACGACGGCCCGAGTTTCGGGATGTGTATTTTTCATGTGGCGCTCTAAATTGTCCTTCCGGCGAAATTTGGTTGCGCATAATTCGCAACTAAAAGGTCTTATACCTTAAACATAAAACAAACAGTTGTTTCTTTTAAAACAAAACAGATATTGTAAAACTTTTTGGGTTTCGGGATTATACATCGTGGTCCATTGGTATTTCTACCTGACGTTTGGTCTACAACTGCGGTAGACATCAATCCAATTTTCTAATAACATGCATATTATGTAATTTTTAGTTACCTGAATGCACAACAAGATGGCGATTTAAATCTTTAGAATTATTAAAAGCGCGAGGGCATTCTGTACAAGCAAAAGGTCGCTCCCTAGTATGACCGAACTTGTGCCTTTTCAGTCGCCATTTTAATGCAAAACATTTGCCGCACACATCACACATAAATGGACGGTCACCTGAAAATTAAGCGTTTTATAAGATATAATTAATCAAGATTACTAAAATACTAGAAAGTTGGGCGCAAGAGACTATAAACATGGTCATGTCTGTGATTGGTTAAGTCGATTGCTTGCGTCACCAATTCCCATGACTTAGTTTTTCAATTAATTGTTCTCCCAACTGTTTGGAAAAAGACTCCATGTGACGTCACAAGCCTAGTTCCCCGCCCTATCTCGCGTCACGTCTAGACACACCTTCAACAATGCTAACGCCCAACCTTAGTTTCTAGTAATATTGATAAATAATAACGTACATATAACATAATATATGAATCGGAAGATAACTTTTTTAGAAATAAAATTTCAAATGATTAAAGTAGAATTTTCTGCGGTAATGTACATTTCAAATTTCAAAATGTTTCCCTTATCAACGGACAGACTTGTGAAAAATACTTTTAATGACATCAAAGGGTCTACTCATATTTGATCGTAAAAACCGATAGTCGTCACAAACGGTGATGTTTTTGAGGTACAAAGTAATTTTTTATTAAGTGTGTAGTATTATTGAATGTGTAGGTATGTATAAATCCATAGATATTAATAGAAATAATATTCACATTATCATTATCATTTTTCTGTACTCATAAAATCTGTAATTTTAGTCTGTTTGGAGCACTTCTGGGCGTACGAATTTTGTTGACAATACAGCTGGTCGTTCTAGCAGATATAATTCTCCGAAGATATGAAGATATTACATTAAGTGCAGTCACTTAATGCGGTATGTCGTAATAAGTAATGTCGTAAAAAGCAGTGTTTTTTTATAATGCGGTCATATAGCATTCAGCCGGGACCTATGATTTTGGTCAATATAACCGGTATGTTGTTCTAAACAATGTCGTCGTAAACGGTTTTGACTGTATTTAAATACAAATACAAATACTTTGACTTCATTGAATATTTAAATACAAATACTTTTGTTCCTAGAGTTCCTAGAGAAAAACAAACACAAATACTTTGATTGAAAAGTATTTAAAATACAAATACTAGAAAAGTATTTGTATTTTGAAATACTTTTACTCAAATATTTCACAAGTCTGTCATCGGGTTTGTTCCTACTCTTCCCTTCACAATCAATGCGAACAAACCTAGGGATTATTATGTATATATTTTTAGCACTCACAACGAAACAAAAACATGTAAGTACGTCTATTATTCAACTTACACATTTTGTAAAATTTGGTTCTACTCAGTGGCATAATTATACCGTTTTAGGCCCATGGCAAATTCATCGGATGGGGCCCCCCATAATGTCAAGAAGCTCAACCAACGTTATATCTTTTTCTTACAAATGCGTTCAAATCTTGATACATTTTCGTGTTTATTTTGTGTAGGTATGTACTTTGTAGGTAACTTAAATGAACTGAATACAAAACTAATAAATTTTACTAAATGTTGTAATAATAAATGCTAGAATTATCCTGTGCTTACGACCCTTTCGGGCCGGGGATCCCCACCGACGGAGGCCCGTGGCATTTTGCTTGTCCTGCCACCCCATTGTTACGCCACTGGTTCTACTATAATCTATAGATAAAAGAACCTTTAGTACCTGTGTGCATTGTTATGTGTTTATTGAGATTTGATCGTTCCGCAAATCGAACAGGGCAATTAGGACATCCGAATGGTTTAATTCCTGAATGGATAAGGCTGTGTCTTCGTAAAGCATCTTTATTAGCAAATGTTTTATCACACTGTTCACAAAATGATCTGTCACCTGAAAAAAACCATCTTATTTTATTATTTACTTAGCTCTCTCTCGCTAAGCATACATTTACGGAAGATAGCGATGGATTTTGAAGTTTAACTTCTTTAGCAATGTAACTGTTTGAAAAAAGTAAAAAATCGACGGGAAATAGAATCGACCCCTAAAGGGGAAGTTAGGAATAATATCAAAAACTAAAGAATAAAGTAACTTGCCAGACGGATTAAAAGCGGAAAATTATATAAACAATCTTTGCAATAAATACAAACCAGCGTGAATTATGAGATGTCGGTTAAGTTTTGATTTTTGAGAATAAGCTTTGTCACAGAAAGAACAAACGAATGGTTTTTCTCCGGAGTGTTGTCGTTCATGCCACTGCAAATGTGAGCGCGCGCTAAATGTTTGTTCGCATTGATTACATTTAATCGATCGATTCTGAACAGATGTCTGTAATGTCTTGTCATTTTTAGTATCTAAATTATCCGCATTTTTTATCACATTATTTTCATTTTGATCGAACTTAAGCAACAGTTGTTTCAAAATCGTTTCCTTCGACTGGCATACTGGATAAGTTTCACAGCTATTTAATTTTAATTCTGAAGTATCGATTACAGTTTTCAAAACCAAACGATCATTTTTTTCAACAGAAAATTTTGGCAACGCTACACAGCTGTCCAATTCAAACGATCCCTTCAAATTTACAGGATCCGTATCGGAGACGTCCGTTTCATTTTTGACAGAAGCAGGAGACGCATCGGATGTTTCATTTTTGATAGATACAGTGGGTGAAATAACTGACGTTTCTTTTTGAAATTCTTTACAAACATGACAACCATTTTCTTCTTTTAATAAACAAATACGACACTTCTTATGACCGCACGTATCTTGAACAAGCCTTGATGCAGTTCCTGTCATTGCTTTAAAACATTGTGGACATATTTCTTCCATTGACAAAAGTCAAAAAAAACCAAACGTATGTCAATTAAATATCCAATTTAAATTAGTAACAAAATATTACATTCATCATAATGCATATAAAAATACTATTTCTAAACATTATTCTCATTCGATACAACTTTTTTCGTTTTTAGGTTATCTGACCAACGACAAGTAACATTGACAGCAAAATGAAGAGGTTAGAATTACCAAGGTTACTAGAATACTAAAGGTTGCGCGTAACAGGCTATAAACATGATCACGTCTGTGATTGGTTGAGTCGATTGCTTACGTCACCAATGCCCATGGCTTGGTTATTCAAGTATGTTTATCCCAACTGTTTAGAAAAAGACTCCACAAGTCTACTTCCCCTGCTCTCTCGCGCGTCACACCAAGACACAGCTTGCACAATGCTAACGCTCAACCTTAGTTTTTTAATCTTGTAGAACTAAGAACGTTCCAGAATGTTTTTACAGAGATGTCCAATTTTCAGATAATCGTTACTTCAATATTAACAGTTATAAAGGATACACTTAACTTTGGACGCCTGTATATATTTAAAAATTCCACATTTCCTACTTACATTCAAATTAAAATAGGTGCAGCAGTTCTCTATAAGTATTGTTGTTTAC
This sequence comes from Venustoraphidia nigricollis, assembly GCA_034508555.1. Classification (NCBI taxonomy): domain Eukaryota; kingdom Metazoa; phylum Arthropoda; class Insecta; order Raphidioptera; family Raphidiidae; genus Venustoraphidia; species Venustoraphidia nigricollis. The sequence goes on from JAVRKA010000079.1 coordinate 1,458,748, forward strand.
TTACGTCGACTTCAATTACACCTATTACACATTTACCCAAAGAAAAGCGTAGGACAGATTTCATACTTGCTAAGCTAATATTGTGGTCGGGTAAGCGAAATCCGGCTATCGTGTTTTTACTGTAGGAAACCGGCAGCTCCTACTGCGAGGTCCGAGTGTCCGACTGTCGGTAAAATAAACCGACAAAGGTAGTTGAGGTTGCATTGGAGGACTACACATCTAGACGACATGTGTCTTCTATCATCTAAAGTTTGCACGCTCAAAAAATAATTACAGTCAAACCTGAGTGAGTGAGAACTGGGTAAGCGAGAAAACTCCCTTAGTGGGAGTAGTTGCCAGGTACCGTCTTTGTAACCCTCTAAAACCTTTATAAGTGAGAAACAGAAACCTCTATAAGAGAAAGACATTTTCCACTCAACATGGACCTTTATAACTGAGACTACTACTTGCCTGTACCTCTATAAGTGATAGTCGAATGTATTAATAGTTCCACGAAATTTAAGAATGAGTCATAAATAGTTGAACTAACTGACATTGTTTTTGTATCATTGGTTTTGTTTTCCGTATTCTATTCGAATGGCCAAATGTGCGTGTGTACTGAATTATTTGTCGAACTTACTAGTCGATAAGTATCAATTGCGAAGAAAGGTTCGGCACGTAATCATAATGTTAAAACGAAAAATTAAAGTGTTGTTATAGACCTCTATAAGTGAGAAAAGCCACTCTTGTACCTCTATAAGCTAGAAACTCGGGCTAGTGAAAAATCTCCATAAGCGAAGGGATCGCGGTCCATTGAGCTCTTGCTTACCCAGGTTCGATTGTATATCTCAGTAAGGGTCTGACGTGCTGCTGTTGGGCATGTGTGTAAAAAATCCACTCTCGTATCGACATCAGCTACATTACCTGACTGGACTGGAAGTCTGGGCTGCGGGAGCTAAATGACAGAGAAAGAGATAGCGATATAGCTTTGAGCATTGACTTATACTAGTTGACGTACCTTAGCATATATCGTTGCAGTTATGTTTCGGAATCACACGAGGACTAAATCTCGATGGGAGAGACCACTTCGCGAAACGCTGTCGGAATATTCTTCATATCGATATTTATGAATTATGGCCCTATTCTGCAGCCTATGTTTGGTGTGTAAGCTTCTATAAAAATATTTTTTAGATTGATTACTTTAAGGATACAGGGGAAAAATGCAATATTAAATTTACATTACTATAACAAAATCTTTATTAACTTATGAACTTATGCACAAACTAAAAATATTGACCTGAGACAACAAACAATATACATAATAATTAAAAATAGGTAGTTAAAGGTATTGTAATGAGGTAGATATTTCTTACACTTGTATTCAGGACCCTGACGTTCTGTTTAACAATGACAAAATATATTTTTTCAAACTTTATCACTGTTCAGTGAGCACAATTTCAAATACATAACTGATTTCAATTATCAACCTAGTTAACAAACAATTATTTTCAGAAGTTCTTTTGTAAACTGTTTTTATTCTTTTGTTTCTATTGCTGTTGTTTATAATGGCCGTGTTTTTGATCCATGTACGCATGAGCTTCTATGCAAATGCGTTCATTTTTATTTATTGCGCATGCGCAGTAAATAAAATTAGGCACATTTGCATGAAAGCGCGCATGTGCAAATGTACCAAAAATATGCCAACGAACACGGCCTATATTACTGTTTTTTAAACTTATTTAAAAAGTATAAGTTTGGTTAGCTAACAACAATTACTTTAATCAAATATACGTTGTATAGCCTTAAGGTTCTTAACACTGTTACAACATTTAAGCTGAACCTACTGAACTGTCAAACACCTTGCACCATTATGTAAGTTAGCCAGTTTCAGTTGATAGGCCAAATTTTACAGGTTTTATTGTACTAGTTATTTATGAAAACTAATTCTACATTTTGTTAACAATGGAGGTAGTTGCCAGTAAAAATCTAAACAAGTATAAAACAAATCTAAAAATCAGATGCTAGCAGCCATTTTAATTCATTAATTAACTCTTGCGTATATATGTCCTAAATTATTAACAGTGCCATCTTTCGTTATCAAAAAAATATTGTTTATTATTAGTGAAAATTGATTTTTGAAATCGTCATAATTTGTAATAATTCAGTGCAATTATTGGTAATAACTGAGGCCAGTAATACTGTTTCTATTTAACAATCAACAACCAAGTGACAAGCATATTTTTTTATTAAGTATACGCTAATTTTTAAGTATCCAGCCTTTGTCTGCCTATTCCAATAAAAATAATTATTGCCTTTTATATATATTCAAATTTTTCTCATTTTTTGAGAAAAGATTTCTTCTTAAAAGCGTTTATATTATGTCAAAAAGCTGTAACAAGGGCGTAAGTAGCATGACGTAATTTCACAAAATACTATTCCTTAAATACTTCTTACGCCTTTTCTAATTTCTTTTTAACTATGAATCTTTTATATATTATCATGTAAACAATACATATATTTTTTTAATGTTACTTACGCCTTTGTTACACGAGATTTTTTTTTAATTAAAATAAGTTGGTAAACATGATCAAAATTATTGATTATTTCAGATTTAAAATTCTATATAAAATCAGATATAACACGCCAATCTTTCAAACATTTATCCAAATCAAATTTTTAAAGATTTTTGATATTGTGCTCACAGATGTCCGGCCTACAAATAAGAATTTATGTAATTCTACACAAACATCTCTAGTTCTATAAATCATAGAACTATTATCAAAAAGCTGAACCACCATTTATCAGAATGCTTTAACGTGAAAAACTGCTTTTAAAATTCGTCTGTAAAATATAGACTTATGTAATTTTATGTAAATCAATATGATTCAAATATGACTGAAAATATGTATTAATGCAATTTAATATGGAAAAACCGACAGTTTTCAAAGGAAATATCTAACTATATTGTTACCAAACAACTTCACACCGAAAATAAATAAAAAATAAAATAGGTTATTTAAATATCTACACAAACTATTTTTTGTTTGCCATTTTTTTTTTCGAACAATTTTTTATAACTATTTTTACTTTTTACACTTGGGTGTTCAAAATGTCTGGTTACGAGGAATGCAAATCATCAGTTTTTTATATCGATCACAAGTCTTCTGAAAAATGTTGACCCAGCTTCATAAATAAAAGAAAAATAATAACAATACGTCAATATTGTTTTTTTAAAAACAAAAAGTATAGGTAATGTTTTAATAAAGATATTATATGCATTTAAAATATAAAAATTTAGACATAAAATATATTTTAGAAAAAAATATTTAATCAAAGCTCAAAATTACTCGTAATTAAAAACATTTTGTTTGAATAATATAATATATAGGTATACGAGTATATGCAACCTTCAAATAGTATTTAGTATAAAGGAAAAAAACAAAACAATAAATTAATAAAAGATTTTAGAGCATTAAATGCAAAATACAGAAGCACCGACTGTAAAACGTTAGGATCCTATTCACAACGTTCTTGTCTCACAACACGTTGTGACAGAACAACTGCCATCTTATCTATGATAAGTAGCTTTTGTTCGTAAGGTACAATGGTATTGTTATTCTGTTATACAGAAAATACGCTCCGCTAGGCTTTGCTACGTCAAGTCGAATCTAAACTAAATAGATTCAAATTGTTTTTCGATGAACATAATCTTTTCTAAAGACTATTCAGTAAATACTAAATATACTCCAAACTGTGCTAAATAAGTCTTATATAAATATTACGTGAATATTGACTGTCAATTGTATACAACTTCAAGGTGATTCTCTCTGTATTTGTTAATTGAGGTTAAAACAGTTTTTTTTTGAGGTCTTTGTCATAGACACAGGAATATAGAGACAGAGCATGTACTAAGGTTTTAGACGGGGTGGTAAAGCCGATTAAGGGACGCGCCGAGGTCAGTGGTGTCGGATTATCATTGGCCGGCGCACTGCGCATGTCTAGTGGCATGAAATTTATGTTGGTAGTACGGTGTAAAAAGAAAATTTCTTTTGTATGCAGCACAATGTGCCGGTCAATCAAAAATCGACACCATTCTTAATTTGTACCCGTCCCTCAATGGATCCCCCCGCAACTGTATAGGTACTACATCCCAATAATTACTACATTCCATAGTATTTGTTAATTAAATTGATATTTTCAAGGTCTCTGTACAAATTAATTAAAAAAAAAACTGTGACGACACAGTATATTAAAAAAGTTAAAAAATTATTCAGAATTGAAACGCACAATTAAATCTAATTAAGACAATTTCTTTGAATTTTGAGTTTTCAGTTTTGAAAACCTTACAACTTTTGCTTTTATACACATATTTTACTATAAGCAGACACAAATCAGCCTGTTTTTATATAGGGTGTTTTTTAACAAAAAGCGTCAAGCTATAACTCCATTATTGTCCAGTTTCAAAAAACAAAAAATTAGAAAATAATCTTATAAGTACTACACAATAGATGTAATTCTAATTTGTCGAACGATACTAAACTTTTTTCCATTTAAAACCAAAAAGTTGATTATCAAAAATTGAAACCAGGGTCTTTTTGTAGTGCTTCTAGAATGATATTTTTTTGGAAATTGGACAATAAATAACGGAGTTATAGTTTGAGGCGTTTTTCAAGAAACATTCTGTCACTATTTTATACTGCTGTTTTTCTTAATAAGCCGTCAGTAATAAATAAATACTCACTCAACAACCAAGTAAATATTTTTAGAGAGTCACTTTAAAATTACCATGCATTTCGTGTCGCTTCTACACGTCCCCAAAATTAAGTGTAATAAATTGGTGCTAAAAAGTTTATAATCACCGGAAAACATGATTTTAAAATATTTCAAACTACAAATTATATACAAAATTCGTTTAAATTCAACGTGACGTAACCGCTAACGGTATGTATATGGTTAAGAAATATTGAATGTCAAACATAAATAAAGTAAAATATATATATAAAAGAAATAAAATAATATAACAAGTTGCATATTAAATACTGCATCATATTGTTACGGGAACTATACGCTTATGTTCGTTACTATTGCATCCTTGTTTATTGTACAAAAAATATTTCTTATATAAATACTATGAGTAGAGTGTAAAATACAATATAAATATTGAATCAAGAGTGGAATGTGTACTGTGTTGAAGACGTGGCACTGAAGGAAGGGGAACCGCGCGAACGCGGAGGGGGGCGGTGGTAACTGTCAAACGTAACAATGTGTATAATATACTTATGCGAGGAATGTTAACCGAGGTATATAATAATACAGATATATTAACAGATCTCTAGACATTCATTTGTCGTATCGACATGCACAACAGTATCGTCATGCCAATTAAATATCAAAACATAATCCTAGTTTTAACTTACACACTCGGAATAGCTGATTCGACCATATTATCTGCGTAACAGAACTATTTTTGCAATATTTGCTAGATTTCTAAATAACATGATTTGATGATTTGATTTGCTACTGAATTTCGTTAATTGAATTATATTAAAGGAGAAAGACATTTAATTTGAATAATAATGTAATAGAAAAGCTACAATATATTTTAAATGCTAATGATTGCAATGAATATCACGGCAAATATTAAAGAACAGAATTTATATGTTTAGTACCATTGAGTAAATAATATACATTAAGAGGTCTAGCCTCTGTTGTTAAGAACGTGGAACGTCCAATCCATAGAGAACCGATGATCTAAAACTATGTGCATCTCTCTCACGAGTTGTATTTACCGATCATGTATCTCTTTTTAAGATAATGCTCGACCGGTGGTGCCACTAAAATCAGCGGCCGAAAATTGATTCATACATGGTTGCGTCCCAGTTTTAATGTAGAGTAAAAATGTATTTAAACGTCATATGAATAACGCCTTATTTTACTTCAATAAGTAAGTATATTCAAAATGTAAAAAATCTGGAAAGCAAAATTTTTTTAAAAGCTATGCCAAGTGTCCGTTATATTCGTAAGCTGGTTAGAAAACGCATCCTTACGCCATCTGTGAACTGTTGAATCAAATATTCAGTGTGTGTAGTAAAACCGGAATGACAATATTTGCCAATTATTAAGTTTCACCCAACGACCGAAAACAGCAATTTAGAGTTTTAACGTTTATGGAAACATACAAAATAAAATGTTAGTAACGGTCAGTTATATTATTTCTTATATACGAAACTGTCAACTACAAGACTGTTGTACTTTAAAAACAGGACTGCGATCGAAACACTGCAAAACGTCAACCGCATCGACCGCAGCGCCATTCGATAAAACGGAACAAAACTATTATAATTCCCTAGAGGCACTCACACTTGACGGATTATTTACAGTAACCTTTCTCGCGCACGCAAGCCAACGCGCACGCGATTAAAAAGCAAACAAACAAACAAACAAACACACATCTACATTCACGACCACTACACGGGAGGGGGATTATGTACAGAATGCTGTTTATGAACCGCGATACAAAAACTAGATAAGTTATTAGAACTTAACAATGAATGCAATAATATACAAAATATATAAAAATATATATATACTGTATTATTTAGTTTCATTTTCAACGTTTGTACGTGTATTTTTAGTTTTTAACGTTCATATCGACATCTGCAAAACAATACGACAGACACAACATGACGCGATTTGACGGAAAATGAAATGTTCACTGACTTATTGCTTCTGTGCATGAAAGAATGTAATAAACGTACGCCGATCGTTCGACGAAGTCCGGTACAACGTTCGATGCGGGAAATGGGGCGCGGGCATTGCGGGCGAAACGAATAATGGTATACGCACTCAAACTGAACACTCGACGACGCCGATTCCCGGTCGGAAGCCGGCGCCCGACACGCACTCACGCATTCACGCCATCTATTATATTGTTTAAATTCAGTTTATTTGAGTAATCAGGTACCTGCTGTAGAACATGTTGCTTAGTTGGAGTTACACAGTAACCCTTCGTTATGTATCTATAAGTATTTGTTTACTATGAGTAGTTTTAAAAATAAAACTAACGGAACGTTTTTATATCAACAACAAAAACGAGGTATGTCGTTTCATAATAATTAAAAAAAAGAATGACTATTACAATTCAAACAGTTTAAAAACACAGGTTCGTTTTGTTTCACAAAACATGTCTCTCGATCTGCATTTACAATGAACCAAAACACATTGCAGAGTATCGATTGTTTTCCAATATTTGATGAGCCGAAGGAATTTCAACTGGACTTTCCAGCGCTATTGTTTTTGTTTAAAACATTTGCAAGTGAAAGATTAAAAGCACATTCCCCTCCTCTCTCACCAGGTTTCCTTAAATAACGGAAAGAGTTTCATTAAACAGAATTAAGTTATATCAATTTAATATTAAACTTACACAAAAAATTAATAACACCTAAACATCAAATTTACTTATTTAAAGAAACTAGGTGACCTATATCGTTGTGCTAAAAAATTGTATAATACATTTTACTTAAATTTTACATTCCCCGTGTCTTACACTCGACAATGTACCAACACATTTAACAATGTATTTGTTACATAATTCGTATAAAACACTATAAAATCAACACTAATAGCTAAACGCAGGACTTTAGAAGCCTTGCAATTTTCTTTTGTTTACAAAAACTGTAATTTTGTTTCCTTAATCAACGTTCATTAAAACTATAGTGCTAAAATACATTTATTACAAGAACTTATTTTCTTCTTTTTGCGTCAGTTTTACTATACTTGTCAATGCGTATAACAAAATTCATACGGAGAGTGTATTTTATATTTCTATAAATTACCATAACTTATATACACCGTTTTCGTTGGCATTTTTGCGTCCATTTTTATTTATTGCGCATGCGCAAAAAAACGGGAAATGTTTATTTCTGTGCAAATTCGTTAACAACTTGACAGATAACCAAAAAATAAATAATATATTATTTCTTTAGTTTTTTGGTTATCTGTCAAGTTGTTTACGAGTTTGCACATAAATAAACACAACTTTCAGTTTTTTTGCGCATGCGCAATAAATAAAAGAACGCAAAAAAATGCCAAGGGACACGGCCATTGTGTCGGTGAAATAAGCTACGAAGTATTTCGGTATTTAAATTAACGACTGTTAAATGAAATTATTCACTACAATTTTGCAACGTTACCAAATATATTAAACTACAAGAGTTAACCTAAAAACACAGCATATTAATATGTTAGCTGAGGACAAAATGGAGTTCAAAATTGCATGTCTACATTTTTTAAATGTATTTTAGTCACTATAGCAAAACTATACAGATTGATTGTTACATGTTTTACATGTTACTGAGTTTCATCCGTTTTATTATAATAATAAAATCAAAAACTAAAAAGGTAATTATTTTAATAATATATTAACTTTAATAGTTATATTGAGATTTACCCGCTTTTGTCCGAATGTAATTGTGAAAACTGTTGTGACACTTGACTAAGCAAAAATAAACATATCAGTCCAAAAAATGTTTCATCCAAAAAAAAAAAATGATAAAAGTTCCGTAATGTTGTTCCAAGATATCATATTTTTAAAATCTGAGATATTTATTTTGACATATCGGTACTTATTAACCAGCAAGTGGTGAAAATTAACACGAAATACTTCGAGTACCGGTAATTCAAAATAAAATCTAACAAATTTCTAAAAATGTTAAAAAAATTTAAAATTGCAATTTTTAAAATGGTCAGTCAGCAATCACAACAGTCCTTAAATAAAAGGTGTCAACTGTTTTTTATAAATGTAATAAGTATATATCTAACATTCACTTACTATTGGTGAACAACAATCAACCATTAGGGCCTAGAGAAGGAGATATGCGACGCGGTGTCGATGTAGCAAATGAAGTATCTAGTTCCGTTGTGCGTGTCGAGTTGAGAGACATGTTTTGTTCACGGCTACCAACCGACTCTACGTTGCTTTCACTCTCGTCCGAGAGCAAATGTCCGGTTTCGTTCGGCCAACTATTGTGGTTGTGATTTTCGATTCTTGTACCGTTTCTTTCACAGTTATTTGACTCAAACTGAATTGTTCATGGAAACAGAAGAAGAAAAATTAAAATTCTTAAAAGGGGCCATTCGTAAAATACGTCACGCGAAATTTCGCTCTCTTCATCACATTTTGTGAAACCCCCCAACAAAAGCTAGACCTCCCCCAACTACAAATAATTTGTTCTGATTAATAACATACAAATATTTACAACTGAAATTATTTATTACTTCAGGTTGAGAAAAAAACTTGTGCGTGTAACCTTTACGCGCGATTAAAGTAAAATTTCTTTGGCGTAGTGACAGACATTTGGCAGAATTTATGTCGGTAAGCTAGAGATTTTACAACTGTGCGGCCATCTACTGACTAAAAGCTTCAACAGTTACCTTATAAAATTTCTAACTTACCAATATGTCGATACTCCTTTACATAAACTGAACAATACTTCCGTGAGAAAAATTGCTTCTGTTAGAAAAATAAACTTATATCACGCCTAAAGAAGTTTTACTTCAAAAATTTAAATAAAATTGATGAACTGCAAACGTCACGTTTCCTTCGAGTCCCTTCCCCTTGTCACATATCGTCAAGTCTAGCGATACCCCTCCCTGTTTTAGAACGTATTTTATGATGGCCCCAAAGCGAAATTTTTCAGTTTACCACATTAGTTAGGATAGTAAAACATCCTGTTTATTTTTTGTACAATGCATTTTAAGTAAAGAATTTTCAAATTGATTAGCTTCATGTCTTACCTGGGGATTTTCAGTTATACGAACAATCCCATTTGCTATGCGTCCGTTGCTTATTACTGGATATTTTAGGCCGTTTATATGGCCGTTTGGGTAACTTGCACCACCCTACAACAAACAATTGAAGGTAAATCATACTGTCAACAAAATTATTCGAGTGTCTTCAGTTATTCTCTGCAATATTGATTGGATGTCGTTTGCCTTTTTCTGTTTCGTTCAGCAAGCTGTTGTCGATAGCAAGATATTGTATCAATGAATTTCTATAAAAGTTTTAATCATTTTGTATAAACTGATCCATAATTTACATTATAGTGGCTAAACTTTTTTTTTTAGAAACCGCGTATTACTGTAACAGCATTAAACGAGGTCTTATTGTATGTTTAATTGAAATGTGAAACCAAGACACAGGACAAAGACAATTTCAATAAAAAGCATTTAAAAATGTGTTTTCAAATACGACGTCTTCTATACTTAGGGTAAATGCACAATTTTTGAAAATAGTTTAAATCAATTATTTTCGTATTAAAAGTTATCACACACATGAAATCATTCATTAAAACATTCTTATTGAACTGAAAAATAAATATTCTCTTTTGGCAAGATAATTTGGACTAACTAGCAACCACACGAGTAGTAACATTTACATATACTTTGACGTCACACTGCGTTTCGATATTTTATATTTCGCGCGTAGGTATTTATGGCATTTTTGTTACATTGATATTTATTATTTAGCAAACATTTAAAAAGAAAAACTATTTGGAGGTTAATCAATTGCAATAAACAGTACAAAAAATAATAATAGAAAACAAGATCACGGGTAATTGGAATAATGAAAATAAATCAATTTAAATACTCGTTGATAGCAACGTTTCGTCTTTTTTATTAAGACTTTTTAGAGCTCTAAAATTTTTTACAATAATTAACATTCATATAATAAAAATATTAAACATTATGAATTAAATAATTTACTAAATAAAACAATGATGTGACTAAAATATATGAATGTTAATTATTGTAAAATTTTTTAGAGCTTGAAAAAGTCTTAATAAAAAAGACGAAACGTTGCAATCAATGAGTGTTTAAATTGATGTATTTTCATTATTCCAATTACCTTACAACATATATCTGGAATTGAACTTTGAAGACAAAAAATAATATTGGAACTAAATATAAGTTACATGCGTATACCCCATTCTATGGAACGTACTTTTGTGTCAAGATGAGCGCACACAGGTGGTATGTGAGGTAGAATATTTGTTTCGTTGCTGAGCACTAAACACTGCATCTCGTGAGTCTCCGCATCTTCCGTCACTGTTGGACATTCCGAGTCGGTTCGACAGTTCTGTGTATTGCGCCATAACGTTAACGGTTCCCTGGACACAACGCCCACTCCTGACGTCGAATTACCATTCGAAGACCGTGTACCGGCTGTTTGCACAGGATGGGGCCGCCGACCAAAAAACGGTGCTGGTTTAGTACAACGTCTTCGCCATAACTGTGAATATTCATTTATTTTAGAAGATATTAATTCAGACATATTTTTTTAATAATAATTATAGCTATATATGACATCTGGTGACGGAAATTTAAACCATAAACACATTACATTTTACATACTGTAGTATTTCTATATATACAATGTAACTCTATATAGCGACGCTGAAGGGACTGCGCGAAAGAAAATGAATATTGTTTTATTATTATAGTATTATTTACTTAATACTAACGCATAAAATTTACAAACAAACATTACTATTAACACAAATAAATAGGGACTAGACAATAAAGCTGTAGTTTTTATCAATTTCAGCTACTTAGAAAGTACCTATAAAGATTAGGTGCTCTATAAGTTGCCGAAATTACATGCTTTATAATGACATATGGTCGTTATTTACAGTGGGTATGATGCTACATAGAGCGTATTATTGTATGGACAACAAGACAAACCAACTAAAGTCGAGTAATTTCGACGTTTTAGGGAGTTCGACGTTAAATCGAGTGACGTTACATGGAGTTTACACTGCATTTTATTTGTACCTTGTCCTTGGGATCATACAACATTGCATTTTAAATTATTTGAAATGATATAGAATTCGGAAAACAATTTATTGAAGTAAAATTGGTCGACCATCAGAATTCTATGGAGAACGATCTTATATTTTTTACATTGCATTATTACACACTGATTGAATTACTGGTATCATGAAGTATAGATAATAAAGAAGTCCAAACAGCCTTTTCCACGACTTTTGCGTCCCCGAAAACGGACTCATCTGATAGTTCATTTTTAGACCCTAGCGTTTTGAATTCCTTAAATCTACACTTCGTGATGTCGACAAAAATATACTGACACTATGCTCACCATGTATGATATACAGATGGCAGCACTAGTTGCAGTCAAGGTAACTCCAATAATTATACCGATGATGTGGTTCTGTCCACTGCTGTCGGGCGTTGCTGGAACATTCGGTCGAGGCTTTGGTGAAGTACGAGCATCGCTACCAACCGCAGGTAAAACAATATCTGCAGCCGGACCAGCACCTGCACTTGTTTCAGCAAACACGCGGGCCTGATACTGTTCTCCTAACTTTAAGTTTGATAACTGGAACATAGAACAAATGCATATAAATACCTGAACTAGAGTAGAGAATTGTTCTATACTCATTTATTTATTGAAGTTTAACTTCTTTAGTGACGTATCTATTTGAAAAAAGTAAAAAATCGAGGGGAAGTAGAATTGGCTCCGAAAGGGGAAGTTAGTTCGTTTCCTAAATTACATGAAACTGACAGGGACAGAAGTTTATGAGGGTAAGGCTTATTATAATTTTTTTTCAAAAACAGAGTTTAAATACGGCAACGAAATCAGTAACGGAGCCTTCCTCCTGACGTCATTTAGTAGTACGTTATACCAAAGTGGACAGCATAAAAATCTTCTCTATGCAAAAATACATATATGTGCCAACTTTCATGGTGATTGGTCTAACGATGTCGAAACTCAAACAAACATCCATTTTTACATAATTTGTTACGTGGATCCTAACCTTCAAAACAAAAATGAAACGCAGGACTCATTATATTAACTTACCTCAAGCATTGTCTTAGGAGGCCGTACAACCGTCGATGTCCACTGTTTGTGAGGTAAATTGGAATCAGGTGAATATTGCACAATATAGCGTTTTACCTCACCGTTGGGTTCCCCCGGCGCCATCCATTTGATGCGAATCGTTGTTCGATTTAGCTGCTTATATTGAAGTTCTCGCACTGGAGTAGGGACTGTCCAAAAAAAAATTGCTAATTAGAGTCGGGATAGTAATAAAACATGTATTGAAAAAGCTATAGAAATTATATGAACAATATCATGAATATAGACGCTCGATAGCTAAGAAGACTAGAAATAATAAGGAGATTAAAGTCGCGTGCCACAAGCGGGAATTCTGGTCGCCGTCAGACAGTGCTGCGAGCACATTTCTGAGCGACGCAATGCACTACTGCGCTGTCAGTGGGAATCTGTGAAGAAAGATCATAGCCTCACTTTCTTGTCGAGTGATTTGGCCACTTCAAAATGAGGTTATGGTCGATCTACAATAATTCTACATAGATTCTCAATAACAAGTAGCGCAATGCATTACTGCACTGGTAATGTTTGTATTAGTGGAAATCTGTGTAGAAAGATCGTAACCTCACTTCCTTGTCAAGTGACTTGAGCACTTCAAAGTGAGGTTATGGTCGATCTACATAGATTCTCAATAACAAGTGACGCAATGCATTACTGCACTGGTAATGTTTGTATTAGTGGAAATCTGTGTAGAAAGATCGTAACCTCACTTCCTTGTCAAGTGACTTGGGCACTTCAAAGTGAGGTTATGGTCGATCTACATAGATTCTCAATAACAAGTGGCGCAATGCATTACTGCACCGGTAATGTTTTGCTAATGGGAATCTGTGTAGAAGGACCATAACTTCATTTCTTTGTCAAGTGACGCGTCTACTTGAAAGTGAGGTTATGGTCGATCTACATAGATTCGTACTAACAAGTAGCGCAATGCACTTCTGCGACGGTAATGTTTGTGTTAGTGGGAATCTGTGTAGAAAAATCATAACCTCACTTCCTTATCAAGTGGCGCGTCCACTTCAAAGTGAGGTTATGGTCGAACTACATAGATTCTCACTAAAACAAACATCACCTGCGCAGTTATGCATTGCACCGCTCACGTATTCATCCCAACAAAAGTAACGTAATTCAGTCTCCTTATTATTTCTAGTCTTCTTAGTCGAGACCGTAAAAATCTATAATATAAAGTAGGTACGCAATTAAAAAATAAAATTTTTAGATACAAACCTCCTTCTTGAGTAGAACATTCAACTGAACGTGAATAATTTCCGTAATGGTTTTTCGCATCGTGCATACGAACTTTAAATTCGTACCGAGAATTTGGTTTCAGCCCCGTTACTTCAACGCCATTCGCAGTACTGAAATTTTATTTAATGTTAAAAATTATTTTTTACTTTTAGTACTCGGTTTGCTATTATTTTGCTTTTTTCAGTTCATAAAAGCGTGTTGTTTTAGGTTTTTTAATCTCTAATTTTATTTCTTAACAAATTCTGAAATTTTATACAAACCTATTAACAAAACTGGCTCCTTCTTCGCAAGTATCGAAAGACTGCGCCAGCTTATAGCAAACTGAGTAATATCCGAATTGAAAACCACTTCTGAACTGAATATGTTCCCATGTGATGTTGATCGCATGAGATGAGGTAGGCACAGCTTCAATCCATGTCGGCGGCGAGAGCAAAATATTATCATTATTTTCAATAGTTATTGGCGTCACTTCGACAGGTGGCCTTGAATTATTCGGGTTGTTATTTGACGTTGTCTTAAAATCTATTTGAGTCCAAGGTCCATCGTTTTCCTCAGAAGTCAATACCCGTACTTCATATTTCTGTCCAGGAACAAGGTCTGAAATAGATATTGATAATTACAAAAAAAATATTAATTTATTTGAACCACTCCCACTTTAATCATTAACCGCCATAGAAAAAAATGTTCAGCCAATTGGGTGACATTCCATCTTCAAAAATATTGATATTTGATATCTAAAAATATATATAAAAATCGATGTATGTATGTATGTTGTCTATGGACTCTAAAATGGCTGAACCGATTTTAATGAAATTTTTAGACAATCTTCAGATTAGCCCAGCGGGTGATCCTGTGAAGTTTAGTAGCGATCGGAGTAACAATTTTTTTCTGTTTTTTTGGCAATTTTGATTTTTCTTCGATTTTTGAACATTTACAATTAAAAGCGGCTGAATTCGTACAAATTTAATACACGATCAGAATTTTATGATAATGATTCTCTTCTTTTATGGCTTTAGTTAATTCCATCCAAATATTACGTAACGTTTCTCTATTATATTAGTAGATTTTAACATACGCTTGAAGCTAACGTAAATGAAAAGTTCATCTTTGATTCATTCAAGAGCCCTCGCTACTGCGAGAGTTCATGTCTAGCTACAGCTAAAAATAAATGGCTCTCGCATGTAGTGAATTTGAGTGTTGTAAATCGCTATATTATGAAGGATTAAAAATGTTGAATTATGTGCACCGATGAGTAATTGATTAACTCATTCCGCCGCGAAAGTGGAAAGATTCGGGTTTAAATCCCGACGGTGACGTGTTGGAATAATAAATTTTTCTAATATAGTGCTACAACAATGAATGTTTCGTAACAATTATAGCAGACAATAGCTATTATACTAAATGGTTTCTCTATTATGTTATCATGGTAGTACGATATTAAAATTATGTTACATGAAAAGATTATCTTATGGAATTTAAAACACAACTGTTTTTTTCGATTTACGAACTTGCATTATTAACGAATTAATTTGTTAAGTCGTACCTTTAATAGTATACTGATGCACTCCGTTTTCTAAAGTGTCTACCATATGGCTAGGTTGGTCGTAGCGACGCCATTGCAATTTGTAGAGACTGGTTCCTCCACAAGGTACATCGTTAATTAAGACTGCCCACTGAACGTGAAGCACATCTCCTTCAGGCTTCAAAATGAGATTACGTGAACCCACCGATTCTGCAAATAATGTATAATATTAATCTTATAAATAAAAATTAAAGGCTGGTAAGCGCATCACAGCGGGATCGACTTATCTATTTTGTTTTGGGAAAGAAAAATTGGAAAAACTGTCCGGAAAAATGTTGAGTGCTTAATATCGGCAATAAGTTTTTAATTTATTAGCTAATTGTAAACGTAGAGCTATTATGAAAATGTAAGTAGATAGCACCCCACGCTTTTTACGGCTAATTTTGTTGTCAAATTATTTTGCATTTTTTAGTTCATAAAAGCGTGTTGTTTTAATTTTTTTAAACTCTAATTTTAATTATAAGACTGAAAAATAATATTGCATTTGACTTTGTGGTAGGCAACGCAACGTATGTCACTGTACAGCGTGTTAGCTTGTTTCCTGTATTTTTTGCAAGTTTTTTTATCCTGAGGGTCCTGGTCAGAATAATGGGACAGATTCATAAAATTATTGAATTGTCATCGGTCCTTGATAAGTGTGCAAAGTTGCAGTGTAATCTGACTTTTGAAGTAGGTGAATTTCACGTTCAATAATTCCGTTACAAAAACACACAGGTGAAGCTAATAAAAGCATGTTAAAAAAAGATATATTTTTTCCGCGATTTGTTGCCTTTGCTCACTGCACATTGAGTAAATAGACAATGCTTGGTATAGTAATATTATATATATATGGGTATAATACATGGGAAATATTCGTTAAGTTCAATGACGACATACCTCCTCTACAAGTCACTGTTTTTGAGTTTTCACTAGCGCTCTCAACATACGCCCGGACATAAAATGAATAATCAACGCCCGACTTTAATGATTCCACAAGAGAATATGTTTTATTTGTTACATTGTTATTTTGAACTCCTTCATCTGAAACAATAAACAGTGTGAATTTAAGATCATCAAAAACTAAATGTAAGGCATAGCTCCAATGCAACACAATCAAAGCACCAAACCTCACTGTAACTCGAAAAGAATCTTATTGTACATTTAATTTCGTCCGTGGAGATCTACGTTTTAACATATATATACAGAATGATCCATTTTAATCTCACCAGGAAAATATATTTAGAAACGGTAGTATTGTTGAAAAAAAAATTTCAGACAAAAGCTGTTCAGTTTGAAGAGATACATTGTTTGGAGACAAAAACTATTCCCTACCCTCAACCCCTGCGCAGGGATGATGCTGACTTTGATTAATAGGAACACCTATTTTTTATCACAAATTATGATTTTCCGATAAAAAATACGCAACATTGGTCTGAAACATTTTTGTATCCGATGCCTCCCTCAACCCCTAAAATGAATGTCAAAAATCGGTTTTCAGAAACTCCATTAAATTTGTATGCCTAAACAACGACCTTGCGCAGAAAATTACAAGAGGTAAAAGTTGTTTGGTTTGGGAAGAGTTATGTGCCATAATGGCAAATACACTAATACATAATTAATGAATAACTATATTATATAACTTGTAACATACTCACTGGTGCGCATGTGATGAACGCTGTAAGCTTGTATTTTGGTTGCATCGGCGAGTGGGGGTTCCCATTCGAGACAGATGCCCGTAAGTGAGAACGGTCGACACGTTAGATTCGCGGGCGGAGGCGGTGGCGGTCGTTTCTGTGACGTTTTCATTAATATCCTAGCTACGGCCCTGACTTCTCCAGCAACGTTCGTCACAACGCATTGGTAAAGACCTGAGTCACTTATGATTGTGTCCACTATAACGAGGGTATTTCCCTTACTGGACACGCGTCCGTCGTTCGAATGCAGAGGCTTTCCATCTTTCAGCCATGACACGGTCGGCGTCGGCCATCCCACAGCGTCACAAGTTAGTCGAATTGTGCGAGCCGGAGGGAGAGTTTGAGATTTTGGATGTGACGTTAAATACGGCACTAACTGAACTTGCCATGTCTAAAAATTAAACGGCAATGTTATAAAAAAAACGGTCAAGTGCGAGTCAAACACCGTGCCATTCCGTTTTCCGTGAGAACTTTAAGACAGGATTTTCGTTCGGGTTTTTCTGTATACTATTTACTAAAGTAACTAAAATGTTGAAAACAAAACTTACCACATTTGTTGTTTGTAATTTATTTTGAGCTGTGCATATATAAAGGCCTGCAGTTTCATTAGTTAAGTTGTTTATTTGTAAAATATTCTTATTGTTACCAACATAACTTTTATTTTCTGTAAAAAAACAAAAGCTAGTTTATTATTTCTAAGTACTGAAGAACCAATATCTGTTTAGGACGCATAAACTACGTAGTTCGATTAAGCGTGAGGGGGGATCAATTCGAAAGATACGTTGAGCTACGTAAGGGGGGGGGGGTTATTTGGCACAATGAAAATAATTTGCAGAATTCATTTAAATGACGTTTAGTTGACTTCAAAAAAATATAGTTGGGATTCGTTAAAATAAATTAATTACAGTATATTTAATTAAATGTAATTGCAGCTGATTTTTGATGGGTAATCCGCCGTCAATGTATTACGCTGTCATTAATCATCCATTTGAATTAAGTTTTATTTAAACAAAACCAGATATTTGCAGAAATCAGCTCCCTGATCTTAGACTATACGATTCATAAGGTGGAGGTCTCGACCCCAGATTCAGGAATATGAAATAATATTAAACTTATTGTTTTGATTTTTCGCCCGTTATAGATTACTTAAGCACCCGACTCATAACCGGTCTGAAATAAATCATTTTACAACCGGTTTACTGCGTTAATAATTTAGGTTAAAGAAACTTTCCGACACAAAAAAAAATCGTAGCTCCCAAATTCAGTTTATTGATACGCCCCTGCATTTGCTGATAATTCGTACCGTTTATTCGATGTTCCCATTTGAGAGTTGATTTTGGCCAACTGTTTGCCAAGCAGTATAAAGTAGCGTTATCACCAAAACGACGCACTATTGTCGTGGGCACGTCGACTTGAACTAGCTGCGGTGGACTAGGTACTGTTCTAGCTGGAGACACTGTCAGTCTTCCAGACGAACTACTACGGGGTTTCTTCATAAATTTATTAGTTGCTACGCAACTGAAAAATTAAAAAAAATTATATATTATTAGCGAAGACCTACTTCAGGTTCCTGCTATAAAAAATATTTACCTGTAAGACCCTGAGTCATTGTTTTGAACACTAACTATTATCAACGATCCAGATGATAAATATATAAATCTGAAATACAAATTTTGTAATTAGGAAATCAATTCTGTTAAAAATAATACGATTAGAATTTAGAACACTGATAGCTCCACATTGGGTGCATTTGAGGGACTTGCATTCAAAATATGACATTTTTTTTTTACAAATTATCGTACGGAAAAATAAATTTCAAAAAAATTATTCAACACGCTAACTTTCTAAGTATTTTTAACATGCATTTTGTATAGAAAAAGTTTTAACATGTTAATTAGACTTCGGGTTATTTGGAATCTCAGGTCGTGGTGTAAAGAAATATTAACAATTTTTAGGACAAAAATGTGTTTTTTGACATTTTTAAGCAGCATGTGAAATTTTATGAAGTGCTTAATCATAGCTACTGAGTTAATAAAGACAGTAGTACAGTAGTACCACAGTTTCAAATTTGTCGAGAGTTTTTACTTTTTACAATCTGGATGTATGGTCGTTTTAAAAAAGAAACTACATATAATACTAATTTAAAAGATACGCAAACGAAATAGTGCAGTAGAAGGATAAATAACCAGCTAACTAGCCGATTAAATATCCGCGGTCATATATTTTAATACTAAGCGTACCAAGATTTATTATACCTATTTTAATTTGTACCGCAACCGATCAAATCACCGGTTTTTAGATAAGAACTTTATTTTTTTTGATTGAATGTTGATTTTATCAGATTTAAAAATAGAAATATAAATAAGTGATGCCAAATCAATTGTATATATTTAACAGAAAAGTCATGAAGTCAAAGTGAAAAAACGATAACATTTTATGCGAATTTTCTAATAAAAAGTTTACAACCGGCCATTTGACTGGCTCTTGGTAACGTTTAGTGTTAAATAGCCGCGGTTATTTATTATTATACAAGGCTACGCAGAAACTTTTGCGCATGATTGTAAATCCCGGACGAGATTTTAATTTTATAATCAATATCTACATACAAATACTATTCATGATTCTACTGTTGAAAACTGCTCTATTGTTTTGTTTTTTGTTATTCGGAGAAACAAAAACTGGAAACGCCATTTAGTATTATAGATAGCCGGTTAATTGGCCGACTATTTATCCGGTTAAAAAGGTTACAATCAAAAAAATAACCGGTAATTTTACATTACTAGATAGAAATAAATAAATAATAGATATACATACCGGGGTTCGTGTAAAGGCAACGACCGCTGGTCCTTCTGCCAGCGTGTGATGGCCGCGGGCTGTGAACGCACTCTACATGGCAGTAACACCGAATCTCCTTCTACCACCTTTATGTCCTTTGGTTTATCAATGAAGTCACGCGCTAATACTGTAACAATATATCGAAAATACAACTGACACTACGGCACGGTATAAGAAAGAATGGTAGTGTATCTTATATTCTTTTATACATGGAAGGGGTGAAGATCTTATTGGGCGAGTACACGGAGAGCCCGCGGAGTAGCGCTGCGAGCACACCAGCAATGCTTGCTGTGTTAAAAAAAGATGCGTAACGGGTTTGCCTATGCGTTGGCGTTGCCTAATATACTTTAAAAATTGAATTTAATCTTAATACAGCAAGCACTGCTGCTGAGCTCGTAACGCTACTCCGCGGGCTCTCCGTATACTAGTCCAATAAGAGACTCGCTTTTTTATGTGAGAGATATACTACCATTCTTTCTTATACCGTGGTTCCAAGCGTATTGGTGTAGTTATAGTAGGAGAACTGTTAGATATTTTTGGGTAGATATTTGAGGCACTGTGAAAATTTGTACAATACCTCTTTAGTAATATCCGAATACAACAACACAGATCTGGCTAAAGGGTATCAGGGCTTAACCGACCCTCAAATTTTTAAATTAGCAAATTTTTTTCCGCAATAAAAAGCCCCTGAGGAATTTTGAAATTTTAATACCTTGAAATTCAGTTGAAAAATAAAAAAGCCAGATTTCTTAATCGGGTCTCAAACTTAGCCAGGTGTTTGCCAAATTATATTTTTGAAACATTAAAAAAATATAAAAATGATTTTTCGGGAAAAAGGACTTTATTTATAAGTAAAACACTTAATATTTTATTTTCAGCGACTTATAAATAAAGTCCTTTTTCCCGAAAAATCATTTTTATATTAATTACCAAGGACAAAAAAGAAATAAAGTCAATTAAAAAAATATATTTGTGGCATGTTGAAATTTAAACAGAAACTTTATTCTTGAATACATTATAATATACGTTTGCTCTGCTTGGCACCTTTAAAGTATTTACATATATATTTATATTTTGACTTGATAAAACCTAAACAGTTTAGTTAGAGCTCCAGTTTTTTTTGCAGCAGGGCCTTTGGTTACTTAGCTACGCCTGTGATATCAGTAATTTGATATTTTGGATGTAACTTTAAATTTTTTTGGGTCACAGAAGAGCTCTACTTAAAATATTGTTTGGTTACGCTACGAAATAATTAAGGCACGTGATTAAAACAAAAACTTACTGGCAATTCTGACCGTCGTCGGTTCGGAAATAATCGTGCCAATATCATTTGTCGTCACACATCTGTAGTCGCCCTCGAGAGCAGCCGTAGCGACAGTTTTCTTGCCACCACTCGGCACTTTCCCGAATACGAGCGTGCCGTCGCTTTCCAGCCAGCGGTGGGTGTCGTTGGTCAGGTCGAGGGGCGAATCGTTCAGAAGCCAGTTGTACTGCACCGGAGGACTCCTGCTGTCCATCCATTCGATGGGGCACCGCAGAGACGCTCCACTGCGCCCCACCGTCACGTCGCTCGGCCGCCGGATGGACAGGTTCAGCGGAGCCGGCGGTCCACCGTCCAAAGACGGCTTCACGGATGACCCTGTTACCACTGCAAAACAGAAATAAGTATTGTTAAGGCTGTCGGAACGCTCAGAATTTAAGCAAATAAAACCGTTTAAAAATAGGACTTCGGCTCAGAGCCGATTGTAGACTTATTGAAGTTCAACTTCTTTCGCGACATATCTGTTTGAAAAAAGTTAGCAATCGAGGAGAAGTAGAACTACTAAATAAAGGGGAAGTTAGTTTGTCTCCTCAATTACATGAAATTGACAAGGACGAAGTTTATAGTGTTTCATTTTGATTCGTAAAATAGTAAGACAAGGATGAACCGCTTGAATGACGTACCAAATCCACTAAACAGTAAAAAATAAAAAACTTTTAAAAAAAATAATAACCTCCTTCAAAAAAGTCACTAAAAAGATGAAAATAATGAAATTTTGAGGTCGGAGTCAATTTTCATTAATTTGCATTGATAAAACTACTTTAAAAACTGCAAAATGTCTATCGCACATCACGAAACCCGCACTAAAATGTACTGGTTTGTGATGGTTTGTGATAGTCTAGTGTGCCACATCCTGCAGGTTACAGGTTTGTGGTGTTCTGGTCGTGCAAGTTTATGATATGATATGATATTTATAAAGTCAATCGAGACATACATCCATTTGACACGTCAGAATACAGAAATAAAATTATATGTTTATCTACAATATAAAAAAGTAAAATTCATTAGCTGTGTGAAAGACCCTTAATGAAAATATCTTCTGTAATTTCCGTAAATAATATATATATATATAATATATATATATATATATATATATATATATATATATATATAAAATGACATAAAAAGCCCAATAAGAATAATTAATTAAAATATAAAATTCAAATCGTATGGACAACCGTGTATTAATAATGTTCTCACTCTACTTTTAAAAAACGTTTAGACTCTGTATATCTTTGAATTCAGGAGGTAACATGTTGTAGAACTCTGCGCCTTTACATAGTGGACTGTTGCTATATCTTTTAGTTTTGTATGGGTCTATATAAAATATGTTCTTATTGTTACGAATATTGTAATTATGTATATCAGAAATCAAATTTAAACAATTTATATTTTGCTTAACATATACAATGAGTTCAAAGATATACAGATATACACGATTGTCGTTTATTCAATTTAAAAATTTGCCGTAGAATTCTCTTCCGGCATCTAAAAATTCGGATACATTCTGATGCTTGACAAGTGTGAGCGGTCTTTTATACGTCATCTAAAAATGCGTTGCATTTGTCATATCTCAAATGACCGAAGTAAAACAATATAGAAGCTAACCCCTTATGTGAACCAATCGATAATATCCGCGGGCTACTTGAATACAGTTCTCCCGCGTATAAGTGACATATTCAAACATACATACAACATGCAATCGCGAGAAGAAAACACTGCAACAATTTTTATAGAAGTAAAATTTAAACATTAAATAGTATTTAAACGAATGTTATTCAGTATTTGTTCAATGAATTGTGTAATGGTTTATGTTATGTAAGCTGCGTACATTGATATTGTAAAGACTGTAAGCGGAGATTGTGTGTTGAAACAGAATGAAGTTCACATTGATTGTATTGCTGAAATGAATATACTTTAATAATTGAATACATGTTTATTTATTGGTTTTATCATTTTATTCCCAACAAATATAAACTGGCTTTTTCTCCATCGCTTTTCACGAGATAATAATAAGTACAACAAAAAACGTTTATGTATGAGCTTGAGCAATACGTAGAAGACTCAATGATCTCTATAATTAGTAGATAGCGAATGGCGTCCATTGTTTGAAAGCAACTTTTGCAACACCATCACGTTGATAATGGGTGACTTTTTGGGTAGGTCACTTGATTTGACATCTCTAGCCTAGGAGTCCGAGATTAAAAGAGACCCGTCGGATCGGCCAAGTTAGAGATGCACAGAAAACAAAATCAAAGCGGTAGGTAAGGAGCTTCGCCAAAGATACCGACCTGGGAGCCATGCTTATGAACATTTATATATGTTTTAGTGTATCAGCTTGTCAAACATATCCAGCGTTAAAATACAATGTAAACTCCATGTAACGTCACTCGATTTAACGTCAAACTCCTTAAAACGTTGAAATTACTCGACTTTGGTTGGTTTGCCTTTTTGTCCATACAATGATACACTCTATGTAACATCACACCAACTCTAAATAACGACTATATGTCATTATAAAGCAAGTAATTTCGGCAACTTAATTAGCACCTATACTATTTGTAGGTACTTTCTAAGTTGCCGAAATTGATAAGAACTGCAGCTTTGTTCTTGTTTATCAGAAAAAAACTCTTTTTTATAACCAAGTTGATCCCACAGTATCCCAAGATATGAATAAAATATATAAGAAAATACCATTAGTAATATACTGGCACATCAAAAAATATCCGACGAAGATAACAGATTTTATGCAATAAGCATTGTTATTTATGTTAATAGTAATGTTTGTTTGTAAATTTTATGGGTTATTTATTAAATAAAACTATAAATAGTAAAATAATATTGATTTTTATTTCTCTCCATATAACGACAACTCTCTATAATGCCAGAAAATGCGCAGTCCCTTCAGCGTCGCTATATAGAATTTACACTGGATATGGAACGTGGTGTGTGTTAGCTGGATTGCAAATTCAAAATTTTCACCCTCTTGTCAACGTCCTGCTACTTCTTCTAAGAGGTTTCAGGTGTTGCACTAGTGTTTAGGTGATGTTGGTTGTACAGGGACTAGTTATCTATCAACTATCCATTAATTTAAAGGTCGATGAGAAATTGAAATTAATTAAATTACAAAATCAATCACCAACTCTTCTCTTTTCTCTTTGACGTTGTTAATAATAAGTACGGAGACATAGTAAAACATGAATTATTTAACCCGCTGTAATATTATAGAGGGGCGACGTAAAGCGCCTTTTCCGGTGCCACGAATGAGTGGAAAATGAAAACTTCCGTTTCATTTTTTGTTTGCGTTTATATTTCGAGCGGTCGAATATGCTTGAAATATGATCATTTTTGTCCCATATACATTTATTTTCCATTGAAGAAAAAAATACCCTAAAAATGTTCATATGTGTTCAAGTTGCGTAGGAAAAGTGAAATCATTATTATATAAATTAATATTATTATGTCATAACGAGTAAATAAATAAATAAATAAATGAAAAGTGCATTGTATAATAATTGAACGAAATTTGTAAGTAACAATAATGATACAAATAACACCAAAAGACGTTAAATAAATTAAATAAATCAAAAAACTCGACTGTGTAAAAATCGAACTGAAAAGATGGAAACAAAATCAAATGATAACAAGACAGGCGGATTCATCAGATATTTCTCTTCGACCGATTACAGTTACTATACCTATATGCCTCCGACTGCATCTTTTTGATCTTGTTTTTATCTTTTTAGTTAACTTTTTACGCAATCGGGTACTTTGAATGTTGAAGCGAAGCTTCCTTAGCATCACAGTCATCGTCAGCATCACTGTTAACTTCTTCCTTCATTAAGGCGCGATTACATTACCAAAAATGCGTGAAAGCTTTGCTTCTGTTGGGCGTCCCCCGACGCCTACCCTTTTTTTAACCCGACTGCGCCAGAAGGAAATTTATGTTTTTAATTTACTTTTTTTTATTTAGTGATTTTATTTGTGATCCTTGATGATTGTTGGATAAGTGTAGATAAAATCTGTGGCACAGGATCAATAAAAACACAATACTGATGTTTAAATTTGCATTTTCACTGACGTTTCGGTGCGCTTTGCACCATCTTCAGAGTTCGAATGCTGTCAATTCATATCAGTATTTCGTCGAGTCTGGTGATATAAATGGTAAAATGGATATGTTTATATCACCATGTTTTTAATCTCTCGACGAAATACTGATATGAATTGACAGCATTCGAACTCTGAAGATGGTGCAAAGCGCACCGAAACGTCAGTGAAAATGCAAATTTAAACATCAGTATTGTGTTTTTATTGATCCTGTGCCACAGATTTTATCTACATTGATCCATAAAGACAGATATACGCCAGTCTTTAGTCGATATGAATTTTCCGTGCATCAATGTTTTTTAAGCTTTCGGTATATTTCTAACGATCTCCAGACATTTATGCCTTGCAGGGATTCTAGCACAAACTGCAAAACGACAGCAGCGTTTTAGGCACGCATTTCATTTCCGTATTTCACTGCAACGCATGCGGAAAGGGGTGATGCAGGGGAGAAGTTTGTGAGGGACAAGCGCAAGGGAGAACTTGTGTGATTGCGTGCAGGTAGGTCGCGGATACTCCCTACCGCCCTCTTACCCTAATACTTGCATTTGGTATCGTCCACGTTTTCGTTAGCTTATTTTATATACATTACACAATACCTTATATTAATTACATGCACGGCTGAAAGAAACAATAAAGACTACAATTCGTTGTAAATAGCATTATTTATTCAATAATAATTACACAGTAGATATGTTCCAGTTTATAACTTTAATAGAATTCAATTTACAAAAAACGAAACGATTCAAGTTGTCAAGTTACCAATCAAAACTGGATAAAACGTTTCTCTTTTGTCTCCCATTAAAAAACGCTTCTTTGATTTGCAAACCAGTTGGTTATCATTATCTTATCTTGGACCTAATTATTCATCTCACCGCATGGACCCATTGGGCTTGTATACCCACGTCCGCGAGATCCTTGGGTTTCAGGGGTCTAGCGAGAAAATAACAATTATAACTGGAATGTTCTTTTAAGGTGACTGTTTATCAGGTGTTCAATATGCCCCCCATTTCCCTAACCTAATTTTCTATAAAGATTTGGCTCTGAAAAGGACAAAAAAATATGTAAAGTGACCTATAAAATTTTTAGAAATTAACAAATAAGTAATTTTCACAAACTATCTATCAGAAATGACGTTTACTACAGAATTGAACTGTCAAAATTTGTTATAAATATACAGAAAATGAAGGGAAGTTTTATAGGAATACGAGTAAAAAATACCATATAATATATATCTTGTTGCGTAATGATATTATCGGTCGTGTGAGTTGTGACTATTAAAAACTCGCTATCCTCATTTCAACGTAATGTCACTACCTTATTACAGATATACAATCTATAAACAAAGAATTTTTGTCATGCTAAAAAACGACTATTTATGACTTAGCACTCGTCAACTCTGTTAAAACTAAGTATTATAATTTTCATGTCGATGCTTATCTTGAATTAAAATTAAATTGTGTTAATCCGCTTGACGTACGATGTTAATTTTATAATCGTTTAAGTTATACTAAAAAAGAAAATTCATGTTTAAGTAACCTCGTATAAATTACTGATTTAAACCCAAACTATCCTTCAAGTGAGTATCATTTGACAAATGACAGGTTTATGGGGCTCGTTCCACATTTTTTAGGGTTGAAATCTGCGTTACAGAAAGATAATACAATAATTTTTTTGAGAATTTTCCGGAAGTTTTTTCTACATAAAAACACCCAATGTCATTTAATTTTGCCATCTCGTAATTCGAAATCTTGTGACATGCTGTAAAGAAATATTGACGTGTATCACATTTTTTGATTGAATTTTTAGAGTAAAAATATATGTTTTTTGAAATTTTTAAGCGGCAAACCAATTTTATGAAACTTAATGCTAAAGGTAGTTGTCGTGGTACAATATTGTCAAAAAGTTAGATTATACGCGCTAGAAAAGTATACTAGCTTTAAGTGATCCATAATTTGTACGCAAGACTGTACTCGTGGAAACGTAACCCATACAGTAATAACCCATACAGTATAATATGCATGTATACTTTTCTATAAATTGTTGAACTTTTATTTATTTATAAATAATTAGACGGTCAAAAATGTTTTCTTATTTTTTTTTAAACTCATAACAAATGCATTGAAAGACTGTCAGTTTTTGGAAAGTTTCTGATAGCTAGTTCTTTTTTTATAAATAAGAAACTGGTTCAGAACTACAGAGATTATATACAATCAATGTTAATTATCCAATTTTTAATTGAATGTATCTCGGATTATATACGGTCGATCGACTTCAAATTTTCAGGGTAATTGTATTATCATGTCCTTAATAAGTATACAAAAATTAAGAATTTTCTGACGATGTGTCTTAACCACGACAACTACCTTAATCAGCGAATAAAAACAAATTTTGCGATCATAGTTCGAAATTTCTTTTGTCTCTTCAAATTAAAACCGCGAATAAGTGTGAATCCATTGTTTGCGAAACCGCGGTAGGCGATGGATTACTCTATTAGAACAGCTGGCTGTTAAAAAAATACAATTTCTAAAATACTCAAGTTTATATAATTATTCCCATGTCCAGCAGGTATAATTTAAATGTATTATTATGTGGACTGTAAAAACATAGGAAACACACACGAAATAGCAAAGGGGGTTATTTAATTTGTAAAACGTTAGAAAATTAGCAGACTGAAACATCCGTCAATTATACAACATAAAAAATTTTATTAGTGACGTGGATTTGTTCATGTAGCAATTTTAAAAAATAATTTCCCGCAAATTAAAAATGTACAAGTCCATTAACTATAACTGACGACGAGTTTTTCAAAGCAGGTGTATTATAACATAGGCGCTAAAATGGCGCTAAAACATACTCCCGTGTAGACTGTAGAGTGACCATATATTGCTATCGCCCATAAGTGGAAATGTCACGAAGACAGCACACGATTATTTCTATCCCTTTTTAACCGACTTAAAAAAAGGAGAAGAGGTTCTTAATTCGGTTGTATTTTTTATGTTTGTTCACCGATATTTCCGTTAATTGTACACCGATTAGAAAATTTTTAACGCCATTTTGTTCAGAATACTACCGGGTTGGTACCACATAGATTTTTTAAAAATCGGTACATCCGTTTTTAAATGACATCAAAAAAACATATTTTTGTTGAATTTTCGTTAGCGCGGCCAACTTCATGCTGTCGAATTTTCGTTATATGTGCGCTTGCAATTTCCGTTGCCTGTTAAAATTTTGCTCTCAACACGTCATAAGAAGTATGACTTCAAAAACGATTGGTGCATCCTTAAAAAGTATGCATCTATTTAATTAACAACCTATTTTAAATCGAATAGCTGAAGAGCGAAGAGTTATGCAATTCTGCTTTAGGCACAGCAACATTCCTAGCTGAATATCATAATAATTACCGATTCCAATAAAATTATTAGTTTATGCGTGCAAGCAAACGCTGCAAATATTTATAATATCTCTGTTACAATTTCGTTAAACACACTGGAATATTAACAGCTGACGTAAATGAAGGTTCCATGGCTCGCTTGTACGAGTTTTGTTGATATGGTTAGTGTGAAAATCCATAAGGTGCTTGTTTACCAGCTGGTTAATATGTCCCCTTTTTCATTTCTATAAAATATCTTATCCAATCTTTAATGTTACTGCTTCAAAATAAACTAGAAATAGTACCATTCTTTCTATATAATTTTAAGCCAAGTTTTTACAATTTATTTGATCTAAATAAATGATTTGAAATCAGATAATAATTTTACACCAATTTTTGAACAGATAAAATTAAATTTGAAAAAAAAATATTGAGTAAGCAAAATTTGTTAGTATTTTTAACATAAACTTGTAAAGAAAAAACTTTAAAATGTTAATTTTCCTCCCTCTAATTCGAAATCTTGTGACGTGCTGTAAAGAAATATTGACAAATATCACGTTTTTTTATTCAATTTTTAGGGCAAAATTAGGTTTTTTGAAATTTTTAAGCAGCAAGCCAAATTTGAATCATGATATTTGGTAGATTCATTCGATCTATAACGTAGGCATCCACGGAAATACCCTTGGCACTCAAACCCTTGCTGTAAGTCAAAAACATGTTTCCAGAATTTATTTCTACCTTATACTAACAACACTGTAAAACGACTGGACCGATTTTAATGAACCTTTGTACACCGTTAATAAATAATTAATACAACTTTATCTTCCGGGAATCTTGCAGCAAAATATCGAGACAATAGGAATAGTAGATTGGCCTACGCCGCGCCGTTGGAGTATAATAGTGAACGGGCCCCATTAAATATTATGTTCTGTTGTTGTTTATCGGTTTCGACCTTTCCTTGACCGCATTTAACACAATTATCACAAAGCCTAGTTCCAACTATATAGTTCGAAATTTCGCATAAACAAAATTGCAGAACTACGTAATTCTGGGGCCGAAAAACAAAACTGTTTATGTCAAATAGATGTCAAAGAGCTTTCGATGTAGCACAATGTTCTACAACCGGTTTTTATAGTATACTGTATACGTACATTGCAGCGAGTTCTCAAGAATCAATTTTACCCTACCGTGCTAAAAGAAGCTTTACTTAAACAACGCGGCCAAGTGCGAGTCGGACTCGCACACAAAAGGTTCCGTACCACCGTACAATATTTATTTACTTTATTTTTTAAGTTTTATTATTTGCTGTTATAGTGGCCATAGTAATACACACTAAGGCACAGAAATGCCTGAACTAATAGCTTTTAAAAGATTCCGTCCGATGTCGCTAGTATGCACTATTTTGACGTTTAAAGAAAAAAAAATGTTTGTGTGATGTAACTACAAATTTACGGTTTTCGGACTTTCCCCTTTACTTGTGCGATAAGACATTGCTTTTTGCCAAATTTCATGATTCTAGGTCAACGGGAAGTACCCTATAGGTTTAGATTCCCTTGCGAGTGTCAAAATATCTTTTGATTACGCTGACTTAGAAGTTTTTTTTGCACAGCTCCAACAGACTGAAGACTTGAATATTTGATATCAATTTCTACTTGATACCTCAACGCATCCCTGAGAAAAAGGATCTTGACAGACAGACAGACAACGAAATGATCCTATAAGGGTTCCTTTTTTTCCTTTTGAGGTAGAGAACCCTAAAAACATTCACAATTCTAAAGTTCACGAGTATGACAAAAATAGCTGATATCAAGTTTCGAGAGTGTACGAAGAATAAAATTTATACCACGAGCTCATCGATCGACAACACAAAATAATGCTTTATAAAACAATGATTTTATTTTTCGTCGTCGATGTGTTCGTTCTATTAATCTCTCGAACCACGACTTTAGTCTCACTCACGAACTTCAAGTTTACATTGTAAATGTGTTTTGATGATATGATGCAACCCAGTGCACTGTACCAGGTAACAAGAAGAATTGTAAGACGTGACTTTCCTCTAGGCGCCTGAAATTGCAATTCTTTAAATACATACAGCTTTTTTTAGCTCCCGTAGATGTTTAGAAATTGGGCATAAAGGGGGGTAGTCGGTTACGTGCAGTGTTCTCTGTTGGCGTTATTAGCTAGAATCTGTTCGGCACGTAACGTTGTTTTAAGTGTGTGTAGGTATCTTGAAAACACGGCGAGATCAACGGCCTGTCGATTGAGGCCATAACGAGAGGCCCCCGGAGAAGTATCTTCCTTAACACTACATAGTAACATAGAATAAAACACTAACTATTAACTAATGCCACACTCGACTTGCCTATATCTATCGATGGTTCACAAATGAAACACAAATCATAATTGGAGGAGTTGGGTTTTTAGGTAGAACGCGTGAATCACGATACTGATTCCAAAGCCCTGTTCCCAGGAGACACTGATGTCCGAACTCCGAACACCGGAGTCCATAGCTGTGTTCAACAACGATGCGATGTAAACACTGTTTAGTGCTTCTTTTAGTCATGAACAAAATCGGTCGTTGGTCTTGCGATTCTGCAAGACGAAGACCATACTTATACACTAGCAAGATCAAGACCAAATGAACAAGACCAAGACCAAAACCAAGACCGAATACGCAAGACCAAGACCGTATGAGCAAGACTAAGCTAAAAATTATAATTTCCGTTCGAAATAAGAATAGATAACGATTTTTTTCTCAATATTTTGTTATTTTAGTGAAATAAAGTTTTATTAATTTGACATTAGTTGTATATAATTTTTTAATTTATACCTCTAAAAACCTTGACGATAATAGCGCTTAGGAAAATTTTTCAAAAGACGTAACAGGCTAAATAAGCAAGACCAACACCAAGACTAGAACAGTTCTAGTCTTGATGTTGGTCTTGCGTATTCAGTCTTGCTTATTTAGCCTGTCACGTCTTTTGAAAAATTTTCCTAAACACTATGTAAGCATTAAAAGCTACAAATTATTTAAAAAACGTGTTGTGAATTATCTCATAGACAAGTGCCCGTACAAATTTTTTTGACTATTTCATTTGTTTATATTCTTAATCTTGTATTTTTAACTGACGCATTCTTTGTCATTGTGACATGTTATTGAATAAAGTTCTATTCTATTCTATTCTATTCTATTCTATAATAATAATAATAATACTCTTTATTTTATCCAATTTTACATTATAGCAAAATTTACCCACTTGTGATAGTCTCTCAAATAGTTACTATTTGAGAGACTATCTGTCTTGATCTTGGTGTTGCTTTGCTCATCACTAGTTTCTTTTTAAAATGCATTACAATTTTTGTATTTGGAGGCTAGATATGGAAGTAATGGTTTTGCAAGGTCTATAATAAAAAAACTTTTTACAGATAGTGGTATATCGAAAGTACATTTGAAACATAACGGTCGGTTTTCGTGAAACGTGCGAGTAAGACATTACAAATCCCATGAATTCTATGTCACAATTATTATTTTGGACGTAATTTGCTGAACATTCTGTAAATATAATGATAACATCGCCGAAATAATTAATAAAGTAGATATTAAGTATGAAATATACCTTTGTCTCTTTTAAATAGTACAGACATAATACTATGGTTATGTAGATTGTGAACACAGTAATATGTACCATTCATTATTTTAACATGTGTAATGACAAAAGTATGTATAAATAGTTCATCCACTTAAGTACTTTAATACTATAATAAAAACAGCCAATGTCGTTTTTTGTTAATAAAATGTAAACAAATGTGAATTAGACGCATGCAGATAAAAACTAGAAAAGCAACAGTGAGAATAATGTCAGAGCCGAACTTCATATTCAAAAAATAAGTAAAAAAACTTTAAACGGTGTTATTTTAAATCATCATCTGTACAAAAAACTAAAAAATAATCTGGGACTTTTTAATAGACTAAAATAAAAACGTGGGGCGTATTTGAAATATTTCTTTTGGAGCTTGGAAACACATTTTTCTAGACAAGTCGTTATTATTTAATTATACAGTCGTTATACAGATTTTTATGAGTCCCACGTTTATATTTTAGTCTGTTAAAAGTTCCAAATTATTTTCTAGATTTTTTTAATTTACTAAAACAAGACCAATACATATTATTTTTTTTGCTTTTTAGATGTTTTCTTTTGTGTCGGGATTTTTTAAATTTTGAATTTAAGTTTTTAGTTGACTAATGTCGGGTTAAGATACGAATTTCATAAAAAAACGGCACTGATGAAAATAAATCTGGGAGCAAAATTGCCGTTCATGAGAGTTTAGTTGCAAGAAAATGGTATTAGAATAGAATAGAATTTTTATTTGCCGCAATTAAAAAATTGACATAACATCATAACTTAAAAATATAAAGCTATGTTCAGTTATTTTTCTATCGTTTATGAATTGCGCTTTGCCTGAGTTAAAAACACGGGCGTTAGGTTTTAGTTTCGGGGCGGGTTCAAGAAAATAAAACAACAAAAAGTGCATGAAATGCCATTAATATTCATGTTAAAAAAATTAGGTAAAAATGTGAAAAAAACAACAGAAAGTTGATTTGTTTTTCTAATGCAAACGCATTAGAGAATTAATCTTCTGTTTTTCTTTTTAAATATATCCACTACCTCATCCGCATCGATTTCTGTACCATAGTGAATATTCATAAGAGCTAAACCGTTCAGTTGGGATTGGGACTAGCTCGCCGTCCGTAACAGCATTAATGTACCTAATATTTTAAACATTTTGGGGGAGGTTTGAACCCACAAACCCCCGCCCCCCTCTGGCTGCGGCCGTGGCTAAAAATGTATATTTTCTTTTTATTCACTGTACACAGAAAAAAATAGTTGACATTTTATTAATGATCGCTAGTGATCAAACGTAAATCATTATTATAATCATTTTTTTCCTTAATACATTGTGCAAAACTGATAATAAGTATGAATTTTAGTGATTGTCTAATACCATATTCGTCATAATAATGATCGAGTCTCCATTATAATAATATAATATGATCATACATTCAATGTAAAAAATTATGTAAACAATGAAATTTACATTGGTGCAACGACAAAAATGCATCTAGCTAATGACCACGAAGTGTTTAATACTACGTATCGGTAATTTATCACATCGCATTGTAATAATGCATAAGTTAATGGTCTTATGATTATATCAACGTAAAATTGTTCAGCAAAATGTTTAGTCAATGTATCCAGGCCTTAATATAATGAATACTGAGTTTAGTGGGACAAAACGGTACTAACTCAATATTTTATTTCGTTCCGTTTATGCTTCAGTACGTTGTGGTTATGTTTTAACCCTTGATATATCAATGCCATCGCCCCTCACTCCTACAGAACCAATAAGACATCACACGATCACAGGTCGCAACAGGCAAAAATATTGTTGGCGGCTTTGTGCAAATTGGTGCAAATGTAGTAATCGGTTGTCCGTGTTTAAAGGCATTTTTTTATACTTGTGCTTTAAGTAAAGAATTAAAAAGTGTGTTACAGATACAGTGAAATTACTAGTGTGCTAAGTTTATATATTTTTTATACACCATTGGCATGCATTATCTACACCTAAACCTAAAAGGCTAAAAGTTTTTATATCGGCCTAGAACGCACTATTTGGACAGCCTGTATAATTTACAGTCTACAATGTTAAGTTTATAATAAATTATTATGTTAACAAGTAATTAAAAAACACTTGAAAATTCTAC
The DNA here is from genome assembly GCA_034508555.1 of Venustoraphidia nigricollis. Taxonomy (NCBI): domain Eukaryota; kingdom Metazoa; phylum Arthropoda; class Insecta; order Raphidioptera; family Raphidiidae; genus Venustoraphidia; species Venustoraphidia nigricollis. Next base: position 1,493,534 of record JAVRKA010000079.1, read on the forward strand.
AAATAATTCTTTATTTCTCGACGATCGTTTCGGACAATAAGTCCATCTTCAGGAGCACAAAACTTATACTAAATTACATATTTTCATTATACCTACTACCACGTGCCGAGTGAAAAATCAGTGCAAATTAATTATTATGTGTTTATAATATTATTTAACTGTACAGTGGAGCGTTTCTCAACCTTTTTAAAACGTGACCCAACATATTATGTTTTGAAGTCGTACTTCGATTCAATTATTTTATAATATAAAATCAGAAAAAGTTACTATATCAACATGATATGTATCATGGACTAATAATTTATAATTTAAAAGTAATTTTTTAAAATTGAAATCTTCAGTTAATTTCCCAAGTGTTATCTTTTCAAGTATAATATATCTAATTATATTTTTATTTCGCTATTTTACCAGTTCCTTCGCGACCCAAAGGTTGCGAAATGCTGGAATGGAGTATATTGTATTATTTTTTTTGTATTTTTTTGTATTGAATAAATATTACAATTAAATCTGATTCATGTCTTTTCAAAAATGTACCTGTACGAAATATAATTACAATAAAATAGAAATGACTAAATTAACATACAATTAGTATATCATATTAAAAATTATCACCGTTATGACTGAACGTCGATCATTTTTTAATATTATACACTAATTGTCTGTTAATTTGGTCATTTTTATTTTCTTATAAATATTTTCAATAAACCACCTTCCTTGAATCGTTAAGGCAATGCTACGCAGCCATGGATTAATACCTGCCGTTCTTATATTAATGCCACTAAGCATTAGACCAATACACTGGTTTAATTGAACAAACCATACAAAATCATTAATACAATGGCCAACTATTGATGTTCAAGTGATAAAGTTGATGTTTTTTATCATCAATACGATGAATGCGATTGAATAATCGATGTACAGAAAACATTAAAACCATGATACAAAGTTAAAGCTTTACGGGATCATATTAATAATTGTGATTATTGACTTACAAACATTGTTCATTAATATAATGCAGTTCATTTTTAAAACTATTTGAAGAAATCAATGTCCCTCGGGCGTTAATATAATCACCTTAACCTTTATCAATCAACAATAGTACGTTACAATGATTAAGTCGAGCATCGGTTGAAAAATAATGTCCAAATACATTGTTTCAACGTCTTTTTTAATTATATTTACGTCAGTTTTTCGTTCTGTGTACGTATATATATATCTCTTTTAACATATTTACAAACACTGACATATTACGCTGCTCTGTTATTATTCTTATGACTTGGTTCTCTAACAATAATATATGATACTTAAAAATTACCTAATTCTTTTCACATTGTAACAGGGCGTGGGAAATTCATTTTATTTTGTGATTATGTCAAAAAATTAATAGCATAATTATTTGAAAGATAAAATGTTAATTAAATTTGATTAATTCTAGTGATCTTCAGACGAATTGTGGTTGAAACATATTATTAAATGCTGTTGTAACTTTTACTTGAGTCATTGTTGTGAGTGTATTTTTTCTTTTTTATAACAAATCCAATACAGTGAAACTGGTAATTTTCGAAGTTAATTCACAACAAAACAATCTTACATCAGACAGAGTATTGTAAAAGCTTCGATTTCTGGTCATTTTTAGGGTTCCGTACCTCAAAAGGAAAAAATGAACCCTTATAGGATCACTTCGTTGTCTGTCAAGACCCTTTTTCTCAGGAACGCGTGAAGGTATCAAGTTGAAAATACTCAGGTCTGTAATCCCTTGAAGCTGTGAAATAATCAGACTTTTAAGTCAACGCAATCAAAAGATACGACCGTTTATGCCGCGTATTTTGATACTCGCAAGGGAATCAAAACCTATAGGGTACTTCCCGTTGACCTAAAATCATGAAATTTGACGGAAAAATCCAAAAACCGTAAATTTGTTTTTACATCACAAAAATAATAATTTCCAATTTGGGTATGATCTGCTACTAGCCACAATTTTACCTATAAAGACACTAATATTGTAATTATACGTTTTGGGGACTGATTTTGGGGGGAAACTTAAACCATACTTCGAAAAAGCGGGAAAAATGTTCGGGATTCGGCTCCCATGATTAACGAACTATTTACATACCTACACGTTTGTACGGAACCCTCGGTGCGCGAGTCCGACTTGCACTTGGTCGGTTTTTCTGTGGTGGGTCACTTTCAGTGTTGCCAGATGTTTTTTTTGCCAAGTCGGGATTTTGGAACTTTTTGAGTGAAAAAAGCGGGATTCTTTCGTCGAAAGCGGGACATAGTAAAAAACGTACATAATCAGAAGTGTTTAAATATTTATCTTTTTATGTGAGTTCAAATTACGTTTACGTGACAATAAATAGCAAAAATAGCCATAGAAAATGTATTTTAATAAAAATATTATATTTTAAATCAGATTTACCCTATCGTTAAATAGTTGAGTCTTATTCGTCTTCTGAATAAAAAAAAACAGAAATCAAAATCAAAAAAATTTTATTAATTAGAAAAATATGGCGTTTCAAACAATAGTCTGAGGAGTGAGTGTTACAAATTGCAACTTACAATAAGAGAATAATTATTTACGTACGATCGAGTTATCCCCGAAAAGCAGGACTAAGCCAGTCCCACGCGGGACATTTAACTTTGATTTAAAAATCGGGACGTCCCGCCAAAATCGGGACGTCTGGCAACGCTGGTCACTTTTATATTTATGTAGTTGATAGAATGGATTGTTGCAAACCCTAATATTCCTGCTATATTTGGTCAATATTAATTACAAATTTTCGAGCATGTACTATTATACGCCACGAAGAAAATTTGGACATTTTGAAACATCTTGTATGTGAAAGTAACGGAAGTTGCAACAATCAGATGAATTTTTTAGATACAGGGAACAGCTCCCCTCGGAGAAATAAGCAAACATCCTGATTGAAGGACTCAATTAAGAAACGCACTCAAGCATGAGTTTATGTTAACGGCTAGTGGACGACGTCATGAACAACTTTAATAGAAATGTTGCTAATAAATGCAGCAGCTGAGTTTTTGAGACGCGTCCACTTTGATATCTATAAATATATCTACACGCTATACAAGTTGCGACAAAAATTAGATTTATTTTACCATTCTTATGGGTGCATGGTACTAGCATGAAGACTACACTAAAAGCACGAATGGGAGGATTGACAGAATTTTCCCCCTAATTTGAACACATTACGATGTTTTTTAGGATTCCGTACCTCAAAAAGAAAAAAACAGAAGCCTGATAGGATCACTCACGTGTTTGCCTGTCCGTCTGTCACAGCTAATTTGCTCCGAAACTACTGGACCGATTGAGTTCAAATTTGGAACACATATGTAAGTCGGTGACCCAATGACCGACGTTAAACGTAAATAAATGAATTTTGAACATGGAAGTCCTTTTTGGGGGGCAAATTAGGAAATTAAAAAAAAATTACAAACTGTACCGTGCGACATATCAAATAAAAAGGCTTGTAGTAAGGGTCTCAAATATATTTATCATATAATTTTAAAATAAATAGTTTTGAAGTTATTTAAGAAAATAGATGAAAATTAACCCCCTTATCTCCGAAACTACTGAGCCTAAAATTTTGAAAGAAGTTTACAGGAAAACCTAAACGAAAATCTTAAGTCTTAAAGTAGGTACTAACGGAATAGTACGGAACTCTCTTCTCGACTAGCACTTGACCGATTTTTATACTTAAATTTGAGGGTGATTCTACTGAACGTTCCAATTTACTACTTACTTATTCTGTGGCATCAGGCAGGAAAAGTTTATACTTAAAAAATCCCGAGCCTCTACGCGGAAGGCATTGGTTCTATTGGTATTTATGTGAACATGCACGATTGTAATAACCTATGCAAATAGAAATTTCACTTCTGTACTGTGTAATATAAACTACACAGCCCATTTTTTTAAAAATAAATGTTCTTGAATTCATATTTAATCTAGTATTTTCTGATCCATTCCGTATATTGCGTATGCAAAGGATACCAACCTTTCTATCAAACATATTGTGAAGATAGTAAAAAGTTTCCAGCCCCATAGCTTTCAATTATTTACCAATAATATATTACTTGTTCGTTCCGGAATATTCTTTCAACAGTAATTTCAAACTTTAAGGTAATCGGGAATGATTGATAAATGATAATAATATGTATTTTATATTTTCAAATACAATATAAATGTTAAAACTTTCTTGACTTTGATACTAACTTATAAACTATTTTTCTTGTTACATCACGACTATGAAGAAAAAACAACCTCTAGTTTTATATCAAACATCGACGTAAAATATCACACACATGGCATTTTCTGATCAATTATTAATTCTGTCGTATATCCATTTTGTTTTAACAGACGAACCGAGAAGACAGAACATCAAAATAACGTCAATAACAAAACAAATAGATATTGACAGATCGTAAAGGTAACTGATATGGATTATCGACGAAATGCAAACCGAAATACCTACATTTTTCCTTAAATACATAAAAGATGATAATTTTTAAAATTAAGCTTCTTTAGTGACGATATTTTCTGAGACTTTAAAGGGGAAATAATTATTCAGCGGCGGGGAAATGTAAGAGACTTTGGTAACGAAAAATTGATAACGCAACAATGAAACTAATCCATAACACTAAAGAAGTTTCACTCTCCCGTGAGCTCCTGTTAGCTTATATATGGGTAAGGTTAAAACATTTTTTTGTTCATATTTTTGATTTTGGACGCTGATACTTGAAAAAGAACTCCTAAAACCGGAGAACTGCTTATAATTTTACTGAAATTACTTCACGTACAGAACCAGCGAGATTGTTAAGTAATTATTTGCATCGAAATTAACCTCCATTTAAGACTTTTTCTTATAAACTATTTTTTTCAAAATTTTAGACTCAGTAGTTTCAGTGATAAGGGTGGGAGGAACGCTTGATTTTTGTAATTTTTTTTAATATATTTTAAGCTATACATTTTAAAATTTAAAAAAAAATGTATTTTTCATAACGAACCCTTATATTTTAACGTCACATGATGTACTTTAAAATAATATTTTTTTAATGTTCTAATCTGACCTCCCAAATTAATCCCTAAAATCGGACTTCGTTTATTTACGCTATACGTCCATGATTGGGCCATCTAATTCTATATGTGTACCAAATTCTAACTTTTTTCGTCTAGTAGATTAGGGAATGTCCATAAATCACGTGGCCCTTTTTCAGTCTCTCTGGAACCCCTCCCACCCTTCATGTAGCCTAGCTTGTTATTATCAACCTCAGAAGATATTTTCTATTTTTTGTTAACAAATTATTAAAAAAATTTGGTTTAAAATGAACCAGACTGATATTTGTTATATGTACTTATTTTCATTGTGCCAAATAAAACACATGAAAAAAGTTACGTAGCTTGACTTTAACTCCCTCCACCCCTAACGTAGCTCAGCGTAGCTTTCGAACTGATCCTAAAAGGTTTCCGTGTTTTCTTTGGATGTACGGACCCCTAAAAAAAGAACACTGAATCTTTTTTATTTAGTTATATGAATTATTACTGACTTATATCTCTATAGTAACTAAATATTAAAATGGCGCTTCCGGTACGTAACTGTGGAGCCGACAATGCAAGCCAATTAATACAACAATAATAATATACACGTATGTGTAATATGTTCCTGTCATTGAATAAATAGAATAAGGAGAGGCCTTTATTGCATCTTTTACTTGATTGTATTTATAATATATAGAACACAACAGCTCTTTGATATGTTAAAAACAGTACAGGGTTCCTGAGTTAGGTAGGTTAGTCCCGATTTTCAAAGATGCCCCATATACATGGCCTTCTAGACAGAACATAATAATCCCGATTGAAAATGTTATATTTGCAGAACCTCCCCTATAAAATTGCTGCGTTTCATGCCTGTAGTATACCAGTTGTGAAATGACGCATTTAACACTAGTGCTGTAAAGATTGGTAAAGTCAAATAAATGTTGGCGTACTACCATTTCCACAGTAATTAAGTCATAGTCTACAATTAGAAGTGATTTTGCTCAAAAGCGAACTGTCAAAAATTCAGAAAGATTTGTGAAAAGCAGATATTTGGATTAGCGAAACCGAGCGAATACTTCACACTGTTAGTGGTCTGTTACGTAATATAATAGGGTGGAAATACATTTCATATTATTCTATTCAGAGACTTCAGCGCCACTATGTCACTTAATATTACCGACGACTGTTACAATAAACAAAATGACACTAGATGGCGACATTTGTTTTATTTTATTCAGAGAATTCAGCGCCACTACACGTCATATTACCGACAACTGTTAAAATGAACAGACTGGCGCCAGATGGCGACATTTGTTTTTTTTTAATGTTATTACTGTAATGAAATTGCTAACATTTTTAAACTGTATTTTTTTAACGTGGAAGGAAAGTTTGGTTGAGGAACAGTTGAAAAAAAGAAGCTTTACCGATGTTTCGCTTGTGGCCTACGTTTCGGAAAATATATTTCCATCTTCATAAATATATTTAAATATATTTTCCGAAACGTAAGCCACAAGCGAAACATCGGTAAAGCTTCTTTTTTTCAACTGTTCCTCAACCAAACGTTCCTTCCACGCTAAAAATATATATTGGAACAAAAAATATTAAAGACTGTATTTTTTTAATGAAAACATTGATTTTAAGATATTAACATAGTTTTCGTCATTAGAGTGAAAAATAATCTCAAAATGGCGCATCAAACATTAATTTGATACGGAGATATTTCATATAGACAAAATAACATCTTTGAGAAATAATATATACCGATTATGCTGTACGAGTACAGTTGGGTAACTCAGATCTGAACTGGTTCAAAGAGCCGACTCCGACAGAAGATCCGTGAGAGCCGACTCACTTTTTTTTTAGCCGACGGATCAACGGATCCGCATAACTCAGTGAAACAACACACAGCAGCACATTTTACACTTACGTATCAGTACTTGCTTTGATGCATCTGTCACCTCAAATGACTCATGCATCACATGTTTGGCTATGCATTCTTGATTCTATACAGGTCGTGATATGATTGACTGAACTAGGTAACTCAGTGGCAGACTGCAGTAACATATTCAGAACTCGGCTCTTTTTGAACCGGTTCAGTGAGCCGGCTCACATACGGGATCCAGATGCAAAGATGCAGATCACTAAAAAGACCCGTTTTTCCCATCTCTATGCACGACCGGCGTACTTCGTGGCTATAATTTGAGACAAGTGTTCGGATAATAGGAAATACTTTTCGGAAATGTGCGAGCAGTAGAAGCCGGTGTGTTCAGTGTTGTTGCCGCTACAGTGAACGCGTTTGTAGATAATTTCAGGTCCCCAAATAACGCGGGGCCTCCTCCTTTATATTTGAAGGCCATTTATACTACACACCGTCGATTCTGGTTTATTATATTGATATGTTTACATTATTGTACGTCTGTAGTGGAATATAGCATAGCGGAGGTACAGTGGCGGCAGCTGGAGGCTGGACCTGTAACTAAAGGACGTACACCTATTTCGCGTCTTACACAATCTTACAATAACTTACTACCGATAGATTGTTTTATTGTGATTCTTTGTTCTTTAACAATTAGCATTTTTTAAACATTTTTTTACTTCCAGATCTAAACTGTATGTTAAACTGTTACGATTTAAGTTTACACGTAAGAAAAAAATGGGAGAGTTTTTGGGATCGACTTTCTACGCGTAACAATTAGAAGTTTTTAAACACTTTCTTTGAAACTTTAAGATTTAAACTATATAACAAGAAGAAGAAGAAGAATTGTAGATTATAGACGCACAACAGCTAGGTCTTAAACTATATCGATGGTACATGGCCAAAGGACAGAAGCGACATTTTGCAAATTTTATACAGGAGAGCCAAAAAACGTTATACGGTCCTATATTTTATATTTGCTTATTGTAATTATATTTAATATTACTAGCGGAACCGTGCGAATACTTCGCATCGTTAATGGTCAGTTACGTAATATAATAGACTGGAAATAAATTTGATTTTGTTCTATTCAGAGACTTCAGCACCACTACGCCACTTAATATTACCGACAACTGTTAAAATAAACAGATTGCCGCCAGACATTATTCAAATTAAGTTTCTATGGCTTCGTCGTCAGTGTTTTTCGTTTCATTTATTTTACTCCCCAAATCGGCGAGATGCAGAATAAGAAGTGTCACTTCAAAAATCCATTTTCAAAAGAATTTAATAGATATTTCAGAACTTATTGCGTATTTTATTTAGCTACTATTAAATTCTTTTGAAAAGATCTCCAAATGTTTTTTGTTACGAAACAAATATTTCAGAACTTACAGTGCCCTGTGTGTGAGAAAGAACAATTAAAATTGCTGTAAGCGATCACCGAAGCGACGAAGCGTAGGCCAAGCTGTTCTGTGCATCCGACAAAATGCAATTAGAATTCTCAAATCAAAATAATAAAATTTATACATCATTAACAAAAGAATAATTGCTTTATTATGATTTAAATTATTTTTTAAACAGTTACAATGCATTTAAAAATCAAATATCATTTAATTATTTCAACTTGACTCGAGTCACGACCAGTATTGCTAGGTTCAGTATGCCAAATTACAAAAAAAAGAAAAATCAAGGTATGACCAAACATTCAAAAAACACCACATAATAATATGTCGTATTTCTTTTTTGGGGTAAAACTCGTAGAAATATTGTTCTTTGTCTCACAAGCGGATACAGAAACGCTCATTTTAATTCAATGCTAAAAAGAAATGAATTTAAAATGGAGGGAAATATTTATTCATTTCTCTGTTTTTCAATACATGCTAAATTGTAACTCAATTGTTAAAAAGTGAGTTTCTTATAGTACAAATTTTAACTCAGAAAATCAGAAATATAATATGCTATACGTAAATGAAAAGAAATAATTTTCTTGACATGGATTTATGTAAAAGGGTAAATAACCAGCTAATTAGTCGATTAAATATCCGCGGCTATTTATTTAAAATAGCCGTCAGTTTAATACAATATGAGAGTCAAGTACAGTAGTCGCCAAATGTCAACGAATATATGGGAGTTACTTGTCAAATTTAAATTATCTGATGAGTTCTAGTTCTGGTTTAAAACATTATTTTTAGTCACGTGTTGACTAGGATTATAACAGGATTTTTCATGAGATACCCAAAAGATACCGGTATAGCTTGCAATCGACAATTTGGAGATCACTGGTTTGCCCTGGTAATGACCGACCTTCTAAGAAGAACATGTTTTGAAAGCTTATGCACTATCTATATTTAAGCGAGAGATCAATGGTAAAAGACGTTCTATTTAACTCAAAAATTAATAATTACTTTTACAACGATATGATCAATGGTTATAGAATAACGAAATTATATAGACAACTGAAAAATTCCGTACCAACTCTTCACGACTGAAAAATGTAATTGATTTAATTGGCAAAATGAAGCATGTATGTAACTACATTCCATTCATTTAGGTCTATATCAGTAGCGTAGCAAGTAAAAATCGTTAAAATGAGCTGATACATAGTAACCTTAATATACTATGCAACTATAATGTGCTAAATACATCTTTATGCGTCTGACGCCTAAAGAATTAGCATACGCGTTGCAAACTGTATTTTATTCAACACATGTATGGTCTTAGAGCTTTAGTGAAATGTCAAACACCGAAATAGCAACATAAATTTCCTATTTATCCAATAAAGAACGCCAATTTTAACTCCAATAAAATTAGAGTTTAAAAAAACTAAAACGACACGCTTTTATGAACTAAAAAATGTAAAATAATTGCTGTCTACTTAAATTTTCATAATAGCTCCTTGTTTACAATTAGTTAGTAAATGAAAAATTTATTACCGATATTAAGCACTCCACGCTTTTTACAGTAAAGTTAATTTTCTTATCAAATTATTTTGAATTTTTTAGTTCATAAAAGCGCGTTGTTTTAGTTTTTTTAAACTCTAATTTTAATTATAAGACTAAAAAGCAATATTGTATTTGACTATGGGGTAGGCAACACAACGTACGTCGCTGTACAGCGTGTTCGCTTGCTTGCTGTAATTTTTCAACTTTTTTTATCCTGAAGGACCTGGTCAGGATAATGGGACAAACTTATTAAATTATTGTATTGTCATTGGTCCTTGATAAGTATGCAAAGTTTCAGTTTAATCTGACGTTTTGTAGTGGGTGAATTTCCCGTTCAAAGATTCCTTTGCAAACAAACAAACATACATCATCACCATCATTACACAGAATTTCAAATTTCAAAGAGGGTACGTTTAGGAAAACAAGTAGCGTTTAAAAAACGTAACATTTGTCTGAGAATTCGTTGTATGTAACAGTATCCTCAACAAAATTCGAAATCACAAAAATGAAAACAAAATCAGCCATGCGCGTAAACAAACAAGAACGATATTAATTGTTAAATTTACACACAAAAAAAGAGAGGAAATTGCTTTTCTTCAATTTGCATATTATTAAACCAACCAGCTGTCAGTTACATATCTAATTTAAATATATATTTTAAAAAATAAAGAAAAATATATTACTCAGTGTTTCAATAAGAATGAATCCATTGAAACAGTGATTTAGACATCAGCTAATATTGCTTCACGGGGCGCACTACGTTCGGTAGCCACAAATGTAGTGAAGTCTTTGGCTCCACCATATTGCGGAATATTTGTTGGCTATTGAGATGAAATACAGCAGCGACATGTAGTGGAGCTTTCGGATCCACCGTATTACTATCTAGTGGCGAGTTACAACGAAATAGACAGTATAAAAACCTTGTCCATGACAAATACATACATCCATGTGCTAACTTTCATGGTGATCGGTCAAACGGTGTCGAAGTCTATTAATCTCAAACAGATATACCATTTTTATATAATATCGGTCTCTACGAAACGCGCTTATATATATAGCCTACAGCGTTGCCAGACGTCCCGATTTTTAAATCAAAATTAAAAGTCCCGCGCGGGACAGGCTCAGTCCCGCTTTTCGGGTGTAACTCGACCGTGCGTAAATAATTATTCTCTTATTGTAAGTTGCAATTTGTAACACTCACTCCTTAGACTATTGTTTGAAACGCTATATTTTTCTAATGAATAAAACTTTTTTGATTTTGGTGCGTTTTTTTTTTATTTATTTTTTTTTTTTTATTTAGAAGACGAATAAGACTCAACTATTTAACGATAGGGTAAATCTGGTTTAAAATATCATATTTTTATTAAAATACATTTTCTATGGCTATTTTTGCTATCTATTGTCACGTAAACGTAATTTGAACTCGAATAAAAAGATAAATATTTAAAAACTTCTGATTATATACATTTTTTACTATGTCCCGCTTTCGACGAAAGAATCCCGCTTTTTTCACTCAAAAAGTTCCAAAATCCCGACTTGGCAAAAAAAAAATCTGGCAACGCTGATAGCCTATGTCCATTCTGAAGGTCCAGTCTAAATATTGGTGAAAACATTTTTGAAATCGGGTGAGTAGTTTCGGAAATTACCTCCTATATCCAAACTTACGAGCTTTACCCCTTTATATAACATTAGTGTAGATTGGGCTCCACTAAAAGCGCTTTTATTTTAACGCGATAATATATAGCCTACGTCCATCCTGAAGACCCATTTTAAATATTGGTGAAAAAAATTATAAAATCTAAACTTACAAAGTTTACGTCTTTATAATATCAGTACAGATAATTTTTGTAGCGATAGTTTCGTTAACTTTGTTACAATTTCAAATAATCGCACATTTTACAGTCTGATATTCTTTTCTTTTCTCATCCGGAAAAGATATTGGAAACCGGACTCTCCGGGCGAAAATCGAATAACCGTGCCTACAAACTACAAACTGCTTGATCAGAAACTGCCCGTGAAAAAAGTCAAAATGTGGATAGACGTTTTAAAAAAAGGCGTATGCGAATCAAAGTGAAAAACTTTCCAAACACACAAGCATTGCCAGGCAATAACGAATTCAATGTCACAGAAGTACGTTAAATTATTTATTCCGCTGCGTAGAAAATGCGTAGTTACCGACCGCCATCACAGCGCTGCGTTGTGCTGCTCTTATACGGACTGTTTCAAAAACAACGATTCCTGAAGGACCTTTCCATTAGTGATGCGAACCGGGTTTAGAAAAAACCCAAAAAACAGGCTTTTGTAAAAACCGATAAAGATCGGTTTTTGTTTACTAAACCCGATTACTTTTGGACTAACTTGTGTTTCATTATTCGTGTATCCGAACAAAATCAGACCAATATGTGCTGTCGTTCAGAAAAAGCAGGTTGCAAGCGGACGCTGTCGATCACATCTGTTTTCTTAATCAAAATTACGACTTATGCGATTAGTTATTTTTACATAGAAGTTGTTTTGATTTTAATACAGTAATTGGTTAATACAGTAATTGATTTTAATACAGTTCAATGTTTTGTTCTTTCTTTTAAAAAATAACAAAAAAAAACTAAAAATATGGGGTGTTTTCTGAAAGTAGTTTTTAACATATGTCTGTAAAGAAAAAACTTCAAAATGTTCATTAGCTTTTCCGTAATTCGAAACATCGTGACATGCTGTACGAAATATTGACGAATATCACGTTTTTTTATTCAACTTCTAGGGCAAAAATATATGTTTTTTGAACTTTTTAAGCAGCAAGCCAAATTTTATGAAGTCTAATAATTTAATCATTGCTAATAAAAATAGTAATAAATTGAATTTTGCGACCACAGTTCGAAATTTCCAGGGAGCACTTCAAGGCGTTTTTCGTTAACACGGCAGTATAGTAGTCACTTCTGACGACCTTCAAGTGACTTAATCGCAAAATCGCGCGACAAAAAGTAAGTTGTGTATACTGAGTACTGACCTTTAGTGAAAGTGTACTTATTACCACAACACAACGCATACGAGTATGTTGCAATTTTATTAATAGATGAGATAAAGATGAGTGTTATGTAACACGTAAAGGAAGGAAGTTTTAAATTTTGCTTGGACTTGACATATTTTCATGTGACCTTTAGTATGAATGCATGTCAACTCAATGTAGAAAATCAAATTTCGACGTATTTGCATTTACTGTGTACACAATATAATTTTATAAAGAAATTTAATATATTCTGAAAATATTATGTTTCTTTATACCCGGAATGTGCGTTTATTATCAAAATTATTTTCAAAATTTTTAACTATTATCATAAAAATACAACCACGTTCCAGCAGACAGCTTGTTGGTCATGCTTAATTTTTGTTCCTTATTCAGCGCTTTTTTCGGATATTCACAACGCATTTAATTTTTTTCTGTTTTTCTCTAATTTACTTACTTTTTTGGGATGAAAACGTTACCTAGTAGTGATTTTTTTTCTTTTTTGTCCTTGGTAATTAATATAAAAATGATTTGTCGGGGAAAAGGACTTTTTAAGTAAACACTTATTTGTTATTTATAGCGACGTTTCGTCCCTTGCTTGGGACTTTTTCAAGCTTTATAATTGTAATTGAATTATTAAAATACAATTTATAAATTTACAATTGAAATATAAAATATCAGATATTAATGATACACATCTATTAAATGTTTAGATCAAGTAGATATAAAAGTTAAAATACACATGTAAATATAAATTTGAGTTAAACGATTATTCATTAAAAAGTTTTTAACAATTCCGTTTTTATTAAAAAAATATTTTTACGGTTGATGTTCAAACTATTTTATTTTATTGACGGTTAGTAAGTAGTCACGTGACTTAATTTATGCGGTTGCTCCTCATTCGACAAATAAGTGTTTACTTAAAAAGTCCTTTTTCCCGACAAATCATTTTTTTATGTTACCTAGTAGGTTTTTGATGCCTGCCCAACATTTGCGGTTTGGGGCAGGCCTTTTTCCTTGATTAGTAACTTTTATTCACAATTATATAAAAAGCAGCTAGTAATATTTATATAAATGCATCTATAGGTACATATAAATAAAATTTAAATGTCTGTCTGTGATTTCGGAATAAATCATTTTTTCTAACTTCATATACTTATCCATACATTACCAAAATCTAAATATGCAATCTTGTTTTCTATCTGTTTGTACGGGCTTAACTCCGAAACGACTGGACCGAATTTGATGAGACTTTCATTTACAGGTAGAGGACTTTTCAAAGATTACTTTTTATCCCGGAAATATTTGGGGTTACTGTGTAAAAATTGTCTATTTGTTCGAGCTAAACTTCAAAACGACTGAACTGATTATGATGGCACTTCACAGACAGGTAAAGGATTATGCTAGGAGTGATCTAAGGTACATTTCATCCTAAAAAAAGGCTTAAGAGGACGGAGGGGGGTTGACATTCATAAAGGAGACGCTATATTTCTGTAATTGCTTAAGCTAAATCGCAGATCTCACGAAAAAAGACTCTTAGAAAATAAAGAAATACATGTATCCGAACGGGGTGGAGGTGGATTTTATATAAAAGAACTGCGGGTACGTAGACGACGTCGCGGGTAATTAATTTTTTTTTATTTTTTTTAAAAAGGTATATCCAATTGTATATGTCCACATATATAGAGCATATGCACATATACAAGGGAATATTACTTGGGGATTTGGCTTCCACCATAAGGCATTTTGGTCAGTAACAATAAATATCAAATAAATCGACATCACAAAACATCCACGAGCAGAGACAGGATTCGAAAACCACGACAGTCCGATCAAGAAGCCAGTACGCTAACTAGGGATGTCGGAATTGTCAAAAAGTATCGATATATATCGTATCGATATTTTTTTCAAGTATCGATATCGGTACCAATATATTTTTAAAAAATATCGATTGAAAGAGAACATTGGCATTCGAAGAAATTTAGTATACATATTGGTTAGCTTAATATAATCTTAAATAGCAATTAATTATTAATTAAATGTCCAATACATTTAGGAGCAGATAATTTTAGAGATTAATCGAAAAATTAATAAAGCCAGGGATGGTGAACCTATGGGATGCGTACCAGAGGTGACATTCGACAGAAAATTGTTGGTACAGCATGAATTGAGGTGTAAATCGAAAAAAATGATTAGTTTAAAATTTCAACTCAATTTATACAGTTTAACCCGTGTCGAAAACGCAGAGAACTTCGGAAATACGTTACGTAGAAAGCAAATTCCGAAATTACTTAACTTTGTGCTTAGGGTATAAAAAATTAACTTTTCCTATGGATCTTCTCCTCTTAAACACATCTTAGGACTTCTTTATTCACTGTTGTTGTTTTCGGAACGCACTTAAAAGTGTTCCAAAAACATATGTAAAAACACATGTTTCTTTTTCAGTGAAATTTCGATTTGTCGGAATAATTAAACGGCCATACGCAGTCGAGGTAGTACCTACATACAAGTGTTGATACTGGAAAAAAATATCGGTTTTCGATACTCGGAATTTTATATCGAAATATTAAATATTGCCCGAAAATATCGATATATCAAATAAAAAATATCGATATTTTTTCGACATCCCTAACGCTAACCACTGGACCACAACAGTTTTCAAAAGTCGCGGGTAAACCACTAGTTGTAAATATAATCTCTTTTATCCTTGAAAGGGTCAAGACAGACAAAATAACAGAACATTAGGAACTCTTCTATTAATGCTACGTACAATGTATGTAGATGTACTTTTAAGGTCATACCAATAATGCAGTAAACTAAACAAACGGTCTATAAAGAAACAAATGAGAATAGATTTGAATGGGCTACGAGAAAAACGACACAAGTGCGTAAGAATGCGATGTTGTTTGACCGCATTGTCAGCGGTTGCCTGGGTCAAGGCTACAGCAGAGCCGAACTTACTATTCGTACAGAGCCAACAACGTCTCCAAACCATCACTTTGTATTTACGTACAATTTATTAAGGTGGCTGTTTACCAGCTGTTCAATATGCTCCCTTTTTCACCCGTACAAGCAGTTGGATGTATGTGTGCATGTCACATGCACTTACGTTTCGGAACTATCTTTTTTCCGGGAAAAGTCTTATTCAATCTTTGATTTTTTAAATTTATTGGAGATTATAGACACTCGACAACTTAGGTCACTAGCGTCTTAATTACATCGAATAACAATCATTTAAAACTAAACGATATCACAAAACATCCAAGAACAGAGGCGGAATTCGAACCCACAACAGTCCGGTCAAGAAGTCAGAAAGCTAACCACCCTGCCCTCTTTTAATCTTTGATGTTAATGCTTCAAAACTAGAAACATGTACAAGTCTTCCTATATGACTTTTAACCAAGTTTTTATAGTTTATTTGATCTAAATAAAAGTTAAAATTAAATAAATTGAGAAACAAGTTTCGCCTAACATTTTGCACTTATAATAATAATAATAATAATAATTTTTATTACTCCAGTAAGACATGTAGTTAACTT
The DNA here is from genome assembly GCA_034508555.1 of Venustoraphidia nigricollis. Classification (NCBI taxonomy): domain Eukaryota; kingdom Metazoa; phylum Arthropoda; class Insecta; order Raphidioptera; family Raphidiidae; genus Venustoraphidia; species Venustoraphidia nigricollis. Next base: position 1,509,981 of record JAVRKA010000079.1, read on the forward strand.
GAAAAAAATTATTGAGCAAGCCTTTGTCAATATTTCTAATACTCCTGTATTTTCAACTTCTCCTGCATCCTCACTTCGTGGCAGTCCTAACTCATAGACCAATCAGTTCTCGCCCGATTTGTTTGACGCTCTGCAGAGGATTTGCCGGTTTACGGTTTGAAATTTTTGGTTCGAGTTTTATCGCAATTTTTAGATTGGGGCATTTCAAATTCTTAGGTTCAAATGTTGTCATTTTCTGTGAGTGCTTTTGGTACTCGGAATTGGTGTTATTGGAGAGATCTAGTTCTGAGAATCACAACGCACTTTATATTTTCGCGATCAGACTTGTAGTTCCCGAGATATTTAAGTTCTAGATGAGCAATTTAGAAATTTTCGACGCAAAAACATCCTCGTGCAGACAAAGCCTAGAGGCGATGAAGTCAGCTGTCAAAATTCTCAATACTCTCGGAAGAAGGGGGCCGAGTGACTCGATCACCTGACACTTGGTTGAGCGATTCGTGAGATAGTGGTATATAGTCCAGCAGCCACCGCCTGTTTTTTAAAGTGATTAATAACAGGCTGAATCTTCGTGAGTTCGTTCGGTTCGACGAGACGCCCAAGTTTTTCCTCTGTCCAAATTCTCAAAGAGGTAGGTAATGAACTGCGCAGATGTAAAACATGTCGATTTGGTAGGGTGTCGAAATTATTAATAAGCTGATTTTTTGTATGCAGCTTACTAAATATTAGTATAATTGAATGGCCACAAAGTCCTGCAAATATAGTGATAGGTTTTCCTAGTCCTACGCTTGGTAAAATTGTGTTCTACACTTTATTCCCGATAGGACAAAATCAAACTTAGGTTGTTATTAATGAAAAAACTGTTACCGTGGAATCGATAACTTACAAGCGTAGGACTAGGAAAACCTACCACTACATTTGTAGGACATTGTGACCATTCAATTATACTAATATTTAGTATACAAAAAATCAGCTGGTTATTAGTAATTTCGACAATCAACATGTTTTACATCTGCGCAGTTCATTACCTACCTCTTTGAGAATTTGGACAGAGGAAAAACTTGGGCGTCTCGTCGAACCGAACGAACTCATGAAGATTCAGCCTGTTATTAATCGCTTAAAAAAACAGGCGGTGGCTGCTGGACTAATACCGAAAGTAAATTTGAAACATAACGGTCGATTTTCGTGAATGTCAAAAACTAGCAATTACGTGATTAAAATCAGTTGAAAATACGTGAGTCCGACTGTATCTATAACATAAGTATTTTAACAGATGGGTTTGAAATGGCGCGTGTATATCTCACATTTATCTATAAAGATGTATAAATAACAGATTTGCATCATAATAGTAAGATAAAGTGTCGGTATGGTTGATTAAAAGAGATAACAAACTGCAATGCATGTACCTACATTACAAATTATGTGAATACAGCGTAAAATATGCACTTATATGATAACTAAATGATAAGTAACTGATAAACATATTATAAGGAACTATAGTTTATGAAGAACATCACATCAGACTTTCGCACCTAGGGATGCAACTGCAATACTAATTTTTTTTTATTTTTTAACGGTAAATTGGACAATTCAAATATAGTTAAACTAAATAAAAAAATTGCGACGTTTCGGTAAATCTTTTTAAATTCTTCAGGCTTAACTGAAATGATAAAAAGTACAAATTAGTTAATGAAATAAATAATTTTTTTTTTTTATAGAATTGAAATAATTATTTCATTAACTAATTTGTATTTTTAATCATTTCAGTTGTGCCTGAAGAAGTTAAAAAGATTTAACGAAACGTCGCAATTTTTTTATTTAGTTTAACTATATTTGAATTGTCCAATTTCCCGTTAAAAAATAAAAAAAAAACTTATTAATTATAATGGACGTACACAATATTAAGTAATACTAATCTTTCGATCTCTCCCTATTTCGGTACTTTATCGGTGTTTTTATGTTCAATAGCAATCGATATTCTGAATTAAGGGTGACTGCAGCTCTTGATCACTTTTCTATGACATCTAAATAGATTCCTTCATATTAGCATCCAACAGATTTATCTAGGTAAATTATACACAGATTTCATTAAACGACATAACAATATATTATGGGGTTTGAATTTTACTATTGTTTGGTAATTCGGTACCAAAAGTACGTATCTGAAACCGAACATACGAATTTGTATATTATATATTATATGTAGTTTAATAATATAATGGAGCTACTTGCTTTGTAAAGTTTGCAGAGATAATTTTCAGAGAATTTTCATACAGAAATTGTTAATCAACTAATTAATTTAATTTATTAAAAATATCGCTCTGTTTATCCGTCGCGTCGTTATTTTGTATCAAGAGTTATGCATCGATTAAACTAAAGCATATCAAAATAATGAAACGTAAATTGAAAATTGTCATGGTGCGAGTAGCATTTATAATGAAAAAAAACCGGTCAAGTCCGAATCGAACACGCGAAAAGAGGGCTCCGTACTATTCCGTTTTCTGTGAGTACTTTAAGACAAGATTTTCGTTAAGGTTTTCCTGTAAATATGGTTGAGACCCGACATTCCCCATATTTTTCAAAATTTTAGGCTCAGTAGTTTCGGTGCAAGGGGTCAATGTCATCAGCGACTGTATCGTTATTGTTCTTATTATCTAAGGTTTTACGTGTACAAATGAACTTAAGCATGCTTGTCAGCTACATAACTAATTTTTTTGGTAGATTTTGAAAACAAAAGAACAGCTAATTTTTTTCAAAATATTTTGAGGTTATATAACTCGATCGCAGACGACTGCCAGAATCGATTTTTAATGTTCAGCGCATGTATACAAGATTCAATCAGTACAGGATTTAAGCTTAGGCCCGACAAAAAATAAAAGGCGCTAAAATTCAAATTGAATTTTATTGCGTTCTCTTTTACTGTTGCGACTCAGAAACGTTTGCAATTACTAAAATTCAAAATATCCAACAAAAAAAGAAGAAAAAAGCGGTTTAAAAGATAAATGAAGAAAAATCAAAACGTGTTCTCCACAGAAGTAGTTTTTTGTCCAAGAAGAAATATTCCGTCAACGATATAGATGGGAACTTTTTAGTTCCTTATTTCTAAGGTTCTTAAGAATCCATTGTTAAAAATATTTACATTACAAGGGCGGCATACCAGAGCGGGCCTAGGGTGTCATCACAACTAAATCCGCCTCTGGATTCAATACCACACATTTTCATGAAATCTGTTGCTGGCTCCTTTGTAATGATCGAACATTTGCACTTTTTAACGGGTAAATATATATCCGTTAAAAAATTCTGCACAATAGACCGGTTTTAAAAATAACTGTTAAACACTAAATTACAAAACAACCCTTGGAGTAATATTCTCTGGTAAAAAAAGCAGCTCTATGCTAAAATGCAACTGCAATTCGGAAGAATGGAATATTATTAGAATGTAATTATACCATCTTTCCGGTGTGAATACATCCGGCCCTACGTTCACACTTGATGCTTGTTTCATAATTACAGAAACATACGCTGATTTTTATATACGGTCCGTTAAAAACGTAAAGCAAAATTTCTCACAATGCAGTACTGAAGTACAGAAAGATCTCGCTTAACGCTGTTTCAGTAAGACGCGGTTTCTAAAAAAAAAAGTTTAGCCACTATACCGTAAATTATGGATCAATTTACAAAATGATTCAAATGTTAATAAAAGTTCAAAGGCAAGACGAAGTGTCATTGATGCAACATCTTGAACAACAGTTTGCTGAACGACACAGAAAACGGAAACGACATTAGATGACTTCTTGACAAAAAACAAACTATGTCAAATGAGGAACCTTCCTCATCACAAACATAACTTCTTACTCGAACGTTTATTTGATTTTCATACATGTTTTATGAACAAAAATCGATATTAGCAATAAATAAATCTATAAATGTTACAAAATTAAACAAAAAAAAACTCACAAATTTTCTTATTCTCGGTTCTGTTTCACTTATGCCTATTATCTACCGCAGGAACTTATTGAAACGTATCTCTCGCGTTGAGAGGGGTCTCCGCGAAAATTATTTCCACGCAGATTGTTTTATCTTGAGTTAGGAATTGGAAATTTTGCGAAGCTGGGCAATCTAAAGGACGACGCGACCTGACATAGATATTAAATCGTTGCGAAGTGATTATATAGCTGGCGCCCCCAGCGGTAAAGTGTGGCAATACCCATTTCCATTGCAATAGAGAAACACGTAAAGTAGTGTATTTTATTACTAATTATGAATTCGCATGGCGGTTCAAAAAGCAAGACTCTTTTATGCACCGTTGCAATGCATTCCATCATTGGCATTTTCAGCATGTGATCGCAAACCGGTTGATCGTGAATCGTCTGAAGCTACAATAGTCAACTATACTGTAAAACAGAGGTCCCCAACCCTATGCCCGCGGGCACACTGGCATTCGCCGATCCTATTACTATTTGACCATAACTGATAAGGTTTTTATAAGGTAGCGCTTGTGTCTTTTTTAACGTCGTTAATTCAAAGTTGTTACTTCAGAAAAGAACTGATTTCAGTCTGAAACTACTGAGCCTAAAATTTTGAAAAAAATAGGGAATGTAATGCCTCACTTATAGTTTACCGGAAAACCTAAACGAAAATCCTATAAGCCTTAAAGCTATCACGGGAAACGGAATAGTACGGAACCTTCTTCACGGGAGTTCGGCTCGCATTTGACGGTTTTTTTTTAGGTCGGTTAAAAGTCACTGAGTGATTTTATTCCGGACATTCTTACAATTCTTCTAGCCTCGACATAAAATAAAACCCAAGAACGACTACCTGACGCCATCGCAGTAGTGCCTTGATAAAGAGAAGTTTGAATCGGTTGAAGAATGCGTGTTTATTGTTTATAAACATTATGTAAAGATATGGTACCAACCTAACTAAATAAATGCAAGTATTGTAGCTGGAGGTTAGTATCGCCGGGAAACTTAGTTAACAATCGACCATAAAGTCATTATTTCCGGTCAGCATAGCGAAGTTGTACTTATGTACCTATGTTTCTCAGCATTAAGACAATAACACCAAGGAGTTTACCATTGTTTGGTCTCTTTGACACAACATCAAGGCCGTTTTAAATCTATTGGAGGCCCTGGACACTTTACGATAATGGGACCCTTATGAATATTATAGAGGACTATTTTAGTAAAACAGGCAAAAGGAGTAAAAATAAGGTTTATGCAACTGTTATTTTTATTTCTTTATAGGCACATTAAATGAATACGTAATTGTAATACAACCGGGAAAATTGACTTTTTTAGCATTCACTATATTCATAAATATATGTTGATCTGGCAGGAACTAGGAGGACCCATCGATCACAGGGTGCTGGGCACGTGCTCAGTGGAAAAGAGGGACCTGGACAACAATCATACTCTGCATCGTCAACCACAACATTGTTTTTTTCTAAAGCGTTGCTAATAGAAACTCCTAACAAAACAATATTGCGGTCGACAATGCAGAGTATTAATGTAGTCTCAAAAAGCCCCAACACCATCATTGTCAATACCACGAAGATACAGAGGAGTTCAAATACAATGTTAAAAAATTGGCCAAGTGCGAGTCGGACTCGCAAACGAAGAGTTCCGCACTACCGTACAATATTTTTTTATTAACTTTATTATATTTTTATTATTTGTTGTTATATACCAGTGTTGCCAGATTTTTTTTTGCCAAGTCGGGATTTTGGAACTTTTTGAGTGAAAAAAGCGGGATTCTTTCGTCGAAAGCGGGACATAGTAAAAAAACGTATATAATCAGAAGTTTTTAAATATTTATCTTTTTATTTGAGTTCAAATTACGTTTACGTGACAATAGATAGCAAAAATAGCCATAAAAAATGTATTTTAATAAAAATATGATATTTTAAATCAGATTTACTCTATCGTTAAATAGCTGAGTCTTATTCGTCTTCTGAATAAAAAAAAACAGAAATCAAAATCAGAAGAGTTTTAATAATTAGAAAAATATGGCGTTTCAAACAATAGTCTGAAGAGTGAGTGTTACAAATTAAAACTTACAATAAGAGAATAATTATTTACGCACGGTCGAGTTATCCCCGAAAACCGGGACAGAGCCTGTCCCGCGCGGGACATTTAATTTTGATTTACAAATCGGGACGTCCCGCCAAAATCAGGACGTCTGGCAACACTGTTATATACACACTAATGCGCATAAATGCCTGAACTAATAGCTTTTAAGATATTCCGTCCGACATTGCTAGTTGCACTATTTTGACGTTTGTAGAAAAAAAGTTATTTTTTTGTGATGTACTACAAATTTACGGTTTTCGGATTTTTCCCTTTACTTGTACTATAAGACAATACTTCTTGCCAAATTTCATGATTCTAGCTCAACGGGAATCAAAAAAGGGAATCAACACATATATGGTGCTATATATGTTTTGATTCCCTTGCGGTGTCAAAATATGCGGCATAAACGACCGTATCTTTTGATTGCGTTGACTTAGATGTTTGATTTTTTCACAGCTGCAAGGGAGTGCAGACCTGAGTATTTGATATTAATTTCAACTTGATACCTCCACGCGTTCCTGAGAAAACGAACCTTGACAGACAAATGGACGGTCAACGAAGTGATCCTATAAGAACTCCTTTCATCCTTTTAAGGTACGGAACCCTAAAAACAGCCTCTTCATGCAATCAAGAGAAGTGACAGAAATTTGAAATAAGTTCTTAGCTCATTGGAACTGACATCTCACGTCAGGTATCGGACAGCCGTCGTCAACAACCAGGTAGGTATGTTGTGTATAGAGAGAGGTAGGTACTATAGGTATTATTGAGGTATACCAACCAACCACGGTATGTTGTCATATTGTGTGAACGTTGTATACATTATGTGCGTTACCTACGCACACGTCTCTTATACAAGAATAGGGCAAACTCGAGTTATACATACGCCGAAGGATGACCAAATGTATGTTTTTAATTAGCGTATTTGCCATGAGGCAACATACACTATTGGCGTCGGTCGGATGGCGGGACCTAGGGGTCGGACCAAAATATCTCGACGTTTCATAACCTCCGAAACACTTTGGCCACCATTTTTAAAAATGTTTATATATATATACATATATATATACACACACATATATATATATATATATATATATATATATATATATATATATATATATATATATATATATATATATATATATATATATGTATGTATATATATATATATGTGTGTGTGTGTGTGTGCGCTATAACTTTCAAAAGAGTTAATTGATTTTAACGAAATTTTGCCCACATGTTGGATTCCACCACCTCAAGAACCCTATTTAAAATACGTCCAATCGGACTATTTTTAGGGTGGTTTTTAGGGGTTGAAAAAAGTGTTTGAGCCCAAAAATACCTACAAAATTTTCAGAATCGTTTCAAAATTAAAATTTGACCCTTTAAAAAGTGCTCCTAAAATTTTAATAAAATCGGCCCGATAGGACCGGATTTACAAATTCTTTGAAAATACTAGTTTGCAGATAGTGACTTATTTACTAAAGGGTGTATTTAATTTGGTGTAGATCTTCGATCGACAATAATATTGCAATTAAGAAAAAAATGTAATTTTAAGGGGTGTCTTAAGGATTTAAATTTTTTATTTTGCCCAAAATCCAACTTACGTTCGCATAATAAAGCCACGTTGCCTGTAAATACACTATATTGTCGGCAGGGTTTGGGCACTGCGACCCGGCTTTTTTTTTCTTTATACCCAATCGAAAGTATGTATTTTCGGCTTCGATTTTAAATCAGAAAGTCTAACACTTATGCACTGCAGGAATCACTCGCACGCTCTCTGTAACAGTGGACCGAAACAATTTTCTCGTGCACACTGATACGAAAGTACGTATTTTCGATCGGGTATAAAGAACAATAGTATACACCACACGGCCAGAAAGTTGAAATTCCTGGACTGCGCGACACATAATGTCCTCGGCTGTCCTTGCGTTGTAATATACTATTTTAGTTGTTCGATTTGATTAAGGCAACTGTCTGTCAGCTGTTCAATATCTTACGAGCAGTCGTGTACATGCAATATGTACTTACGCTTCGGTAATATTTAAAATTTCTATGAAAAATCTTATTCGACCTTTGATGTTATGGTTCATAATGAACTAGAAATATGTATCATTCTTCCCATATGACTGTTAGCTCATTTATTACAGTTTATTTGAAAACGAGAATATTAGCATAAGCTTTACACAAAATTTTTCACAGAAAAAATTAAATTGGAAAAATATGATTGAGCAACCCAAATTTATCAGTATTTTTAACTCAAAATGTTAATTGGCCTTTCCGTAATTCAAAATCTCGTAATGTGCTGTAAAGAAATACTGACGAATATCACGTTTTTTGATTCAATAAAAATAAAGGTTCTATTTTATTCTACATTCACTCTATGCCTCGACGAGTTTTATCGTTTCAACATTGGCTCAAAAAAAAGAAGCGAAAAAACAGAAGTCAGAATTTGTTTCACGCACAAAAGGATATGTTTTTTCTTATATATTTCTGCTACTATCCAGAATTCGTATTCAAAAGTTACATATTTTTTCTGTTTGTCTTTGAACTATAACCCACTCCAACTATCTATGACTCGTGGTACAACAAGTAAATGACACGGTCATGTATGAGATGATTTGAGTCCTTGAAGGATACCATCACAAAGTAAGATATGGAGCAATTCAAATGTTAAAAAATGGCTTTGATTTGATGGAGTGCGCTGCTGTGCATGGTTAAACGGCACGTCTTAAAGCTCCTTGATTAGTAGAATTACCAAGTACCGAAATCCATTATACCCATCTGATATTGCATAATTTGGGTAACACGTATTTTTAAATATTAATATCTCTTGCTTCAAAATGGTGAACGATTGCAGTTTTCTGTCTTTATTGACGAAAACTTTTATATCTTTTAATTGAATCGTTTGCCTCAAAATGGTAGATGGTTACGGTAATCTGTCAACTCTAGGGACTTCAGTAATTCACGAACATCAGCGCTAATAGTGTCCAAAAAATGAACTAACGCGTGCCACTCGTTTTTGTGAACGGATAAATCATGAAAAAACCACCGCCTCTATATCTATAATACTTACTGGATGCCATACTGCGAGAGTGATCGACTGGTGAAAGATAATGCCTAATTGCAAGGTCTGATTTATAGGGGCATCCCTAGATCACCCAACGTGCAAAGACCGCGCAGGCCGCAGTGCGTTTATCCTTGGGCGCGTTGTTGTGAATGAACCAAGAGAGACAGACAACTGGCTGTTGGCCAATCCACTTGCTTTATTCGCACCTGAACTCAACTCTCTCGAACACTTTCAGATACGAGATGTCAAAACACACCTATCAGCTCCGGTACTACTGTAGCAACAACTCCGTTCGGAGCTGCACGCATAGTACCATTTTAGAGAGTTGTTTATTATTAGTGTATTTGCCATATGGCAACATACACTATTGGCGTTGGTCGGATGGCGGGACCTAGGGGTCGGACCAAAATTTCTCGACGTTTCATAACCTCCTAAACACTTTGGCACCATTTTTAAAAATGTTTATATATATATGTATATATATATATATATATATATATATATATATATATATATATATATATATATATATATATATATATATATATATATATAGGTATATATATATGTGTGCGGGCTATAACTTTCGAAGAAGTTAATTAATTTTGACGAAATTTGGCACACATGTTGGAATCCATTACCGCACGAAGCCTATTTAAAATGAGCCCAATCGGATCATTTTAAGGGTGAATTTTAGGGGTTGAAAAAAGTTTTTGGGCCCCAAAATACCGAAAAAAATCTCAGAATCGTTTTAAAATTGAAATTTAACCCTTTAATAGCAATTAAAAAGTGCCTCTAAAATTTTAGTAAAATCGGCCCAACAGGACCGGACTTACACATTTTTTGAAAACACTAATTTGCAGATAGTGACTTATTTATTGAAGGGTGTCTTTAATTCGGTGTAGACGTTAGATTGATAATAATATTACAATTAAGGAAAAAATGTTATCTTAAGGGGTGTATTAAGGGGTTAAATTTTTTATTTTGCCCAAAAACAAACTTAATTTCACATAATAAAAGTCTAAAACCACACGGCCCTATACAAGCAAATACACTATATTGTCGGCAGGGTTTTGGCACTGCGACCCGGGTTTTTATAAATCGTAGACCCCTTTTTTTATTTCTGGAGATAGTTTTTGAAAAGATATTTCATCTAAAAAAATCTTCGAACGTGAGATTCACCCACTTCAAAGCGTCAGATTAAACTGAAACTTTGCACACTTATCAAGGACCGATGACAATACAATAATTCAATAAGTTTGTCCCATTATCCTGACCAGGATCTTCAGGATAGAAAAACTTGAAAAATTACAGCAAGCAAGCTAACACGCTGTACAGTGACGTACGTGGAATTGCCTACCTCATAGTCAAATGCAATTTTGTTTTTTAGTCTTATAATTAAAATTAGAGTTTAAAAAAACTAAAACACGCTTTTATGAACCAAAAAATCCAAAATAATTTGACAAGAAAATTAGCTTTAAGTAGATACTGTAAAAAGTGTGGGTGACATCTACTTAAATTTTCATAACAGCTCTACGTTTACCATTAGCTAGTAAATGAAAAATTTATTACCGATATTAAGCACTCCACACTTTTTACAGTAAAGCTAATTTTGTTGTCAAATTATTTTTTAGTTCATAAAAGCATGGTATTTTAGTTTTTCTAAGCTCTAATTTTAATTATAAGGCTGAAAACAATTTTGCATTTGAATATGTGGTAGGCAACGCAACGTACGTCACTGTACAGAGTGTTAGCTTGCTTGCTGAAATTTTCAGAGTTTTTTTATTCTGAAGGACCTGGTCAGAATAATGGAACAAACTTATTAATTTATTGTATTGTCATCGTTCCTTGATACGTATGTGAAGTTTCAGCTTAATCTGACGTTTAGAAGTGGGTGAATTTCACTTTCAAAGATTCCTTTACAAACAAACAAACATACATGTAAAGTTAATAAAAGCGTGTTAATAACTCGGAGCGTTGGATTTTTTTTCTTCTCAAATAGGCGGTGATCCAGAAAAGGTTTGATACTTCTGTCGTAAGGTGATCTTGTTGCGTTATTTGGACAGACGCGGTGAATGTGACTAAAAATGAAGAGCTTGCATTTGCACGGTGGACTCGGCGTCAAGAAGATTCCATTTGGCCAAAATCATATTCCATTAGAGCCATTACGCACTGTCGACTAGTCGCCGGCGACTCAGTCTCTCGGCGACCAAAACATAGGCAACTCGGCCGGGAGACTTGCCGAGCGACAGTATTCCAAGTCCAGCAGTCACCTGTGCGTCGCCACGTCGCGGCGAGTCGTTCGTCGACTTCAAGTCGCCCGGGCGACCGACGACGAAGTGCGTAAACACTTATTTAAACTATAGTAACTCACAGTCGCCGTCGACTAAGTCGCCGGCGACTAGTCGACAGTGCGTAATGGCTCTTAATATTATCAAGAATTCAATAAACGATATACGGAGGAAAATTACATAAATGCAGCTTCATTTAAATTTTATTCATTTTGAAAATGGTATCTCAACATTTATGACACCCTTTAGCTCCGTGATATGCATAAAATGCATACACAAATTCGTGTTGCATAATTTTCTTAGACAATTCATCAACGCGCACGTTTCGATTTAAATGCAAATAGGTCGCAAAGGACATAAGGTCAAATATTGAATAGATAATATCAATCGCGTAAATGCAGATCTTTTGTGTGATTGATATAATTTTACCTAAAAATAACAAAAAAATAAACATGCAAAACAACATGGGATTAAAGATCAAAAAGCTTTTAGATGCATTAAAATAAATACAATTAAATAATTTTAAAAATGAAACAATACATCAGCAGTACCCACCCAATATTTTGTGATAAGCTTTAAAGTTTATCCTGTCACTGATTTAATAGGTTTATTAGTAGGAGAGCTGTTAGAAATTTTGGAGTAGGTATTTGAGGCACTGTGAAAATTTGTACAATACCTGTTTAGTAATATCCGAATACAAAAACACAGACCTGACTGAAGGGTAGCGGGACTTAACCAATCCTCAAATTTTTAAATTAGCAAAAATTTTTTGCAATAAAAAACCTTTGACGCATTTTGAAATTTTAATATCTTGAAATTAAGTTAATGATTATCTTGTAGGATACAAGACAAACAGGATCGCAACTGTCTACGTATAAGTTGATTAATTTTTAAACATTTAAAATTGAGTATTTAAGGAGTTGAAAAATACAAAAGCTAGATTTCTTAATTGGGTCTAAAACTTAGCCAGATGTTTGCAAAATTATATTTTTGAAAAATTTAGAAAATATAATTATTTGAGGCACACTGCAATTTAAACAAATATTGGTAACTAAAAATAGATATACATATTCAAAAAAACAGATCGTTTCGGTGGAACATACTACCTGACAGGTGATTACAAATTTTAGGGTCGGTTAAACCTCGCTACCGTTCAGCCAAGTCTGTGTTACAGATGGAAAAAACGGGTCTTTTTAGTGATCTGCATCTTTGCATCTGGATTCCGTATGTGAGCCGGCTCACTGAACCGGTTCAAAAAGAGCCGAGTTCTGAATATGTTACTGCAGTCTGCAACTGAGTTACCTAGTTCAGTCAATCATATCACGACCTGTATAGAATCAAGAATGCATAGCCAAACATGTGATGCATGAGTCATTTGAGCTGACAGATGCATCAAAGCAAGAACTGATACGTAAGTGTAAAATGTGCTTTTGTGTGTTAAGTGTTTCACTGAGTTATGCGGATCCGTTGATCCGTCGGCTCAAAAAAAAGTGAGTCGGCTCTCACGAATCTTCTGTCGGAGTCGGCTCTTTGAACCGGTTCAGATCTGAGTTACCCAACTCTAGTCTGTGTTTTCGTATTCAGATATTACTAAAGAGGTATTGTACAAACTTTCACAGTGCCTAAAATACCCACCCCAAATTTTCTAACAGCTCTCGGCCTATATCTCCTGTATACTAAAATTTCGGTTCCTAGTACAACGTGAGACAATATACTACCTATTCAGCGTCATTGATCAATTAATTAATTACAATTTTGTTCTTGTAGATTCTTTTTTATAAGATTTTTCTTTAATGTAAATTTTGGGCTAGACAACGCAAGTTGAACCGTGCCTTTTGTACGCTTTTTTGTACAATACACATTTATTACTATTAAAATAATATAAAAATACAGCAACACAAGAATTTACCTGCAGTTTCACCTTGCCGGTTTTAACCGAAAATAGTAATCTATACTTAAAGTTAATTAGAATCTGTCAAAAACAAGTATATTCAGGGTAATTCAAAGAGTTAAAAAAGATCGTACTATAATAATATATTACTAGATTTTGTATTATAAAAGTCTAAACTCGTAGGTATAAAAATCATTCAAATGATTTTGAACTGCCTCTCGAGATGTATCTAGATATCTTAATAATCGAATGGTTCGATTATTTTCATTCAAAATATCCCATCACTAAATTCTCGGCGATTCTCAAACGGTTTGCTTGCAACATCGCCATCCTACAGAATATAGAAATATCGTTTCCATTACAACATACAAAAATTAAACATAACAGTTTTTAATTGTCTCTAAATTTTATAATATTAATGAAATTTTAAATTCGCGACTTTAACATTTTCTGTATGGCATTTCAAACAAATATTTCAGATCCCCATTGACAAATAAAATATACTATACTGCACTATACTATCCTATACTATAGGTACTGCATTACTATAGAAACCTGTACAATTACAACAACAAGACAGCGCGATATTTTAAATAAATAACCGACATAAGTAAATAAATACTGTTGGATAAGTTTGGATAAAATCCGTGGCATAGGATCAACAAAACACAATACTGAAGTTAAAATTGCATTCTCACTAACGTTTCGGTGTGCTGTCAATTCGAACTCTGAAGATGGTGTAAAGCACACCGAAACGTTAGTGAGAATGCAATTTTAACATCAGTATTGTGTTTTATTGATCCTGTGCCACGGATTTTATCCAAACTTATCCAACAATTATCAAGGATCACAACCACTCTAATTAACTTCTTTTAATTAGAGTCAACCACGTAAATAAATACGATGGACTTGGACAGAGAACATAAATATTCAGAATAGTGTTTATTGTAAATATAGTCAAATAAGCGTTCTTATAAAAAATCGCATCAAAACTTGTTCGCCCATTGAAGGAGTTACAATATCACAGCCATATTAACCTCCCTCTTTTTGTGAGTGCAGAGGTTAAAAATATCTGAAAACTAAAAATTTGCAAAACCGATGAACGAAGGGGAAATAAACAAAATTAACGACTAAATTAAAGGGGAAATATATAAGAGAAACCTTGGCAACTCAAAATTAAAGGGGAAATGATTCAACGGGGAGGAAATATTATAAGAGAAATCTCGTTAACGCAAAATGTACACCGCTCCTGACTCTAAAGAAGTTTCACTTCCTCCGTGAGCTCATGTAGGTGAAGCTCACACATTTTTTTATTATAAATAGTGTCCCTTTAAAAGTAGTTAGGTTAAACTTTTTAGATGTATTTTATATAAGAAATGTATCTAGGCCAATACAACGAGCAAATAATCAATATTCGCATCAATATGAAAAAAAAATATATATTAAGTTCCTAATTAATAATAATATAATGTAGTTTACTTTCTAATAAATAACAGATTCCTACACATAATAAACGCATGTGGTGTACCTATGTTATAAAATATGTATTTGTTACAGGTATGTGTAAACTTGGTTAAGATACCATTCGAATAGTTTACATACTATATCGAAGCAATCTCGGTTATTTAAATTGAAAATATTTTTAAAGTGAAAATTTCTTTAGCACCGTTGTGATTTGAAACTCGATGAAACAAAAAAGCGACACTAAAAAGAGACAAACATATATATCTATAGGATTTAACCTGCGAGAGAATGTGATAGAATACCGGTTACAGTATTTCCTATTATCTTCGTCTCCTCTTTGTACCGTGCTTATTTTTATTTATTGTTGGTATTACGTATGATTTGTTGAAAACATGTATTAATATTTTTTTTGGTAAGGAAATAAATTTTTGAAAAATTTTGAATTATCACTGTTATATCGAATCAAAGTTTTTTTTGTGTTGATGTTACTATTTTAAGATGATTTTGATTTTAGGAGAATGTACGGATATTTCTAAATATAAATTAGATACGTAATTCGCACATGGGGGAGGAGGTTCTACATAATGTTCGGTAAGCTGTCACGGTACCTACGTCTCTAAAGACAAATGAAGTATGAACAAAACTTAGTTTGATCTATCAAACCAAAATATGAATTTTAGAAAATAACAGGAAAAAACACCTACTATTTAAATATAATTGCGAGCCCAAAGATCCCCCGTACCGTTTCAGTGGATCGAATAATTGTAATATAATCGAGCTAATCAAATAAAGCACCTCAAAAACTTGAAAATAAAATGGGTATAAAATTTTTAATTAAACCGTTTTTATTGTGCAATTGATGATGTAATAATTTATTGTGGGTCAATAATCTGGGATTTTTATAAAAGACTAAAATAAAATCGTAGGAGACATTTAGTAGAAAACTTTCTTTTATTGGACATCGGACCTTACTATTACTAACTGCGCCTCGCGATTTTATTTTACTCTGATCAAAGCCCTAGATTATTGACCCACAATTATTTTCTAGCTTTTAGTACATCAATTGTGCAATAAAATCGTTCACCTATTTTTTACGTCACATTTTAATATCGACTACAATAATATTATGAGTGACATGTGATTGCAAACAACCTGTGTCAAGCCGGAAAATGTGGCAACTGGCGGCATTAATTTTTTTTTATCATCTGTGGGTGTACACGCACTAAAGCAATTCCAGAATAGAATTTGTAAACACACTATGCCGGGAGATGTTTTTCACATGACAGGTCGTAATTTCGCACCGTTTGATCAAACAATCAGTCAAATGATCGGTCCATTTATCGATACCGTTTTCCAATTATGTTCGATAAATTATCGAACACACGTGGCAAAACAATTCATCTACTCTGAGTCAACACAGCTGAAACATCTAATAAGGGGCGGCCATGTTGGCTACAAACATACACAATACATGCATATTTTGTATATACACATACACAATCTCACTGCGTAAAACATTTTGTTTTGGCGTTTTATCACACGAAAAAAATACTGTAAATTCACTCACCCAGTTCAGGGTCTGCTAATAATCCTATTGTAAACACAACGCAGAATTGAAGTGCTCGTAACGCCATAAATATGTACTCATTTGGACACTTTTTTCTAATAAAAACACGGTACTATCACTTAACACTCACACACAACTCTCTTGACTTCACTTGCACAGAAATCGCCATTGAAAATTTTAGCATAGAGACGATAGAGTAGAGCCTTCCGCGCAGGTACACAGTCAACATAAAATATGTGTACTCTGTAGAGTTCGGGGTATACGACTGTTCTCCTCTATGCTGACTACTGACTGCTGACTCGCTTCCTTGCTGACTACTGACTGGTTAGGTTAGGACTCTGGTAATTCAGTTGACATGCAAACACGCCAGCATTCACTGAATTTAGATTCTTTATATTATTTCGTGTCACATCGCTTGACCGGCTTTATTATACAACAGAACGAAACCCTTTTAATTGGCATTTCGTTTTCCTAAACTATTTTATTATTGTGGCACTTCGCGATCGCCAATATTTATTGCAATGGACATATTTTATGTCTACATAACAGTTCTATAACTTCTATCATAACCATAGATTATAGAGGGAATTAAAACGTTTCAAAATTTGAGAAACCGGATTTTTAAATTGACTATTGTGTTTACTATTCTTTACTATTTTAATTTCAAAAATTTCCTTATTACGTACATGACAATTGAATATGAACGTTTTTAAAACAAATCGCGACAAAACCCCTTTCCAAATAAAGATTATTTTATAAAAACATAATATTATAGGAAATTAATTATAAGTACAGATAAAAAATGTAAACAAATAAAGATATCGTAGGAATTATGAATGAAATGTAACTTTATCTTATCAGTAGTTATTTACTATAAATGTAATTCTAGTTTCAACAATTAATTTGAAAAAATAATAATTAAATCAAGTGGTCATTATAGTACTCCGTTAATTTAATTAAAGATAAAAGAATACCTATAACGACAAGTGCATTGCAATATTTACTGAGTGACTGATAAAATATAAGATATTGTATTCTTCACATCATTTTAATTGTCATGCATGTTGATCAATTTTACGGTGTTATTTCCGAATAAAATAAAGTACCTACTGTAAAATCTTACTCAAAAAAGCATAATTGATTGAATTTTTTTACTCAAACTGGGCTTGATTTTGATTAAGTCGGTCGCTAGTGACTATATTTTCAATTTATTATTAAAAAAACAAGTATCATTTCAGAAGATTTTTTTTTTTTGTACAGAACAAAATAATGCATTGAACATATAAATTCCTAAATTTTGATTAGTTTCTTTGTAACTTTCGTTGCATATTCTTCAACATTTTACTACAAATAATTAATCGTCCTTTTAACCGCATAAAAAACTATACTCATTACATATCAGGAGATTAATTAATTAACGGGGGCGAAATGTCCACGGGCAAATTGTTTATGTGGGCGAAATATCCAGGGCGAATTGTGGGGGAGGAATTGTGAAGGGGGAATGATGAGCGGTGAATTGTTCGAAACCCCCTCGGATCAATAGAAACAGCAATTATCTCGTTAAATTTTTCAAACAAAACTACTAAATATTACAACCTGGTCTAGTGTCTCAAACCATTCGGGAGTCTCGACGAGACTTCTCGTCTGCAAAATTCGAGACAAGACGATCTTGACATACATTGTTGATGCTCCTAATATCGACTATTTTTCAGCTATTTTTCGAATTATTGAAATCGTATTTCCGGTTTAACAATGATCTATACATCAGAAGCGCCAAATTGTACGAACTATAAGTATTTACAAATCTCCGTCAGATGTCACATGAAGTTAATAATTTGTTTAATATCAAATTACAATAATTATTAAAAACAAAAATTTTAATTTAAATTGCATCACAGAATACCACAACCTTTCTTTTAATGTGAATCCTGCGTCGTGGCTAGGGGCAAGCCACGACGGTTGCTACCAGGGGCAGAAACCTCACGGGAACGGTTATTGTAATTGTTTTTTTTCTACAAAATAAGTGTTAGGGGGGCGCAAAATTCATATCTTGTCATGACCTACGACACCGTGTGGGGTTATACGCAGAGCTAAGCTCGTAATTGAGATATCTAATTTCGCGACCGATATCTTGATTTGAGCCAAAACTGCTCGGGATGGATTAAGGAAATATAAAAGGTGCTGGGCCCAATAATTCAAACAGTTTGAATGACACTAAAAATGTATTTAAAACCATTTTAGTTTCAGTTTTTTTTTGTAGAACTATTTATTATAAAAACGTTCAGAGATACTAAATTGATTAAAAATTTATACAGTGACAAAAGGTATTGACGACTATTACGCAAATGAAAGAAACTTACATAACTAATTAGTCAATAGATACGAACTTAAATATTTAATTTATGTTTAAATATTATAGTATATAAAAGAACAAGTACTTGGTAACGCTATAGATAGAAGTTTCTAATGGTTTTCTTCAATCATTCACAAAAAATCAAGATAGTTTCTTAACCAGGAACGTAAATTTCCCCACCACTAATGCATTAATGTCGCACTAGATACTCGCAATAATCTTTTTTCGTTAATAAACTACAGTGATACCTCGACATATGAGTGTTCTAACATACGAGTTTTTTGAGATACGAGCTCAACGAGGATCACTCTCAGGAACTGACGACAGAGGACTTACAAGAGTCGCCGTCGCAGCAGCATACGGGGGTTCTGCAAGAAATTAGTTTCGAGAAGGAGCCAGAGGTGGAGGAGGTTATCTCTACAAGTGAGATAAAGTAGATTTTGTGAACGTGGGAGAGACAAAAACAACCGGGATGGCATTTTGGGGACTGGAACGAATTAATGGAATTTCAATTAAATAGGGAAATTTGCTTGAGATACCGGCAATTTGACATGCGAGCAAGGTTATGAAACGAATAAAACTCGTATGTCGAGGTACCACTGTATTTTTCGTTAATAAACTATTTAAGATGAATTTATCTGGGTTTGTCTGATTGCTCCACAATAAGGATGTTGACTGTGTTCAAATAAAAACATAATTTTAACGTTACGTGGTAGTTTCTATGATAGAAATACTAAAAAACGCAATAATGTTCCTTATTTTTAAGGAAATTAATTAATATTTATTAACTTATATGATATATGAAGCTGATAAATTGCCTTAAAAAAATACTTCGTAAAAAGTTAGGGTTGTGGATAAAATCCATACTTACTTTAATTCATTAGATATTTAAGTTACTCTAATTTTTTAAATTTTTGTTAACATTAGTTATAACACTTACTTCTTTGTGCAATCAAACCTATATTTTTATTTTCTATTGTAAAAATAATGTATAACTCTTTGTATTCTTCTGGCTTCTATGCACAGGTGCAACCCACCTCTACAGAATCTTTTACCAGAAGTAAATTGAAAAATTGAAAATAAATAAAACCTAATAAAATCACTCTCAAGTCACGTGACAACGGACACCAATCAGAGCGCATGACGTCACAGAGTCATGTACAGCATTGTTTGGTTAATATTTAGTGTGTAATTTATTATTATTTGTTTATAGGAAACGTCAAATTACATGTAATTATAGCAACAACCACGAAACAACTTTTCATCACCTCATCAGTTTATGAGCACAGAATACGCGTCTATAGAATGTTAGCTCCCGTGTAAACTTTTGAGCCCCTTTGGTATGACTGCATGACGTCGTGGCAGTCACGTGACAAGTATTGGCGTTTTAGACCGAAATTTGACACGGAATTTAAAATTCATGGTTTTTACAGCATGAGTCGTATTTAAATAAAAATGATAAATATTTGTGGCTATATTAGGTACTTATGCACGATTTAAAACACTTTCCCAAAAATAGTCAACATCCCTATTGGCACCCGAACGAAGTAGGCCAGGAATCTAGTAGAGTGAAAATGAATGTTAAAGAAAATGAATAACGACTCATCAATTTATCCACATACGTTTTATTTATGAATACTTTTTTAAATACTCCACTGTTTTACAGTAAATAATATGCATTCCTTTCGTATCAAGATTATCTGCCTGGATGTCTGGATTTTCAAAACCGCGTTTACAAAAAGCTACGATTGTCACAAATTAACTTTTTTCTAGGTACTTTTTTCTAGGCACTTTTTTATATATCGTGCAACCAATTTAGAGGGTCGTTGTTGCCACTCATCCAGTTTGGACTTCGGCGTCGTTACCTATTTTACCAAATTTTAAACAATTAATTAAATGTATAATTTATGAAATGTTGTCAATGTTGAGTTCACAGCTTACCTGGTCCCCCTTTAATCGATCCAAGAAAGTAACGCAAACAATTGAAGCTTTGATGCCAGCATAATGTGTTAAGGCAGCAAAAACGGTTGCTTCCATTTCAATGTTAACGACGCCATTTTCTTTTAAAGTTGTTAAATATTCTATCTTTCCTGCTTCTGTTATTTCGCATATAGCACCGTCTAATCTTCCTTGTTCTACAAGAAATAAATAATACCAACATTTCATTTTATACTTTTATCATCCTTATCATCAACGTGTTTTTGAAGACTTTCAATTTAAAAAAATACTAGACGTCAAAAACTAAATTTTGTAAACTTGCAATTTGAGATTGCATTTCATGATATTTATAGCTGAATAAAATTATAATTATTTTTCTTTAGATTTACTGAAATATCGTTGAAACCTGAATTTATCTAAACAATTTTTAGGAACACGTCATAAACTTTCGCTCTAAAATCTTGCAGCTACATTTTGTAACCAAAAGAAAACAATGCATTTATATGTTATCATTTATATTTATTTGTTATCATTTATATTGTTATTATTTATTTATTTATTTTATTATCTGTTCATGACTGCGGCTACACAGTATCTCTGTTATGGCCGAAAATAAATTTCTATTCTATTCTATTCATGACATTACAAAGTTAGTGTTGCCTATCGCCTGAGTTTTGCTGCAAAATCAATTAAACTCGTCTCCAGAATTCACCAAGCGAATGTTAAACAAACTTAATTTTTTTTACATTATGCAAGAAATAGGTTTGAAATAAGAAATGATCCCACCGGGAATGTATTAAATACAATGTATTAAAAGCGAAACAATAAGTAAAAAAATGTAACTATAACATCTTTTCTTTTACCAACTTGAAAAACATTCTTGATTAAATTATATTTTGTGTATACCTTCGTAGAAATCTGCTGTGCACATAGTTTTTCCTGTTACGACTTTGTAATCTTCGTTAGGATCGGCGGCTGATAATATATCTTGAGCAAGTTTTTTATCCAATATTGCTGGTCTCTGCACTAATTTTCCTAATATTATCTGTATCGTAAGAAAAATGTTTTTAATAAATTAAAAAAAAAACATAAAATGGCAGCTAGAAATAAAAATTCGTCTCGTTTGAGTCGTTTTTTTTTTCGGAAATACGTCGGAAAAAAATTTCTTTATTATTAGGAAGAATATCATCACGTTTCTAGTCCAAGGGCTTTCAAAGATATGTGCACACAGTCACTTCAAGAAAGTTTCCACTTCTGCAATTTTCACCCCTTATAAGACAAGATAAAGAACACGCATGTCAAATTTCATGTTTGGAACTCAGACTGTTTGGGAAATATGTTCCTATATTCTTGATTTTGCTTGCAGATTTGCTCGCATTCATGCCGATTTCAAACCACCTTAACCTGAGAGTAGTTGGTTAAAAGTATCAACTGATAGAAAATCAAGTTTCATCAGAATCAGACCAGCTATTTTCGTGTAATGTCGGTACAAACACATTCATATACAAACAGACAAAAATTCTGGACACATTCTCCCGTTTAGTCTCATATAATATATCTCAAAGCCGAACAATCAAAAAATGAAATTATAGGCAGAAATCTGAGTATGTTTTAAATCTGAATTGTTTTTCATTTTTACATTACCTGTTCGTGAACAGAGCGGAGTCGACTATCGACAGCTCCATTTGCTACAACAATATTACCGCCATCGAGTCCTATTCCACCGCTAGTTCCTATTCGAATAAAAATAGGATCTTTCGCTTTTGCATGATACATCAGTTTTATCATTTCATGAATTAAAATACTTATTGAACTAATCCCCATTCCGTGCTAAAATTAAACATGTAAAAAATTTGATACTTAGACTTATAATCCATGGAATATAAAAAAAGAAAGAAATTTTCAAGATTTTATTAGGGTTCCATTATAAAAGAGTTAAAAATGGACTCCATTATTAGTGCGTTTGTCACTCTATGGTCATTAGAATGGTGGAAGTAGCGTTTCGTTCTTGAAAGATTCGTTCATCATGAACGGTTCCTTTTACCAACGTCTTTTTTATTGTTTCCCGTGATTTTTTTAATTATATTTTATGTGTCAAATTTTCTTTTGGAAATGATGTGCTTGACGGTATTTGAAAAAAAAAATTAATCCTCGCAATAAAAATTCAATGATTCATTGTCTCTTTTCATTGCATATACCCTGAGAGATTTAATCGTCACGGATTAACTAAATTACTAAAATGAAAAACCATAAAGCAACAGTATAATACTTACGCTAACCGAAAGAACCGGCCCTACTTTATACATAGCAAATCTTTGAGACAATACGGTAATATCTTCTAAAACTGCTCCAATAGGTAACTTGTATCCAACATGGTCCATAACATGGTAAGCAAACTGGTGCATTCGTTTGGCTGTACCACCCATGCAAACAAACTGCAACGGACAAATCAGACTAATAATGAAATAAACAGTATTCACCGACTTAATTTAATTATATTATTAAATTACTTTAACATCTCCAAACATCTCTTGTAAATTGTGAGAGGCAGTTGCCAGTGCCAAATGATAAAGTACGTCTTCTTTCATGAGTTCAGTATTTGGATTTCTCAATTTTAAAGTACCATCAGGATTTCTATAAGTAAAAAAATGCATAAAATTACCAAACCTTTCAATTTTAAAATTTGAATAAACTGATATTAAGTTTTGCATTTTGATAAATTATGTTTATCGTAAACAATTTTAGGCGCGTTATGTGACTTTTGTAAAATGACTACTCGGTAAGTTGGCGTTACGTACAAATATGACATTTTTGCCCGGTTTATGTAGAATAGCGCATCTATACATAATATAGCAAAACATTCTTTATATATAGCAACGGATTACAAAGTTCACATACTGCGAGAGTTATTTTTTTAAGACTTATATACCGAAGCTAGTTGAATGAATAATAATGAAAAAATCGTAACTTGGTTTGTAATTGCACAGTTTTAAAGATTCCTAGAGAAAAATTTCAGTTTTCGTCATTTTTTGCCTGTTTTTATTTGCATCTATAAAAAACTGTAAACCTAACAAGATGTGTATTGTTTATATGTTTTACTTCACGTTTCACAAACATTTCTATCCCGGTCTAAGTACACCTATCTCCCGATTTACACGGTACTTGTTTTACACGTTTTCGCTTTTACACGGTTTTCCAAATAAGTTTTTTTTTTGTTTTTATCACACTCTACTAAATAAAACACCTTTGGTTTTATTTTTTGTTCTTCTGTTTAATGTATTGTAATTAAATAAAAAAAACAGTGTTTCCGTAATATATTACATATTTTAACCTGTCAATGCATTTTATTTTTATTTCTGTGTAGGTACACCTAAAAATATTGAAAAAAATCACAACTGTTAAATAGCAAAATTATGCATTTTCTGCAAGCTTTTCGATTTACACGGTTTTGACTTGAAAATTTTTAATTTTCGATTTACACGTTTTTCTCAGGAACGTATCTACCGTGTAAATCGGGGGATAGGTGTACTTCTTTTATTTAAAACGATTAGTAAAAGTTGATGCTTTTCCCCATAAATATGCCCTATGTCAACGAATTCAATACTAAAATATAAAATTAGATAATCGTTCATGTGCTCTACTATAAGTGTGTAGAATTTCGACTTCCTAAGTCGACGAAGGCCTTCTTGAGAGCATGGATAAAAATTATGAAATGATATACATTAGTATATACTATAAATAAGATTAAGAATAACCAAAATTCATACCTAGTAGGATTTGAAGTACAGTTATTTTTAGCAGTTTCGTCTGCATAATTATTTTTCACAGATGACATTATGCAACTAAAATAGAGATATTCAAAATTAAACTGTGCGGAGCCTAAATAAATTCAACGTTATCTTAACTAACTGTCGGAGCGGACTGATCGGTTTATCATATTATTCGACAGTTTTTTCGTTATCTCAGAATTATATATGTCGCAGGGAGATGATAAAAACGGAGATTTGATCAAATGTAGTTGATCATCTACATTTGATCAAATCTCCGTTTTTATCATCTCCCTGCGACATATATAATTCACGGAAGATGGTAAAATTACAAATCCTAAAAGAAGTAAGTGATTTGATCAAATCCCTTAACTGTTTTAGTGAAAAGATGAAATAATATTGTTTAGATATTATATATATTATATATATTATATATATATATATAATATTAGATATTATAATATATAGTCATCGAAACAGAAATTATTTATTCGAAACTAATTAACAAACAAAAATCGATATATAAGCTGATGTTTTCAAGAACAAAAAAGGTATTTTTGGTGAATTTTCAACATTTTTAGTGAATGTAATTAATAAATAATAATATTTATTCATTTTTATTAAAACACGTTGTTGATTTATGGCATCTCGTTACAAAGAAAATTACTTTTTTTACGGACACATCTTTTTGTTTTACGTTGTATTTTGGATTGTTCACAGGAACACATCTTAAATCCTTGATCTCCAAATAAAAATAATTTTCCTCCACTCTCACGCCGACTTAGATTAGTTTGTGGAACTGCTTCGGCAAATGTTCCAGTAATCCAGTAGCTATTTGAAGAGCGTTTCTAGATAGCCATTCCAACTGTGGTTCCAGTTTAGTATAAATTGTATAACAAGCGAAACATAGAGGTGTGCAAGACCTGACTTGTTTATTTCATCTTTTCACTAAAATAGTTAAGGGATTTGATTAAATCACTTACTTTCTTTAGGGAAATCACCCCACAGAGTTGTAATTTTACCATCTTCCGTGAATTGTCATCTAATTTGGGGATTTGATCAATCTTCGTTTCCATCATTTCTCTGCGACGTATACATTGGTTATATCCACTTATGTATACATAGTGTACGATAAAAAGATTTAGTAAAAATCATTGCAATAAAGGGTAACTTCAGAGGCTGGTACTTTAGTGGTAAGCTGTAAATTCAATTTCATTTAAAAATGTAAACGACTTATTTTTTTATAAGATTTATTATACTTAATACTTATAATAGCATTATTATAATAATAGATAATAATTAACCTCGCATCAGGTCGTTTAACAAATATATTCTATAACAAGAAAATGAGTATGTTTATATCCAGTTATATTGGAAAAATGCGTTAACAGGGCCGGTCTTAGACTTTTTTTTTGTCAATATGACATTTCGATGACATAATTAATAAAATCGATGTTTGATTGAATTTTGAGTTTTGACAGTTTGTAAATCAGATCATTTGGTATCAGTTACATAGAAGCCAAATGAACTCTTGGTCTCAAATGAAGACGGAACTTGTCAACTGAATCAGAATAAATCGAAATAACGTCCCAAATATTTGACAATACGTAATTTTTCAATGAACATCCAATAGTGATTACTGATTGGGAACTTATAAAACTTGTATAATAAACAAGCGTTCCGGTCACGGTTTGCCCGGATGCAACTAAATATATAAAAAACCCGGGTCGCAGTGCCAAAACCCTGCCGACAATATAGTGTATTTGCTGATACAGGCCTTGTGGCTTTATTATGTGAACTTAAGGTGATTGTTGGGCAAAATAGAAAAATTAACTCCTTAATACACCCCTTAAAATTACATTTTTTTCTTAGCTACATTATTATTGTCGATCGAACGTCTACACCAAAATTAAAAACACCTTTCAGTAAATAACTTACTATCTGCAAACTAGTGTTTTCAGAAAATTTGAAAATCCGGTCCTGTCGGGCCGATTTTATTAAAATTTTAGGAGCACTTTTTAATTGCTATTAAAGGGTTAAATTTCAATTTTGAAACGATTCTGAGAATTTTTTAGGTATTTTTGGGTCCAAAAACTTTTTTCAACCCCTAAAAACCACCCTTAAAATGACCCGATTGGGCCTATTTTAAATAGGCTTCGTGCGGCGATGGATTGCAACATGTGTGCCAAATTTCGTTAAAATAAATTAACTTCTTCGAAAGTTATTGCCCGTACACATATATACCTATATATATATATATATATATATATATATATATATATATATATATATATATATATATATACATATATATAAACATTTTTAAAAATGGTGCCAAAGTGTTTAGGAGGTTATGAAACGTCGAGAAATTTTGGTTCGACCCCTACGTCCCGCCATCCGACCGACGCCAATAATGGATGTTGCCATATGGCAAATACACTAATAAATAAGTAATTCTATATATAATTTTCTGAAAGAT
Source organism: Venustoraphidia nigricollis (assembly GCA_034508555.1). NCBI lineage: Eukaryota > Metazoa > Arthropoda > Insecta > Raphidioptera > Raphidiidae > Venustoraphidia > Venustoraphidia nigricollis. The sequence continues at coordinate 1,536,869 of JAVRKA010000079.1, forward strand.
TGTAACCTTTTTCATATATTTGTTTAATTAAACTATTTAGGCAAAAAGAACTATTCCGTTATGATTAATATAAAATATAAAGATTAGAGATATTTATAAGATATGGTCTAAGGCCAGCCCTGTGTAAAAGATTTTGTCAAACACCATCTAAAAAGATATACATAATATCATTCTTTTATATTTTCTGCTCTGTGTATTCATGTCAATTTCATTTTTTTTTTATTTTACATGCCGAGAGAAAAAATCGATTGATAAAGCCTCATCGTATTGACTGTTGTTTTGAATCTGTAGATAACATTGAAATTGACATCAAATTCATGTTTATTTTTAAATACCAATTTCATTTAATGATTTAGTATTTATCAAGATTATCTTTAAATTTATTTGTTTACAGCGGATTGTTTTCTTCACATTTTTTTACTTTAACAAAAAATGTATCGTATGTGCTTTCTTCTTACAATACGATTGAGGGAATTATCAAAGAAGATTTAAACTTGATAAATATTTCTTTAATTTATGATCAAAATTTTCAATTCAACAATATTGTACGTAAGACATGTTCACACTAATCGGTTTCATAAAGTCAGAGAAGTTGAAATAAATGACAAAAATAATTTAGTAATGTATTCTAGATATTCTAGGAAGATGGAATATCAAGAAGTGTAAGGCAAAAAATTCAGTGTATCTAACGCGACTGTTAAACTCGATGACACTCGTTTAACATAATGTCACACCTCGTCGAAAATATACTTCATTACGCCCTAGATACATAATCTGCTATTAAAGCACAATATGTATAAATATATTGGGTAACAGAAGTACGTTGAAATTTCTGAACTGAACATTTAACCGTTCACTTATAAATTTTCTAAATTATTAGAATAAAATTCTGGTTTCACATTCGACTTTTTATGAAACTGATTAAAATAAACTGGGCCTCTCTGCGAATAGTTGTCAGTATTACTGACAATTTTTTAAAGTGAAACTTCTTATGCGACACCTAAACGATTTAGGGAGCAAAATGAATTAAGTAAATGGAAATTAAAAATAGTGATACAGTGTGTTCACAAACTAATGGCGTAGTTTCCATTATATGCGGGGTGCTGGCTGCTGATTAGCTGGCAACTTAGCTCAGTTAAAGCGTCATGAGCTAATGTCGCAACAGTCGCGGTTCGATCCCTCCATAGATCATGTTTTAAGTTGCATTTTTGTTTTAAATTAATTGAATATTGTTTTTTATGATTTATAATAGTGGTAAGCTTGTCTTTTTATTTATATAATAGAAAAATACTTATAAGACGTAATTGAACTTTATATTTTTCATACATAAAAAGTTTCACTTCAGTAGTGTATGTCGCGACACATGCCTTTTTAAATTCATCACAGATGTTTCGTTGCTTCTAAAAATATAATAATGTAACACGTTGTTATTTTATAATATTGTCAATAATGTATAAATCGATAGTTAATTATTAACATACATCATAAATTAATGACACCAATTTCATTTTACAACAAGAATCCGTACATTTAGGTAATTAATATATTCAGAAATGTTAAAAAGGGCTTCGGGAACTTTTGACAATAGTACAAAAACATCATCTTTCTAGTTTTTCTCTTTTTGTAGCCTGCTCGTAATATCTATATTACGCAAATTAGTAACTTTGGAAAATGAGCAAATTAAAAATGTTTTTAAAATATAACACATTATTTTCACTCATTTCAGTTTCACTCCAGTTGCTTTACAAATTTGCGCCATGTTCAAGGACGCCGCCATATTATAGTGTAGGTACACAGTGAACAGTTGCATCCCCAACAACATGGCGAAGAATCACGTGATCGAGGACAAAAAGATCAAAGATTTAAATAAAAATGTAACAAATAATGCACATTAGTTTTTTGAGCGCATTTTTATCTAAGAAATTGCTAAACTATTGACAACTGGCGGTGGCAAACTTTACTACAACCTACCGTATGGCAAAAACCAAATCTACGTGCAGATTAAATAACTTAGTTACCTAGTAGGTAACGATTTTGTTGTAATACAGACTTTTTCATTTATCTTATACTAGTCACTACCCGCGGCTCCACACGCGATTGAGATGAAACAATGTTTTCAAGTCCGCTCGGCAGCGACAACAGTAGTAGAGCCTTCGGCATCACCGTTTTCCTGTCTTACCTCGCAGGGTTGCAGTCCACTCAATGGCAACAACAGTAGTGGAGCCTTCGGATCCATCGTATCTTGCTTCGCGGGCTACGCCCGACAATCAGCTGTCAACCGAAATTTGCGCACGCAGTAGCAAAAATCCCATCGAAAAAAGCACTTTCAGTTTTTCCCGAATTTTCCACTTTTCCGGGTAATTTTTCCTTTTTTACTTTCCCTTAAAACTTTATTATTTATTTGGACTATTACGAACATTAAAAAAATAGTCAAATCGGTCAAGCCGTTTTCAAATGATGCGGTTACCAACGGAAGACATTTCTATATGCAAATGTAAAAGTCAGTGTTACAACTAAATAGTTACTAAGTAACTAAGTTTAATGTGTACGTAGAATTGGCTTTTACTTTTTTCTTTTATTTACTGTTCATCCCGTAACAGAAAGCGCCTAAATTCGTTGGCATTACCTAAATTCTGTACAAAATTTTCAGATATTGACAAGGGAATTTATTAAAGGAATGTTTTTTTTAATTCCCTAGCCCGTTTGCTTAAAATGTTAATAAATATTTTTATGTAGGCATTATACTTTTATTTATATTATGTTATAATAGTAATAATTTGTGTTTTATTATACTTAACTCATTAATAATTAATCTTAACAACATCATAATAGCTTAATATGGTCCTCGTAGTTAACAGAGGCTCTGCATTTTATACATTAAATTTTTTTGCATTACAAAAATGTGTTTAACAACAAAACAATATGTTTCATTGCTAACAATTATATTAGACATTTTAATGTTGGTTTTGTGCTTTTATTTGATTTTAAACAAATCAAAATTTAAGTGAATATTGTGCAAAAACAAAGATATTTCACGATTATATCCAACCGATAAATAATTTTTTAAATCATAAAGTACAAAACTTATAAACCTATCGCATCCACCCTTTTGCAGAATCTTCACTGAAAATGTCATACTATAGAGATATAGATATTGTAAGTTATAGACGCTCAACATCTTATATTTAAGCTGCGATCATCCGACTGAATTATCGACAGAAACAGTAGATTATATAGACTCTTGACTGACGCAGACTGAATTATCGTTTTGTTCCAAGCCCATTTGGCCTCTGAAATAAAATTAGGTATTTAAATAGAGTAACTAAAGGTCGCTACAAACGAGGTTGAACTTTCTGCTGGGACGCGCGTTGGTTCAACCGTGCTAGTTCCTGGATGGAAATGACGTCACTGCGGGCTCTGTTGCTTGCTCACAGACTGGATTTCAGAATTAGAACCGAGGCTACTTTTCGTGTTTGATTCTCTGCTGGCTTTGAGCAGGAAACAATCAGAAAACAATATGTTGTTACGTGGACGTTATGAGCAAAACGACATAAACAAACATGGCGTCATAGTGTCTGTTCTCTTCAGAGAAAATAAACGTCCACTTTTATTATCATTCGAACTGTCACTGCGCGCGCAACAAAAAACAATCTACAAATCCAGCTTCAAAACACGCATCGTGTGAAGCCAACATATACAAACCGTGACAAAATACAGCGCTTGGAACCTAGCAGCGAATCCAGCGACAAAACCGACCTCGTGTGCAGCGGCCTTTATACAATCATAGAAAATATTCAGATGAGTCAGATCTGCAGTGATTTCACTATCATATAATCGTGAAGTACCTATATTATATATTAACAAAATGCAATTTTCTATATTATACTATTGATATTACATAACCTTTATTTTTTATAAATAATATTTTAAACACTTTACGGAATGTTAACAGTTTACAAAATATCATTGTTAGCCATTTTGATAATAACCAAATTTTAACAGTTTTATATCGGTGAACACTTTTCTTATAATATTTTATTATAACATATTTCAAATAAACAAATAACAACAATTAGCTTCACGGGTAAACAATTATTTGAGCTACTTAATTTTATACACACATTTTTCAAAAGTTTTAACATATTTATAAGCACTTTTTTTAAACTTATCATTAATGAAGCACTTGATTATTGTAACATTTTATATAATATTTTTGATGAAGGATTGATGTCTCCAATTTTGAAACTGGACAAATGTATTTATTATATACAAAAATACATTCCGAGATATTGTATTTGTAACGCTCATGTGGTTGATTGAAACAAAAGAAGAGCGTAGTATCCGAAAAGATAGATAAAATAAAATCGATTTAATTTCTTTCTTAAAAATATTTTGTGCAAAGGTGCCTGTTTACCAGTTGTTCAATATAACCCCTTATTCACCCGCATACCCCTATACAAGCTAGATATTATAGTTTCATAACGAAACAAACAAATTCCTATTTGAACCCGATCCATAAAAAAATAATTGTAATGTTATAGAAGCTCGTCGCTTACACTAGCCAGATGCCGGAACGATTTTTTATTGGAGGCCAGATATCGGAACGATTATTCATTGGGTCTCGGATGACACGGAACGATTTTTTATAGGGTGCCGGATTCCGGAACGTTAAAACTGCGATCGGTTCGTTGACTCGAACTCATTTTTCAAATAGGCGACCGCGCGTAATGGACGACGACGAATTTCTTGTTGTGATGTGGTACTTTTTAAACACAAAAAATAATGAAAAAAAAAGAAAAATTGGGTGCATCCAATCTTAGTAGAAAGATTGACTGCAGGAACAATATTATTCAAGTGTTGATGTGTAAATTGAGAAGTGACGTAGTCAAATTCTTTGATTACTTTAGACTGTCTATGACGTATTCCATGATACGTCCACAATTCATAGTATCTGGAAGATCGAGCTTTGCGCGGGCCTATGGAAAGTTTAAAGTGTTTGACATGTAAAAAAGAAAGTTTATGAAACATTATAGAAAATCACATTTCACATAGCGCCATCTCGCAAAATTTTGAAGTAACAGTTGATTATCATCCGTCGGCAACAACTTACAAGTTCTACAAAATACGAATTTTAATCGTGTCGGATAAATGTGGACTATAGATAGATAGATAGATTTATTTATTAGTTACAGTGACAAACGTTTGTAACAAGGCAAGTACCATATAAACTAAATAACCACCCCATAGAAAATGGTTCCGGCGTCTGGCTAGTGTGAACGAGCCTTAACGTGTGCTTAAACATATTAAACAGTCAAATTTTTTTATAAGGACTAAACAATTTATTTTGTGTATAGGTTCTTAAACTTTTTATGGAAAGCCCATCAAGTTCGACTAATAATTGTTTTATAGAGAGTTTTTTTCGTATAGTAAATTTTGACTGCAATCTATATTGCTTTTTTTGGTCCCCTGAAGGGCAAAACGTGACACCTGTAGATTGTGTTGAGTCCATGATAGCGAAATAGATAATTACACGTAAAAGTACCCTCTTCGACAAGTTTATTTGAAGAACACAAAAATCACCCGTCCGACTTTTGCAACTGAAGAAGGTTATTTTGGTTTGTTGAATAATATTACGAAAATGTTTAAAATACACTATAATAATTTCTTTTAGTCTAATTAGGCGCACTTTCATCTTTATCTAATGTAACAATGATTTTATCTAGACAATTTTCTATTTCAGGAATAAATATTTCAATAATTATGTTTCAGTATGTATAATAATAATTATCTACAAAATACAATAATAACATAATTATGGGAACGTTTTTTAGCACCCATTTAGTCTTTACAAAATATAAGAATGCCTATTTTTATAATTTTTTATTACTCAATGAAATGAACACGTTTTTAGCTAGCGAAACTATATGGGTCTAAATTATTACAAACTTAAAAACAACTGATTTCATTTTTAATACAAAAATGTTAGTAATAGGAGCTATTAAAGTTGGGAACACATTTCGCTGTTATGTTGTGTTGTGATGAAAATCTAGGAAAATCTGTAACGCAACAGAGAAATGTTCACACGGCCCGTTTGATTATATGCAAAATGTGCTCTCTGACCCATGTAGCATTTCGTTGCAACAGAACACAACAGAAAAATGTATTCTTAGCTTTATCCAGAAGTACAAACCTTCATTTTTTTCACAAATAAATGCAAACTTTGGAAACAATACCATCTTTCTATTTGCTCTATGATCCTAAACGAATTCGATTCTAATAATTGTTATAAAAATCACTTGTCGTATAGTAAATTGGGTCATTTTATAAACAACAATTAAATATTAGAATAAAAAAATTAATTGTTAATCGTTGTAAAGTTTTTGTGTACTTTTCGTGCAGACACAGGTTAGGCGCTCACCAATAAAACAAAACTATTTTAAACATAAACTTTTTTGCATAATTGCGTAATGCTTAAATGGAGTTATTACACATCAATACAGCAAAATGTACAAAGCAGCTTTAAGCAGGTTAATTCAATTTGTTGGATGATCGCAGAATTATCCAGAAACGTGTATGTTTAAAACTGTTTTGCTTAATTGGTTGAGTCCACCCTACAAGTGTCTAGTTCTAGATCCGATGTAACCCAATTAATAAAAATGCTTTGTATATTTCCTTATCCAAAAATAACAAAAAAAAAAAAAATTGTCAGTGCGGTGCCGACGCAGAGATGTACAAATAAAATAAATCATTAGTGACGCGTATGAAACAAATCTTCAAAGTCTTAAAGTCGTGTCCTTTTAATTGTTCAAGGTTACCGATTGTTCAAATAATTGTTGAGATGTAAAATGTCAAATCTAATTTTCTATTTTAGTTTATTTTCAGAGATGCTTCCGTCTTTCAATTCTAACTATAAAACTCAGTTTTTTTTAATATTCAACAGATGATTATATAAAAAAAGATTTAGGAATCAAGGGCTGTCGTTGAGTTATTGAAAAATTGTATTATTCTATAAATATTTAAATATTTTAAGTTTATAGTTTTTAAGGATTTACTCACGCTCAGTTTTTATTTCTCCGTGTCTAAAGTTTGGTGAACAAAAATAGAAAATCACGAAAACGACTCAAAAATTTCGATCATATTTCATAAATCCGTATGTCCTTGATGAGTAATGACCCTACAAAAGTCCGCAATCGATGCAGCTCAGCAAAAAAGTCAGCATGATGAATCAATATACCTTTTAATTAGTACGTAGTGAACATTTCTGAACTCTGACATGTTCGTTAATATTTTCGAGTTAATATTATTATTTCAGAATGTTTTGTGCACTTACAACAATAGGTCTGCTTTTTATGTCAGTGTAGTGTAGAAATAGGTATTATTTGCCTATTGAAATGGTGTCGCTGAAACACTTATCTGTTTGTTCCCTGAAACTGAATTACATTATGCTGGCATGAAAACAGATCTAAGTAAAATTGATTAAAATCAGTAATCCACCATTTTTGATTATTTTAAAATGACGATAAGTAATTAAAATACATACGTACACACATCTATTCTACTGCACTGTGACTAATCAATTATTAATCCTAATTAACTATAAAAATCACAAGAATGTTTATTAAAATAAATAAATAAAAAATAACAATTTTGTTTAAATACTATAGGCAATTATATAGTTTTTATAACACACCCTTCGTTCTTTGATATGATTGAAATTATTTGTATTCGCTCGAGTTGTTTTTAATTTTGCAATTGCAATATTTATACAAGGTGTAAGGTCCTTTATCGGAGTTTGTGATGGAAGCCACGGGGGCCGTGTTTTTCTTCAAAACAGGGAAAAGTTGCGTTTTAAAAAAATAAAAAAAAAATCTTTATTCAGACGTCAAAATTTGCTAGGATGCATTGTACATCCCCCCTTCTCTGCTGAAATGAATTAGGGCTTCGCTTCTAGTAAAATCTAGTCATAAAATTTGCAAATGTTTTACTTATAAAATATTTCCTCTTCTAATTAATTGCATTTTTTACGCCAAAAGTTGTTTAGAGTTAAAAATTGCATCGAAATAAGTACAAAAATGAAAAGAAAAATCATCAAAATGTACTTATATAAAATTGGTTTTGTATACGAAATAAAACCAGTTTCCAAATATTGTTATAACAAGTTTTTTTATTATATGATTTTTACTGACTTTCATAAATTTTATTTATCATAGTATTTTCAATTCCAGCGAATACAAAATATTATAATAATTAGCCTTATACAACCATTTAGAAATGCAAAAATTAACAGTCTACTCCGTTTGTTTTGCATATACAGATTTATAATAATAACAATACAATATGTTTTTTATATATTTTAACTACGACCATTTAAACATGACTTTTCACGACCCCTATGATAACTATAGGCCGGCGCACATCAAAAATTGATTTTGATTTGTCCAGAATCCTTGTTCAAAACATTATGCACACGATATTGCATCAACGTCACCTATGATCGGTACTATAATTATGTAGAAGCTAACCATCAGTTATAGTAAAATATTTATATTATTACTTAGTTTGTTAAGATAAAATGAAGACATTGAGGGAATGTTTTGCTGAGGAACAATAATTTAAAAAGAAAATTTACCGATGTTTCGATTGTGGCCAACGTTTCGAAAAGTTTATTTTCATCTTCAGGGTCTATAAACATGTATACGAGTAGACAACGTGTATACATGAAGATGAAAATATTTTTTTCGAAACGTTAGTCAAAAGTGGAAAATCAGTAAAGCTTCTTTTTAAATTGTTCCTCAGCCACAGTGTACCTCAACGTTTAATGTTTATTGGACCAAAACTAATTACGGAAAACATAAAATGAACACTTTTATTTTTTGAAATCGGTTTAAAATCACATTAAAAACGTTCCAAAATCATTAACAAGGTAACTTCACGTACGTCGAGAAATATGCCAATCGAAATACTGAGCTTCCTCTCTTTTACTACTTATTCAATCTCGATTACCTCCATGTATTTTAATTTATTTATTTCGTGCAATTTGATGTAATTTAAAGGATTTACTTATTTTACATCGAATTATTAGGCCCTCGATGGCTATTTCCTTTACACGCCGTGGTGAGTTTTTTTTTGTATTAATATATTTCTCAAAAATACAAGAACTTATACTTACTACGTTGTATAATCGGCCATCTTGTAAAATGTTTTTCGTCTAACATTTGGCGTGCGTCGGTCTAAGGCCAGATCTATATAGAATACTTATACGAATAAAACGTAAAATCAAGGTCATTAAATACACAGGCTGCATCGTTAATGCGAGACGTCAAATGGAAGACCATTCAATATTTTTATCAACCACGCAATATCAATTGACAGTTCACTGGATTACGTCATCCCCCATTACTATTTAATGAAATGAGGTCACCTCTACGTAAAACGTACTGCTATAACAAATAATAGCGTCTTATCAATATCAGCAGCAAACTTGCAAAGTACAAAAAACTTGACAAGTACCTAACACTGTATTCAAACATAAATAATTCTTATGATAAATTAATATAGTTATCACAAAAATGAATAAATGAATAATGCAGTGATTGATATTTTTGAAAACTTCGATCTTTGGTTCCCGTGAGTTTGTTTAATCGTTAAGAATATTGAGCATGGAAGCCAAAAAGTTAACATATTGTCAGAAACCTGGAAACTACAATTCCGAAAGAATTAATTTTAAAACGAGGCAATGTGTTAGGATGAAAAATTTATTTGAGGGACTTATGGACATACCTACCATTCAAAATGTAAAACTCATATATTGTATACGATTAAATTTCAAGCTTCCAGAGTTTTAGACTTGGCTTAAAGCTCCAAAATATATTTCAGTCATAAATTAAAAATATCAAAGTTTTTTATATACTCGTATAATTTAAGTTAGCATTCTATATAAATCTGTCACATGTTTATTCCTCAGTTGTTATTTTATTTGTTATTTCTTACAGTTAATAATAATAATATTGAGACATAATTTAGTTACACAGTAAATGTAAATAACCATTAGCTTGGAATGTTATGGATAAAGCTTAATCATAATTCTCAGATTCCTGTTGGACCAGTTTAAATCTTCGCGGACTTTTTACGCACATCGAACCATGACCTTCGAATGAAATTCGTCCTTTTAATTGTAAATACTTCTTTATGTACCGCGATACTAATTTCTGCGGTCGTATTTGCCATTCTTCTAATACTTCTTTTGGTGCGCATACCTATTAAAAACAAATAATTTATTTTGTTTTGACTAATTTTTCATAATTAATTTTAATTTTAACCAGAGACTTCATTTTGACAAGATCATTTTTAATAATGATCTATAATCAAGAATTTTATAACTAAATTAATTAGAAACACGAGCGTGGAATTTTAATTTAGTTAAATACTATTATAAAACCGTAGGACTCACGCTCATGTATCCGTCTAAAATGGCCGTTAATAACAATGGCGTCAGCTATTCAACTGAATTTCATATAGAGTTGAGTGCTTAGGTCACAAAGTAAGACATAGAGGATGTGATTTTTGCCTCTACAAAAACGAGTGGAGACATTCATTCATTTTTTGGACACTAATAGCGCCGACGATCGTGAAGTCTCCGGATTTGACAGATTACCGCAGCATTTTGAAGCCAACGATTCAATTAAAGAAGAAGAAGAAAGCATACCTGATCGCCTTTCAGTCGATCTAGTAACGTGACGCAGACAATTGCCGATTTGATGCCGGCATGATGAGTTAGAGCAGCAAACACCGTAGACTCCATTTCAATATTGACAACACCATGTTTCTGTAATTTACTCAAATACTCCATTTTATCTTCTTCACTGAAATCACAGAATGCTCCATCCAATCTGCCTTGTCCTATAAAAGTACATAAATCAATAATAATTATACAAGTAGGGCGCATTTTCAAAGGGTGCTCCCACTTCTTCAATAAAAAACATTTTTATTTAAGGTATATCCAATTGTAAAAATCCAAAAACGCTAAAAATATCTCAAAGGAATAGTGTTTTCATGGTAAATGTTCCGAATAAAAGTTTCTCAATTCCAAGCAACGCTTATTTTGGTAACAAAAATTTCAGCCCTCGCGGGAGACTGGGGTCAACTCGAAAATTTCAAATGGCAAACCTTATATTTTTTTCTATTAGATCGTATTTTCCAGACAAAAATAAACATCTTTTGTCCGAGAAAAAAAATTTTTCAAGCCCCATTCGTGATTGGTAGCTTAAAAAAATGATCAGACAAAAGATGTTTATTTATGTCTAATATCCTTTGAGATATTTCAGAGTTTACGGACTTTTTGAACATCCTGTCCACATATATAGAGCATACATAGCACATATAGAAGAGTATATCACTTGAAGGTTTGGCGTCCACCGTAAGATATTGTGGCCAGTGACATTAAATATCAAAGCTGGGTCAAATAAATCGACATCATAAAATATCCATGAGTAGAGGTGGGATTCGAACCCACGAAAGTCCGGTCTAAAAGCCAGCACGCTGACCACTACACCACACTATCCTCAAAAAATATATTGATATTGATACAGCGTTTACTTAGTTTACTGTCGACGAAGTATATCTTACTGTTTTCAAAATGAAGTTCATAATAAAAATTTCGACATTACTTTTTGCGGTAATAAATACAACTACAGTAGACTCCTCACAGTGCTCAGCTTCAATTTGACTTAAGGGATATTCCCAACATACATACTTTCAGATGTAAGTACGCCAGTAGTGTCAGGTTCAAAATGCCAGAGGTTAGGTAATGCGCACTTGAATGGGAGTTTGCGATAATCGAAAGCAGTAAAGTGCAAAAGGAAAAGAAGTTTCACTAGTATCAATTTAAAGATCATTGTTTCGTAAATTATTCGTATATCCAATAAAAAAAGGTTCAAAGGTTCGTTATAAAAGTCGGCGATATGTACCTTCATAAAAATCGGATGTGCACATTGTTTTTCCAGTGATTGTGTCGTATGGATCATCTCGATCAACTAAAGCCTTCAATTCTCTTGCTAATTGTTTATCTAGTTTCGCCGGTCTTTGTACTAATTTGCCAAGAACGGGCTAAAACATCGCAAACACATCAATTAATTAACACATTTTAGGCATTAAAGTTACTGTCTACCAGCTGTTCCCTTTTAAATTAAATTAAAGTTTAATCACAGCTAATAAAATTAATATTGCAACCAGAGTTCGTAATTTCCCAAAAACATATTTTATAATCTAAGGCAGTGGTTCCCAAACAGTGGGTCGCGACCCACTAGTGGGCCGAGGAAGGGTTACCGGTGGGTCGCGACTTGATCCTAAAACTATCAGAAACCATCGAACTATCTTTTCTGATAGTTCGATGGTTTCTGATAAAAAGAAAGAAAGAAAAATCGAAACAAATTGAATTGTGCAGCGAAATTTTTCCTGAAGTTCTTCTTGGACTTCTGTAGCTGTCTCTCCTTACAGTTGGACAGCCAAAGAAACATACAGAATGTTGAATGATCATTACATTACGTATAAGATTTGACTAACCAGTTCGTAAACATTTCGAAACATGCCATCGACTGCTTCCTCGGAAATAACGACTTGACCTCCTTCAAGTCCAATACCGCCACTGGTGCCAATACGTATAAAAACTGGGTCCTTTACTTTAGCGTGGTACATTAGTTTTATTACCTCGTGGAGTAAAATACCGATTGAAGGAATGCCCATACCGTGCTGAAAAATAGGTGGTTGTATGCTATCAGTACACAAAAAATGCTGACACAAAAGTTTATGGAATAGAAAAACTAATTATATTTATTTAAATGATGGTTGTAATATTAAAGCATCACAGATTTCCTTTGAATTATTCCTTATTTAAATCACACAACTTAGGAAGGCACCAATCATAACTTAGGTCGTTATGTACCTGCTGCCATCTACTTACACTTATGGAAAGAACCGGACCAACTTTGTACATGGAATATCGATACGAGAATTGACTGATATCCTGCAACGTCGTCCCAGTCGGTAACTTGTGTCCTATTTCCTCCATAATGAAATAGGCAAATTGTTGCATACGCTTTGGCGTACCTCCCATGCAGACAAACTATAAAAAAACGGTTCCCTTTAACAAAACACTATCGGTATTAGGGTTCCGTACTTCCAAACAAAAAACGGAACCCTTATAGGATCACTCTCCTGTCTTTCTGTCTGTTTTGTAAATAGCTTATTTTCTCGGAAGCTACTGGACGAAAAAAGTTGGAATTTAAAGTCAAATACTGTAAATCTTATACGCGTTGTATCACAGGATTGAGAACATAGGAAACTAATGTTTCCCCTATATATTTTTAAGTTTTTGTACATCCGATGAAGAAACAGAACCCTTATAGAATCACTCTCGTGTTTATCTGTGTCACAGATTATTTTCTTCGAATCTACTGGGCGAAAAAAGTTAATATTTGGTACTTGTACAGAGTTATGTACATGATCCAATCACGAACTTATGACGTAAATAAACGAATTCCGACATTGGAGGTTAATTTTGGGGAGCAAATCAGAAAACTAAAAAAAAAATGACAAATGCATCACCTGATGTACCAAATGAAAGGGCTCGTTATAATTTTACAATACAATTAAATGAAATAGACAAAAATCGAGCATTCCCCGTTATCCCCGAAACTACTAAGTCTAACATTTTGGAAAAAATAGGGGATATAAGACCTCAGGCATATAGTTTGCAGGAAAATCTAATCGAAGTTATGTTTCCATGGACTGAAGGTTCAAGCAAAAATCACGACCGTTTTACTGAATCGAACACCAATTTATTGCTTCCAAGTGAAAGTTCTCACGGAAAATTGAATGATACGGAACCCTCTTCACACGAATATGGCTTGCATTTGACCTTATTACAGTTTAATGTATAGAATAAATAAATGAAATGATAATAAACGTAACTTGCGTGAGTTATTATCAGTTTTGACTCTGGAACAATCACTAATTAACCTGCATTAGAAATTATAAAATCGTAATCTCAAATTACTCGTATTACAAAACATTCTTATGTGTAATTAAGATACGATATACCATAAACGGCGGCAGTGACCTTAAAACAGACCTAATTTCTTTTTTTTTTTACAACATAACACGATTTTGAAACTGTAATCATTTTGCCTTCTGAGATAACATTAGACTTACTATTAGACGTCACGTTATGAAACATAAAAATATTTATTTTCCATTGTTTTCCAGCAAATATTTTGATGACTCCAAAATCATAGGTTGTTTGTGTGAATGTTTCTGTTATTATTCAACAAGTAACATAACAATTTGCCACTTGTCCACAAATGATTAGATTTAATTTTATATTTTTCGAATTTTCTGCTGACAGAATATGTATGATAATAAAATTAATTTAAATGTTCTATAAGAATTACAACAAAGTGTGAATATTTAAATTATCTCAATATCATATGGTAGTATAAATAACGCAATTTATTTGTTATTTTTTATTCACACCTGACAGGTAAAGTTTAAATTATCAACAAACAAACAGAATCAACATTTATTACAAAAGAAAAAGGAAAGAATTCGACCTTTGCATTTCCGTCTTATTGAATTAAAATTTCTATACTTAATATATCTTATGTAATAATATGTTCTATGAAACAAGCGTTTGTTATTTTTAGAATTTGCATACATAAATTGCCATTTAAATAAAATATCAGCTGATGCATGTTACTTTGTTATAAATTACTATAAATTTATATGAATTAATTATCACTAATTAATTATTAAACAAGCTATAAACAAATATAGTAGAGTGTTGTGTTGGATAAAAACAATGAAAGAAAATTGCCATTCTGGTTACCATAATGAAATTTGGTGAACGTATTTATGATGCTCTAGTTGCTTTAGTTTGATAACGGCAGATGATATTTGTAATATATTAAATTGTACAGCCCTATAAGAAATGCTTATGCAATTACTAACTAACTTACCTAAGGTTATAAGTAGCCCGATTCCCTTCAGCCAGGTCTGTGTTTTTGTATTCGGATATTACTAAAGAGGTATTGTACAAATTTTCACAATGCCTCAAATACCTACCCAAAAATGTCTAACAGCTCATATGTATTAGTTTCCTGTGATAATAATAAATAGATATAGCCCAAGCTGTCCATGAGTATATGGTCGAAGATTTTTTAGAGATTAATTATTCATAAAATCGCATATTTAATCGCGCATTTCAAATTTATTATGCATTAATTTTGATCTTGACATAATAGTATTTTATAAACAAATCTAATGTTTTATGACAACCTTTTAAACCTTACCACTTTTTGAAACAAATTTTAACACTGATTTGTAATTAACAAATATTGGGGCTTACAGCAAAACATGTTTATATTAATTAATTAATAATCGGTGAACATATCTGTTTGTCATTGTCACGGCCTTTAATAATTAAACATATTAGTTGCTAAATTTAGTGAATCCTTCGCATTTAAAACGTGTCCATTTTTTGACGTTTCTTCTTTTATTACGGTTATAAAAAATTGAGGAATTAGATAAGCTACTTTACATACCGGTTCCTGTTCAGTCTTTAGGCAATTATAACTTAAATATTTGCATATTTTTTTGATTATAACATTCTGTAAATTCATTAATTTAAGAATTTAGAAAAAACATTTTTAATATTTAAGTTATCTTTAGTTATTTTATCTAAAAATGTTGTCGCTGCCGTATTTCATCTTATTGCGTACGAATCCGCGGGTAGCGGCTAGTATTAAATAATTCGGATAACAAATTCAGGCGACTCGTTAAGAATTGCGATTTGTAGAGCACGGACAACAGCTTTTCGCGATTTTCAATTACAATTTTATGGTTTACTAGCGGCCCAGTCCGGCTTCGCCCGGGTGTAAATGTAATATATAGGATATAAAAGATGAGAATCATTATCATTAAATTCTCAACGTGTATTGAATTTGCGCGAATTCAATCGCTTTTATTTGTGAATGTTCAAAAATCGAAGAAAAATCTTATTTCCCAAAAAGAAATTTAAAAAATTCTGTTGATCCGATCGCTACCCAACTTCAGACGATCACCCGCTGGGCTAATCTAAAGATTGTCTGAACATTTCATCAAAAATGGTCTACCCGTTTGGAGTCCATAGATTACATATACATCGTCTTTTATCTATTTAGATTATTAAAATGTAAAAAGTGGTTATTGTGACATAAGGATAATAGTTGGACATATAGTATCGGGAAGTTCTTTGTAGTTAGTGATATGTTCTTTAATATTGTAGAACATACTTTTGTTCTATCATCAATAGTTTCCGCAGCGCATGCGACGAAAGATGTTTTATGGCATTTTTTTTACACCTTGGGTTACGTTACTAAAGTTTTAGTAAGGATCCCTAATATTTTCTTAATAGTGAAAGATTTTTTTAAATTGGCACAGTAGTTTTGGAGTTTATTCATTACAAACATACAAAAATACAAATATTTCCTCTTTATAATATTAGCATGATTATGAATCAAAATGGTTTCAAATTATAGAATAGAATCACCTCTTTTAGAAAGGTACAATTTAAATCCATTTCTTACGAAACGCTACGAGATTCTATGAGCGAAACAACTTCGGTGCGCAAAGCACTGAATTCAAAACAGAATACAAATACAGATGGAAAAATGTCTTACTTTGACGTCTCCAAACATTTCAACCAAATCATGTGATTCGCTACCAAGCGCCAAATGGTACAGAATGTCCTGGTCCATAAGCTCGATATTTGGATTACGCAATTTGACGGAGCCATCGGGATATCTGCAAAAAAATTATCCATTATTACATAATCTCTTTTACAAATGTTTAATCACAGATATTATATTCTGATTAATGCATTTATGTCATCGTTATACGAACGCATATGACGCACAATGACGGTGAAATTAAGCGCCTAATCCATAACAAGTTCCACTACATTACATAATGGGTTGCGTAAAAATGAAGTGAATTAACCCACAAAATGGTTCTTTCAAAAAATTGCAAATGAGTTATATTCTATTTATTTAAATTCGGCTTAACCTCTTATGTAAACAAATGTTTAGTATGTAAACAATTCTTATATTCAGTGTGTTTAGTTATATTGTTCTATGAAGTGTGTAATGCTTTATGTTATGTAAACTGCGTATATATTATATTGTTGAATAGAAATATATTTTATTTAATAACTGAATTTTTATGTTTATTTATTGGTTTCGTCATTTTATTTCTAACATTTAGCTTTTATAATATATCCCAGGTTGTTTTTCTGATGCTTTAATATCTATATGAATCATGAAAGAACTAGCTCGTTTAGTTTGGTTCACTTCTCAATGGCCCAATAGGGAACTTGTACGATTTTTTTAACTCTATATAAGCGACATACGCCCGTTTGCAAGTTCATGCAAAGTCCCTTTTATTCTTAGAATTATACTTTGGTTATACTCATAAGATACACGTCGATGCAAAATGCAGAAACAAACGAACTTAACAGTTTTTTTTTTCAATTGTTTAAATAACGATAATTAAGCATTATAATTATTAATGCTACGCTACATTAATAATGCAATGGAATTATTTCATTATACAGGAAATGGGTAACACCAAAACAATTTTCAACCTGCATCTACAATATAGTTTCTTTCGTCACCTGATGTACGTTATCAACTGTTTTTTTTTTGTAACATTTACAATTACCTTTAATGAAACTAATAATAACGCCGAGCAGTTTAACAGTTTATCTGAGTTATTAATCATTTATGGTATTTTGTGATTTGGAAATACATAATAGAGTTCCGGGAATAGATTTCTCTTCTTATCTAATCAGTTAACAATAAAATGAAAGAGGAAAATATTGACATCTCGCTCAATTTTTACAAGGAAATAAATTAAGGAGTGTTATGGTCGGAGATACAGTGACTACAGTAAGAGTGTGGCCAACAGGTCACGTGACCTGTCCGGAACACGGATTGGCTACGCCATATTGAGCCATTTTATACGCAGTGTACAGCTGTCGACTGCTTTTGCCTAGAGTGACCGCGCAGGCGCTACATACGCAGTGTCCACCACTCGCGGTTCAATATGGCGGCGATCGAATGCATTGGCCACACTCTTACTATAGTCCCTCTAGTTGGAGGAAACGAAAAAATAGCTGTGAATTTTTTATGCATGATTTGGTTCTTTTCATTTGCCTGCATGTATTTTTGGTATTAATTTCCGTTTACAGGTTTGCTTACGTGATTTGCTGATTTATTGAATGTCGATTTTTTCCACACTTAGGCTAGCGTTATTGTCGGTTTTTACGAACCTTTTTAAAGGCGTAAGTATCCATAATTTTATTTGGAAGGAGGGAGCAAAAATAGAAAGAAAGCATTGTCGAAAAATTTGATTTGACAATTTGAAAACGCTGATGACCTCAGCTGTTGAGCATCTATAATCTACGACAATTTGAAAATCATGTGCTTTGGATCTTTGGCAAATCTTGACAAAATATCGTTTTCAAATGTATTTTTATTTTTATTATTTTCGAACACCTATTTTCGCGGGTCAACAAGTGTTTTTCTTCTGATTTCTTATTCTGTGTAGGTAAGGCACGTATGTTTTATATTTTTTGAAAACGATTAACAAAGAAAATTGACTTTGAATTTTTTTTCCTGCGTAAGCTAGGGGGTTCAGTTTGCCCGAGACTGCGATTATTATAAAAATCCCTCCAGTCCTTTTGGAAACTGTACACACATATTGTAGACAAACAAAACTAATTTCTGGAAACGTATTCTCCCGTTTATGTATCACACAAAATAATCAAAAACTCTGCAATAAAATTAAATTTCAGGTAGAGAAACCGTCAATACTGGCAAATGCTAAATTATTATCGTAAATTAAATCAGTCAAAAAAATATATTAAGCAGCGTTCTCTTCTGTAAAACAAATTATCTAAAAAGAAACCAAAATTATTGAATTATAGAGGTTCGTTACAATTTGATATTTTATATTTTATGATTGATGAAATTATAAAACAAGTTAATACACGATAAAATGGCTAACTGAATACTGTCTAATGCAGGGGTTCTCAAAGTGTGCGCCGCGGCGCCCTGGTGCATTGTAGAGAATAAAAAGAGGCACCGTGAGGCGCCCTGTTTACCATTCTGCGGAAGCTAATTTAATATAAAACATTTTTATTTATTTTATATTTATAATTACATATTTATAATATAAAAACTCAGCTTCATGTAGCATCATTTTACCCTATTTCGACTAGCTAAGGCGCCGAGGCAAAATGCTAAACTTGAAAGTGCGCCGCGCACTGAAAACGTTTCGGAGTCCCTGGCCTAATATTTATATTTGAATTTACAATTTACATTGTTTAATTGCTACATTGTTAATTTTAACAACAAAAAAGTAAAAACAAAAAAATTATTGGCTTAAAATAATAATATAACCGATACCTGTAAGGGTTGTCATTTCCATTATCGGTTGAGTTACCCGTATTGATATTTTGGGCATGATTTTGAACGCTTGGCGTCGTCGCATTTTCATCGACGATCCCATTATTAGTGTCATTATTTGGTGGCATTTTTAAAAGACGATTCACATAACAAACAACACACTTTCAAATTAAATTGATAAATCTCGCGTAGTATTGAACACTGTCACGTTGTGTGCATACATAAAATATTGCTGAGCTGTACTCGTCCGCAATAGTTTCCGATTTAACTAATTTAACTACCTTTCCGCCGTATTTATATTTCAATGTACTGTTTGTGTCCCCACCTCAAACGCTTGCCAATTATATACAAATATATGTGACAGGAAAATACAGCCACCTATTATGTATATCCGTCTTTAATTTAATTACTGAATTACAGTCACGTAATTTTTTCTAGTAACTTATCTAATTGACTATGATTCTGTAGTAAAGGTGATATCAGATGCTTCACTCGGATGAATTTTTGTTTCATTCCGCGTTCACACGGCACAGACAGAATGACATACAAACGAACGTTCATCCAGTCTTTTCCTCGAATTCCTTGGGATTCGTTTGATTTATGATCAATTAATCGAAGAATTGACAAAAAAGCTTAAATCATGAATTAGAGATTTTATAGAATTTGTCAGTATTGTTCTACAAATTATCCAAAACAAACGCAAGAAAACAAAATTATATACAAAGATTCCATTACAGTTTCATTTACTAGTATTAATATATAAAAAATCAAATAAAAAATGTACTTTTCTTTCAGCATATAAATAGCATTTGGTGCATATTCATTCATAGAATCATCAGGCAATCTGTAGTAAATACAGTAGATCCCAGATTACATGTCACTCATATATTTATCACTTATCCGTTTATGATCTTGCGCAAATAAGAAACAGTTTAAAACCGATCAAGAGAATATATACTTTATTACATATATTGTGAAAGTGTGAAAGTAGGCAGGCACCCGACTGAATTTCAGACACCGAATAACAATAAAACGAAATAATAAGAATAAATGAAATAATAAAATAATAATTACAGACTATTCTAAAAAGTACTATAAAAATCCACAACATACAAAAATTATATTATGTTGTATTGTAAAAGTAAATGAAAGTAATAAAACATAATTTATGACTTTCTATTCTCAAACTCATCGGCACTCTATGACCTATGACGGATAATCGAGACTCTACTATAAAGTATAATTAATGTTAAGCAATACGAGATAACATAAATAATTGTAATGGTAATTTATGATATAATTGTTTATAGACAGTATGGGACAATCATAATAATTAATAATTATTATGACAATTACTGCGTAAAGTGTCCACAAGTCTCACCTGAACTGAAATTAATTTAAATAAACAACTGGGTAGCTCTCGTGATTAGGTTTACCTAATGTTTTCTAGAGAACAATCGTCCACCATGTCTTATGAGTCAAATAAAATACATAAAAGTTTTCGTAATTAATAAGTTCAAAAATAAATATCAACGACAGATAATTAATTTTCAAATTCAAAAGTACATAAAAGTGCAAATTTAAATTGTGTAAATGTGATTTTTTTATTGCAATTTGAGTCCTGAAGTAAATGTTACTGAGAACAGGCAGCTTCTAATTCTGAACTACAGTACACAGGACACACGTCCAAAGCTTGTACTTAAAATACATATATCGGTTGAATGTATGGACAGAGGACACTCTTCTAATATGGAAACCAAAACCAATGTCCATAGACGATATCTATAATAATCAATAAGTATATATTATTTCTCAAAGGTGTTTTTTCGTCGGTGTGAAATATCTCTCTTAATACTGTATCAATATTGTTTGATACGCAATTTTCGAGATTATTTTTCTCTCTAATGACGAAAAATAAGTTAATATCTTAAAATTAACGTTTTCATTAAAAAATTACAGTTTAAAAATTTTAACAATTTCATTACAGAAAATAAAATTCAGAAAAAACAAATGTCGCCATCTGATGATAATCTGTTTATGTTAACAGTTGTCGGCGATGAAGTCTCTGAATAGAATAGAATAAAATTTAATTCCACCCTATTATATTACGTAACTGCCAAGTAACGGTGCGAAGTATTCGCACGGGTCCGCTATCATGTATAAAAGTACATACTTCCATTGTGGACAGTTCAGTCGTCCCCAGGGATACACACAATAGAAGAGCGTATTTCGTATATCTAAATTAAGAGAAAAGTCTTGCACAATAACAGAATATAAAGAAATCGATTATAGCAATACGTTGTACGTGACATCTGATGAACATTTTTCCTAGTCAGTTATTTGATTTTGATTATTGACAGTCCTAAAAATAGTCGATATCGTCGGAATGACATTTCCATGACTCCTCTATAATACTCTAGGTTTCAGGGTCAAATCTAAGAAGTGGTGAGCTGTACAAATCAATATTCAGTTTACAATTAAAAATGTATTGTTGATATATATTGGTCGTCAGCCCCACGAAGTAAAATATAAAGAATGTGGAACGACGTAGGCTTTTTCTTGATTTTTCGTCCACAAAGACGGATCCACCTGATGACTGATATTCAAGACGTACCGTTTAGTCAATGATTATTGGTGGGCATACCTCTTCACTCAATGATGATTAGTGAACGTACTCGTTTACCCTATGATGATTGGTGGACCGAGTACGTAGAGCATAGTACCGCACTCTACGTGTCCATCAAATCGAGAGTACTTTTTAACATTCGATTTCATCTCCTGATGTCCATACTTCGTGGTCAGCCCGGTTAAATCAAGCATTTGATGACGGAAAATAAATAATAGCATTTCTTTTTGCGCATAGGCCATTCAAATCAAATAAACAAAACACGTTTTTAAAAATTCTTAGTAAAGTTACGTGGAATTGCAATGTCACCATCTCTGCACATGGTGTTTATATCTTAAGAAATATTTACAGCTGCATCGGTAGGTCGTTCAGCTGCAAATCTTGGAAATACAATACAACTTTGTTACCCTTATTTCTATTACATAAACAGGTATAAGGGGAAGTGTAATAATACACTATTTCTAGAAATACGGTTACTTTAAGTACCAGTGTAATTTTGGAAACGATTATAATTAAGTAGCAGAACTGCTACTTAATTATAATCGTTACCAAAATTACACTGGTACTTTTTTTTATCTGAGTACATATAACCGCTTATTAACATTTTGTAACTTTACAAAATGTTAATAAGCGGTTATAATATGTACTCAGATAAAACAGAACCGGACACTAAAAGGCAACGAGGCAACGTGTTCTTAAGTTATTTTTGAAATCACAAACTTGAAACTGGAATTATCATTTTTAACACGCTTTTATTAGCTTCACCTGTATGTTTGTTTGTTTGTAAAGGAATCTTTGAAGGTGAAATTCACCCACTTCAAAATGTAAGATTAAACTGAAACTTTGCACACTTATCAAGGGCTGATGACAATACAATAATTTAATTATTCTGACCAGGACCTTCAGGATAAAAAAACTTAAAAAATTACAGCAAGCAAGTTAACACGCTATACAGTGACATACGGTGCGTTGCCCCATAGTCGAATGCAAAATTGTTTTTAGTCTTATGATTAAAATTAGAGTTTAAAAAAACTAAAACAGCACGCTTTTATGAACTAAAAAATGCAAAATAATTTGACAACAAAATTAGCTTTATTGTAAAAAGCGTGGAGTGCTTGATATCGATAATAAATGTTTCATTTTCTATACCTAATTGTGAATGTAGAGCCAGCGTCGGACTGGCCATATAGTCGAGGTGGCGATTGCCAGCCGGGCCCCAGTCTGCGCGGGCCCCACACGGAGCATTACGTTCCGTAGTGTGAGTGCGTAACTTTGTCTATGACTACACCAACCAATTTCTATCTTAAAAAAGTCCTAAGATGTGTTTAAGAGGCGAATTGATTTGTCCAGATCCATTGGAAAAGTTAATTTTTTATACCCTAAGCACAAAGTTAAGTAGTTACGGAATTTGCTTTCTATGTTACGTAACGTATTTTCAATGTCCTCTGCATTTTCGGCACAGGTTAAACTGTATAAATTGAGCTGAAATCTTAAGCTAATCATTTTTTCAATATATAGAACCATTTCAAGGGGTAGCAACTCAAAAAATTTGAAAAAAAAATTGGCTTATACAAATACGGGCCAGTCTAATAATAATAGACTGGCCCTTATTTTGACAAGGTGGAAATTGTCACATGCTAACCTTTAAAATAGTTCTTTACATTGAAAAAATGATTCTCTGAAAATTTCAGCTCGAATGATTAAAATTAAGCCGTGCTGAAAACGCTGTAACGGTTATAGGTTTGCGGGGCTTGCCGCAAGCCAGGCGGTAGGTAGGATAGAGGACCCATGCAGGCTAGGTTCCAGCTCTTACGACCTAAATGTAAACTAGATCAGATAGTTCGTTCATACATTAGAGAGAAATGAAATAGAAATATATCCCATCTACCATTATCCAGTCTCGGGCCCCAGACTTGTGGTGAGCCACCCGGGCCCTTCCGGTCCAGGCCGATCCTGTTATGAAAACTTAAGTAAATAGCGCCCCACGCTTTTTACAGTAAAGCTAATTTTGTTGTGAAATTTTAGTTCATAAAAGCGTGTTGTTTTAGTTTTTTTAAACTCTACATTTATTCTGGTTGAGATGCTGTGTACAGCAATGTAACATGTAGTTAGACACATTTTTTATGTTCGCAAAATCACCACATTTAGGCACAATATTAACGTCATTTGGAGGGGCCTCTCCCTTAAATTCGGTTCTGGTTTATAAAATCACTATTGACAACTTTTTGTGAAACCTGCAGTCAACACGTTAACTGTACTTTAATTAAATATCACTCCTCTTTGGCAAGAAACTTTGTAAGTGTTCATTATGTTTTTTATAAACAACTTTTCGTATCTACCAGCAGCCCTTTAATGAACCTCTTTATATCTACACATTTGCCTTCGGCTTTCTCATTAAGCAGCTGTGTAAATGAAGACGAGTAACTGTAAAAGCACATCTCATGTTTTCATTTACGTCAACAGAAATAAAATTGCGTTTGTTTATACATTTTTACTAGATTTTCTGCCCGGTTTCGTACGAGTGAAGTTTAGAACGTCAGCGTTTACCTCATTCATTATTTACTATACCTACTAATCATTGTATATTACTCAATGTGCGGTAAGCGAAGGCAACAAAGAACGCAAGAAATATCTCTGTCTCTTTTTTCGAAGTAATTCCCGGGTTATTCCGACAATATATTAGCATGGAGTATATCTCTCTTTATGATGACAGACCTGCTAAAAAGATTTTCACCACAAAGCCAGAGGGAAAAAGGAAACAAGGAAGACCTAAATTACGATGGGGTGATAGCAATAAGAGAACGTAATTGGAGAAGGAAGGGCAGTAACAGGGATGACTGGAAATATCTCCTGAGGAAGGCCATGGCCCACGCTGGGCTGTAGTGTCAATGATGATGATATCCCTCTTTAACAAAATTTCTATGTCTAACTATGACAGAAAACAATTAAAGCCAACAAACTATTACCGCCAAAAAAACAGACAAATGCTTGCACCTTAATTGTGTGATTACGATTTTTGTACTATCCGCAGTAAATATTAATACGTACATGGATTCGTTAAACGCGAATAGTGTAAGCTAAAGCGTCTATAATATGCACTCGCTTTGTCTGTGATTCTGTATGTCACGTTTTTTTATATCACGCGTACAGCCCAAACGGCTTAACCGATTTAAAAAAATGTTTTTTTGTTTAATTCGTCTCACACCCTATTTCTTTAAAAATAGTAATAGATTCTCAAAAGTCCCAACCTCTCACCGCTTACCTCCCTTGATATTATTCGGAACATACATTTATTTTTAAGAAGGCGGTTTTTCTTGACTTTCACGTTTCTAGCTCAAGCGATTTCCAGCTCCGTTTGTTGATGTCCTTAAAGACCACGCACACTTATCAAGCATGGAATAGCACGACCGGCACAGCTTAAACATACAACCTGCACGATCACATTAGAGTAGCATATAGTTTCATCGATGCAAATTAATTAATCACTAGTACACTAGATCGGTCTAGAACGGCTAGATAGAAATTGTAGGCGACCAACTGACGGTCATTGCTGGTTGCTGGCTGCAGGTGCTAGTTTAATGTGCGCTACTCCATTAAATAACATGAGTTACTAACAGGCTTTTCTGCCTCGTGCTATGCTGGTCGTGCTTGATAGATGTGGGCGATCTTTGAACAGTGTCATTTGGTTTTTTGAAACACATATTGTATAATATCCTTATCCTAATTTTCACCCTGTATAAAATTCTGCTATAGAATACAGTTATCGATCCAGCATTTCAATACTTAACAAAAACAATACAAACCATAAACACGTTAATTCCGTAAATGGATGTAAATGGACTTAAGAAATTAGTTAATGAATTTGAATGTGATTTGCTAATTAAATTAAGTACATGTTCTTGTATTTGCAGAATCTATCTACCTAAACGCCTTTTATTTTTAAAAGTGTAAAAAAATCGCATAATCCAAATGATTTATTGTATTCTTATGTTCAGTGTGCAAATAAAAATAATAATAAAAATCTGTGATTTACTGTTTTTCTAAAATTATTATGAAGGCTTAAGAAAAGTCGACACCGTTGAGAATTGAGATTGTTTACGTGCAATTTTCCATGACTCATCTTATCATAAGTAACAATTGAATTTTTAAGCATAGATTCATCGGCTAGCTGAAGGTATTCATGAAGAAAAAAAATACAATTACAAGTTGACTGAAAAAAGAGCACTGAAAAGTAAAAACAATGCAAAAACTATTCCCAGAATTGATTTTTTAACCTTTAAAAAATTATTTGTAGAATCTTGATACAGCGACATATATATTTTAAACATTTACACTATTTGTTTATTAATTATTTGTTATGTAGGTACCTATTTATATTTGCTAACATCAATAACGTTTTTATTGAGTTGAAAATGTTTGTCTTTAGGCAGCTATCGATTACATTTTTGAATACATAATATATGTATTCGGCATAAAAAAAATATAACAGAAACAAAAAAAGTAAATAGTTACATTAATTAAGCAAATAATAACCTATTTAGATAAAACGTTTTAGTTAGATTGTGCCACTTAAATCGCGACCCTATGAAATAATTCTATTTGATATAGTTTACTTTACATAAAATTTTCAACAGTAGATTTGATTTTCTTTACAATACTGTGTCGAACTTGTATTATTGGTTCATGGTTAATACCATTTATAAGTATTCTCTAACAAAATATGTCGAAAGAATGAAAAAAATATATTATAATTACTACACAAAAAGGATAACATTTCAAAATATTGGATTTTTGAAAACTTCAGAATTATTAATGACAAAATACCTAATTAATGTTTTTACATGCGGATTAGAACGAACTAACTGTAAATTGATTTTTTTTATTTCTAAACAACATCAACAAAAATCAAATTTCAAAATAATCTATACAACATTAATTTAATGTTAATGAGATCAACAAACAATTGTAAATATTATTATAACAATAATAACAATTATAATTTATAATTGTTACAACAGCGTATTACATTATATAAACCATTTTAAATTTTAATTTTTAATTATTATTACTCTGATCTGATTTTATTTCTCATCGATTAGATGAATTTGTAAAATCGAATTTCACAAAATAAAAATGACTTACTCGTCTAATTCTTCTTCTGATAAAGACATTGTCCACTCGTGAGCTGGGAACAATTTCACCAAAAACTTTTACTGTATGAACAAAAAATCAATACTATATCTAACACTACACACTATGGTATCAAAAAATCTCAGGAATTTATTCCTGCTACAATAATGTGTATGTTTTGTCTCGTTACAAGGGAGCACGAAAACTGATGGCAGCAGGAAACATTGCGCATGACTGAAGGGCTTGGTCTGCTCAAACAATAGGCGCGAGTCGAACTCGGAAAATCCAGCCGTTGCATTCGTTCAATAAGTGCTTTCGTACTTCGGTATTTCAGAAAACTAGAGTCTGAAATAGTAGATTATATACCTAGTGTCGTAATACCATTACGCACGAGGTCTATGTTATATTTTCATCATCTATAAAAATATATATTTTTGAATAAAAAAAAACACGATATTGTTTTTTGCTATACAGCACGTTATGAGATTTTAAATTACGGGAAGGCAAATCAACATTATGAAGTTTTTCTTTACAAACTTTTGTTAAAAATACTGACAAATTTGGCTCGCTCAATATTTTTTTCAGTTTTAATTTTTTCTATACAAAAATTTGTGTAAAATCTGACTGATCCTTCAGATTGTAAAACATGTTCTCGGGAAATTTCGACCTGTAGGTCGCAAAATTCATTTTATTACTGTTGTTATTAGCTGTGATTAAGCATTAAACTTTGGCTTGCTGCTTAAAAAATTCAAAAAACACATACGTATATTTTTGCCCTAAAAATTGGATAAGAAAACGTGATATTCGTTAATATTTCTTTACAGCACTTCATGTGATTTCGAATTACGGGAAGGCAAATCAACATTTTGAAGTTGTCTCTTTACAAACTTATTTTAAAAAAATACTGGCAAATTTGACTTGCTCAATAATTTTTTTATAAATTTATTTTTTTCAGTACAAAAATTTGTGGATAACTTTCTAATTTTCTCGTATTTATCTGATTTTTAAACTATAAAAACTCGGCTAAAAGTCATATGGAAAAAATGGTGCATATTTGTAGTTTATTTTGACCTATCAAAGATTGTATAAGATATTTCATAGAAATTAGAGATTTCCGAAACTTTCATCCACTAACACATCCAACAGCTTGTAAGATAGAGCTATGCATATTGAACAGCTGGTACTCAGTAGCCTTAAAGCGCTTGAGAAAATGAAATGTTATAAATTGTAACAGTATCATCTACAGTAGTGAGCAGCCGCAAGCGATTCGTTTACTTGCGCATAGGAATTTTAGCTGATTAAAGAAAATTTGGTAACTTTATATGTATTGGAATTTTAATAAAAGTTGAATATCTAATATAATATTTTACTGTTGCCAATAATTACGAGTGACATAAATAATTTATAGAACGAAAAAATATCTGTTGATAATTTATTCATTAAAAGTTATTTTTACTTCTTTAGACACAGATCATATGTGGATGGTGTAAAAGTTGTGTTTACGCCAGTATCGATTTTATCTGGTTTTTTATTTTCTTTCATCAACAAATATTTGCTATATAAATCGGCATATTCAGTATCGTTTGCGTCGTCAATTTCTTGTTGCGAAGAGAAAAAACTGTCGTCTTGTTTTGTTCTAGCCGGTGGCGGTACATCAACCGCTCTGACGTCATCATGGTACTTATGCGCATCGACAATCGTCATCATTTCTGACAACGAAGCGTCATTCCACGTTGTCTTATTGGAAAAGTCCACCATAGCTGCAAGTCCGTCTATAGCGTCGCTAAGATGAATATACATTGTCATGTACAAGACGTTTTCATACAACGTGATATTTTGATTTTCAATCACACGTGAACCTTGATCGTCTACTACGTTTTCGTCGCTTTCCGGATGCGTAAGGGATCTCTTTGATCCTTTTTTAACTAGTTGCTCAGACACATCCGGTTTAATCTTCTTGTCATTATCGGGTGCCTTTTGCGACAACTCCTGTTCTTTTTCAGCCTTCAGATGCAACAAAAAGGCCTGCCTTTCTTCTGGACTCATAGTAATTAGTCTTTCGTCACGTTTATCGTAAAAATTCTCAATTGGAAAACATCTCACGGTATTATCAGGATAAAATTCGGCATACGTTTTCCTGCGTACAATCTCAACGGGTCGTTTATATCGACTAAAACTGTCGTCTGTATAAATGTTGTCTAAATTTTTACACAAATCACGTGGATATTTTGTTTTTGGTTTAAGAATCTTGTATTTTTCTTCCATTTTAAAGGCATCTCTTTCAATTTTATCGATAGCCGAAATCAAAACGTTGTAAACTAAACGATATTTATTATAATTGATATTAATTTCTTCTTTGGATTTGTAATTTCTCAAGGAATCCGTAAGCAGTTCTATTTGGCGTATTGGGGGTGGACGTTCTCTTAAGTTATTTTTTTTATATATGCATTCAAATAATTTAATAATCTTGAAATCCCAATCTTGGGGATCTTCATCAGTTTTTACTGTATCATAAATATTTTTAAGTTTCTGAACAGTTTCTGGGCTGTATAAAAAAAGAGGTTTGCCAGTCTTTTTATCCACATTGGCCATATAAAAGTTTTTTTTCTCGTCTACACTGCAAATAGGGGACACAATATCATCGTCTTTGTCAGATTGTATCATGACATCCGAAGCCGCTCTCCTAATAATGTCTCTTATATCTTTTTCACGAGATCTAACATCTATGTAACTGTAAATAGGCATAAAATCGCATTCTTTTTCAGTTGCAACTCCAAACAGAGTGAAAATAATCGGATTTGTTACAACGGTTGGATGGAGTTTCATCTCCCAAATCTCTTTAAATGTGCCCGCTATTCGAGTCATGAAATCAAATTGAAACACAATCACTTGTCCGGGAGGTATAAGACTATAATTTTTATCGAAAAAAAATGTTTTCGGTTTTAATTTTTTTGGTAGTTTTGTACAGCGTTTTGTTAATTCGTGCCAATAAAATCGAATTGTAGCCGTTCCTTGGTTTTCAAAACGTACAGTAGATGCCACTATTTTATTTTTGACTGCTTGCTCAAAAAATACTGCAAAGCTTGTGTTTATATTTTCGATTGACTCGTAAATGTCAGTGTTGTTAGCTTTAAGAACTATATCGTTTATTTTAAGCGCTAAACAGAAAGGTTTATAATTGCGATCGAAATAGTTGACAGTAGGTTGTTCTTCAAATCTGGAAAATTCTCCTACTGTTATAACAGGCACTACGTTCATATGTGATTTCGGAATAGAAATTGGCACTCCTTGAATCATTAGATCCATATTCGGCTTGTGAGGCTGAACATACTTGATTCGTTTTTTCAGTTCTTCAGTGTGCTTTTTTCTGTATTCAGAAGTTTCCCAATTTTTTGTTACTGGCCTATTTAGAAAAATACAAGTATATTAATTATATCTGTTTGCCTCCTTTGTAAGTTAATACACTGAAAATCATATATAAAAATTAATAAATTAAAATGCTATGTTTTAATAAGTTTAAAATGAATTATCTTTCCGTATGGACTTGCTAGGCACTGTAAGCAATTAGGTCCCTTAACCCCTGTGACAAAATAACAATTTTATCTTGTTTATTTCTGTTGACGACCCAAATTTCTATTAAAGAGGCCCCATGTACCCAAAAGTGCCATGAGCTCCTGCATGACAAGACGGCTTTGACTGATATCCCAGTTTTTTTAACCACATAACGTTCGAATCTATCAGATAAATGTAAATTAAAGAATAAAAGTTTTTTCTGTAAATTCTGAAATGTGAAATACAATTAACCCAATTCATATTTAATTGATCTGACCTCGTTCCTCCAATAACTCCTTTTTCTTCCTTGATTGGATCGGGGACAGCAACATATTCGATATCAGGAATAACGCATTTCTCTTCGGAATTCATAACGACTTCAAGATGAGAATCGTCGCATCGTTTGCTGCGCAAAAGTTGAGGCATTCTCCAAAAAACGGGACTGCCCCTTTGAGGGTCAGGTGGATCCAAAATACGTGTATATTCTATGACAGTTTTGTCATCTCGTACCGATTTTAGATCTTCAGCGTTGTTCATGACCAATTGACCAGGTTCACGTTTTAAAACCTTAATACAAATAATACAGTTTTAATTTGATATATGTGTAAGATTCGAAAGGTTTCCTCACATCTTTAAGGTCTCTTTTATTTATTTATTGTAGGTCGTAGCTAGAGTCGGCTCGAGGCAAGTTTTAGAATGGAGAGAGATCCAATTTAGGGCGGCGGATTTACTTACCCGTAATATATACCACAATCAAAATATTGAACAGCGATTTTTTTTTTAATTTTTCTTTACCAATGAGGTACCCCTTGGGACTTGGTGCCTGGAGCGACCGCTTCGTTCACCTTATAGTGGGGCTGGCCCTGGTCATAGCGACGAGTTCGAAAATTAGATAAAATTGAAACGATAGACCTATACGGATGGACTAGCCAATCGGCTAGAGAATGTATTCGAAAGTGCGGGCTATATTTATCTGTCGTCGCAGTACTGTTGCCAACTTCTCAGACAAAGATAAATGGGCCACACGCACGTTCTATCTCTCGCTATGTGTGACCATTTTCAGCACATTGAAAGATATGGATGGCTCAGTCTAGAAGTATAGGTCTATGATTAAAACGATATCATAAAACATTCATGAGCGAAGGTGGATCCCACATCTGTTTGATTCAAAGGCCAGCATGCTAATCATTACACCAAATTGTTTTGTGTTTTGCATACCTAATACGATTATTAAAAAGTCTGTTACATCGACGGTAAATCTCAAAATTTAAACTCACTATAATACCTAAGCTTAAAGTAGAACATACTGTTTAAGCGAGGATTCCCAGTAAAACCAACAATTAGTGAAATGAAACTGAAATCGACGTTCATGGAAGCGAAACGGAGTGTCTCAAAAGTAGCCGCTAGGTCAGCCTAGTAATAAATGGAAATTGTACAGTGGATTTCGGTTATAACGGCGATGAAGGGATCACTTAAATCCTTCGCTATATCCGGAATTCGCTATATACATAGGTAAAAAGAAAGAAAGAAAACCATATTTATTGCCAAACAATACAGCTGCGCAATTCGCATATATCGCCTTATGTCTACTTAATAATGCTATACACATTTAGCACATGGATATTTTTTAAAAAACTGTCATATTGCGTTGTTTCAGTTTGTGTGTAGACTCGTCGCAATATCTGCATGAGATTTCTAGAAACTTGTTGAAAATGGTTCATTAAAACTAGTCGCTATACCCGAAATCGGCGTTACATCCGAAGTTGCTATAAGGGGGCGTCCATAAATTACGTGAGGCATTTTTTAGGATTTTTGAGCCCCCCCCCCGCCTCCCTTGGTGAGATTTCGCAAGATTTTCCTCAACTCCCTCCCCCCTCCCCAAATCTCACGTGAGATTTTTTAAAATTTGTGTTCTGGCTATAATTGCGTTAGATTATAAAAAAAAAAAAAAACAATAGGAATTTGTTCCATTACTTTTATTTGACTAGCAATGATTAATATTGAAGATTCGAGAGTATTGCCGTAGTTCAGAATTACTGCTTGAACAATCGAAGGGCTACTGTACTGCTCTGCGGGGTTCGGATAAATACGACAAACACTATTGTGTGAAATTTCGCCATATTTTCACTCTAGCAACATTTTTTACTTTAATTTAACTTTACTTTCACGCAATTTTACACCGTTTTCTACTAGAAAAAAAATTGCGTGATATTTGCTAAAACCCCCCTCTCCCCTAAGTGAGATTTAGAAAGATTAAGCTTGACCCCCTTCCCCCCTTGAACACCTCACGTAATTAATGGACGCCCCCTAACCAAAGTATTTTCCTCTAGCAGTATACTTTATATTCTAAGGACTTAGTGTTATGTCGCTATAACCAAAAAGTCGTTACAACTGGGGTTGTTATAAATGAAATCAACTGTATTTGCCTTTCGCAACGCATCGTGTTGTTTCCTTCTTTCGTTCAACCATCGATTCCAGTTCTCGAGTCGATGATCTTCGTTGAATTGAACAGGCGAGCGCCTCTTAATATCGGAAATCTTCAGTAATGGTTCCATAGCAGGTCTAGCATATGACAAAGCTGAGCTTTTGCTGGTAGTTGATGGTCTTGGTGATTGTGTTATCGAATCTTCGTCACTCAACATTTTTTATAAATTTACGTCAGGTAAATGTCAAAACTAAAATAAAAAACAATTGAAATATTTTGACAATAGTTATTTAGAAATGTCAATAACATTTCGGTAATTCAAAATTTAAAGTCCAAAAATGATAACAGTTTCGATTATTCACTAACGTTTATTTTTAAATGTCAGTTAATTCAAAATTGTTAGTTAAATGGCTGAAAAGAAACCGGACAATGATGAAGACGAACCGGAAGAAGAAGAGGAGGTCAAAGAAAGTATCACCGATGGTACTTTTGTTAAATCTAATTTCTCTAATTTTAAATATTTTGTACAATTCAAAGGATTTTCTTATATTTACTAGCATTAGGACGAGGGAATAATTTGGTCGTAGAATGTGACTGTTTGGTCTCAGTCACCGACCCTAATAATCTTAATTCAAAGTTTACCTTCCTTCAATCCTGTCTTTAGAAACAAATACATATATAGTTTTTCCAAAACGTACGTAGTTTGTTCGATGGAGGGAACAAGAGTTATGAGAGTTAACTTAAACATAACATCATACTGTAATTATTTTATAAATGACTAGCCGCTACCCGCGACTTGCACGCGATTGAAATTAAACATGGCAGCGACAACAGTAGTGGATAAAAAAACCTTCTCCATGAAAAAATACATATGTGTATCAACTTTCATGGTGATTGGTTAAACGGTATCGTAATCTATTAATCTCAAACAGACAAACATCCATTTTTATATACTTATATATACCTAATATACTCGAAGGATTCTAAATGCAACTCGAGGAATTTTCAGGCGTCAAAGCTTAATAACGGGACTAGTGAGCTTAATGAATTTTCGCATTATATTCCATTATTCCAGATCCGGGGAGGAGGGGCATTGTGCGTTAGCTCATCATGCAATCTCTGTTTCTCTCTATATCCAATCGATTTGTGTAATACTGCCTACTGAGGATTCTCTAACCGAAAGTCAAGAATGAATTTGACTCAGACTTTACGTAACTACAGCCAAAAATAGCTCAATCTCGTAAACGTTTAATATTATTTTTTAACACTGCCAACAGTAATTGCAAGAGTGAACTTTGAAGATAGACCAGCTTGGATTCAAAACTTGGCACATACTGAGGGTCCGTTTGATTCCCCGATCAATATAAATGTTGGAACCATGAAGGAAATCGATATGTGCCCATTGGAATGGCACAATATTAACAGACCTCCAAAGAAAATGCAACTTACGAACACGGGACATACACGTAACCATTTTTCAGTTAAAAATCATATTTCTGTCATAATTCGCATAACCTTCTTTCTTTCAATTCTTTTTACAAAAGTTGAGACATTTATATCTTTTTGTTTTAAGCCTCACTTTGTTGAACATTACAAAAAGAATCACCAAGTTATTAAATATACAATTTATATCTTATGTAACATATGTTTGGTCTCCGACAGAGCCGTAGCGAGCCTCTCTGGCGCCCGAGGCGAATTCAAAAATTTTCGCCCCCCCCCCTTCCCCTGGAAAAGGTGAAATTAAACTCGATTGCAAAATAAATAATAATTGTCGTTTTGATAACTGTGTCAAAAAATTTTTTGTGGGTAATAACAAAAATTTTTTCTACGAAAGTCGACCAAATTTTGGCGCCCTCCCTGCGATGGCGCCCGAGGCAAGCGCCTCGCTCGCCACACCCTCGCTACGCCAACTCACCGACCTTTCGCACAATTATTGTTAGTAGTTGCGTTATACTTTAACTATGCTATGCCAATTCTTGAGAAACTTTCAAATATATTAGTCGAAAAGCTAGTCCTTTTTCTGAGTGAGTAAATTTAGTAATTTTAAAATGGTTTGTCATTCCTGATTTTTTAAAAATGTCAATGAATAACTACATATTGCTTTTTAACATTTTCTTAGTTATTTTGAGCGGTAAGTGGCGGACGGAGCGGCCATACTTAACCGCTGGTCCACTTGACGGTAATTATGTTATATCACAAATCCATTTTCACTGGGGCCGTGATGACATGGAGGGTAGTGAACATACAGCTGATGGGGTTAGGTAAGAACAAAAACTTATCATCGATAAAAAAAAATATAAAACTGACTGGAGAATATTATGTATTTTTTTACAACAGAAGTATTTAGAAATAGAGTTCAGTTAATTTGTCAAATATTACATTGTTAATTAAAAAGAGTAGAATGAAATCTAACAGCAAAACAACAGTTTTACTTACTGGTTCTTTTGTTTGCAGATATCCAGTAGAAATGCATGTTGTCTTTTTTAAAAGTGCATATTTGACGCAAGAAGCTGCGTTGAAAGAAAGAGATGGAATGATTGTCGTTGCCTATTTGTTCCAGGTATATTTGTTATGTTAAATAGTTAGAGAAATACTGTAGAATTCATTATTGTTGTACTGAATTACTGAAAGACAAATATTCCACGATCAGTAGCAGATTTATCAATAATCCGAGTAGGCCGTGATTAGAGCAGCAGATTTGGGGGACTACTACTTCACAAAATATGGAAGATCTAAAATGATTTATCCCATAGTTCCCTACTTCATAAATCTACCAAAATAAATAATTGGAATGAAACCCGTTTATACGATAATGTTGTATTTTTTAAGTGTTTCAAGTTTAATTAATTGAGTTTTGTGAATTTTATAGTTGGGTGCTTCTGAAAATCCGAGATTGGAAAGTCTGCTTAATGGAGTGCGTAATATCTCTCAGGCGCACACAGCTGTTAAAATGACCCCAGTGCCCATATCGTTCTTGGCGCAACCGTTTTCGACTGACTACTTTATGTACTGGGGCTCGGTGACGACATCAACTTGTTCCCACCTCGTTCTATGGTTCATCAGTCGTATAACGATCCCTATCGCGACAACGCAAGTAATAATAATTAATAGTGTTCTATTTCTCTTAAAAACTACTACATAACACATCGAGCTCAACATTCTTAAGATTACAAATACATATGAAACTATTATTAACACAAAACTCGAAATTAATACATTTATTATATTGGGATCGTTTCTGAGCGCACTCTTCTGGTAGGATTTTTAAATTTATTGTTAGAAAAAATAAGTGGTTTAAAATTTATTTTTACAGACGCAAATATTTCGAACACTCAATGACCCGAACGATCTACCTTTGAAACGCAATTTTCGCAACCTTGTAAACTACAACCCAGAACAAATCGTGTTTCATGTATGTCCCGTTGGACAGAAATATTCCAGCTTGTTGCCTGCTAAACCCGAGCTACCGAGGACTGGGGGAGATGCACAAAATAATGAGAAGTGAAGCTCCAAGAAAAACTCCAAAGCTTAACTCTCGAAAGATGACAACATATTTTTTATTAAGAATGATCCCGGGTCCCCGATGAAGAGGCATCTCATCTACAGCAAGATGCATATAAAATGCACGACAAAGCTTAGTTATTTACACGATGGCATTTTTTTCAGTCCACTAAACAAATATACGACACATTTGCTATACGTAATTAGTCAAATTATAAATAGCAAACGAAAAAAATGAAAATAACAAAAATATATTTTTTTTATTCTATGAACGATTCTACTTTAACATAACTTAACTGTATGTTTGAAAAGTAACAAAGATGACTAACAAATAAGTTAATAAATACAAAATGAAATACAATATTTCGCTTATAATCATAATTTTAATATAAACTGAAATAAACTGATTAGTTCGATTTTGAAAATAAGTCTGAACACAGATTCCAAATCTCCTTGCTTTCAGGGTTTGTAGGTCGTGGTTCATTGGTATTTCTACCTGGCGTTTTGTCTACAAGTTGCACTTATCTGTGAGCCGCCTAGAAGGACACTTTGACAGCTATCACATCGCCTCTAACATCAAAGGCGGTGTATGGTAGCGGGTGAAGTGTCATTGTTGCCGGCTCGCAGGTAAGTTTGTCGACGATTGTTGTTCTCCCTTCTTTTATTCTCAGCGTTTTAGTGATCTCTGCTCGGTCGTAACTCATTCTTCTACGATTTGATCATATCTACCGTCAGATATAAATATCCATGGACCACGGTCTACAAGCCCTGAAACCAAGAAGATTTGGAACAGCGCCAGTCGTTGGATAAAATAAATAAAAATGGTTTCCAAAAACAAGTTCAATTTGCATAATTCATCGAAGATTAGTATTTAAAACGAACCCTCTATAAACATATAAAATCTTCGTTATCCGAAGCCCATCTGGACATCTGGATCATGATGATATGCTTCATCATACGGATACGGTGGTTGATTGTGTTCATCATATTCACCTCGTCCGTGTCTTTCGTGCCACCCAGGATATAGAACAGGAGAATGATAAAGTCCGTAGTTAAATCCGCTTGTTGCCACTTTTTTCAATCCTTGGATAGATCCGAGAAGTAATGCCATTTTAGCCAACAACAATGCCTTCCCGCCGAGAACGGCAAGAAATTTAAAGCCCATTGGGATTAGTACC
The DNA here is from genome assembly GCA_034508555.1 of Venustoraphidia nigricollis. Classification (NCBI taxonomy): domain Eukaryota; kingdom Metazoa; phylum Arthropoda; class Insecta; order Raphidioptera; family Raphidiidae; genus Venustoraphidia; species Venustoraphidia nigricollis. The sequence goes on from JAVRKA010000079.1 coordinate 1,574,780, forward strand.
ATCGACATTGCCAGCATTCCGAACATCATTATTGGAAGCATGTGGTGGTGGCGTCTTCTACGTCGCGCTGCCAAAAACAATATTATAAATAAATTATGACTAGCGGTACTTGTGCGAATAATTCGCACTAAAATTCGTTTCTAATTTTTCACACTCTTTATAACTTTCTTCTTTTTGTTGTATTACATTACGAAGCTCAGTGACGGTTCAAGAAAATATTTTTCTAAAACTGTCATATAGAAGCGCAAGTATCGAAAACTTTGAGCTGAAGCGCCGCCATACGAAAAGTATTTATACGTGAATTTTGATTAAAAATTAAACAAAAAAAATTTACCGACCGTCAATCATGTTGACGTTGTTTCAAAGTTAGAACCGTCAGATGGGAGCATTGCTGCATAAACTGAATAAATGTATAATTATTATAATTAATTATTTTGCAAAAACAAAAGCAATAATAGATTTTTTAGTTGTTGATGTCGGTAGAGCAAGCAATTGTCTATAAAATGATATAAAATTTATGTGGAGCAATTGTGTGGTTTTTTCGAAAAAGGGAGGCAAACATCTTAACCTTAGCGTATTAATATATATGATTACAAAAACACATTTTCAAGAAATTTGTGACAATCGTTCGGTGTGAATTATAAGTAATTGAAAAATTTATTGTTAAAATCGAATCCAGAATATATTCTATATTCTTTAAAAACCATTAAGTACCTATATTTAGTTTTCAAAAACGCAAATTTTGCTCGCAGATCGTCGCATGAATGTCTGTTTGAACAGGAAGTTTAACTTAACACTCTATATTTTAAGTTTAGGTATCATTAAACACATAGTAATTAGACTATAGTTTTTAATTCCCTCGAACTTTCATGGAAGCCCTATAATACAATATGTATTGAATTTCATTGAAAATCAGTTTTGTTATTTGTTAATTTTGTATGAAAAATATTTTTATTTATATGGAAGCCTCTTAACGCGAACGAAGTCAGATTTAAAGGTAGCTATCCTTTGATTTGACACGTTACACGTACCTATAATTTTCGTTGAAATCGGACTAGGGGTTTAAGAGTTATGAGACATACAGACACAAAACCTCCCTTAACAACTTTAATATTAGGTATTGATTAACTTTTGTGATGGTGTCGATTACGTTAACATTGTTTTTTGGACAGAAATCTTAGCACACTGAGATTCACCCCAATTGATGCAAATTTCGCCGCCAAAAAATCTACACCAAAATGAAATATCAGTCGAATATCCTGGTACTATATCTGAAACGATACGGAACTACCTTGGGTTTTTAAGTCAGATTCATCATCATCCAGATCGACCTTAATGACATGCGTGTTCAAAACATCAACTAATCGATCCAGAACTTGCGACCGCCATTCGGTATTTGCTTTTTGTTCATCTGATCGTCCTTGATTTTCTGATAATGATTTTCTGAAACAAGATACAATTACAACATCTACCTTCTATTGTTTTCTTAGCTTCGAATTCTTAGTCTTTTTACTCAGAGTCATATATTCCCTCATATTGAATGAGAAAGAATTGAAATATTCCCGCATGCAATTTGAACTGTAGAAAGATTAAGACATATTTCACACCCTTCTTTTCTTCTACGAAACTGTGCCAGCGAAACTAAACAATTCAGCGGACATGTTTCCGGGATCTAATTCTGCTCAACAAAAGAAACATTCCATATTCCATCTTTAAAATTGTTTTTCGAAAGCGTAGAAAATCTCACCTTTCATTTGATTTAGCATCCGTTGAATTCCCTTTGTAATATCTAACTAAGTCAATACCGTCATAGAGTGATATAACATCAGAACCCAAAATTCTATCCAATGCAATAATTGAATTCCGTTTGAGACATTTTAACATTAAAGCATAGAAATGAGATTGAGTCACGTCGTTATGCGATCGTCCGTTGTTTTTAGCCGTGTTCAAACTACATTCAGTCCACATACGTCGCACGAAACGACCTCCTTCAAACCAAATATTACTGTCGCTTAACTGACCTGACGAAACGTTGACTAGAGATATTATTAGTATGGTCGTTAATAGCATTTCCATTCTAAAAACAAATAAAATTATCTTCTTCGTTCCAGAGTTTATTTATATATATAAAATGCGAGTCGTGTGTAGTTTTTTTTTTGCCTCAATAGTAAGTTATCCCACTATAATCATTATTTTCGACACAAGATAAAAAATCACTTAACAGAAATTATAAAAACAAACAAAAAGTAAAAAAAAATCACCTCCACATAATAGTTGTTTGTACATAGTACATCACATTATGTATAATTCTATAGAATGAAATATTACCAACTGAAACTAGAAGGAAGTATTTCATGTCTCTTATAGGATTTGATTGTATCACATGAGCTGTGACAACGGTTGCATTTGGTGCGTGAAATCACCTGCTGCAGGAGCAAAAATGCATATAAATTTGTCCGCCCTCAGGGACCTCATTACAATAAATAAGTATATATATATATATATGTCTTCTATTTGTACCAAATGCTGTTTTATTTAAATATACTGTACTAAATGCCAAGTGGTACAAAATATAATATGTACCGTTTATAAAACAATTAATAGACCAAGAAAAAGATAAAATTATTAAATGAACCCATTTTTTACCATCCTTCATAATAGAAATTGTTGAAATAGTTTAAATCAATGCAACAAATAACTAATAGGTTTTTCCCAAAGACGTGTCTCTTATCAAAATTTAAACTATAACGTCAAAAGCTGTGATTAATTACTAAATTCAGAATAGACTAGCTAAACTTAAAGGTATATAAAAATGTGTTGCGTTTATTTGGAAAACATTTAAAATAAAAAAAAAAAAAACAGTCAAGTGCGAGTCGAACTCGTGAGAAGAAGGTTCCGTTATCCGTACTATTCCGTTTTCTGTGAGTACTTTAAGACTTAAGATTTTCATTTAGATTTTCCTGTAAACTATGGGTGAGACCTGATATTCCCTATAATGTATTGCAGGGAATAAATTAAAGTACGTCTTATTTCTATTAAACTTAGAAGTATTCTGTTTTATTTAAAAGGAATGATAAAAGATTATAATACAGATTAAATAACAGACACAATTAGTAAATTACGTAACTTAAATATAACCAATATAGTACATATACCACCCGCATAAAAAAATTAAAAAAAAATTAAATTCACAAATGATATAAAAAATAATTTTAAACATTGTCGGGATACCTGACCGGTTGTCGAATTTGACTTCGGCGTCGCAGTTCCCTTTGTATTTCCTCATTATTATTTTCATTTTCAATATTTTCATTATCTTCAGTTTCGTGGTTATTTTGGTTTAGAGATGATCGTGGAATAATATCTATTGTTTCAAAATTATATTTTTCAGTTGTTTTTTGTATTTGATCTTTATGTCGTTTCCATATTTTAGAATCTCGCGTTTTACATAAATACATCGTTTTACCTATTTGTTTTAAAATCAATGCATTTATCCAACTTGGTTTACGTCCACGATAATCTCTAACCAAAACTTCTTCATTTATTTCAAAGTTAATGATTCTTTTCCCCCTGAAATATTTTTTTTGTTTTTCCTGTTTTACAATAACATTATTTTTAACAGAAGGTACATATAAATCAAAACGATTTCGCAATTTGTGACCCAATAAGCTTTCAGCTGGACTTACATTTGTAGTCATATGCAAAGTATTACGATAATCAAATAAATATCTACTTATAATTGTTGAAATTGAATCAGTATTATTTTTATAAGTCGCTTTACGAATTGCGTTTTTCAGTATTTTAACCGCGTTTTCTGCCAACCCATTTGTTTGAGGGTGAAAAGGTGCCCCAGTCAAATGCAATATGCCGTTATTTTTCAAAAAAGACTGAAATTCTTCTGATAAAAATGTTTTTTGATTATCGCTTACTAAACATTTTGGTAGGCCGAACCTAGAGAAAATTTCACGAAGTTTTTCAATTGTTGTATTGCTATACATATTTGGTACCTCGAAACATTCAATCCATTTCGAAGTTGAATCTACAGTAACTAGAAAGTATTTTTTGTTAAATGGACCGAAAAAATCTATATGAATCCGTGTCCAAGGCTCGGATGGCCACGGCCATGGTGACAATTCCGAAGCTTGAGGCGAATTTCTATAAAAATTACAAGCATCACAACTTTTTACTTTTTCTTCAATTTCACGATCTAACAAAGGCCACCAAAAATAGCTACGTGCCAATGCTTTTGATTTTACTACGCCTAAATGCGTTAAATGAAGTTCATTTAGTACATCCTTTCTAATGCTATTGGGAATCACGACTCGAAATCCCCATAGAAGTACACCCTGCTCTATAGACAATTCATTTTTACGAATTTTATACGGTTCCAACTCCGGTGAAATTTTCTCAGTAGGCCAACCGTTCATTGTATAACTTAAGACTTGATTTAAAATTTTATCTTTTTTCGTTTCATTTTTAATTTTATTTATATTTATCATATTGGACTCAATAAAATAATTCAAATAATTTCCGGTATCATTATCACAAACAGTAAAATCTTCATTCAAGGTAGCTCTAGATAGCCAATCAGCATAGTTATTTTCAGATTTAATATATTTAATTTCATATGAAAATTGTGACAAAAAACTCGCCCATCTTTGAAGTCTACCAGCTGCCATATTCGGTAAACCTTTCTTCGCATTAAAAATGGACGTTAATGGTTTATTATCAGTTGCAATAATAAATTTTTGACCATACAAATACTGAAAATATTTTTGAACACCAAATATAACAGCTAACGCTTCCTTTTCTACCTGTGAATAATTTTTTTCGGCTCTACTAAGAACTCTACTTTGATAAGCAATTACTTTTTCTCCATCAGGGAAAATGTGAGATAATATAGCACTAATTCCTGAACTACTAGCGTCAGTTGTCAACTGAATCGGAAGATCAGCATTGAAATGTACAAGTGAGTCTGATGATTCTAAAATTTTTTTAATATTATTAAATGCTTTATCACAATCGCTATTCCAGTGCCAATTTACATTCTTTTTCAACAAGTTATATAATGGACTTAGATGAGTTGCACAATCCGGTAAAAATTTGTAACAAAAAGTAACCATGCCAATAAAAGATTTCAACTCTGTTACATTTGTAGGTTTTCGTACTTTTAAAATAGAATCAACCTTTTCTTTAGATGTATGAAGTCCTTGCTCATCTATTACATGGCCTAAATATGAAACAGAATCTTTGAAAAATTCGCATTTATTTCTTTTAATACGCAACCCTGCCCCTTTTAATTTATCAAAAACGATTTTTAAGCGTTCTAAATGTGTTTTATCGTCAGGAGCTGATACAATAATATCATCTAAAAAACAAGCCGCGCCTGGAATGTCCATAATCAGCTGTTCCATAATTTTTTGAAACAAGGAAGGAGCTATAGAAATCCCAAACGGCAAACGCGTATATTTGAAAAGTCCTTTATGAGTGGTTATGACTGTTAATTTACTAGCTTCCTCTGTAAGTAATACTTGTTGGTAGGCGTCTTTTAAATCGATCTTTGAAAATTTTTTTCCATTTCCTAACTGTGAAAATAAATACTCAATTCTTGGAAGCGGATAATGAAATTGTTCGAGCACAGGATTTAACGTACATTTAAAATCTCCGCATATACGAACTTTCCCATCACCCTTAAGAACTGGTACTATCGGAGTGGCCCAATCTGAACTTTCTACTGGAACTAAAATTCCCAACTCCGTTAATCTTTTTAACTCGGACTCTACTTTTGGTTTCAGAGAAAAAGCCATAGGTCGCGGTTTTAAAAATTTAGCTACTGCTTCAGATTTCACCTTAAAATCAAATTTATCTTTATTATACGTTCCTATACCGTCAGCAAAAAGTGAATCGTACTGTGACAATAATTTTTCTAAAGAATTAGACGTTTCAGCATAATAATTTTCAAAATTTCCATAATTAATCATTTTCAATTCATTACGACCTAATAAGGGAGGACCTCCGTTTTTAACTATTAATATTTTCATATCAAAATTATAATTTTTATATTTAGCGTTCACAATTATTTCACCAGTTGGTACAAATTTATTACCGACATAATCACTAAATATGACCTCTGATTTGTTAAGTCTTACATAAGAAAAATTATCATTATAAAATTGTTCTGAAATGACTGAATACTGTGATCCCGTATCTACTTGAAATTTTAAGAGTTTACCTTGAATATTTAATGCAATATTAAAATTGTTTTCATTACTAGTTTCTAAGTTATACATTGAACTAGCTACAAAATTATTGCTAGAAACTTGCGTTTCAGCTTCATTTTTATTTATTTTATTTTTATTTTTATGCCTGCATACGGTGGCTAAATGACCCTGCTTTTTACATATATGACATGAATGATTTTTAAATTTACAGTCAGCTTGTTTGTGGTTCCTTCTACCACATACCTTACACTTCTTTCCTCTTGCCTGTGCGTGAAAGACTTCCGATGTCTCAGCCTGGGCAGTTCCTCCTGACGATGTCTTCTCTTTCAGGGCAGATTCCCTAGCTAGTGCGATCTCCTTGAGTTTCGTTAGCTCGACCGTCGTCCCATCTTCCTCTATAAGACGATCTTTTATGGGCCCCTGTTGCATCCCTACCACGAACACATCTCTTAAGGCTGCCGTCAGAACTTCTCCAGAGAACCCGCACGTTGCCGCCAGATTCTGAATTCTTACAATCCAGTCAGCTATTGATTCAGACACTAATTGTCGCGCTTCATAAAATTTTATTCTTGCGGAAAAATAAGACTTGACCGGCGCTAAATGCTTTTCAAGCGCCTTTACAAGGTCCGTAAATTTCTTATTTTCAATTTTCTCTGGTACACAGAGCGTTTCCAACAGTTTATATGTATTGTCTGATAGTGCATTTAGAAAAAATGCACGTTTTAAATCATTTCCTGTGATTTGATTTATCGCAAAGAAATTTGTTAATTTCACTTGAAAAATTCTAAATTCTGACGTTAAATGATTAAACTCAGACACGTGTCCGGTATAAACGGTAGAATTTGACTCGCTATCCGGCATTTCAAATTTGAAATTATTTACCCTCGTCGCCAACTATAATGTATTGCAGGGAATAAATTAAAGTACGTCTTATTTCTATTAAACTTAGAAGTATTCTGTTTTATTTAAAAGGAATGATAAAAGATTATAATACAGATTAAATAACAGACACAATTAGTAAATTACGTAACTTAAATATAACCAATATAGTACATTCCCTATTTTTTCAAAATTTTAGGTTTTGCGGTTTCGGAGATAGGGAGGTAATGATCAATTTTCGTCTATTTTCGTCTATTTTCGTCTATTTTCGTCTATTTTCTTAAGTACCTTTAAAACTATTTATTTTAAAACTATAAAAACAATATATTTGTGACCCTTACTACAAGGCCTTTCATTTGATATTGTCACACGGTGCCTACACTTTGGAAAACTTTCTTTTTTAATTTTCTAATTTACCCCCTAAAAGTGGCCCTCATGTTTAAAATTCATTTGTTTACGTTACACGTCCGTCTTTGGGTCATCGATTTACATATGTGTACCAAATTTCAACTCAACCGGTTCAGTAGTTTCGAAGCAAATTGGCTGTGACAGACGGACAGACAGACCGAGAGCGATCCTTTAAGGGTTCCGTTTTTTTCCTTTTGAGGTACGGAATCCTAAAAATGTTAAAAATAATAACAAGTTGACAATATGAATAGATTCATATAGCCCTAATAGTTGAAGGATTGGGAAAAATGAAAAATGGTTATTCTGATTTTAATTATTAATTAAACATATACAGATTGTATCAACTCAAAGCTGTCCATAGGGCACTCTGTGTGTAAGACAGAGCACCATACACAAACGATAAGCAAGAGTGAGATAAATGATCGCTAATAGGTAGTAATTACTGTGGTTACTGTAAAATAAATTTAAATAAACGTCTTTGTTTTCTGAGTAAAAATAGCCATTTTATCAATTATTGACAGTCTGTAGTCACTACCGAAATTATTGATAAAATGGCTATTTATACCGTTCACGAAAAAATCCAAATAATTAAATGGTTTTATGGTGGTAATTGAACCGCCGACGTAATAAATTAATTGATAAAATGGCTATTTTTACGTAGAAAACAAAGACGTTTATTTAAATTTATTTTACAGTAACCACAGTAATTACTACCTATTATCTCACTCTTGCTTATCGTTTGTGTATGGTGCTCTGTCTTACACACAGAGTGCCCTATGGACAGCTTTGAGTTGATACAATCTGTATACATAATACATATATTGCTATTAGTGTTTTTGACTTTGAACATTTTCATTTTTTTTATCGAAAACCTACTGGGTCGATTTTAGTCCTACGATATGGTTTACAATACATACATAGCTGCTAAAAACATAACTCCCCCTTTTTGGTTTTACCGTAGTCGGATAAAAATAAACAGTGATTTAAAAAATCTAACAAAACAAAATGAATAAATATGTTAAATGTGTTGCATTAAGATGTCGGACATACTGATACGTATATTTCATAAAGAGAAATAGACTGTGTCGATCATATCAACCGATAAATAACAATGCACTGCCATTGAATCGCAACATGTTATTACATAAAAACACAACAATTTACAACAATAGTTCTTGTATTAGTTAAACTGTTGATGATTTTTATTTAATTTAATGCTACGAACGATCGGAGTTACCTGGACCTATAATATCTAAAATGTTTCATAGGTCTTATTGAAAACCAGACTTATAGAAAAAAAGACGATGTGTATTTTACACTATACACTATAGAAGTAAAACTGGTAGATTAGATTAGACAAGCCTCGTCAACACCGCGACCATAATAAATGTATATTGTGTAATCCTGATTTGTTTACTCCTGAACGAGATTAAGATTTTTTTTAAAGCCCAGAATCGTTCTCGTATCTGTTTCCCAATTCCCAGGTAAAACTGGCAAACCTTAGTTCTTGTTCTACAACCAATTTTCTAGTAGAGTAGGTACAGCTTCACAAAACCGGACACATATGGAACCGCACATCGTCCGGGTTTGAGGGTTGTCCGAGTGAATGAGGCATCAGACAAACTGTTATTCAAACAAAATGTTTTTGTAAATATCCAAATACAGTTAGCTTCAATTTGCTATTGTTGTTATGAAACACCTATTGCTAACGTTATAATTCAGTATAAACTCGAATCTTCCACTATCGCGGCGACTGAGTTATCATTTAAGCTTTACTGACATTTTGAAGCCATAACTATTTGTATATTTATATACCTATACTAGCAGCCCGGTTCGACTTCGCTAAAATTTTAATATTTTCTTTCTAAACTATATTGTAAAATTTTTAAAAAAAGCTAATAAAATAAAAGTATAAGTTGGTTTAAATTCTATGTTTACAATAAAAAAGGAAGCAATTTAGAGGTCAATACGATATTTCAAATAAATAATTTCAATTTTATTATTTACTTTGGCGCAGTAATACAGCGCTTTTTGAATGTGCTGTATTTAGGATTCTTCAAACTTGTAACGAAAACATTCTTAGCTAGTGCGTCTGACAAATGGCGACAATAATATTTTCTTTCTAAACTATATTGTAAAATTTTTAAAAAAAGCTAATAAAATAAAAGTATTAGTTGGTTCAAATTCTATGTTTACAATAAGAAAATGAAGCAATTTAGAGGTCAATACGATATTTCAAATAAATAATCTCAATTTTATTATTTACTTTGGCGCAGTAATACAGCGCTTTTTGAATGTGCTGTATTTAGGATTCTTCAAACTTATAACGAAAACATTCTTAACTAGTGCGTCTGACAGGTGGCGACAAAATTCAAACAGTTGAACTAATTTTGACAACAGTTGTAACGGTCTTGAGATTAGTGTACGGGAGTTATTACAGTTTTATAAAGACATTTTATGCCCTTTTTTGGAAAAGTTAATTCGTAAAAAGGGTAAACTAATAGTGATAATGTGAGTGGTACAAAATCTAGTGTGTTTTAAAATTAAATATCGGATACACTTTTGGATTACGTCGCTGAAATCTAAAATGTAAGTAAAGTTTTTGCTTATTGAACTGATAAGATTAAAAAGAGTATTTCGTTAAAATTTCTTTCGTAATGTCGCATTGAAGACACACCCACAGTATTATAATTGAGGCATAGCTCAAAACAATAAAAGGTGTGAAAATTAATTTCGCATTTGAAATACCATTTCTAAGAATTTGAATATAGTAAACCAGTTATTAAAATACTGAGGTAATTATTTATTGTAACAAATCTAGTTTGCATCTGCTCTCGTGTTTTGTGTTTATTTTGTTAACACAAAGATAAAGTCATCAGAGACCAGAGACAGAGGTAACCTGTCTATTGATATTGCGTGGTTGATAAAAATATTGAACGGTCTTCAGCTGACAATTCATTAACAAGGTAACCCTTGTGTATCTAATGACCTTGACCAGGTACAAGTTAGTCATCCCTTTTAGATGGTTCACTCGGTTGAATGTTCTTTTTTGTTTCATTCCGCGTTCACACGGCACAGACAGAATGACAGAAATGAACAGTCATCCAGTCTTTTCCTTGAAGATGTCGTCGAATAAAATTGTGCGCCTTGGAAATTGGAATTCGTTTGATTTTTGATCATTTGATCGAAGAATTGACCAAAAATCATTAATTAGAGATTTTATAGAATTTGTTCGTATTGTTCTGTCTTTGTATTCGTCGAGTTTGTGATTCCAAAGACATTGATAATTTTTGAAATTCTTCAAAAACAGCAGCGTGTTTTTGGTCGTTCCATTTGAATACCACTTTGTCTCATACACAGACAGAATATATTCACTATGCGGTGTCGTAGTTCCAAGTCCGTTCGCTACAAGACGCGAGACAAAATGGCCAAACCCGAGTGAATGTTCTCTCTAAGTTCAGACATTTTATTTTTCGTTCATTCGTAGTGCGAATGAATGATGCCAAATACCAATATCTAGCGTTGTTGGATCAGTTCATTAATGAATTCATTCGTCACTGTTGTTTGATGTTTCATTTTGTGTTCAGACGTTTCACTTCGAGTGAAAGATGCTGAATGAAAGACAGAAATGAACAAAAAATGAATCGTCTGATATCACCTGCAGCTGACAAATCATTAATGAGGTAATCCTTGTGACCAAACACAAGAAAATTCCTTTTAGTCTAAAGTCAATACGGGTGGGAAATCGTCTTTCTTTTAAGAGAGATCATTTGTAAGTAATATGAAAAGAACTTTATTACATAGATGAATAATTAAATTGTACAAATGGTCCCGTACATGACTAGTACAAGTGAAATAAATAATAAATAAATATTACAACATTGTTATTTAAAAATGAGCAAAGTAAATACAAAAAGTACAGTATAATAATTACATAGATTAACAAAAATAAACTTTAACTTTTGAATTATCATTAAAACAAGTACATTTGTTTAATAAAATTACACCAATGGAATTGTACAGTAAAATCCAACATCGCCAAAAATCACTAGCCTCTGAGCTGCACATAGAAAATGTTAAACAATGGCCGTGTTCGTTGGCATATTTTGGGTTCATTTGCGCATGCGCTTTCATGCAAATGCGTCCAATTTTATTTATTACGCATGCGCAATAAGTAAAATTGGACGCATTTGCATGAAAGCGCATGCGCAAATGGATCAAAAATATGCCAACAAACACGGCCAATATTGTAGACTGCTTGATTTGAAATTTTGTAACATAAATATGACATTTCCTCAACTTTAACTTGTTGAATGACATTAAAATCTATGAAATTCGGCAGAGATTACGTCTATTTGTAGATAAGTTCTGAACTCACATTGCACATGTCGGTAAAGTAGAACTGTTTGGACACAACTGCGTGTTTGTTGGTCAAATTATATCGGACTCTAGTTAATTTGAACCTAGTTTTCCAGGTAAAAGTCTAGAGCAATCCGAATGTTTTTATAGAAATTGATTTAAATGTTATAAAGCGTAAATGTTGCTTTAGAAATTATAGCCTTTTTCTACAACCTCAAAAAGTCGATATTATTAGTTTTTTATTGTTCGAGGTCGAGTCGATTGACAACAGCTCGTATAATCGAAATTCAGCAGTCCACTGTAGTTTAACTTTGGGGAAAAAATGGCGTATTTAGAGACCCAATAAAATGGTCGACTAAAATTTTTAAAATGTTCCATAATCTATATGTAAATCGTTAGAATTGATATATACATTTTTTAAGTATTACAGAATTATATTGAAACTGCAAAAGAAAAAATATTTCTTTCATATTTCATAAAATCGATTCAGTTTACTTGGAGCTTATTAAGATATGTAAAAATAACATATATACATTATACAGTAATTAATAACACATTTTAAAGCTAAGCACACATTCGAATTGTGGAACTTAATATAAAAATAATGTGCTATATTTCATTCGAACATTCAGTTTGTAATATAAAAATTGCCAATAAACTTTCTAGTGTTAGAAAAAGGGGCATGCAGCTCGTACAGTTCATGTCTGGCATTGTAAAAATTCTCGAAGCCAAATGCGGTATCGAATATTATTCTAGAAATCAAATGTTCAACGTTTGGTTGTTTAACTATGTACAGGTATTTTTGTATTTTTCAACAAAATGGAAAAAGAGCAATATCGATCCATAATTCGTTTTTTAAAAAACATGCGAAGAAATAAAACTGAATTATATTATATAACGATGAGATATTTCAGTGAAAATTGTAGAGCGAGAATTTAAAAAGCGATATGCATTGAACGAGACGGGATGAATATATCCTTGCTGACGATTATCGTAATAAATAATGTGTTTTACTACTTAAATACGTTTGAATTTGGTTATGGGGCATGGGGGGTTTGTACTGATTCAACTACAGGCTAAGTGGTCCGCAAACTTTTACAGGTTGGGAACCACTAATCTAATGGAATCGAATATCTGACACCAGCATCGAACATCTGATTAATGGAACAATATTAGACGTTATTAAGATTTCACTTCATAAAAAATGTATAATAATATATTATGCAGCATCGATTATATATTATGTAATCTGAATATTATGTTTATATATAAAAAATGATTGTAGAGATCCTTATTCAAAAACAAATACAATAAGCATATTATGGAATGCTTTCCAAACAGTCCTTAATCTGAGTCCACGTTTGCAAACCCTAAAAAATCATTAAGAAATTAATAAGTTGACTATGATAAAAGCTGTGCAAGTAAGTTTAGATGTTTTCAGTTTTGGTATAATGACGAATTTATTTCTCTGGTTTGAGAAAATAAACGCGTTTATGAAAAAGCATTGTATTAGTTAACCCTTTTCCGGCCCGCGTGTTTACAACTCACTCTCGTCTTGTAAAGTTCCGTCTAACTCTAGACTGAGTATGGATTCAAGGTCAACTGGGAAAGGATTAATATGTTTATATAATTTAGTCAGGTGAAATTGTTACCTTTTTCGCAGTTTTAAGCTGCAATATTGCATAGCCCGCTAAAGTCTCTTTTAAGTCAGAAGCCTTTTGTTCCTGAAATCTCTCTATATCTGTTAAAGCTTTGGAAGTAAAATCTCTAAAATTAATATAAAAAATAATTTAGTCATCTGCAAATTATTCTAATATTATTAATAATTGAAATACGTACATTAATTCTTCTTTACATTTTTTAATTTCCGATTCGCCTTCTTTAATTTTCTGATCGAGTATATTAACTTTCAATTCTCGAACTTCATCCGTATCGACTGTCCCAAATAATCGTGACATCAATCCAGATTTTCCTTGTATTGCTCTAGTCTTTTCAATGTTTTTGGTAGCTACAGTGTCTTCAGCCGTTTCTAATTGAAGTTGTAGCATTTCCTGTTTTTTGCAAACATTTTGTAAAGCCGTAGCGAAAAATAAATATTCTTTCAGCTGATCCGCGTATAATTCTTCATCTTCTAGAGAAGCATCTATGCTAGAAGCGAATGAATCAAGATAATGACCGGATTTTTGCAAGCCATCTCCCATCTCTTTCTCGACAGCACTCCATTCGCTGAACACTCGGCCATAATTTGCATGCAACTTGTGTACACTGTACTGTCGCTCTACGACTTTGGCGCGTGCGCGCAACAAATTACTTAAATTTGAGTGCAAATCCGATGCATAGTTTTTGATCGACTCAAATCGTGAATCTGCTTTTTTTAATCGAACTGATACGCTGAGAGATTTTAGCTTTGATTCGGCGATTTGCAGACAACCTAAAAAAACAAGCGGTTTTTTTAGAATTAAAATTTATAATTGTGTGTTATTAATCACGATTCTTGTGGCATATAATTTTTACGACTACAACAAAATGCTGTAATTTAAGTAGGTAATTAGAGTTAAAAAAATTAAAACAACACGCTTTTATGAACTAAAAAATGCAAAATAATGTGACAACAAAATTAGCTTTACTGTAAAAAGCGTGGAGTGCTAAATATCGGTAAGTAATACATTTTTCATTTACTAGCTGCATGTAAACGTAGAGCTATTATGAAAATTTAAGTAGATAGCGCCCCACGCTTTTTACAGTAAAGCTAATTTTGTTGTCTAATTACTTTGCATTTTTTTGTTCACAAAAGCGTGTTTTAGTTTTTTTAAACTCTGATTTTATTATTTTTCTACCTGTATTCTTTACGGATTCTTTCCACTGATCCTCTTGTTGAAGAAATTCTACAAAGTGTTTATCTTGTCCAAGTACTGGATGTGTGGCGACCCTTAATAAAAAATTTTCAAGTCCAGCTCTTCTTCTATCCACAAAATCGGGATCGAATGTATCTGTCGATATTTTCTGCCAACTGTACAGCACATGCTTCTCAGGAAGTGGCGGTAAAACAATGTACGGATATGTAAGTTCTAAATATGCACGCAGCTGTTCAAATTCTGTGTAGCGTCGCCAAACTGCACTCAATTTGTTTATTGCTTCATTCCAATCCGGATCTGTTACTCTGCAAAAATTAGCATTATTTTAAATGAAGTCTGATTTTAATATTGTAAAAAATACTTATTTACCTAAATAAGTACATTATTTTATAAATTATTGCAATTACAACAGATGACACAAAAAAATGCAAGATAAACAAATGAATCTAAATAAAAAAACAACTGGCAGTGCACAATTGTGGCGTGATTTGTATTGTGCTGCAGTGTTTTGTTTATACAAGAATTAGCGAAGGTATAACAATAATTAAGATATAATTATTAAATTCATACTTAGTCTCTATTAGATAGACAGTATAAAAATCTCTTATATTTAATGTTCCATTGGCTCTCTTCTCCGCTTCCGAGACACTGATTTCCATGTGAGATAAAACTGAATTCTAAAACAAAAGAAGTTCAATATTTTATGGCCTCCATTATCTACAACACCAAACAAAAGCTGACGTTCTTATTACTTGTGAATAAGCTGCATTTTTTGAAGTTTCTTTTATATTTTCGTCAAACCCACAAATATTTTTATCGCTAGACAGTTGATCCTCTGCCATTCTTTTGACACTTTTGACAGTTTCCTGAAAAATCAAAATAGCAGCAACCTAACCTATAATAATTTTATGAATAAATACTATAGTGCGCAATTTTATCGGTATAGTGAGATTTGACAATACGTTCAAAGAGGTCGCTTACTGGAATTTGAACGCCCATTTTCCAATGGCAAAACTTCGTACAGCCAATGCAGCAAAATTCAGTGAAAAGATCAGACGGTTTCCCCCGCAGGTTATTGGTTATGTGCCCTACTGTAACTTTACGAATGTAGTTTGTAGAATGATCATTTTTATAAGAACTGAAAAATATATTTTATAACATTTGAGTGTGTATATCGTCCAAATATATTTTTGTAACGTGTGAAAGAGACATATTTTTAATAGTTCTGAAACTGGTATTGGAATGAGCAATAAAACAATTGCTGATTTGTTAATGACACGAGCATCTTGCCAAGAGGTGGGTAAGTTTTTTTAAATAGTTTCATTGAATTCGGAAGGAGGTTACGCGATAGAACCGATAATTAGTATCCCACGGGTTGCCATTAGCACGTCACAATTATTACGCTAATTAACGAAACCAGGACCAACCACGTCTCTCAACGCCTCGAGAATATTGTGGCCTTGACTCATGCGCTCTGTAGTCTTAATGTCAATCATAAAAGTGGTTGTGCTAAAGAAAAATTCATTTCCCCAGTACTTTTTGAAAATTAAACGAGTAGCACCAACATTTAAAAATCAGTCTATTTTAAAAATTAGCGTTTTCCCGCATAAACGTGGCTTTATAGGTGAAAGAAAATGTATGCAAAATTTCAAATATTCAGCCTTGAAGAACGTTAAATGCACCTACAAACGCTGTGGAGAAATAATTAGCAGTCTCGTGGTTTTTTACTATTACATAATCAGACAGAGTCGTATTTAGACAAATTTTATTAACTCGTCAATTTAAAATGGAAACTGAACAGATTAGAACTTATCTATTTAGAAGTACACATACTGATGTCATTGTGGTAATTATGCATAGTAACCACACACACTGTGACGTCATTGTGGTTATAATTCAAATGAAATTAATCCGAACTCTGCGGTTTTCATTTTAAAATTGGTAATTTAGTATTTCAACTATTATAAAGTTAGCAAATTTTAGAATACGTGCCTTATTATTTGTATTGGCACTCAAACAGAAAAACTTGTGTCACTTTCATTGACAATATACCAGTCAACATTAAAGCGTGCAAAATTTAAACGACATGATTATTAAAAAGATTTATTTGGAGTGCCAAAAAATTGTATCTATACTATTTTATTATAATTTCCACGTACTTTTAACGATGGTTCCTAACGTTTCGTTAATTAAATTAGCGAATCCTGTATAAGAGAACGATTTTACAGTAGCTGTCAAAACGAATTTCAACTAACGGTAATTTCGGTTTAAGTGGGCTCTTTGCTGTTTTGTATGGTCTGGAGTCTTAACGGGAAAGGCATTTTAAAACCCGTACGTCTGTTTGTACCAACATTTCTCGAGAACGACTGAACCGCTTTTACGAAATTTGATACCAAAATATTTCGCAAGCAAAAACAATTTGTTAAGCCCTATTTCTACCATTTTACTTGAAAACGCAAGTAGAAAGGTGCTTCTGATGGGCAGGTAGACAGCGTTTCGAGGAACGAGGAATTGATTTGGCCCGCGGGCCACTAATTGTCGATCGCTGAAAGGTTAATATATTACAGAGGCTGCCTCGTTCCATTTTACCAATCAATGTAAGCGCGGGAGCGTCGACATCTGGCGGACAATTAATATTTTTAACAACCTCTAATTTCATTTATATTTAACCATAAGTAAAAATTCAATTTATTATATATGTGGTTTCAGATCTAGTATATATTATAATTATATTTTTTTAGAGGACTGTGAATATTAATAGTTAATAATATAAGACAGTTTTTTTCTTATCTGGATTATGGTAAAAAACTTTTCGCAATTTTTATCAAAATGAATATTTTCATTATTATCTAAGTTTTTAAAATAAAAACGAAATGTTACGATTGGATATTAATGCATTATTAATTGAATGATCCCACAGTCCTCTAAAAAATATAATTATAATTCAATTTATTGCAAATAATATTCATTTGATTTCTTTAACATTTGTTAAATACTGTCATTAAAGTTTATAAACAACAGCGGTTACCACTCAATATCAATTGACAGGTCCGCCAGATGACGTTGTCGGACCGCTACTATCCACCGGATCGAGCCAAGTTCTATAATCTACTAACCTTGCCGGGCGTTCTCCATACTGCTATTTTAAATCACTGATGTCACCCTACTAATATGGATGACAAAACTGAAACGGCTAAATGAAATTGTGAATGTACATAATATATATACGTATATTCTTGATTAGGTTACATTTACGGTACCTGATCCGGCTTCGCCCGGGTGCTGTCAATCAAAAAGCCGGTATTAAACATTATAGAAATAAATGTTTTTTTTACACATAGTTAGAGCCTTGGTGACAGAAATGCCTTCAACTCCCAAACGGAAGAAAAGCAGGTTTTTGTATAGTTCGAGTCTCTCGAAATCCGGCTTGTGGAGTAGGGGTCTGGCGCGTTGCGTTGGTCGGCTACAGCGTTTTGCCTAGATTTATCCAAGTGATTTAAAAAAACATCTACAAATATTCATGGATTCAATCGGGTTTGCGTCCGGGCGAACCCGTACCGATTAGTTAGAATATAAGCTAAATTTCTAAAATGAATAATTAAATCCTAATTATAACGCGGACTTCGACATTCAACTGTTGGTTTACACAGGTCATGGTTAACATTCTTTATAATATGCGATATTGATTTTCCGTGTTGCAATTCAACATACTGATGGCAATGCGTCAACTATTCTTTGTCACGACAGTTTGTGCGTTTATTGTAAAATTAGTATCTGAATAAACAATACATCATATTTTTCCGTATCACCGGTATCATGGTTCCGAACTTCCGGTTAATGTCGGCATGGAATCGGTTAGATTCGTTAGTTCCAGCCGCAACATAATAAACAAATACAGTAAACCTCATTCAATCCGGCATCCTACAAGTTTGATAATCCGTCACGACTTAGAAAAAAATTATCACGTCTTGTCCAAGTCCGATATCGGGTCTGATTAACAGCATACATCCAGAATACAATACAATCATCTATCTATCTAATCTATAGATAGGGAGGTGTGTGTGGTAAAATTTCAGTTCCTCCCAATGTTGCATCCACCAAGCAAGATATAAGAAATTCAAATCCAATGTTAAAAAAATGCTTGGATTTGGTAGATAAACTATAGTCCTTGGGTGGATTCGTAGAGACGCTGCTGAAAAAGCCTGTTTCACCTCGTCTATAAATATCTATATTTCGTGGATCCTTGCTTCAACCAATAAATCAAGAGGTGATATAGAACTTTAAGTCACACTGTAGACATTACTTTGGACAGATTTAATGTTTCATTTTTATTGTCGTCCTGTAATCCAGAATGCTTTGTAATCTGACATGCTTCAAGCCAAGAACGTGCCGGATTAAAATAAGTTTACTGTACTTACGAAAGTTGATGACTCAATTTGAAAGTTTTCCATAGCGTCAAGAAGACTTATATTTCAAACTAAAATATATTGTGCGTAACATGTCTATAATATGAATAGAAAGATTTTTAAATCATTTTATCTACAACGTCTTCAGTATATAGTAATCTTGATCCAATAGAATGTCACGGTGAAGGAAGATTTGATTGAGGATCAAGAAGTAAGCTTTACTAATGTTACGCTAGTGGCTAAAATTTTTCGAAACGTTGGCCACTAGCGTAACATTGCTAAAGCTTATTTCTTGATCCTCAACCAAACATTTCCTTCACCGTTTATCTACAACCTCAGAAGGATTCAAAACGATTCCAAGATTATCATTCTCATAAAAAATCATTCATATATGCCACAATCTAACGCTTTATATATTTTGAAGTTATAGTGGCAAAAATCTGATCCGATATTTTACCCCCATTTATATTTCTAATTAAAACAACAAAGAATCTCAATCAGTATGAGCCCGCAATCTAACTGGGTTTCATCTTATGAGTATCCTCAATGACACCTATTGATATGGTTGAGGCATACTTTTCTTCCCAACGTTGATGTAGGAATATTCAGACCGACGCGAATAAGTACAGTAGAGTCTCGGTAATGTGAACACTTCAAAACACGAACATCCGAAAACGTGAATACCTGGTTGGACATGCTATACGTATAGTCCAAAACGTGAACGACAAATCTTTTCATACTCTAAAATGGCATGTGACATATCAATTGAAAGAGCTTGTAGTAAGGGTCTCAAATATATTTTTTTTATAATTTTAAAATAAATAGTTTTAAAGTTATTTAAGAAAATAGATGAAAATTGACCATTCTTCCCCCTTATCTCCGAAACTACTGGGCCTGAAATTTTGAAAAAAAATAGGGAATGTCGGGTCTCACCCATTGTTTACAGGAAAACTTAAACGAAAATCTTTAGTTTTAAAGTACTCACAGAAAACGGAATAGTATGGAACCCTCTTACCGCGTGTTCGACTCGCCCTTGACCGGTTTTTGGTTTTCAGTTTATTCTATAATTTTTCAACATCTCTATACAAAGTTATATGATGTAACTAACTCGTTTTTGGAAAAAAATGTCGGTTAAATCACTTCACGTGTAAACGACTCAGTTATGGTAATTAATGCAGAGTGTCTAATGTTTTGTCAATATTGTATTCGGTGCGGTACTAATTGCCAATTACACGCATAATTAAAGAGCTAATGTAAATAACTAATTGATTCATTTTAAACAAATATTATAATAATAATAGATACAAATTTTAATAAAATTTTAACGTAGCAAATTGTATCAGTTAGTAGCCTGTACCCGCGGCTTTACTCGCATTAATGTCTATTTTGACAGAAATTAGATTTAACCTGATCGTTGCGGTGGCATACATATAAACGTTATATTTTTGCTTGACATATAGCATGCAGTCGCTTGTTGAAGTAGTAATTATTATTTAAGATGTACATTTTACTTACAAGTGGAAAAAAGCAATATAGATCCGTAATTCGTTTTTTATACGAGTATCCAGGGTTGGACTGGGCCAGAAGGGTCCGGGTGGCTGCCCACAAGCCTGGGGCTCAAGACTAGATAATGGTAGATGGGATATTTTCTATTTTATTTCTCTCTAATGTATGAACGAACTATCTGATCTAGTTTACATTTAGGTCGCAAGAGCTGGGACCTAGCCTGCATGGGCCCCCTATCCTACCTACCGCTTGGCTTGCGGCAAGCCCCGTAAACCTATAACCGTTACAGCGTTTTCGGCACGGGTTAATTTTAATCATTCGAGCTGAAATTTTCAGAGGATCATTTTTTCAATGTAAAGATCCATTTTAAAGGTTAGCATGTGACAATTTTCAACTTGTCAAAATAAGGGCCAGTCTATTATTAGACTGGCCCTTATTTGTATAAGCCAATTTTTTTTCAAGTTTGCTATCCCCTGAAATGGTTCTATATATTGGAAAAATGATTAGCTTAAAATTACAGCACAATTTATACAGTTTAACCCATGACGAAAACGCAGAGAACTTTGAAAATACGTTACGTAGAAAGCAAATTCCGAAACTACTTAACTTTGTGCTTAGGGTATAAAAATTAACTTTTCCTATGGATCTGGACAAATCAATTTGCCTCTTAAACACATCTTAGGGCTCCTTTAAGATCGAAATTGGTTGGTCATAGACAAAGTTACGCACTCGCACTACGGAACGTAATGCTCCGTGTGGGGCCCGCGCAGGCTGGGGCCCGGCTGACAGTCGCCACCTCGACTATATGGCCAGTCCGACACTGCGAGGATCTCACCGTGGTCATAGATGGTGAAGGGTCCCCATAGACAGTATCCAACTTCAGTTTTAATTATTCGCATGTTTTTTTCAAAAAATGAATTACGGATTGACATTGCTTTTTTTTCATTTTGTCGAAAAATACAAAACACGAATCAAAAATAGCCTAACCTATGAATTTATCTACAACTCAGCACGAGGTCGTCTAAAAGTCTGCAGTACACAATGGTAAAGTAATTTCACTCGTCAACGCCATCTGTCGTCAAACACGGGTACTTTTTGATCAACCCTCATACATACAATTGGATATATGTACCTTTAAATTAAGAAGTAGACGCTTGGAACAATTTGTTCCATCATTTGACGAGGTACCCGTTGAGCAGTTCGTAGTGTACGGTTGAAGAAATGGAACAGTTCTAAAATATATTATTGTGGGAATGGTAGGGAAGAATAAAAGATATAAAAAGACAAATATTTTTGTCTTTAGAACACGGTTTAACCTAATTTTTTATTTATAATTTTGCGTGGAGTGTTGTAAATATGAACTGCTTAGGCTAGATAAATAAAATCCCGTATTTGGATCGACGCCAATTTCAAAAGATATCACTGACTCTAATAGTGAACTCGCGATTATCTGTGCAACGATTATTATCCGTTAAAAAAATGCGTGGCGTTCCAATTTTTTTTTATTTTTCTGTAAAATTTTAACCGCCAATATTTTATTGCTGTCTTATGTCTATACATAAGAGCGATCGACGTGAAACAAGCCACGTTCACTATCGTGAATTTATTTTCAAATAATCGTACTTGTAGAAAAATGACATTCAAATAATTTTTGAAATCGTCAAGAGTGCGCGCGTTTTTTGGAATTAGGTAATGTTTTTAACACGCTTTTATTAGCTTCATCTGTATATTTGTTTGTTTGTAAAGGAATCTTTGAACTTGAAATTCACTCACTTCAAAACGTCAGATTAAACTGAAAGTTTGCACACTTATCAAGGACCGATGACAATACAATAATTTAATTAGTTTATCCCATTATCCAGACCACGACCTTCAGGATAAAAAAACTTGAAAATTTTCAGTAAGCAAGCTGTACAGTGACGTACGTTGTGTTGCCTACCCCATAGGCAAATGCAATATTGTTTTTAGTCTTATAATTAAAATTAGAGTTTAAAAAAACTAAAACAACACGTTTTCATGTACTAAAAAATGCAAAATAATTTGACAACAAAATTAGTTTTACTAAAAAAAGCAGAAGAGTGCAGTGTTTCGTTACACGTTCAGCCACATAAATCGAATTCACTCTACCGTGCGTAAAGAAAGTGCACTTCAAAAATTAAAAACATTGTATGTTTGTACTTACCAATTTTCATTGGTTGGCGGTTATCTATATTTTCAGCTTCTCTTGGCTCGATTGCAATAATTCAGTGAATGATTTTTGTCACGTTTTAATTATTAGTGTATTTGCCATATGGCAACATACACTATTGGCGTCGGTCGGATGGCGGAACCTAGAGGTCGGATCAAACTTTCTCGATGTTTCATAACCTCCTAAACACTTTGGCACCATTTTTAAAAATGTTTATATATATATGTATATATATATATGTATATATATATGTATATATATATATATATATATATATATATATATATATATATATATATATATATATATATATATATATATGTGTGTGTGTGTGTGTGTGTGTGTGTGTGTACGCGCGTTAACTTTCGAAAGAGTTAATTGATTTCAACGAAATTTGGGCCACGTGTTGAAATCCATCACCGCCAGAAGCCTATTTAAAATGGGCATAATCGGGCTATTTTAAGGGTAGTTTTTAGGGGTTGAAAAATGTTTTTGGGCCCCAAAATACCGAAAAAATTCTCCGAATCGTTTCAAAATTGAAATTTAATCCTCTGGTAGTGATTAAAAAGTGTCCCCACAATTTTAATAAAATCGGCCCGACAGGACCGGATTTACAAATTTTATGAAAACACTAGTTTGCAGATAGTGACTTATTTATTTAAGGGTGTATTTAATTCGGTGTAGACGTTAGATTGATAATAATATTACAATTAAGAAAAAAATTGTTATTTTAAGGGGTGTATTAAGGGGTTAAATTTTTTATTTTGCCCAAAAACAAACTTAATTTCACATAATAAAAGTATAAAACCACACGGCCCTATACAAGCAAATACACTATACTGTCGGCAGGGTTTTGGCACTGCGACCCGGGTTTTCTTTATAATTATAATTAGCGCCGTTATATCGATAAATACAAACATCCAACATTTCGAACGAAGGCTATAGTTACGAATAGGTAAATATACGGAAACACAATTGACATTAAATACGTCATGTCATAGACTACCGTATTTCGCGAACGTCAGTGATACAATCTTCAGGAATAACAATTTTAACGCGTGTTCTACTTGTTCGGATCTCGGATTAGAGTGCCGGGTAGATTTATAATTATGCAGTGTTTTGCTAAACACCGGGAAAACAAGTTCCTGTAGGAATCGGTTTGTGGAGGAACGACACAGTGATCGGTGATCAACACTATTTTTATTATTTGTTGTTTTTAACTTAATTAGTGCAATTAAAAATCGCGCGAAATAAGTTGTGCACACTCGTATTAATTTATAAGTTTTAAACTGTTATCGAAATAAAATTAGATATATATATTTTAAGAAAGTAATTAATCTTTTTATAGCGCACAAATAACGGGCATTTTAGTGCAATTTTAATACGAAATAATGCATAATTGCACTAATATTTAATTCTTAGTTTTAAAGTAAAATTATAATTCCGGTATTGAAAAGCACGATTTTCGTATATGAAAGCGTGTTTTGTTATAATAATAATTTTGCTGGCTCTTAGCCTAAAAATAGAGGACAATAACCCAGTAGAGGTGTAACAAAAATGTTGGGAGAAGGAGAAATTTTTCACATTTTTTAAAATCATTTTAAAATTTTCACATCTATGCTATATATGATAGAATATATCATTAAAAAAAGCAATAATAAAAACAAACAATAATTAAAATACGCGTCGAATTGTATAACCTCTTTTTTTAAGTCAATTGAAAATCTGTGGCTAGGTTAAATATTTCGAAAGATTATTTAATTGAAATTTGAAATCCGTATTTTATTTAAAAATTGAATTATTTTTTATCGATGTTTAAAAATGTTGAGTAGAAGACTGAATAAACAGTATATTTATATTAACAATTATTTATAAACAAAATCAAATTGCTAAATGATAAATCATAAAAATAATCGTTTTGCACAATTATACCCCTGTAAAATAGCTCCGTATCACGCATGTAGGATAATGGTCGTAAAATGATCAATTTAACACGAGTGCGTAAAGTAAAGTATGCTGAGTAAATGCTGAGTCTACTTATTAGAAGTTAAGTTTGCTACATAAACGAAATGTTGAAAATCTTGAAAACATGCTGAAAATGAAGTGAAAAGTACTTATTTTATAGAGAGTGTGACTTAAAAGCAGCGTTGCCAGATTTTTTTTTGCCAAGTCGGGATTTTGGAACTTTTTGAGTGAAAAAAGCGGGATTCTTTCGTCGAAAGCGGGACATAGTGAAAAAACGTATATAATCAGAAGTTTTTAAATATTTATCTTTTTATTTAAGTTCAAATTACGTTTATGTGACAATAGATAGCAAAAATAGTCATACAAAATGTATTTTAATAAAAATATGATATTTTAAATCAGATTTACTTTATCGTTAAATAGTTGAGTCTTATTCGTCTTCTGAATAAAAAAAAAATAAAAAAAAAACAAATCAAAATCCAAAAAGTTTTATTCATTAGAAAAATATGGCGTTTCAAACAATAGTCTGAGGAGTGAGTGTTACAAATTGCAACTTACAATAAGAGAATAATTATTTACGCACGATCGAGTTATCTCCGAAAAGCGGGACTGAGCCTGTCCCGCGCGGGACATTTAATTTTGATTTAAAAATGGGGACGTCTGGCAACACTGCTTAAAACTCACTCGTTTTAACATAATGTCATAACTCGTCGAAAATATATTGTTTACATCCTGGATACATATATATAAACTACTATTATCTATAATAATTTGCTATTGTTTTCAATAATTGGTGAAATATTTTCACTAAAACTTAATCACATTTTTTCCTCAAGCGCTTTTTTATCAGTAATATTTTTTATTCGTTTTTTGGATTCCTCATCATAATAAAATTATTATCGAGCTCCTCTAACGTTTAATTTTTTCACCTTTAGATTGATTTTTTTACAGAAAGCCTTTTTTACGTCAGTAATATCAGTGCACAAATTTAATATGTCAATATGTCAAAGCTCTAAAAATATAACAGAATAATTCCAGTGTAACAATTATCTAATTTATGCTAATGAACAACGTGAAATAAGTTATCAAAGTGTATGTAATAAGTAGATTATTTCAGTATCGTTACATTCCTTGTTATTGAACTTTCCTGCGATCTATGCATACAATTTAATACGAAAGAGTTTTGTATTGTGTAATACTGGTACAATAGTTTCCTTTGATTAGGAACCTTAAATCTAAAACCTGAATCAGGTTTTTTCGTATTTCAATGTTTTTTAGAATTCCATACATCCGATGAAAAAACTCTCGTGTCAGTCTGTCCGTCTGTCACAGCTAATTTTTTCCGAATCTACTGGACGAAAAAAGTTGAACTTTAATACGTATATAGAGTCAGATGACCCAATCACGAACGTATAGCGTAAATGAAACAATTCTGATTTTATCCAATTGTGTAGGCTTTCACGGCTGGCGTTGTTGCAAAACTTCTTGGTTTCCGGGCTTGTACGCCGTGGTCCATTGGTATTTCTACCTGACGTTTCGTCTACAACTGCAGTAGACATTATCAAAGGCGATGTGGTAGCGGGCGAAGTGTTCTTCTCGGCTGCTCGGCTGCTCACTTGCTTGTGAGCAGCCGAGAAGGACACTTCGCCCGCTATCACATCGCCTTTGATAATGTCTACCGCAGTTGTAGACGAAACGTCAGGTAGAAATACCAATGGACCACGGCGTACAAGCCCGGAAACCAAGAAGTTTTGCAGGTCTGATTTTGTTTCGGTTTATCGTTAAAATTAGTTTAAAAAAAAAATGCGGGAATCCTCCGATGAAGTTTCGCTGTCGATGCTGGCAACCGTAACCAAGCTGCTGGTTCGACCGACTGGAAGCTGACAATTTAGAATTTTGCTGGCATTCCAACCAGTTGCGCAGAAACTGAAACGTCAATAATAATTAATTTGATAAAAGATCTTATTCTAAAGACAGTATCACAAATATAACTTAATTATTATTTTAATATACATTCATATCTTCCAATCATAATTTTCAAGTATTTTATCTGGTCTGCCAAAATCACTGAAAAATTAGCTTAATTAATTGAACACTTTGCCCTAGCGTTAATACATTTTTTGCAGATTTCAAATGCACTTTATTCAATAAATTTCAATCAAGTATTATTCATGTATAAGTTGGAAGTCTATTAAGAACCATTCCGTATACATTTTCAGAGCGACAATAAATACCGACATAAATTACCAGATATAATAGGATGCTCTATAATTTATTTTTATTTCTATTAACTGTACTATCATAAATCGCTCAAATAATGAATCCGATATTATAAAATATTCAATGTTTTCCATTTTTCAGATTATAATACTTTCATTGTATTTGTAATCACAACTCGATATACAGACCGTAAGCTCGTGGCCAGCCGCCGCGTTTAAGGCCTTTATTTTCTGCAAATGATGAAAATGTTCTCATTTTACCGTTTTTATGTTTTTATCGTTTCTTCGTGAATTGTTTCCGGCCTTATTGTGTCCTACGAGCTCGGCTAATGAAAATAAAACGGTGTATCAGAACCTGACAAAAATTACAAAAAAATTAAAAACTCTTCCAAGGCACTACCTCACGATTAAAACGCTTGTTTTCGGAGATAACAGACTGCGCTTTTTTTTAGAACATTGGAGAACTATGAAGCATTCACTTTAAAATAGAAAAATTGCAGACGAACGTCCGTCAGACACGTTCGTGATTTTGCCTGCACCAAAAAATATATCTGCGACCGAAATAACCTTCAACACTCAGTCAATTTTTTTATTACTCGCTTTTACATTTCAGAAACTTGAAGCGTATTTTTCTTGATGCATGCCTTAACAATATCACTCAGTTATTATTATCAATGTCAGTTATTAATACTTATCAGTTTTAGGGTTACTTCAAATTATTCCATGTTTCATAAAAAATGTACGTACATTATTATACAATGCTATTAATTATATACAGCTGAGCCAAATTTTTTTATATACTTTCGATTTTCGGCAGGCAGTAGCAATTACTGTTTTTTTTTTGTTGTTGTTTCATACAGTAATCCCCGTGAATAAGAAAATCTGATTGTACTCCTAGCGTCTGCAAATAATATATTACATCGCAAGGTCAGAAAGTTGAAATTCCTGCACTGCACGACACACGATTTCGAGGCGAAGCCGAGGGCATCATGTGTCGCGCAGCTCAGGAATTTCAGCTTTCTGACCTTGCGATGTATACTAGTTTTCTTTATACTCGGTCGAAAGTACGTACTTTCGTATCAGCGTGCACGAGAAAACTGTTTCGGCCCGCTGTTATAGATGACGTGCGAGTAATTCCAGCAGCGCGAGCGCCCTAAAATCGAAGTCGAAAGTACTTTCAACCGGGTGTAAAGAAAAAAAACCCGGGTCGCAGTGCCAAAACCCTGCCGACAATATAGTGTATTTGCTTATACAGGCAGTGTGGCTTTATTTTGCGAGCTTAAGTTGGTTTTTGGGCAAAATAAAAAATTTTACTCCTTAATGCACCCCTTAAAATATCATTTTTTTTCTTAATTGCAATATTATTATAAATCGAACCTCTATACCAAATTATATAGAACTTTCAGTACATAATTCACTAGTGTTTTCATAAAATTTGTAAGTCCGGTCCTGTCGGGTCGATTTTATTTAAATTTCAGGGACACCTTTTAATTACTACTAAAGGGTTAAATGTCAATTTTGAAACGATTCTGAGAATTTTTTCGGTATTTTGGGGCCCAAAAACGTTTTTCAACCCCTAAAAACTACCCTTAAAATAGCCCGATTACGCCCATTTTAAATAGGCTTCTTGCGGTGATCGATTTCAACACGTGGGCCAAATTTCGTTAAAATCAATTAACTCTTTCGAAAGTTATTGCCCGCACACATATATATATATATATATATATATATATATATATATATATATACGCATATATATATATATATATATAAATATATATATACATATATATATAAACATTTTTAAAAATGGTGCCAAAGTGTTTAGGGGGTTATGAAACGTCGAGAAATTTTGGTCCGACCCCTAGGTCCCGCCATCCGACCGACGCCAATAGTGTATGTTGCCATATGGCAAATACACTAATAAGTTCACAAATCACGAACAGTCTAATCTCGTCTGACTTTTCAAAAATTGCACTACAGCTTTGTATTAGTATCTCTGCTGCCATAAATTAAAAATATAGTAACGACATTAAATCACACAATTTATCTAAAGTACCAATTTATCCTTATCTACACCTCTTCGTATTTATTACTTTTACACACATTTGATGAGAGGATCCTTTGATGGTATTAGATCAACATAATTGCACAATCTGGCAATGGTTTTATATTATTTATTAAATATATTTCTAAAACATTTTCATCGAAATAATCGTTTTGACTCAAATACAAAGAGTATCATCCTAAAGGCATATTAAATCTTCTAAAAACGAACGTGTTTTGTTAAACAAAAGACATTAAAAAATAATAGCGTTATTTCATGTAAATGGTTCAGGTTTTCTAATCAGTAATTGTACTGCGCACAGATTTTAAACCAATCTCATTTATAATTATTATAATTAGTACCTAACTATTTATAACACAGTTTATAATATAACCGAACGTGAAATGACATATTTATATGAATGAAGTGAAGTGAAATACGAGAATAGTAAAATGTGGTGGTGGCATTGAGAGTTTACCTAATCTTCTAAAAGTCGAACAGATATCTTGGAATTCGATCTGGTTTGTAGCATCTGTAAACTGCAATGTCAAATATTTATACAACAATTAAATTAGAGGTCAGTATGGTAATGTGCAACTTATGACAATGTGTTAAGGCCCCAGTACACAGTGGTCTGTAGTGGGCCATGCTTTGCAAGTACAACTGTAGGCCACTATCACTTGGTGTTCACACAATGGCCCATGGCTCATTTCTGCCTGGCGAAGCACTTGCGATGGACGTGGAAGTAATTACGGCTGCGGCTATTTGTTTATATACTGTTTACAAGTATTATACTATTATAAACCTAAAAGTCTCTTCATTGCTCCAGGATACTGACATTTTGGGCGATTAAAAATTTAAATAGTATAGCACGCAACAAAAAAAGTAGGTACGTGTCCAAACAATGGGCGACTGTGTGAACACCACAGGCCACGCCACGCCACGATTCCTTTGAAGTGTGTCAAAAAAAACCGACAACAAATGGATTGCGCACCACGATTCACAATTGTCCGCCACTACAGACCATTACCCCCTGTACACAATAGCGATGGTCTACAATGGCCCATCACAGACCACTGTGTACTGGGGCCTTTATAGTCTAAGCGGCAACCATATAAAATTGTTTCGATTTTATAGAGGATGAAAATTTCAGAGTAGATAATACATGTAGTGACTTCCAATCATTTGCCTAGCAAACCCTGCGAGAATCTGACCCGAAAGCGGGAAGACGCCACTTCTGGTATTCATTTTAATGAAGTTAGGAGTCCCATTGAGTTAGCTTTTGTTGGTCGGTAAGAGCCTTTTGAGAATATATATGGTTGCCGTCTTAAATAATAGTCAAACGTGTTATTACATGAAAAAAAAACTTAGTTGCCATTATGTTTCATTATTATTTAAGACGACATCCATATATATTCCTAAAAAAACTTACCGACCAACAAATTCATAACAAATAAAAGCTCTAACTTCGTGGTAGAGTTGGGTAACTCAGATCTGAACCGATTCAAAAAGCCGACTCCGACAGAAGATCCGTGAGAGCCGACTCACTTTTTTTTGAGCCGAGGGATCAACGGATCCGCATAACTCAGTGAAACACTTAACACACAGAAGCACATTTTACACTTACGTATCAGTTCTTGCTTTGATGCATCTGTCAGCTCAAATGACTCATGCATCACATGTTTGGCTATGCATTCTTGATTCTATACAGGTCGTGATATGATTGACTGAACTAGGTAACTCAGTGGCAGACTGCAGTAACATATTCAGAACTCGGCTCTTTTTGAACCGGTTCAGTGAGCCGGCTCACATACGAGATCCAGATGCAAAGATGCAGATCACTAAAAAGACCCGTTTTCCCATCTCTGCTTCGTGGGATTAGTGAAATACTGGAAGTGATGTTTTCCCTGCTGTCTGATCAGGTTCTCGCAGGGTTGCCCAGGCCAGTGATTGAGTCACTATATAGCATTTCTGTACTATCTTTGGTAAAAATTTCATCTTCTATTTATCTAAAGAGTTTATAACTTACGAGTATCTTGATTAATTAAGTGAAGTGTTGGAGAGTTAATTCTTTTATTCAACTTTTTATATTTTGCACCGTACATTTAATAATTAATTTAAAATATCTTCCCGAGCGAGATTTTTTAATAACTGACTTCCAACAAAAATATGTTTCCTTGTGTTAATAAATTATTAGTCTATGAAAACTCTGGAATCGGTTGGAAAAATCTCTCTATAGAATAGCTTTTTGCAAAAATTACTATAATATTATTAATATTGAAAAGGTAAAACAATTTGCGAGTTGTATATTTTTGATTTTGTCATTACGATTTTGATCCGTGATTAAAAACAATCTAACCTCCTATTCGTGGTCTGGCACCCCCAAAGCCGACACTGCTCGCTACAATAGAAAAATTGCCGCCAATCGTACTGATTCATACGACCCTAACAGTTGGCGGCCCTAAAATAATTGAAAATTAAGCACTGGTTTCAAATAGGCTAAACGGAATCACGTGTCATGCACGTTGTATGTATTATGATAGTACTTACTCCATCGTTTTAAATCTGTTATATTAATTAGTAATTACGGTAATGACCTTGCCTTTCTGTTATCTCGTTACGTATGTTTCAGAATGAAATGTTCAAATAATATGTATGTCTTACTTGCTCTCTTAATATACGTAAAAGAGAGAGCCAAATGCTATTTTGACTCAGGACCATTTCAAAATTTTAGTATTGTACTAAAATTGAGTTACAACTTTTTCAAATGTGGTTCCAACTGATCTACATGAACTTTTATTAATCTTTAAAGAGAAACTCGTCAAAGATAGTTAATTTACGGATTTACCGTAGTGACGGATCCAGGAAGCTTAGGGGGGAATTCGAAAAAATTATTAAGCAAGCTAAATTTGTCAGTATTTTCAATATAAGTTTCTAAAAAATAAACTTCAAACTGTTAATTTGTCTTCCCATTGTTCAAAATCTCGTGACGTGCTGTAAAAAAATATTGACGCATATTACGCTTTTTTTATTCAATTTTTGAGGCGAAAATATGTTTTTAGAATGTTTAAGCAGCAAGCCAAGTTTTGTGAAGCAATAAAAACAATAATAAAATGTATTTTGCGACTACAGTTCGAAATTTCCCGAGAGCATATTTTACAATCTAAGAGATCAAGTACCTTAATGTTTTTGTAGTGAATTGAGAAAAAAAGTCATAAAGAAGCCTGTATTCGTAAAACTTGATCAATTTTTTTTATGATTAATACAATGAAGAGACGTCTGATTGTTTTTTTAAATCACATTTATTAAATATGTAATATAGTAGAAAAGCGGTATTTTAGTATTATACTCAAAGAATATAATGTCAATATATTAAGTTCGATGATACTATTTTATCAGAAGAACATTATCTCTAGTAAACACTTGTGACTTGGCCAATTACATCTTATGAGCAGTTCTTACAGTGAGTTTGAGATGATAATATCATTAAAAGTGTAATGGTTATGTTTCTCATATAATTAATATTTAATTTGTATAAATAATTTTATTTAAACTGCAGTTTTTAAATTTGCAAAGATGGTGTTACGAAAAATGGTACCAAATTTTGTTTATTTTCTTCTAATACTTGCCTATTTTAACGGTAAAATTTAGCGATCTTTCTTAATACGTGACGCGCATTGTAAATCTACACTTGGTAGAAAAAAAATTATAGTTTTTTCTTCCCATGTCGATGGTAGGAAAATATTAGATTTTTTATTTTAATAATTCTTCGCGTTTTGATATCTTGGGAGTTTGAGCCCGTTTTTTCAATAATGTCTGTGTGTGTGCGTGTGTTTGTGAATGTGGTAAAATGTTTTTCCTTTCCTTCGCCCTTCGGTATCAGCGTACTTTCAAGCGTTGTTGTATTTGATTAGGTTTTGAGCAAAATTGAAACAGCGCATGGTGAGATTCTGAAAAAAGATTCCAAAGATCATGACGTAATAACAGGTTAAAAACAATATAAATAGAGATAAAATATTAATGATAGAATACTGTTAATAAAATCTTAATATTTGTGTATAAAATGTAGAGTTCGAAAAATATGTTTTCAAGAAAATTACGCAATCATTGTAACGGAACCCTGTTTTTATTGAAGAACTTCAATCTTCTATAGATCAATAAACAAATCAGTTGGTCATGTTTTTCGTGAATATAACGATTGTCGAGTTTAAAAAAATAATTGGAATTTTAGTTTGAATTTGCTCTAAAAGTAACTAATTTATTATTATTAAATTTAAAATTATTAAATTGTGTATGGTACATGTATTAACATACATTTTTGAACAATGTCTACGTCTGAACAATATTTTTCTATGCGTTTTTGTTCAATGTTAACTTGAAAAACAATTTTTGTTTTTGTGTTTATCATTTGTTCTTGAATACAATCGTAACTTCTATATATAAGAAAAATGTTTACAACGTCAGACTGTTCTTGCGTGTACACAAATTATTAACATGCATCTGAGTCTCGCTTAGCCCAGGATATATGTACTTTAGCTTTTTCCGCGATTTATTATTATTATATTGGGATAAACGTACATTCCTTGAAGTGTTTGTTCGCTATTGCAACTTGCTATACTCTACGTATAACAGGCCTCATCAACCTATCACCTCGCGGGTTACCAAGTGACCCATTTGATAATTTCATGTGACCCACTTCTTGAGTTCCGCAAATAAACTATAATTTATATATAAAAATAAATTATAAATCATAAACATGAAACAAATATTATGAATAATAAAACTAACATTTTGTTTTTTTATGTTTTGACTTTTAAAACGAAAATACCAATTGACTCAAACCGTGTTCTTGGTTATATTTTCATTGATTTTGACCCGAACCAAAAAACGTTGCCAACATCTGCTCTATAGTATCGCGCGCGACTGTTTCTTCGCTGCGTCTGTTCACTCAATAGTCCGCGTGTATTTCATGTGCCGGTCGACTGAATAGTCGCACAATACAGTTGTAAATATAACGTCACTGCTTCTCAACGACTGGTAATCTAATCGACTTGTTACCAGTTGTATAGAGCGGTGTGTGTATAATATGTTGTGATGATATAGCTAGTGGATTCAATCCGATTTACACTCGGGTGAAGCCGGAACTGACAATTATTATAGCTCTTAACCTTCCCCAATAAATAAACTATGTACTCCGTTCAGTAGTTTTCGTGTTTTTAACGAACCAGACAGATGCGATATGTAGTTATATGGTCAACATTTAAGGTCATTATCGTAGGCGTAACTAGAAGGAGGTCGGGTAATACCAGCCCACCCTAGAAATAAAGTTTATAAAAAAATGTTATCCGCAATTAGTTTTGTTCCAATAAATATTAAACGTGGAGGGAAAGTTTGGCTGAGGAACCATTTAAAAAGATGGGAAAAATGGGTTGTTTCTAAATAGTTCCGTAGCCAAACTTTCCCTCCGCATTTATTATAAACAAACAAACATTTTTTATTGTAATCTTAACAAAAACTCATCAAACAGACGGACCCGACCCACCCTAGCTTCAAATTCTTGATACAACCAAGGTTATTATCAACGTAGTGCGTCATGTAACCCAGGGTGGATTTTGTAGCAGATTTTCAATGTAGATATATTTTATTTATTTCGTGTATATTTCAGGGTGGAGGATATTTGAAACGTGCAAACACAGATCGTCTTCATGAGATTTTTCTCAAATATGCATCGAAAGAACACGACGGTGAAAAATATTTGACCAGCGATGACTTCGTACGATCTTTCCTCGGACTATTTCCAGGCGAAAACTTCAATGCCAACTCGGTGCAGCTGCTTGCAAGTGTCGTCGACTCAAACAAGGATGGACTCATTTCATTTGCAGAGTTTCAGGCTTTCGAAGGCCTTCTGTGCGTTCCGGATGCTCTTTACAAGACGGCTTTCCAATTGTTTGACACAAATGGAAATGGAATGGTTACTTTTGGTAAGTTCAAAATTGTTTCAAATTAATCACTTCTCCGCATGAGTTTAACGCTTTGCGAAAAACGCTAAGTATAACGCGATGTACAATTTACTATTGTTTATTACTGTCAATCAACTGGCAGACTAGAGCAATCCTCCATGGACTATATATTATTTTTAGTGTATTTGCCATATGGCAACATACACTATTGGCGTCGGTCGGATGGCGGGACCTAGGGGTCGGACCAAAATTTCTCGACGTTTCATAACCTCCTAAACACTTTGGCACCATTTTTAAAAATGTTTATATATATATGTATATATATATTTATATACTCGTATATATATAAGCGTATATATATATATATATATATATATATATATATATATATATATATATATATATATATATATGTGTGCGGGCAATAACTTTCGAAAGAGTTAATTGATTTTAACAAAATTTGGCCCACGTGCTGAAATCCATCACCGCAAGAAGCCTATTTAAAATGGGCGGAATCGGGCCATTTTAAGGGTAGTTTTTAGGGGTTGAAAAACGTTTTTGGGCCCCAAAATACCGAAAAAATTCTCAGAATCCTTTCAAAATTGACATTTAAACCTACAGTAGTAATTAAAAAGTGTCCCTAAAATTTAATAAAATTGGCCCGACAGGACCGGACTTACAAATTTTATGAAAACACTACTTTGCAGATAGTGAATTATTTACTGAAAGTTGTATATAATTTGGTATAGAAGTTCGATTGATAATAATATTGCAATTAAGAAAATAAATGTTATTTTAAGGGGTGTATTAAGGAGTCAAATTTTTTATTTTGCCCAAAAACCAACTTACGTTCGCATAATAAAGCCACCCTGCCTGTATAAGCAAATACACTATATTGTCGGCAGGGTTTTGGCACTGCGGCCCGGGTTTTTATTAGTGTATTTGCCATATGGCAACATACACTATTGGCGTCGGTCGGATGGCGGGACCTAGGGGTCGGACCAAAATTTCTCGACGTTTCATAACCTCCTAAACACTTTGCCACCATTTTTAAAAATGTTTATATATATATGTATATATATATATATATATATATTTATATACTTATATATATATATATATAGGTATATATGTGTGCGGGCTATAACTTTCGAAGAAGTTAATTTATTTTAACGAAATTTGGCACACATGTTGGAATCCATCACCGCACGAAGCCTATTTAAAATGGGCCCAATCGGGCTATTTTAAGGGTAGTTTTTAGGGGTTGAAAAATGTTTTTGAGGCCCAAAATACCGAAAAAATTCTTCGAATCGTTTCAAAATTGAAATTTAACCCTCCGGTAGTAATTAAAAAGTGTCCCTAAAATTTTAATAAAATCGGCCCGACAGGACCGGACTTACAAATTTTATGAAAACACTAGTTTGCAGATAGTGAATTATTTACTGAAAGTTGCATATAATTTGGTGTAGAGGTTCGATTGATAATAATAAGATTGCAATTAAGAAAAAAAATGTTATTTTCAGGGCTGTATTAAGGAGTAAAAATTTTTTTTTACCCAAAAACCAACTTAAGTTCGCATAATAAAGCCACACTGCCTGTATCAGCAAATACACTATATTGTCGGCAGGGTTTTGGCACTGCGACCCGGGTTTTTATTGTTTTTTACGACGTATTTCTGTTTTTAATTATGTAAAAAAACTATTCACCCCAGCTGTATGTAATGACACAACACAGTTTTTAGGATTCCGTATCTCAAAAGGAAAAAACGGAATCCTAATAGGATCACTCGGGTGTCTGTGTGTCCATCCGTCTGTCACAGCCAATTTGCTCCGAAACTACTGGACACATTAAGTTGAAAGTTGGTGCACATATGTAAGTCGGTGACCCAAAGACGAACGTGCAACGTAAATAAATGAATTTTGAACATGGGGGTCATTTGTGGGGGGCAAATTAGGAAATTAAAAAAAAAGTTTTGCAAACTGTACCGTGTGATATATCAAATGAAAGGGCTTGTAGTAAGGGTCTCAAATATATATTTTTTATAATTTTAAAATAAATGATTATTTAAGAAAATAGATGAAAATTGACCATTTTCCCCTTATCTCCGAAACTACTGAGCCTAAAATTTAGAAAAAAAGGGAATGTCGGGTCTCACACATAGTTTACAGGAACACCAAACGAAAATCTCAAGTCTCAAAGTACTCACGGAAAACGGAATAGTACGGAACCCTCTTCTCGCGCTTGACTGGTTTTTTCTTTTTTTTTTCAGATGAGTTCGTTGAGGTAATGTGCCAAACTGAACTTCATCGAAGAATGCCGTTTAACATGGACGGAGGCTTTGTACAATTGTATTTTGGTAAAGATAAGAAACGTCTTATCAGTTACGCCGAATTCAGTCAGTTCTTACATGACTTCCATGAGGAATATGCTGTTGAAGCATTCCGACGATTCGATAAGGAGGGAAGTGGATTTATATCCGTTATCGACTTTCAAGATATTATGGTTAGCATTAAAAGCCATCTGCTAACCAAGGATGTCAAGGCCAATTTGGTTACTGTAAGTGTTGTTTTTCGTTCTGTTCACAATTATTTTTCAAATCATCTATAATCTAGATCATACCGAGCTGGGTAGAGTAGTGGTACAGCACTAGACTCGCATTCGGGAGGTCCGGGTTCGATTCCCGGCGGGGGCAGATGTGGCTGGGACTTTTTCCTACTGCCTTTCGCCGAGAAACGGTAATTCCTGTACCGGCCATCTTGATTGAGGTTTTCCATGGTTTCCCTCAATTAATTCCAGATAAATATCGAGGTGGTTCCTTATTTGAGGCCATGGCCGATTACCTATCAAACTCCTAGTTCAAAAATTACCTACCTTATCCTAATTTCCTGTAATTCCTTCATTCGCCCATTGCTATTATATAAGTTGAAGTTTAAGAAATGTAGAAAAAAACGGGAAGTGATAAAATGAAAATAGTAATGGTGCGAATGGCGTCTGTTATGACATAAAGTCGAGAAACGGACGTTAAACGCATTATTATTATTATTATTATTATAATCTAGATCATAGATCCCCAACGAGGGTGATATCGGCTCCCAGTGGATGCTGGAGTCTTCCATGGGGACTGATGATTTTAAATAGATAAATAAATAAAAATTGGGTACAGATAAGATGCAACAGTATTTTAATATGTCATAAAATAACTGTTATCCACTACAGGGGTTGGAATTTTTTTTCTTCTTCTAAGAGGGCGGTAGTCCAGAAAAGACTGAGCACCTCTGATCTGTTTGCTATGTTTGCCACGTTTTTTTAGAAAAAGCTGACATGCGCAATGACTTTGTTGCGCATAACGTATGTTCGTTCGGGTTTATTATACGCGCTGATAGGCTGTTAAATGTAATTTTTACAGGTGGCGGGCGGATTACAAGGCGGAAAAAAAGTCAGTTTTCCATATTTCATGGCCTTTAACTCGTTGCTCAATAACATGGAACTGATTAAGCGAATCTATTTAAATGCCACGAACGGCCATCGTAACCACGAAGTAACAAAAGAAGAGTTCTTACACTCAGCACAAATGATGTCGCAAATAACACCTTTAGAAGTTGATATTCTCTTCCATCTCTGTGATATGCTTCATCAGACCGGGTTAGATATTATTTCATTAAAAAAAAACCTTCGAGTCATCTGTTATATAATTTTCGTAAAATTTCACTGGTTACATATATGAAACCTGGCTGTTGCGCATGGAATATAAATTTTTATACTAATGCGAGGCTATTAGATACAGAGGTAACCTCGTTCTGTTGTGGATAGTTGCCAAATTTTACCGCAAGGGATGCCAGCTAGATAACGACTCCAGTCTGTGAATAGTTCATAGCAGTGTGTGCGAAATAATTTATTTCAAATAATTAATCATTGACAACGAGGTAACCTGTGTACTAATGACCTTGATACTAATGTATAAACGCATTCATCCCCATAGGTATTACTTGTGTAACCGTTCATATATTCATGTCAAACACTTTTTAATACGAAAATTTAGCCTAACTTCGCAAAACATGAAAATCGTGGACCTCAGAGTCAAATATTTACATAAATTCGATTTTATATTGCTTAAAATTTCTGATGCCCTATCAAAAATTTAGTTCGAACTACGATCTCGTTGTTTAGGAGGCGAAATATTTGTAAATAGGCCACTGCTTTTTTTGCGAATCTGTCACGCTTTTTGTGTCACATGTACAGACCAAACGATTGAACCGATTAAAAACATTTTTTTTGTTCGATTTCTCTCGATGTCTATTTTATAATGTTGCCCAATTTTTGTTTCTTTTTGTTATTAGAATTATTTTATGTTAGAAATTACTATAATAGTGTGAAATATAAAATTCCGAATGTAAATTATTTGTTTCTGAAAATCACCACATAATTATTAATTAAGTGCCGTAGAATCACTAGAATAGATAGCTTAGGTATAGATCATGGTGAAAATATTGTAAGATGGCGTCATAAGGCAGATTTCTCTCTCTAAAAATCGTCGTAGGTGCAAATAATACCCAGAGCTGAAATGAAGACGAAACAGTTTAATGATTACTAGCCCTGAATTTACAATTTTTTACGAATCTGGACAGAAACCCTCTCTCCAACGTTTGGGGTAAATTGTTTAAAAAACTCAAAAATATATAATGGGTGACATTTTTGTGATCGGGAGGGGCGAGTAAGAACCCTTTAATAATTTGTTATTCATTTTCAAACATGTCATATTATGATTTTGGCGCCCTTTGAAACTGCCGCCCGGGGCAGGTACCCCGATTTGTCTCTCCCAAGATCCGGAGCTGATGATTACAATGACGCAATGTAAGTCACTAATGTGACAACACTTGTGTCAATTTATTAGTTTGTTATAAAACATACAAATCAAATGTTTGAAATATTTAATTTTCATATAACTGCCTTTGCGATTTGAAAGAGATAGAACCCGAATACAGTGAGTGCGACAAGGATAAGTGATATGAAACCACTCGTGAAACGATTTTTTGTTTTCAAGTTGTCAGCCTTGGGTATTATTTACACTTTCAAAGATTTTTAGAGACAGAAACTTGCCGATAATGAGCACACCATGTAATATTTACGCCATGGTATAGATGTGCAGTTTGTGGCTAATTATGTTGTTTTTTTATTGTTGGTGCATGCTACAGGGATACAGACGTGCCGGCACCGGTTGCTGATCGATTCAACCAGTGGTCTGGCCTCGGGTTGGTCTTGGTTAATAATTGTTTAAATGCTTTCAATTGTTTTGCTTAACAACCAATAGAAAACATTCTTATAAATTGTTCTTTTTCAGGCGTATTGTTTACAATGATTTGAATAGCATTGCGCCAGAACAATATTTTAAACAAATAACAAATCGTCTAGCCGAAATTCATGCCGTTTCGGTAAGTTTCTTTTGGTTTTGTGATGAAAGACGTTTTTATTAAACATTAATGTTGCAAAGGTTATTTGTTTTTTAGAGCCCGGAAGATAGAGGAGTTGTAATACAGATTTTAGAGAGCGTTTATAGGTTTACGCTAGGTTCAATTAGTGGAGGTAATGTTGTATTTATTTTGTAATCGTTTACCTCCCAGGCTGACAAAAGATTTCTACGATTTTCTTAGAATTTTTCCGAATGCCTACATGTTTTATATGTTTTTGGAACATTTCGAAGAAAATCAGAGAATAATTTGCACCCTATTGCTCCGAGTTTTTCCGTATTCTTCGGCTTGCCGTTTATTACTGCGATTTTTTCCTTATTCCGATTTTCTCTGAAATGCCTTGGAATCACTCCTTTGAATTACCCCGATTTTTTTCCTATTACTTCGATTCTCTTCTTATTACTCCAAGTTTTCTCCATATTTCTTCGATTTGCCCCCCTATTACTCTGGTTTTCTCCTTATTCCGATTTCTCTGAAAAAATATCTTGGAATCACTCCTTTGAATAACCCCGATTTTTTTCGTACTACTCCGAATCTCTTCTTATTACTCCATGTTTCTTCATACTGCTTCGATTTGCCCCCCTATTAATCTGGTTTTCTCTTTATTCCGATTTTCTCTAAAAAATACCCTGGAATCACTCCTTTGAATTACCCTGATTTTTTTCCTACTACTCCAATTCTCTTTTTATTGCCTCATGTTTCTCCATATTTCTTCGATTTGCCCCCCTATTAGTCAGGTTTTCTATTTATTCCGTTTTTCTCTGAAAAAATATCTTGGTATCACTCCTTATTACTGCACGTTTCTCCGTATTTCTCCAAAATAAACGAAAATAATGATTTCGTTTTTTTCTCCAGATTTCTGCGATTCACATTTTCTCCATATTTTTCCGAAAAAAAATGAAAATCATTCTTCTGTCTTTGTTCAATCCAATTTTTCCAGGAATTCACTCTATTCATTAAGAATTAAGATGCATTAAAAGCTGAAAAATTGGTCGTTTTGAAAATGCATCATTTGTGAATTTTAAATACCTAAGTCGTTGTAAAAAGAACCGTCCATCTCATTTTAGATTATCATATCTATCACCATCAATTTTTTTTAGCTGTTGGAGCTACAGCCGTGTATCCAATTGATTTGGTAAAAACGAGAATGCAAAATCAAAGAACAGGTTCATTTATTGGAGAACTGATGTACAGAAATAGTTTCGACTGTTTTAAAAAGGTCATTCGGCACGAAGGTTTCTTCGGACTGTACAGAGGTTTAATACCACAGCTTATGGGTGTTGCTCCTGAGAAAGCCATCAAACTTACGGTGAGATATTTTCACAGCTAAACTAGAACTAGATTTGCAATCCCAAAACGATTACCATAAAGCTTATTAAATTGATAAGTTTCATATAATGAAAAGTTTACTGTTTAACACTAGAGCTACTGTCTACTTTTTAACATCAACTTTTTTGCTGATTGAGACACACCAATCTACTTAATTAGAGTGACTATAGTAAGAGTCTGGCCAACGGGTCACGCGACCTGGCCGGAACGCGGATTGGTTGCTTCATATTGAGCCATTTTATTTGCAGTGTACAACTTTGGTTGCTCTTGTATACGCAATCAATTTTGTATGCGACGCAATGCACTACTGCGCAGATGATGTTTGCGTTAGTGAGAATTTATGCAGATCGACCGTAACCTCACTTTAAAGTGCATTACGCGTCACTTGACAAGGAAGTGAGGTTATGGTTCCCACTAACACAAATATCACCAGCGCAGTAGTGCATTGCGCCGCTCACAGATGCGATCTCAGCGCTTCCTAACGTCAACTAGAATTGAGCACGCGATTTCGGTTTATTATATTTTGTAGTCTTCTTGAATAATATAATATTCATGCATTATCGATACTTAATAATTACTATTTCTAATTATTAAAGGTTAATGATTTGGTAAGAGACAAATTGATGGACAAGAATGGATATTTACCGTACCATTTTGAAATTCTTGCCGGTTCATGTGTAAGTATTTTTATAATGTATTTTGATATAATGTATTTTGATTAAAAAAACAGAGGAACGAAATTAAAAATAAATGCTCAATTAATTGTTTTCAACCAAATAGTGGCCTATTAACTGGTATCAATTTTCCTGTACAGAAGCGCACATATAAAAAAGGGCGTCCCTTCAAAAACTTTAAGAAATACTTCGGTATTGCTGTTTCTGGCATGACTTTCAATTATCAAAGTATATGTAGCGTTACCAGACACTGTTAAACTACTATTTTCTTTAATATTGTGAAAAAAATTGTTTTTCAGAGGTTAATCATTTCTTAAACCTCTGTAACAAGAAGAAAATTATTGTACTCAGTTTATAATCAGTGTAAATTCTGTCACTTTTAGACGAGAATTTACCAGAATAATGCTTCTAAAATCAAGATTTGTTACCCTCAATTCTATTTTTTTTAATAGGCCGGAGCTTCACAAGTCGTGTTTACAAATCCCCTGGAGATTGTAAAAATTCGTTTACAAGTTGCCGGCGAAATAGCAGGCAGTGCTAAAGTTTCAGCGTTGGGTGTTGTCAAAGACCTTGGTCTGTTCGGTTTATATAAAGGGGCAAGAGCTTGTCTTTTGCGCGATGTGCCATTCAGTGCGATTTACTTCCCTGCATACGCGCACACTAAAGCTGCACTGGCCGACGAGAACGGTTATAATCATCCGCTGTCGCTTTTGCTTGCCGGGGCCATCGCCGGCGTACCTGCTGCTTCCCTGGTGACGCCTGCTGATGTTATCAAAACGAGACTCCAAGTCGTCGCTAGGCAAGGACAAACGACTTACAAAGGCGTCTTAGATGCTGCGCAAAAAATTTACCACGAAGAAGGACCTAGAGCATTTTGGAAAGGAGCAATTGGTAAGTTTTGTAGATTCATTTTAAAATTTTTATTTATTTTTTATTGTTATTGA
The DNA here is from genome assembly GCA_034508555.1 of Venustoraphidia nigricollis. Lineage (NCBI taxonomy): Eukaryota > Metazoa > Arthropoda > Insecta > Raphidioptera > Raphidiidae > Venustoraphidia > Venustoraphidia nigricollis. Next base: position 1,618,205 of record JAVRKA010000079.1, read on the forward strand.
CAGGCTGATATGTCTCGTTTTTAAAGGGACACTACTGGTCTTTTGCTATGTCCTAGCTGTCCCGTTTTGGGAGCCATCCTTAAAATACGTCGCTCGACATTCATTCATTTTGAACCCCTCAACCTCCTTTGTCACCCCCCTATTGTTGACTATTTGTTTCAAATTTCGCTTCAAAACGCCAGTACTTGTCACGTGACAACCGTGACGTCATACAGTCAAACACGCTGATAAACTGATGAGGTGATGAAACGTTTTTTCGTAGTTGTTATATAGTTATATGTATTTGACGCTGCCTATAAATAAATCATAATAAATTACACATTTTAAGTATTAACCAAACAATGTAGTCTTTTGACAGCGTCTGTTAATGTTTATGACTGAGTGACGTCATGCATTCTGATTGGTGTTCGTTGTCACGTGACTTGAGAATGATTTAATTACGTTTTATTTATTAAATATTAATTAAATTCCATAAAAAAAGGGACAATATTGTGTTTTTTAGTATTTCTATCATAGAAACTACTACTTAACCTTAAAATTATGTTTTTATTTGAATACAGTCAACATCCCTATAATTACGTCACAAAAATCAACCCCCCCCCCCTCTATAAGACTACATGGAAGCACCGATTGTGATGCATCGCACAGCTAGTTTCGATGTCGTGTCAAACTCAAACATGAGACTAACAGGTTAGGAAAACTGTTGAACTGCGAACATCACGTCTCCTTAGACCCCCCCCCCCCCTTCCTTGTCACGCTAAACAATATCCCTCCCTACCCCGTGTTTGCGAACGTATTTTATGAATGATCGCTTATTAAAATGGTATTTGTTGACCCGTTTTTGGATTTTCGAAATCTTATTCCTTCTTCCCATCCCGTTTTGGATCGCAAGAAATTACGGTCAGCCTAGTTATCGTACTATCTTCAATAACTTAATTATTTTTAGTGAAATATTTCTAAGAATTTACAAATTCCGATTCAATTTCGATGTGTATTCAAAAATAGATGTTTCTCAGTATAGTTTATTCTTTGAGAAAGCTTAAAATTAACTGCATCCATCTTTGATAAGTTTAGTTAGTCAATACATAGGTACCTGCCAAATACTAACACTAGATGTAGTTACGTAGGTACCCTTTAACATAGTGGTAGAAATTGCTTAATTTTAAGTTCATCTATTTCAAATTTATATTGAACCGGTCATCAATTTATAAAAAAACTGGTCAAGTGCGAGTTGCATTCGCACAAACAGGGTTTCGTACCATTCTGTTTTCCGTGGGAATTTTAAGACTTCGGATTTTCGTTTAAGGTAGTTGTCGTGGTACAATATTGTTACGCCAAATGTTTTTACTTTTCTTTAACTACGCAGTGTTAATTGCTTATAATACAGACATATATCGCCACGCACAATGGAACATGTCCAACGCCTAAAATGGTCGCCTCGAGAATACCCCACTACCAACCCCGCTAATGAGCGGAACCATGCACCGAGCGTATACTTCTCGTTATCGCCACGAGAGTGACACTTCCGCCTTGTGTGTAGTTATTAACGCCTACGCCAGATGTCACCAATGTGTAGTTATGGTGGCCAGACTGATAGCAGCGCCATGCCATTTTATTCGCGTAACAATCGGCCATCCTGCAACAATTAATGCCCACATTAATCTCACATCAGTAGATCACTAACCTTCGAGCAGATCAATTAAGTCCTGGTGACCCGATCGATCTCTTTCGCTATCATCAGAACTTCCACCGGACTCATCGCCTGCATTCACAGCACCACTTTGATATCGCCTCAAAGCATCAGCTGCTGCTACGGCTTTGAACCGTTTGTAACCACGAACGCCCTGTAATGAAGAAATTTCATAACGATCATTATCTAACACCTTTGTGATTTTGTACGGTCCATCGTACTTGTTCGCCACCTTGGTATTTATACCCTTTTCGCCCAGGGCTGTAGCCGCTTTGCGCCACAATACCAAATCGCCTATGGTGTATTCGGTTGCAACCTTTCGTCGTTTATCGTATCTCGCCTTCATTTGTGCTGCAGTTTTCTGCAGTCGTTCGCCCGCCTGACGCCGATTTGCTTGCAAGCATTCTCGCCCGTCTTTAGCAGTGTCGTCACCTGTTGACAAATCTGCCACTCGCCCGTCACGATAAGAGAACAACAATTCTGCAGGTGAGAACCTGGTGCTTGCGTTGATTGTGTGATTAATACCCCACAGAATTTCCGGAAGCTGTTCGTCCCATCGTGCCTCGCCACTCGCACTCGCCGTAATCGCCTCAACTATTGTGCGGTTCGGTCGCTCCACCTGACCGTTCGCCCTAGGGGTCGCCACAGCATTCACCACATGCTTAATCCCCTTGTCCGCCAGAAAACTAGTAAACGCCAAGCCTTGATCAGAGACTATTCGCCGTGGGTACCCAAACTCGCCAAACACCCATCGTAGGTTCTCAATCGCTTCGGCTGAACTTAGCGTTCGAGTCGGTTTTGCAAGAGTGTACTTTGTGAACGCGTCTATCACTACTAATAAATAGCTATTTCTTTTCACACTTTTTACAAACGGCCCCACGTGATCAATGTGAATCGTATCAAAAGGTACCGCCCGTTTTTCGTATGGATGTAGAAACCCTTCACCACGCCCATAGTTGCCTTTAGCGTACGCACAATTCAAGCATGCCGCCGTGTATTTTCGCACAAACCGTGCCATCTTTGGAAACCAGTAGGTCTTCCGCAATATGTCTAAGCACCGTTCATAACCGGGATGACCAATGTCATCATGATGTTTGCGCAATAAACTGAACTTCGCCATTGCCGGAACGTACAGTCGATCGCCAGCGGTTGTTATACGCCATAACCGCCTGTCTTTCACCTTGAAGGTCGCCTTTATATCCTTCGTAGCACCGCCCTGCTCCAGCGCCGTAACTATCGCCTGTATTTTGTCGTCCTGTAATTGTACTGTCAGAAACCAATCAGTTTCAGAGCCGCCTATAAGATTTACTGCCACAGGATTACGACTTAGAGCGTCTACGTGTTGCATCTTACTGCCAGGTCGATATTCGATCTCCATGTCATACTCCTGAATTGTCAACCACCACCTCGCTATTCGTGGCACTAGGTCCTTCTTAAGCAGTGTCGCCCTCACTGCCGTACAGTCGGTAACCACCTTAAAGTGTATGCCTAACAAGTACACTCTGAATCGTTTTATGGATTCAACCACCGCCAACGCCTCCAGTTCATAGCTGTGGTACATTGACTCCGCCTGAGTTGTTGCTCTACTAAAATAATAAATTACAATTAGTTCGCCGCTGGGTTGCTTTTGAAGCAAGATACCACCTAGACCTAGTTTACTTGCATCAGTATGCAACTCAGTGGGTAACTCGCTGCAATATAAACCTAAAATTGGCCGCGCTGCCAGACACGCTTTCAGCTGCTCGAACGCCTGCTGCTGTTCGTCGCCCCACTGCCACTCGGCACACTTCATCGTAAGCTGTGTCAATGGTCTCGCCACTGTCGCGAAATTTCTAATGAATTTTCGAAAATAACTCGCCAAACCGATAAATTGCCTCACTGTGTGTACATCAGTTGGGACTGGAAAATCAGCTACCGCTTTCACTTTTCGCTCACCCGGTCTGATACCATCGCCGCTTACCTCATGCCCTAAGTAATCTATAGAAGTTTTCAAAAATGAACATTTCGCCATATTCAGTTTGAACCCCGCCTGACCGATCAACGATAACACCTGTTCTAACAGAGACAAACCTTCCGAAACCGTCGCCGATGGAATCAGCAGGTCGTCCATGTACGCCAGAATCTGATTATGTTGCATACCGCCAAGCATTTTATTAATTATTCTTTGAAATACGGCCGGCGAATTTGCCAAACCAAACGGGACACGAGTGTACTCGTATTGACCATCTGGTGTTACGAACGCCGTTTTGTTGATCGAATCAGAGTGCATGGGTACCTGGTGGTACCCCTGCGCCATATCTAATGTAGTGAAATACCACTTACCCGCCAGACGGTCCAGCTGATCACTAATCAGAGGTAACGGATACCTATCCTTTACAGTAATCGCGTTTAGTGCCCTGTAGTCTACGCATAATCTGACGTCGCCATTCTTTTTCTTAATCAGAACAATGGGGCTCGCAAAATCTGAGTTTGACTCCCTGATTACGCCACTTTCTAACAGTGTATTCACCTTAGATCGTACCTTTTGCCTTTCTGGTATAGAAAGTCTATACGGTCTATAATACACTGAAGCGTCCTTGGTAAGTTTGATTTCCATCTCACCCAAGTTTGTCAAACCCAAGTCGCTATCGCCTGACGAGAAACAATGTGTGTACCGTTCTAACAATTCCATCAGTTTCGCCTTTTGTTCAGACTCAATATCGCCAATCTCAAAGTTAGATAATTGAAAAGAATTGATAGTACTCACCATAATTGTTGACGTGGATGTTGTCGACGCCTTTCTGGACGACGCTGTACACCTGACCGCCCTAGCCAACACTTGGCCCTTTTTCAAGTCAAGGTGTCCCGGTCCCATATTCGACAGCCACATCCAGTTATCATTGCATTGACGCAAAACGCCGCTGGGTATTGCCACAGTGCATCGCCCGTTGTCATATCGCTTGCCATCTACGTACACTTCGTCGCCTGGTGAAGCGTCCTCAATAACAACACCTACCCGATGTTCCGAATTCTGCTCAAGAACAACATCCTGATTCAAAACAATGCGACGCCTCACATCATCGTCCTCAATGGTGATATTCTTGAGCAGATCGTCTACGTCGTCGCCCTTAACGAAGACCGCCTTGTCGCCCATCACCACTAACGAGACGCCATCACTCGCTAACGCCGGTTGCCCTAAAATTAAGTCAACATTCGATATATCGCAATCAGTTACAAGCGCCGTGATTACCAATGTAAAGGCCGTCAATAGTCATCTGACACTCGATGCGCCCATGTGCTTCACAGTGACCTCCGCCGAAGCCTTGTAATAGCACCCGAACTGAAGTCACCTTCAGGCCAAGCTGTTTTGTACAATCAGTCGCCATTAAGTTGTGTCGACAGCCAGTGTCTATGTACGCCCTGACTAGCACGTCATTGATTACCACGTCCTTTCTATAAACAGAATCAAGTAAGTTACTTACCAATCGAACCTTGACACTGCTCTCTTTGTCGCCACGTTGTTGTCGCCTATCGGGGCACTTGTCGAAATAGTGTCCGTCGCCGCCGCACCCACTACACCTTTCCTTACGTGGCTTCGGACAGTTCCTACTTACATGGGACCCCATCTCCTGGCAGTTATAGCACCGAATTCGCCCTGAAGCGCCTGTTGCCTGTCGCTTTGGTGCCGATGTTACCGAGTGCAATCGCCGCACCTTCGCTTCGGAGGAAGCCGCCTCATTCCTCCTAGCCACAATTGCCGCTGTGGGTGTCTTGTAGCTATCCAAACCCGCCAAAAATTTGGAGTATAACGCCTCGGGTGTGGTAGCGCCGCACGCCAGAGCATTCGCCCGTAGCTCCTCAGGCAGACCCCTTATAATACAGGACACCGCCTTCTTGCCCCTGACGTCTGCCCGGCCACACAGCACCAACTTTGCGTGGAAGTAGCTAGTCATGGTCTCGCCTGACCGCTTTCGCCGCTCGACTAGCTCTTCCAGACATATTGCGAAGTCGCACTGTCTGGGGAAGGCCCTCATCAAAGTGACCTTCCACTCCGCCCAGGTTAGTTGATAATTGTCGAGCCTGTTAAACCAGGCTCGCGCCGCGCCCCGTAACTTCGACTGCATAAAGTAGCTGCGTTCGCAAGTTGACCATCCATAAACATCGCCTAACTGATCTATCATGGATAGCCATCTTTCGCCATTTGAGTGAGGGTCTTCTGGATCAAACACCTCAATCATTTCACTTGCCGCCTGCAAGTCGCCTGTTGTGGGTCGACCAACTCCCACAGCGCCCGTCGCACCTATAGTACCTTCGCCTGACAATACGCCACTGCCAGACGTCACGCCGCTGGTACTACTTGTTGACGCCACATACCGCTCTATCGCAAGAGCCGCCTGTCGCTCAAGTAACGCGTCCAGACGCGTCGCCAAATGCGTCTCAAGCACTTGGATGACCGCCGCCTTTGTTCGGTCATCCTGACTTACCTGATCCGCCTGTGCCGCCTGCTCTGCTTCCGCCACATCCGCCGTCTCCTCCTCTGCTTCCGCCCAATCCGCCGTCTCCTCAAAATCCATCTCGCCCTCCATTATAATTTCATCCCCTTGTGACGCCATTACACTTTGGGAACAAAGAACACAATATTCACTCACAGTTTCAAACTCTACCACGCACGTAGGTCTATCCGACTTCTGAACTGTTACGCCAAATGTTTTTACTTTTCTTTAACTACGCAGTGTTAATTGCTTATAATACAGACATATATCGCCACGCACAATGGAACATGTCCAACGCCTAAAATGGTCGCCTCGAGAATACCCCACTACCAACCCCGCTAATGAGCGGAACCATGCACCGAGCGTATACTTCTCGTTATCGCCACGAGAGTGACACTTCCGCCTTGTGTGTAGTTATTAACGCCTACGCCAGATGTCACCAATGTGTAGTTATGGTGGCCAGACTGATAGCAGCGCCATGCCATTTTATTCGCGTAACAATATTGTCAAAAAGTTATAGATTATACGCGCCACAAAAGTATACTAACTTGTAGCTAAGTGATCCATAATTTGTACGCAAGACTGTACCCGTGGAAACGTAACCCATATAGTATTCATATGCATGTATACTTTTTTATAAATTGTTGAACTTTAAATCGTTATTTATAAATAATTAGACGGTTAAAAATGTTTTCTTATTTTTTTTTTTAAACTAATAACAAATGCATTGAAAGACTATCAGTTTTTGGAAAGTTTCTGACAGTTAGTTCTTTTTTTATAAATAAGAAACTCATTCAGAACTACAGAGATTGTATACAATCAATGTTAATTATCCAATTTTTAATTGAATTTATCTCGGATTATATACGGTCGATCGACTTCAAATTTTCAGGGTAATTGTATTATCATGTCCTTAATAAGTATACAAAAATTAAGAATTTTCTGACGGTGTGCCTTAACCACGACAACTACCTTTAGTTTTCCTGTAAACTATAAGTGAGGCCCTATATTCCCTATTGTATTCAAAATTTTAGGCTCAGTAATTTCGGAGATAAAGGAGGGATGCTCAATTTTCGTATAGTTTCTTCAATGTCTTTTAAATTACGCTTTTTAAAATTATAAAAAAATATAGGTAGTTGTATTTCTCATAGCGAACCCTTTCATTTCAATTTTCTAATTTGCCTTCCAAAAAAACCTACAAAATCGGAATTCCTTTATTTACCCTGTACATCCGTGATCGAGTCATCGAACTCAATATGTGTACCAAATTTAAATTTTTTTCGTCTAGTAGATTCGGAGAAAATAAGCTGTGACAGACATGAGAGTGATTCTATTAGGGTCTCGTTTTTTCATCAGATATACAAAACCCTAACAATGAATTCAAAAAACAATGAATTGTTAACCGCTTCATTTAAATTTGAGATCAACTGTAAGATGTTCCGTTACCAACTATAATATATTTTGTTTTTATTTTGAGGCTATTAATAGTGATACAAATTTTTCTTCCCTATTTTTAATTTTAGGATATACTTTTTACAGTAAGTATTAGTAGACGTAGAATTGTTTTGGCTTGCTGAAAACCATTAGTTGAATTTTAGCCAAACATTCGCTAACAAAAACATTTTTTATATAACTGTTTCGTAAAGAGTTCATTTATAAAAAAAATAAAGAACAAATCAAAAATCATTTTCGTATCGTATTAGCGATTTCAACTGGCTACATAGCAAAAAAAAATCTCATATTTACTACTCAGATTCCACTGTAATAATTAATACTTAACATTGCAAGCATGTTTGAGCATTCAGAACGCGAGTTTAGTAGCTGCGTCAGTTCCTGAAATCACGTAATAATTTTCAGAACCAAGCAAAAAGTATACTATAAACATGGATTGCTACGTCACTGGATGTCGGATGACCATGACTTTTTCACGTGAGACTTTTCCCAACTGTTTGGAAGAAGCCTCCTGTGACGTCACAAACCTACTTCCCCCGCCCTCTCTGGCGTCTCGCAAAGACACACATTCAACAATGCTAACGCTCAACTTTAGTTTCTACTAAACTTGACCTATACCGATTGAGGTTATGTACGGTTGTTTGGTTCTGAAACCCACTGGTTCTGTTGTATGACGTCACTTTATACTAAACTTGTGTATCGATAATAATCATGCGTCTATGTATAACGCATTAAACCATAAAATATGTATTTAAAATTTTTGTCTCACGTGTACATTGAAATTTGACTGGATTGTTTTTCTTTTCATTTTTAACAGATGCATAAAATTATTATTCAGGACTTTCTATCGGTTTCTAAACAAATATCTGAAATAGGTTCAAAATGGCGTAAAAAATTGACAATCAATATTTTCCAACTGTTAATTAATGATAATACATATGATTTAAACTTAGTCATTATTTAAATCAGTGCAGGATATCATAATTTAAGGCCTATGTGCCCGTGGGGGCCCCATGTAAGAAGATCAAGATTTGATAAATATTGAAACATATGCAATTTGTTGAAGTGAAAAATTGATTGCATATATTTTTATTATATATGTTTTTTGAGAAATTGAATTTTGCACTATGTTGTGCATGCCCGTGGGCCCTAAGTGCCCTTATGTAAATCGGGCCCTTATTTAAATGATACAATAAAATCAGATACTGTTACATCGTGTATAAGTATGCAATAACCACTACATTCGAGAGTATAGTGGTTAATGCAACTCAACGCTACACCCAGTTAAACCTAAAACCTTACAGATTTACTAGCTTAATCTATTGTGTGTAATGTTATATTTGATACATCAAAATCTAAGGAATAAATTATAATAGTTTTCGTTGTATCCAATTACATCAGTCCGAACATTTTAAAAAAGTCATCCATATTAATTGACACAGAAATCTGTCGGATATCCGATAAAAAATTTTAATAATCGTTAATTGCGATTTCAGCTCGGGTCTTCCGATCATCACCACAATTTGGTGTAACATTAGTAACGTATGAAATACTCCAGAGATTATTCTACGTAGATTTCGGGGGATCGTAAGTATTATTCTGATTTCATTTGTTTTAATTGCCTTTGAATTAAAAAACAAAATACTTTGTTGGAATTCATACCATGTGTTTTGTGCAATCAGAAAATCATTGATTTTGAATATTTTTTCTTGTTTTAAATCACAAATAGAGGGGATTGCATGTCAAGGTAATTAATTTTGTCAAAGCGCACTTCAATTTGGTTCCATACGCAATATTTTTAACTGTGCTGATTTCTTTTAGTGCTGATTATTCACATTGTATTCTTCTTTTGTCTCATCGTTTGTTTGAATCATGGCTGAATACATAACCTAGAAAAAACATGATTTCTAATTGTGTATCTGAACTAGCTTTATTAATTGCCTATTTTACTATCGAATGTTGTCTGTTTTTAAGTAAACGCTTTTTGTATAACAAATTAGCTGTACTTTCAAGCATGCCTATTACCTTGACATATTTTACATTTCCGTCGTAGCTATTACTACATATTAAACTGTCCTGTAAATATTAGCTAGTACTGATTCGCTGCCATCTTGATCTTTGAAAATCATTCGTACGTTACAAGTCTCAAGGAAGACAAAACGTTAAATTATTAAATTTAAAAATGTTATAGTAATGTTCAGAAAACTATGTCATAGCATAATTATCTCAGTAAATATTAATACAAAATTAAACAAAACTGAAGACGTTGTCCTTAACGGCATATTATGTAGCGCCTGATAAGGATGAACTAAGTTCCAAGATGGCGAACGAGTCATATATCGTAATCGGTTACTGAATTCATTATTCAAAATTGTATTCGAAAATTTATAAATCTTTTACATGGCTATTACACACCCAAAGCTTTCAAATTCTAATCTGAAAACTGGAAAATATGAATCGATACTAGGCCTGAACAGCGCTAACAATTGATGGCAAAATCGTAATAAAAATGAGTAGTGCACACAGAAGTCTGTTTTTTTTTCTGATTTAAATCAAACACTCAAAATGCGTAATGCATGGATATAACCACAGTGATTCCGTCAGACCACATCGTACATTTTATTTTATGTTAGCAAAATAAGGCTGTGTAATAGTTATTCTAAATTAATAGATGCAAATCTCATCTTTGAAAATATTGAATCTGTGTGTGCATGTAAAATGCACTTACTCGTATTTGGGAAATCTCTAAATGTTATGAAAAATCTTATCCAATCTTTGATGATAATGCTTACAAAATAAACTAGAAATATGCATCATTCTTGCCATAGGACCTTTAACCAACTTTTTACAGTTTATTTGATCTAAATAAACGATTTAAAATCAGATAAAAACGAGAAAATTAGCATAAATTTTACACAAATTTTTGTACAGAAAAAATTAATTTGCAAAAAATTATTGAGGAAGCCAAATTTGTGAGTATTTTTAACATAATTAATGAAGAAAAAACTGCATAGTGTTAATTTGCTTTCCCGTAATTCGAAATATCCTGCCGTGCTGTAAAGAAATATTAACGAATATCGCGTTTTTTTATTCAATTTTTAGAGCAAAAATACCTGTTTTTTGAAATTTTTAAGCAGCAAGCCAAATTTTGTAAGCTTAATGCTTAATCACTGCTAATAAAAGCAATAATAAAATGAATTTTGCGACCACAAATTTCCCGAAAGCATATTTTACAATCGAGTGATCAGTCCAACGTCGTCCCTGGGGTAGACGAGAGGGAGCGGTTGCTCTAGGCGCCAGGTGGCAAGGGGCGGCAAAAAACTGAAGTAGAATTTACGTGAAGTGAAAGCGTCGACCAAAGGGCGCTGAAAGACAATCTCGCTCTACCCTGATCAAGGGCTAAGGCCGGCGCTGGTTTAGTCGTCTTAATTCTAACACCAAATCAATGAAAAAATATTTCACAGCCTTTAAATTGCAAAATACTGGCAGAATCCCTGAGGGCACAGAATGCACATGGATGGAAACAATTACTGTATATTATATATATAGCAGCTAGATGTTGATTTTGTTTTTGATTCATTTGTTTAACACTTATAGTGTAAATTCAATAACCATGCACAGACATGTCTTCCTTTTATTTGCAGCCGTCCCACGGGGTCAGAGTTAAATGTGCCAGCGGTCGGAGTAGCAGATAATCTCAAATCTACGAATCCTGACCACATCGGAGGATATCAAGTTGCTCTGCCAATTTTAAGTGGTATCGAAACGAAATTTGGTTTATGTTTACCGAAATTTTCATTTGCGAAACAATGAACTTTAATCAATTGTAGATAGTAGTACAAAAATTTATTATATAATAAAAATGAAGACCTATTTTCTATACAGAAAGAAGCCAGTCTTGGTTTGTTAGAACAATTATTGTTAACGTGACTCTAATAGGCACACCGTTGAAATATCGACAATGATTTCATTTTGATGTTTTTGTACTTTTGGATATTCTGTGTTTATTGAGTAAAGATATGCAAATATATTAAACTTAAAAAATTATAATGAGCTTCACCCTCATACGCTCACATAAGAAGTTTAACTTCTTTAGTGTTTAATATTATTCCTAAGTTTAATTTTTTGCATGTGAAACTAATTAATATTTTCACATACACATGTACTTTGCAACACACTATAAACTTCTGTCTTTGTAAGTTTCAAGTAATTTAGGAGACAAACTAACTTCCCCTTTCCGAGACAATTCTAGTTCCCCTCGATTTTTACTTTTTTAAAATAGATACGTCGCTAAAGAAGCTAAACTTCAAAAAAAATAAGCTTTGTACACAGTTCACAGTAATACACAACCCTAAAATACTCAGAATTGCATATCTATAATAGGGTACATGCATAATTTTTGAAAATAGTCTAAATCAATTATTTTCATATTCAGAGTTATCACACACATGAAATCATTTATTAAAGCATTCGTATTGAATTGAAAAAAAAAAAGTTCTCTTTGGGCAAAATATTTTGGTTATTCAAACGCGCCTGACGTCATAGACACTGGCAGTCCATAACGAAATTAATTTTTCACCAGTAAAAGTACTGAATAGATTTCACAAGGCAATCGCAGCGCTTGTTCTTTGTCGTGATAAATACTGCCTTCCCTAAAAATTTCATCTTGTTAGGAATGGACTTAGTATTCTTACCATGAATTCTAGACAAAGACTTCGAACTCCATGTATATAAAAAGATTCCTAAAGAACAGGTCACTAGTGTTCTGTATTTATTGAAACCATGGATGTCTGTGATCAAAACGGTGGAAAATTCTTCGAAAATTAATTAAATATATATATTTGTCGGGAAAAAGGACATTTTTAGTAAACACTTCTGACTTTGTCAGTAGTTTCATGTAATTTAGGAGACAAACTAACTTCTCCTTTCAGGGACAATTCTACTTTCTCTCGATTTTTACTTTTTTCAAACAGATACGTCGTTAAAGAAGTTAAACTTCAGAAAGTTGGAGAGGGGGACTCGAACTACCCACAGACGCTTCTTGGATCGTCACGCGACCACTTTTTGTCGCGGGCTCTCTCTCTCTATATGTAGTCTCCATAACGCGTAACTGTGGTGAAAATTTGTTATTATATTTCTTGAATTGTCATAAACGAAAAAAATTTTCGTTGTAAAAATTTTCTTTGTAAAAATTCTAAAAATGGGAAATAATCAGAAATGTTGCAAGCAGTCTGCTCTGCATTTTTAAAGTTGTAGAGGCTATAAACATGTGTGAAATCTCTAACCGTCAGCCGTCTTTACAAGATATTATTAAATATATAGCCGACAGATATATTATTATGATGGCGATATTGAAACACAGATAAACATTGTAATCCAACAAACTTGTTACGATGATATTTTATTGTATATGTACAAAATGGAGAAACGCAATGTCCTATGAAAGTGAACATCCACCTTCTAGTGGTAAGAAAATGACAGCAGCGCAGTGCGTACGAAACTTGAGAATAGCCGAGCATATAGCAATGGCTTATGCGGCGTTTCTGTGGCTCCTCTAAGCCTCCAGTAGCCCTAATCCGAGAACTGGTAAAAGTATCAATTGGGTTTTCAATTTATTATTAATCAGTACCTAATAATTTTTGAAAGAAGCAAAGTTTAAATCATTAATTAGAAATTTTTTGGAATTTGTCGTATTGTTCTGTCTTTGTATTCGTCGAGTTTGTGTTTCCAAGGACATTGATAATTTTTAAAATTCTCCAAAAACAGCAGCGTGTTTTGGTCGTTCCACTTGAATACCATTTTGTCTCATACACAGACAGAATATATTCACTATGCAGTGTCGTAGTCCCAAGTCCGTTCGCTACAAACCCGAGACAAAATGGCCAAACCCGAGTGAATGTTCTCTCTAAGTTCGGACGTTTCATTTGGAGTGCGAATGAATCATGCCGAATTGTTGGATCAGTTCATTAATGAATTTATTTTTCATTATTGTTTCATTTTGTGTTCAGACGTTTCACTTCGAATGAAAGAAAGGAACAAAAAATGAACCGTCTGATATCACCTTTAGCCACTGAACAGTGATGAATAAAATTGAGGTTTTAATCATCCATTGTGTGACAACAGTTTTAATGATGCTAATATAATTAGCGAAACGTATGAGTAAACGTGTCCGTGTTTTGATAATTTGTGCTTTTTTCAGTACTCAGTGACATGGCAAGCAGGATTCTGAATTTCTTTAATTCCTGCGCTTTTTGTTATCTTCACATTAAAAACAAGAGACATGAAGTTTAAACAAAACATTTTTAGTATGCATAATATGTATAACTTACGATGCTCATAATGATTAAAAAACACCTCCTGCTTCAACTATGATAATGAATATCAATCTACTACACTCCATTAGTACGTAAAATTACCGAAATGGAACTGCAAGGCTGTTGACTCAACACTTACGCAATTTTAATTGGCACCATGCATTCGACGACACTGTTACTTCATGGTATGTGAATAGATGCATGTATACATTGTATCTTTCATTCACGAACATGTTTAACGCTACAGATTTTAACTTGTTGTTCCGTATAGTTATTTGAAAAAGACAATTTCAAAGAAAGTTTTGATTATGAACAAAAAAAATCAATAAACTTAATCGAAGTTTACAAGAATGATTAATAGTATATTACCCTACAAGAGCCTAAAGTTAAATTTTCTGCACTGCGCAACATGATGCCCAAGGCGAAGTCGAGGGCCACATATGTCGCGCAGTGCAGGACTCAGCTTTCTGCTCGTGTGGTGTATATACTATTTTTCTTCATATCATGCTGAAAGTACGCACTTTCACCAATATATAAATAGTTTCAAGTGAGCAATGTTGAGGTTATACGTATTGACACATGGATCTAGTAATGTCCATGTAATAATAGCAGATGGCTACCTACTGGCGTACATGTGAAGACAAACGCCAGTCTCACGTATCAGTGCGCATGACGAAACTGTTAAGATCCACCCATACAGACGATATGCGCGTAATTCCAGCTGTGACTACAACAATGCATAAATGTTATACTTTCGGCTTTAAAATCGAATCAGAAAGTACGTACTTTCGGTATAGTATGAAGAAAAATATTTTTTTACAAGTTCTTTTGCAAAATTGTTTACATGAGAAAAATGAATTGTATCTCTCCTTATTTGTTTTGTAGAATTAGCTACGAACACGTTTCTCTGCTGTGTTGTGACGAAAATCTGGATGCAAGGGACTCACATTGCATTGCGACATCACTGTAAAAAAGTGCAAAAGATGCTCTTTGATTCCTGCAGCGTTGAACTGCAACAAAACAACAAAGAAATGTGTACGCAGTTTTAGTAGTATTTTTTTATATTTCAAATATTATTAACATAATCATTTCAATAAACAGATGCGTGCATAAGAAAACTACTGAAAAAAGAAATATCTCGTGAAGTAAGGAAATTTAAAACATGCAAGAAAGATGACTCGTCAGAACTGTAAAAGACCATTAAGATAATAATATTAAAGAAATACTTTGTTATTATACAGAAGGAATTATTTTATACTAAAAAAAAAAACCGGTCAAACATGAACACTTCAAGCGCCATGTGTTCTGTATGAAGCATTCGTTAACTTAAGGTAGTTCTAGCGTGGTATAATAAGAAAAACCACTTTTCAACAGATTTTGGTCAACTTTTTTTCTTAGACTCAAATTAATGTTTTCTAATGAATCCCAAAATTTCAGAATTTTTCACCGTTTAGAACGCGAGATAAAGTTCGCAATTTTCGTAAATTACCATGGTAACCATATGAAATTGCGAACTTTGTTATTAATTGACTTTATTTCTTTTTCGTCCTTGGTAATTAATATAAAAATTATTTGTCGGGAAAAGGACTTTTAAATAAACACTTAATTTTTTATTTAAAGGTACAAAACGTCGCTGTAAATAAAAAATTAAGTGTTTATTTAAAAGTCCTTTTTCCCGACAAATAATTTTTATTTTGTTATTAATCATCGAAGTTTAAGTCCATTTTTAATAATTTTAAAGTTTAATGGGAATTTGTCCATAATTACCATTAAATTTTAAAATTTGTTATTAATTATCTCGCGTTCTAAACGGTGAAAAATTCTGAAACTTTGGGATTTATTAGAAAACGTTAATTTGAGCCTATGAAAAAAAGATGAGCAAAATCTGTCGAAAAGTGATTTTTCTTATTATACCACACTAGAACTACCTTAATTAGGGCGTCATCGCGGTCGACCTTTTTGAAAACTCGTTCTTTTTTGTTATCGGCATTCAAATGTTTAAAGCGCTGCGCTGCTGTAATCTTCTTACCGCTAGAAAGTGGATGTTCACTTTTACAGGACATTACGTTTCTCTATTTTGTACATATATTTTTTATATAAAATACCATCGTAACAAGCCTGTTTCAGTACAATGTTTATCTGTGTTTCAATATCGCCATCATAATATATTTGTCGGTTATATATTTAATAATATCTTGTAAAGACGGCTGATGGTTAGAGATTTCACACATGTTTATAGCCTCTACAACTTTAAAAATGCAGAACAGACTGCTTGCAACATTTCTGATTATTTCCCATTTTTTGAATTTTTACAAAAAAAATTTTTACAACGAAAATTTTTCTCGTTTATGACAATTCAAGAAATACAGTACAACCTCGATATAACAAAGCTTTTCGAGACTCGGAATTTTATTTAGATGTATCGAAATATAAAATATCGCCCAAAAATATCGACAATCAAATAAAAAATATCGATACATCAATATTTTTTCAACAAGCCTAGACAGCATCCAACTTTAGAAAATACACGTTTACACAGTTTTAAAAAAATATCGTTTTAATCAATTAATTATTTCTCGAGCAGAATCGATTTATAATTCTAACGTGCTTTTCTTATGGAGCCTATGTCAAACATCTTGTTTAAACAAATTTGTATTGATTCTGGTGAAAGATACCCAACAATCACACGAATAGTTACTTTGAAGTCACACTGCGTTTCGATATTTTATATTTCGCGCGTATTTATTACATTTTTCTTTAAATGATATTTATTATTTAGCAAAAATTAAAAAAGGAAAAAACGATTTGGAGTTTAATCAATTGCAATAAAGATTACACAAAATAATATTTGAACTAAATATAAGTTACATGCATATACCCTATTAGAATTATTGTCGCCATTTTGTTTCAACCAGAACGTACCATTTCATTAAAAAAATCAAAGTCAGTTTATCAGTATTGAAGTAAGATTACAAGGTCGGTTCATTTTAAAAAAAAGTAATTCAAATCTTTTTCATAGAATCGAAATCACAGGTCTTCAGAATATAATTAGAAGGTTTATTGTTTAACGACAAACAAAACAATTTAATACGGTTATCTAGTTTTGGTTTCTGTTATAAATAATACAAATCTTTTGAATAATTGTTGTCAAACGCACATAATGAACATTTTTCTATCATCGATTATCGGCTTGACATTGTTATGTTATAGGTACTGCTTTATATTAAAAACAAAAGAAAGATGTATAGTAAACAATAATCCTTTTAGTTATTGTCCATTATTAATAGTTATTAAAAAAATATACATGTATTTTATTTTTGTGAATATTATGTACAGATTTTCTCTTTATTAAATATATTTTTTTGCATGAAAATAAATTTACTGAAGGAAAACGATATATATATTAACTTCAGGTTTTCTAAAATAAATGTATATAGATAAATCAATTTTAAACAAGAAAATAAATTTCAAAGTTTTGTAAGCAAATTAACACTGCATTTTTCAGTGGCGTTCTAGCCTTACTTAAAACTGAATCGATAAGTATCGATGTAGCAGTTTTATAAAATTATCATCGCTTCAGACACTCGGTTAAAAATAATTTGGAATGCGCCTTTAAACATTTGCCTATAACGTTTTACAAACGCTGTCTATTCGACTTTTATAATGACTGGATACAAATCTGTTGCATACACTGCACATTCACTATATTATCTTCAGTTGGCATCACTGGATTTAAATACCCTTCTTATTCGAATAATATTCTTTCGACTTACGCGTAACTGGGATTGCTCGATTTCGAATTAACACGGGACGATTTCGATTTTACATACTCGAAATAAATACGCAAAAAAAATGACTGCGTGTACTTATGTACGCGCGTTTGAAGTTATACTTCTTTGTCGTGATTAAAAACTAATTTTTAATGTGCGAGCAAAATAATTTATTAAAATCTTCAGAAAGCTTAGGAATAATACTTACAAAAAATTAACCTCAAATATTTTAAAACACATTCAAAATTTTATTTTGGTACCAACTTCATACTTCCGTTGCGTGCTAAAATTTTACTTCAACGCGCTTAATGAAGTATAACTTCAAAAAAGTGAGTAACAAACATTTGTTCGAGTGTGTAGGCTTTCACGACCGGCGTTGCTGTAAAACTTGTTGGCTTCCGGACTTGTACGCCGTGATCCATTGGTATTTCTACCTCCTCACGTTTCGTCTACAACTGCGGTGGACATTATCAAAGGCGATATGGTAGCGGGCGAAGTGTTAATCTAGGTAAATGTGAGCAGCCTAAAAGAACACTTCGTCAGCTACCACATCGCTTTTGATAATGTCTGCCGCAGTTGTAGACGGAACGTCAGGTAGAAATACCAATAAACCATGGCGTACAAGCCCGGAAGCCAAGAAGTTTTACAAAAATGTGTTCGGTTCACGTATTTGTTCTCAGTAAGGCTTTGATTTTTATGGATTTATAACGCAAATATATGAAAACAGCTTTTTTAATTTATATAAAAAAAGTATTTTTTCTCCAATTTGTAGAACTTGTCCCTCAATTTCAGCAATGCAAAATGGAGTCTCGGTTTACACGACAGTTTTTTGGTACCAATCTATCGTGTTAATCGGGGGTTAAATGCATTTTGTTTAGGAATAATCTGCAACTTTACTACATTATTTCTGATAAATTATTTTTAATTAATTTTTAACTCATAAAATGATATACTTACTCAGTCATGTTATGATTCAAAAATTTATCTTGACTAGGATTAAAAACTATTCTAAAGTTAAATCTGTATTGTGTTATCGTATATGAGATTTGTTCTTGTTATAAAGGTGTGGTTTTAGACATTAATTTTAAGAAATTTTTTTTGCAATTACTGTTTCTTATTTGTTATTATTAGATCTTTTATTATTTATACTTGATTTTTTGAGTGTCTAATACTTAGCCTTTAATTTTAGAAATAGAATTTAGGTAAAATTTTGTAATTTAAATGAAAAGTGATAATACCGTTCATAAATAAGTGCATTGATTTATTTATCACGCCAATATTACTGAAAATAGTTTGCCAAAAACGCTTTATTATATAAAATGTTCATATCTATTATATACTTGACAAGTTATTTTTAATATAAAAATAAATAATTCGTTATAATTGCTTACTTTAATTTATTTCAATAACCATTTATTAGATTTCTGGACAAAATTCCTGATTTCCTAAAAAAAATCCGGACTTTTCTTTTATCTATTAAATAAGCTGTAAATTAAAAAGCGGATTTACATTTTTAATTTAGTAAGACCCAAGATTACTAGAAACCAAGGTTGGGCGTTAGCATTGTCGAAGCTATGACTAGGCGAGACGCGGGCGAGGTCGGCGGAAATAGGTTGTCGAGTCTTTTTCCAAACAGTCAGGATAAGCAATAATTGAATAACCAAGCCATGGACATCGGTGACGTAATCGATTCAACCAATCACAGACGTAACCATGTTTGGAGTCTGTTTCCAAACAATTAAGGTAAACATACTTTAATAATCAAACCAAGGGGTTCAGTGACATAAGCAATCGACTTAACCGATCACAAACGCGACTATGTTTATAGCCTCTTGCGTCCAACCTATTAGTATTCTAGTAATCTTGAGCAAGACCGGTATTGGTTTGACCAAGGTTGTTAGATACAGAGGTAGCCTCATTCCGTTGAATAGTACTGGGGGGATGACGTCATCCAGTGAACTGTCAATATTGCGTAGTTGAGAAAAATATTGAACGGTCTCCTAGTTGACGTCATTCATTAGCGAGATAACCTGTGTATCAATGACCTTGGGCATTGGCTACATGACTGGTTTGAATGCCGGTTATTGTAACAATTAACTTATGCAAATGTTTAAAATGGTAATGTATATTGTGATTTAACCTTCTCAAGGTAAATTGTTTTTATTTTGTACCACTAGTGACATTATACGTATAACGCTTAAACTATCGTTTAGCAACCGCAAAAAAATAAAAAACTTTATTAAAAAATTAAAAGTTGGGTTAAGAAAGCTAAGTTTTGATTTATGATTACTTATTGTTAAGTACTAGTCTGAGTATTGTTATTTGTTAGTGCCTTAAATGATTATTGAATTATCAAACTGAATTGTGTTTATCAGTTCATATTTTTTAAATATACGTTGTTTGTTTTGTATAAATTATTATAAGTATAGTAATCAAAGTGCAAAAATGTTTATCTAAGCATTATAAGTCATGGTACACGACAATTTCTTCAGAATTTAATTGTTAAAAGAGAATTTCTATCCGTAAAGTAGACGGGTACCGGTTTTTAATTAAAGCATTGTTGATATTTGTTTCTAGAAAGGATTGGTTGTGGCTACAATGTATTTAAAATGTTTTATTGTGGTATTCGGATTACTGGAGTGTTCTGCAAAGGTACATTATTTGTTATATTGTGTGCTTTTGCATATTTATGAATTAAATGAGCTTATTCAAATAATAACTGCATATTAACAAGGTTTAATTCAGTTTCTTATTTAAAGAAATAATTAATCAAAATATGAATGATTGATACTGGTAACATTAAAATATACAGAATGATTTTTAAGTTGATTCTTTTTTTTGGCAGCGTGTAGAAATCAAATAAACGAACAAATATTTCAAGTAATTTTTTTAACAAAATTAAAAAATAAAAGAAACAGTTCGTTGCTTTCATCGTGTCTCATGTTCGTTGCATGCTGCGTGCGCAACTTCCGTAACAGAAAATTTAACCCTCAATGCGCCAAAAGAAGAATAACTTCAAAAATAGATATTAGCAGCGAAAAATTAGTATTAAAATTAGATCAATCCCATCCCAGGCACAATGCGTAGAAAATTTGTTGTGGCTCTTTGGATCCGTAATATTTAAGCACATCTAAAGTGAAATAATATATTTTGTTACAGGTTTTTGGAGGTGATGTTTATAAGGCTGCAGTTGTTGAATATTCCCCAATAATTTCGGGGAAACCGCCTATAAATATTGAAGAGATATTAAAAGTTAGTGTTGCTGATTATAAACAGTACATTGAGGAAGCTGGTCAAAAGGTAGTATTCATTTTTATAACTTTAGTTAAACCAGGATGCAGGGGTGGCCAACTTATGACTCGTGGGGCATCGTGGTCCTCAAACATGTGTATTGTGTAAACCGGCTTATGATAATTTTTGATACACATCTGTCGTAATAAAATTGTTTTGAACATTGTCATTATCAATTAGTATTAAATTAAATTTTTGCCTTATGTCATTTTAATTGAATAAAAAGTAATACTAAGCCCCAGGATTTCTACGGCTTAAGTTTTACTTAGACGATTTATGCAGAACTAAATCACAAATAAGTAAAAAAAAATCCTGACAGTTAAAAAGTTGCCAACACCTAAATTAAAAGATTAATCTTTTTGATTTTTTTAAATTTCCTGTTAATATAATATGCCTTTAGAATTAGATCAACGTTTATATATTTTGTAATTATGTATCTTGAAAAGATCAAGAATTCGGCTAATCGAATTTTACTAGTCCAGGTCATTAGATACACAAGTTATCCCGTTAATGAGTGACGTCAGCTGGAAGATCGTTCAGTATTTTTGTCAACCACGCAATATCTATTGACAGTTCACTAGATGATGTCACGCCCCCACTACGATCCAACGGAACGACGTCACTTCTGTGTCTAATAACCTTGACCGCTAGTGTAATTCGATAGATAGATATTTAAAATTATAGACGCTCAACAAGAGAGGTCATAAACGTTCTGAAGTGTAGAAACGAATCATTGGATTAGCATCTTCATTATTTACAGGGTGTTGACATTATAGTGTTTCCGGAATGTGGCCTTACAACTATACATATTCCAGCAAGTAAGGCACATATTGAACCATTCACAACCGAAGTACCAGCTTCGGAAGATCATGTGGTTCCGTGTACGGATACTGGCTTCAATGGGTCACAGGTATTTTAAAGGAACTACTTTCTCAATCGATTTGAAAAATTCTTCCCTGTGTGTAGGCTTTCGCGGCTAGCGTTGTTCCAAAAATTCTGTATTTTCGAGTTTGTAGGCTATGAACCACTGGTATTTCTACCCAAGTCCAGGGCATCATGTGTCGTGTAGTGCAGGACTTTCAGCTTTTATACCCGTGTGGTGTATACTATTTTTCTTCATACCCGGTCAAAAGTACGTACTTTCACCAATATATAAAAAGACTAATTACTTCCATGTGAGCAATTTTGAGGTTATACGTAATAACAGCAGTTGGCTACTACTGTCTACACTGGCGAACACGTGTGCTAGCGAACGGCAATCTCACGTATCAGTGCGCATGACAAAACTGTTTCGACCCGCCTATACAGACAGTATGCAAGTAATTTCAGCAGTGCATAATTGTTAGACATTCTGCTTAAAAGAAAGTACCTACTTTCGGCATGGTATGAAGAGATAATAATTTCACAATAAAATAATTTAAATTTACTTGATTGAAATTTACAGGCTCTTAAAACAATATCTTGTAGCGCCAGAGATAATAAAATTTATGTTGTAATTAATCTAAGTGAAAAGTATAATTGCGAAAAGGATACAAAATGTCCACCCGATGGTGTTTATTATTACAACACAAACGTAGTATTTGATCGTAAAGGAACTGTAATAGCTCGGTGAGTTGAATTAGAACCGAGTACTAACCAAACTGTGTAAATAATAATACTTATTTATATACATGATTTCAGATATCGTAAAACTCATTTATTTTTTGAACCAGGCTTCAGTGTAAGGGAAACACCGGAATTAATAACATTTGAAACTGATTTTGGTGTAACTTTTGGAACTTTTGTTTGTTTTGATATTTTATTTAAAGAACCGGCGCTTACCTTGGTGAGAGAAAAAAACATAAAAAGCTTTGTTTATACAACAGCGTGGTTTTCTGAATCACCTTTTCTAACAGGTTTGTAGTTCTTTTTTTATAAATATGTCGCAAGAATATTGTAAAATCCGAAATACTATTATAAATTGCTCAAATGTGTCCCTGAAAATAAATGATAATTCAGCCACCGCGATAGTTGAACACATTGTTTGAATAATCGTTTTTTTTCTAATATTTGCATTATAACGTCAACATTGTTTCATAATATTATTATTATCATAATACAGTAAGACCTCGCTTAACGCTATTTCAGTATTACGCGGTTTCTAAAAAAAAAGATTAGCCACTATAACGTAAGTTATGGATCAGTTTATACAAAATGATTCAAATGTTGATAGAAGTTCAAAGGCGAGACGATGTGTCATTGATGCTATAACTTGCTATCAAGAACAGCTTGCTGAACGAAACAGAAAAAGATAAACGACATTAGATGACTTCTTCACAAAAAACAAAATATGTCAAATGAGGAACCTTCCTCGTTATAAATATAACTTAATACCCGAACTTTAATTTGATTTTCATAAATGCTTTATGAACAAAAATCGATATTAGCAATAAATAAATCTGTAATTAATACGATAGAGAAGCATTTAACAATAAAGGTTACACTAGTAAATTTTCTTATTCTCGGTTCTATTTCTCTCATGCCTATTATCTGCGTATTATGATGACCTTGTCACCTTGTAAAGCGCAGGAACTTAGTGGAACGTATCTCCCGCGTTAAGCTGAATTTCAGAATTTACAATATTCCTGCGACAAGGATAAGAATGATTTCCTGTTTGGATATAAATTGAAAGATGTATTTTTTTGAAAATTCTTTTTCATTCGCTCTGAAATCAAAGGTATAATAATCAACTATGTGGGGAATGGTACTAATTTAGGTCAAAATTCACATTTCAAAATTTACAATATTTTTTCGTTTTGAGGTCCCCCGAATTCAAAAAATATATTTTTGAAAAAACTCTGTGCGTCTCATATCATAAAACGAATATTGGTTTTTTGTAGGTCGATGAAACAATTGAATTTACTATGTTCACTGATGATTTTTCCAACTATTCATCAGAAATAGTAGATTTTAAGAATCAATTATCGATAAAAAATCAACTTTGCCATAACGAACTGTGTTGTTCATTTGATATCGGAATCGAAACAGCTGCGTCTGATGATGAATATGTTTACAGGTAACAACCAAAATAATTCAATTGTTACCATGCTTTCATATTTCTCAGGTAGTACATATTTGTTGTAATATTGCACAATACTGGTTCACAATGTGTATTTATGCTCCGACTTACGGTTACTGAGTACTATCTGTTCAATACGCTCCCTTTTTCACTCACATAGCAGTTCAGTTCAGAAATCCTCTAATTTCTATGACAAATCTTATTCTATTTTTGATGTTAATCCTTACAAAATAAACTACAAATATGTACCATTCTTCCCATATGATTTTTAGCCAGGTTTTTATGGTTTATTTGATCTAAATAAACGATTCAAAATCAGATAAAAACGAGAAAATTAACATAAGTTTTGCATACAGAAAAAATAAAATTTGAAAAAAATTATTGAGCAAGCTCAATTTGTCAGTATTTTTAACATAAGTTTGTAAAGAAAAAACTTCAAAATGTTAATTTGCCTTCCTGTAATTCGAAATCTCGTGGCGTGCTGTAAGAAAATATTGACGTTTTTGATTCAATTTTTAGGGCAAAAATGTATGTTTTTTGAATTTTTTAAGCAGCAAGCCAAATTGTCTGAAGATTAATGCTTAATCGCAGCTAATAAAAACAGTAATAAAATGATTTTTGCGACCATAGTTCGAAATTTCCCGAGAGCATATTTTACAGTCTGAGGGATCAAGTCACTTTACAGTACAAATTAACTTATCTTTAGGATTGTAGTATTTGATGGAGTGCGCAAATACATAAGGTTACAAGCTGGAATACAGGTTTGCGCAGTTATACCATGCTTGAATAAGAAGATAGAAACGTGTGGTTCAATAAATATTACCAAAACGACACCCGGGGTAACATTCACTAAAATATCGATCGGTGGTAATTTTCGAAACAACGAAGATATGTTCCATTTTCCGGTAACATTGAAATATAATATCCTACCGCTAGATGCTCCTTCATATACGTATTCTACTTCAACTGATGATGAAAATATTAAAATGAGCTTGCGAGATAATACCAACGAGTTGTTAACTTTTGGTGTTTATGGAAGAGACTTCAGCTTAGACGATGGCCATAATGATATTATTGGTAAGATGCGTTAATAGGGATTTTGACTGTATTAAAAAAAAAACACTTTTAACGTTTAAGAGGTAGTTCCTATGATAGAAATACACAATATTTTTTCTTATTTTTGAGGACTTTAATTAATATTTAATAAATAAAACGTAATTAAATCACTATCAAGTCACGTGACAACGAACACCAGAGTGCATGACGTCACTAACTCATAAACATTATCAGACGCTGTCATAGACGAAGGACGCTGTTCACGCTGTCAAGAGGCTTAATTGTTTGGTTAATATTTAGAGTATGTAATTTATTACTATTTATTTATAGGAAACATCAAATTACATAATATAACTGTAGCAACGACTACGAAAAAACCTTTCATCACCTCATCAGTTTATCAGCGTTTATGAATGTATGACGTCACGGCAGTCACGTGACAAGTATTGACGTTTTGGAGCGAAATTTCAATAGGAATTTTGAATACGTGATTTTTAAAGCTTGAGTCGTATTTAAATAGAAATAATAAATATTTGTGATTATGTTAGATACTTAAGCACGATTTAAAACACTTTTCCAAAAATAGTCAACGTCCCTATTGTATAATTGAGGCTAAAGATATTTGTTACATTATTTTAATATTATTTTTAGGGTCGCATGATGAACTTTAATCACTACATGTAAACAGCGATAGAGGGGATTTATGGCAAATTGATTAATTCAAGTTCCCATAATTCTTAACATGACCAAATTTTGATAAGTCTAGAAAGGCTGCTTGTTAACTCTACTGTGCACTAACCAGCTGGAATAATATTTCTCTGAAAATTTCTGTAAACTTTCTCTTACTAAAGGAGCATTTCTGCAGAGTTAATCAGAGAAATATTTTCACCAAGGATTGCATTTATAATATTATTATCGACAGACGTGTTGGTTCGATTCGTCAAACAAATATAAATTGTGTTAGTTAACTTGTAAAAATACAAGTTGACACCATTATTACGTTGATTTTAAAAATTCATTGAAAGATTTTATTGTAAAAAGTTTATAAGCGCTTCTTTTATCTATTGTTGACTAAAACATAAAAACGCTTTATTTTATATGTTTAATATATTAAGTATAGGTTTTGCTATAAAAAAAAACTTATATTTCAAATATACTTTTGTTTTTTGAATTATGTATGCTTTTCAACGCTATATACATAAAAATGAATGTTTGTATGTTTGTTTATCAGTTTGTCTCCTATGCATTCCTATACCATTCATCCGAATACGATGTAACTTTGGTGAGATGTCATGCGCGCGCCTACAAGGTTAAAATCTTATTAAATTAATGTTTATTTGCTCCACTATTGCTGTCGTTGCCTCGAGACAAAACTAATACGATGGAGCCGAGGGTTCCACTACTGTTGCTAAGAGTTTCATCTCAATTGCGTGTAAAGTCGCGAGTAGCAACTAGTTAAGATGCCATAAATAAATTTTGGGTAATATAAAGGTGATATCAGACGGTTCATTTTTTGTTCATTTCTGTCTTTCATTCAGCATCTTTCACTCGAAGTGAAACGTCTGAACACAAAGTGAAATAATAGTGACTAATGAATTCATTAGTGAACCGATCCAACAATGTTAGATATCGACATTCGGCATCATTCACTCGCGTTCCGAATGTACGAAAAATGAAACGTCTGAACTTGGAGAGAACATTCACTCGGGTTTGGCCATTTTGCCTCGCGTCTTGTAGCGAACGGACTTGGGACTACGACACCTTAAAGTGAATTATTTTGTCTGTGTATGAGACAAAATGGTATACAAGTGGAACGACCAAAACACGCTGCTGTTTTTGAAAAATTTCAAAAATTATCAATGTCCTTCGAACCACAAACTTGACGAATACAAAGACAGAACAATATGGACAAATTTTATAAAATCTCTAATTAATGAACTTAGATTTTGATTCTTTTTTGTCAATTCTTCGATCAAATGATCATAAATCAACGAATTCCATGGCGCACAACTTCATTCGACGACATCTTCGATGAAAAGACTAGATAAACGTTCATTTCTATGTCATTCTGTTTGTGCCGTGTGAACACGGAATGAAACAAAAATGAACATTCATCCGTGTGAGCAGTCTGACAAAACTGTTTAGAACCGCCATGTGCCGGCAAATGTTTGCGGTTTTTGACAGCTAAGTGATAACAGTGAATAACATAAATATCGTTTTTTTAAATAATTGCATTTGCAGTTTGGTGTAGAGTCGGGTAAATTTTAAAAAGTACAAAGCAAGCATTTTATAATAAATATGAAATCAAAAACTAATTGTTCAATTCTTAAGATAAAGTTAGGTTAAACATAACAAAAGAGCAGTCTTAAAAATGTGGTCAGTTGTTAAAAATAAAGCCGTTTTAACAATTGCTGTTATTGTTGGGTCAGAAGTAGTTTATTACATATACAAAAAAATGAGATCGGAAAAGCATCGAACCTTTGAACCTGTACATGAAATTCTTTTCTTTTCTGACCAACTAAATAACGAATGCCGTAAGCATTTATTTGTGAAGACAGCATGCTCAAGCATTTATTGCTATTATCGGAATTTGGCGACAATGGTAAAATATTTAAAATCAGTTAATAGTAGCATCGATATGTGTCTATATTTACTAACGAGTGTCGATTTGGCCGATGCTGTTATCGACGCTCATAAACGAGGTATTAAAGTTCGAATAATTACTGACTTTGAAATGGCTTATTCATCAGGCTCGAAAATTGCGCTGTTTAAAAAAGAGGGTAGGCATATTAAATACAATTAACAGCGCTGGATTTACATTAAGGGCTAGTGCCAAATTTAGTGACAAATTTTCAGGGGCGGCGAAATTTGGAACATGAGAAAAAAAATATTTCACGGTAAAAATTTTTTTTGAAGTGTGATCGTGTTGAAATAAAATACTTTTCATCTTTATTAAGAATGTTTAAAATTATAAACATTGCAGTTTTATTTACAAAATTGTGAAAAAAAAATTAGGGTCTAGAATTTTACACACAATTTTTGAGTTTTTGGATCGATCACAGTTTGTTTAATATGATCATTATTTTAGTTTAAATTGCGCGGTGCAAAATACACAAATTGTCCAGTTTGCAAATCAAAAAGTCAAACGCGTTTGCTTCTGAAAATATGAATAATATCTCGCAAGTTATGAGTAATCGGTTTATTTGCCAATTTATGATTTTCAATACGAAAAAGAATGTTTTTTGTGTAATTCTCCCGTTTATAATAAAAAGATTTTCGACTGTAAATGAATCATGTTATATATTTGAAAATTGTATACCGCTTTTAGGTAATGGGATGGCATTTTTCCCGCTACCCCAGGCCGGCACTTAGGGTAAATCCGGTCCTGACAATAAATTCAGTTTTAGATTTCATATAAACAATCTTTTACTTTTCAAAATATATTTTAGGGATTCCAGTGCGGATAAAAAAGACTGATAATTTAATGCACCATAAATTTTGTCTACTGGATTGTGATACACCTGATGGTATTTTGATGACTGGCTCGTTGAATTGGACTCTTCAAGCTTTAGCCGGAAATTGGGATAATTTAATGTTCACATCGCAACCAGAATTAGTTTCACAATTTAAAACAGAATTTGAAAAGATCTGGAACACTTTTATTGATTCGAGTGATGTTTCTGATATTTAATACGCGTAGCGAACAAGAAATCTATTTTTGTCATTACTTTTATCCAGCGATAATAGAAACTAAGAATATTACTACTTTTTTATAACTTTTGATTTTTAAAAATCGTTGTTGATGTTAGTTTTTGTATCAATAAATTAATTTGTAAGTAAACTTTGATTTTAGTTCCATAATCTGCAAGTGTTTTATGCTTTGTGCCCATATGATTACCTATATCATTAAATTTTATGAACACCTTATTAGACACAGGGGTGACCTCGTTCCGTTGAATAGTGGTGGGGGATGGCGTCATTTAGTGGACTGTCAATTGATATTGCGTAGTTGATACAAATATTGAACGGTCTACCAGTTGACGTGATTCATTAACGGGGGAGCCTGTGTATCTAATGACCTTGCACCTGGCCTTATGAACATTTAGCGGTTTTAACTAAACTGTTATTAATTTTTTTGTAGAATATGGGTCATGAGATACATTAATACTAAATAATCTACCTGGTGGTTCCTAATATGAGTCTGTCCGGCTATCGGTCTTTCCACGTCCGTCCAGAAAGTCCCCGTTGATCTAAACTCAGAGACCTGAATTTTTTATATAAATTTCTTAAAAGATCCCCAGCTACCACAACGTCAAAAAACATCAATTCAGCTACGATTTTTCGACACGGATATTCCTGAAAATCGCATGCAAATCGGTTGAATAGTTTCCGTGAATCTTTCGCATTTAGTCAGACAATTAATAGCAGACTGCATTTTTATCTAGCCCGCGTGGCGTTAGTTAAAATCGAATAAACTGTGAACCGCTAAACTGATTTTGATTAAATTTAGCCTATGTGATCGAACTGGTGATATTTTCTATTCTGTTGAAAACTTCCTATTTCCTGGTTATAATTCGAGAACTGGTGAAAGTTTTAAATTAATTTTTATTTATTAAATTAAAAGTATGAATTTGTATTAGGCTCAAATAACGTTGACAGCTATTGGTAGGCGGTAGCCTTAAAACGAAAAAGAGTATCACTAAAAACCTATTTTTAATAAGATTTTCTGAAACAGTCGGTATACACATAAATTACCGTCATTATCCTCGTGAATATGAAGTGGACAAAAAGATATATCTACACTATTTTATTGGAGAAAATGTAACATACGTGTGTCAATACATTTCTTTCACATGGTCGTATAATAATACAGAAAAGTACTTTTATATTGATTATTTCGTATTAATGAAGTATTACCGACGCGACGAAACAGATACACACAATAATTCATTCGCTATCTGTTTTTTTAAAAAAATCTTCAAAAACAATTGAATGATAACAAAACTATTGAATCAACGTGCATTTTTGTTTGTGTAAGTTTTTGTTTGAATTTTGAACATTGGTGTTCTATATTATTGAAATTTAATCAATTTATAAGCGTTTTTAAAATACATATATTTTGTATTTTTATGTTGTTTATATTAACTACATTTTAGACTTGAATTTGAAAAAGAAAGAAGTTTTACTTGTGCATTTCTGTGTTAGTTTATTTGCATTTGTTAATACATAAAAATTAAATACTGAATTTTATATGATAATGTTTTTTAGAATCTGCGAATTTATTTCACCAGCAACGCTTTTAAAAATCCGTTGCAATTCATGTGGTCGAAGTTGGTCCGCGACAAATTATCTTGTTCATATCCTGAAACAGAAATTCGTGGAGAATGTCTTCTTGTGTGGGGAAAGTTTGATTCTAAATACAGATTTTCCACACAAAATATTTTGGTGTGAATTATCCAATACTTAGAAATTCCATAGCATTTTAAAGGTACTCATTTATTTTAGACTAACGTAATTCAATTTCAAAATTATTACAATCTTCGAAAGTGGATTCCGTTATGGCTGAGTTTCCTGGCGATTTTGTTATTTTTGAGATATTTTTGAACTCATAGAAAATGATATGACTTTAGTAAGAATAAAGCAATGAACTTAAACAATTGAACTAATAAGATTTATCCGTCTGTTTTGAGGAAAGCTAGCTTCAAGGACGTAGCCAGGGGAAGATCACCAGGGTTAAAACCTAAAAGGCTAGAGCTGTAAACACACCGTTTACTTTCATCGAATTTTTAAAAATGTATTAGGGAAAACGAACAGGGTAGTAAGAAATGGACTCATGACTCCCTCAAGTTTTCCTTCTGGCTACGTCTTGATTCTCGAGCATGGTAATTGCATTTATTCATTGATTGTGCACTCTTTTTTGTGGAGACAAATTACCTCCTCTATATCTGACTTCGTGGATAAATATTAAACATCGTGGTTTTATTTAAATCAATTTGAAGATAGCAGAAGAATGCGCAACCAGAAGGTAACCGTGAACGTATGGAACATGGTTTGGACGTCGTGTACATATTTACTCCTGGCGGTGGCGTTCTGGGTGTTAATTCGAATGGTCCATGCGTGTTTCTGGTTACCGCGTGCGTTACGTGCCCAGCGCGAGAATATGGAAAGAATGATGGCCAATATTCCGGAACACATCAAATCAGCAGCAGCAGAAGAAGAAAAGAACAAAGAAGAAAACGATGCCGCCGTTAAGTCAAGTGATGAGGAACAAACGCCAGATCAAAACGAACAAGAGACAGATCAAAGCGACGAGTCCAAGAAAACAATTTAATTTACTGTCATCTCTTAAGAATGTCGGAACGCTAAGCAAAAAATAGGGCTTTGGTTGATAGCTGATTGTAGACTTATTCGTCAACATTTTGCAAAAAATCTCTCTCTATAAGGAAGATACAGGACAAATCTAGGTCTTTAATGGACTACTTTTGTAATTTATGTACGATTTACTAGAAAACATTTGGCATTAATTGTGCCAAAAAATACTTGTTTTCTATGTCACACTGCGACCTTATTCGTACTTATTTTCCAAAATTGTTCCATCACAAACCTAAAGTAACTCTTCCATTTTAGGAAAAGGTTTTTAAATCTTTAAAATATTTTAAAAAATTAAAGTAATCAACTGACAGCGGCACCCTTGCAACAGCATTTTTAGCCTCGTAGTGGTTTAAATTCAGAGCGTTCCGACAGTCTTAATAATGTTGTCGTCTTAGGGTGCTTACAAACAGAAAACGCGTTAACGTGCTTTGTAGCGGGACGTAGAGCAAATCAGCGGATTGCATTGATAAAGAAATAGCTATTTTTTTGAGTGAAACTTCTTTAGCGACGCAAAATTAAAAGGGAACTGATTCAACGGCGGGGAAATGTAAGATAAACCTCGGTAACGCAAAATGGATATTGAGTTGATATATATATTTATACATTACGGCGTACGATTATTGTTTGTTAGCCCCCTAAAAGTTTCTATTAATTTCTTAAAGAAATTAATTATGTGTTTCTTAACCTTTTTGGTCACGGACCACTTTCAAAATTTCAAAAATTTGGTGGACCCCTTCGAAACATAATTGTAGGGAAAGAAAACAAGGCATTTTGAAAAAAAACTTTTATTTATTACCACAGCATTTATTGTCATCATATCGTACACATAGACCCCAAGCACTCATGCCACGGACCTCAGTTTAAGAAACCCTGATTTAAGGAATTTGTTATTTTCGGTATTTTTTTTTTACTTGATAAGTTCTATCAGAACACTAATTTCCCTATATTTTTTTTGTAAGTATTTTATTTGAATTAATTTTTCATGTTTTAATATAAAACATATTTTGCATTTAATATCATTTTAACAAATGTTTCCTCGAACAAATAATAAAGAAGTCAAGTATCTCCGTGAGAATATTCAATATTTCTCTGTAAGAAATATAATCTCAAGGACGCTAGAATTGTATGCGTATTAAATTTATCCTGTACTAATGAATACTACCTTCCCTGAAAATTTCATCCTGTCGGGAATGGGCTTCGAATATTTAAGTTTGTCGCTCCGTCTATAAAGTTTTACTCTTTAATCAGAGTGTTTCAGTTATTGTAAATTGAAATTTCGTTAACAAAAATAAAATTCTTTCATTTTTTATGTAAAACAAGGCCAATAACTGTGTAATTGCATTGCAGTATTATGTTTATGTATAGTTTATAATCAATCATGAAAATTTTAATATAAAAATGGGACCAAAGTATGTATTTTATTTATTAATGTCATCTATTGCAAGTATAACAAGTAGGTATAAGCTATTATTCTTTAATTTTGGAGATTTATTTCATTTCCTAGAGCCTAGACCTTCTGTTTTAATTAATATTTGCAAATTGTGTATTTTTTTTCATTACTAAAATTTTTAAAAGTAAAGTTTGCAAAGCAACAACGAACCGAACCGCGCGTAATTATTTTTAGTACAATGACTAGCCGCTAGATGTAGACAGGAATCTTGACAGCGTTAACATCACTGGTTCGATTATAATGTTGATGGCGCAGACGGAGCAACATGGTTATTTGACAATTAATGTAAAAAAGTGCTACTTAAGATATAAATACGTGTCGGTTACAATTAAATCAAATACAAATATGATCTTTAAAATCGGAGTGACGTTATGGATGTCGTTGGCTTTTGTTTTTACATAACCGACAGTGAAAACAGGTAAAATACATACGATTACCTACTTTCTTTTTAAGACATTGTTGCTAGGTAAATGACCCGTTACAAAACTGTACATTTTGATTCATGCGAACTGGGATATATTTTTACTATCCCAGGATGGTTTGTTTAGATATTTATTTGTTGTCGATGTGGTTTCATTGTTGTTCAGATATTAAAACTACCTAGCTACTTAGATACTTGATGTATGTATTAATTTACGTGGGTAGGGTAATCAATACCTACAATCTGACACATGTGTTGACATAATATTGATACCAAATATCTTATAACAGACATTGTAAGTATTCAGTTTTTACAAATTGAATCAGTCTTGACAAGTTAAGAGGACAGGCTCTTGATGTAAGGGTTAGCGTACTAGCATTTAGATCAAACTGTCGAGGATTCAATTCCCACCTCCGCTCACGGATGATTTCGTTTAATTTGATATAATTAGACGCTGTTAACTTTAATTGTCGAGCGTCTGTAATCTATACGCTATACCAGCGTTTCTTAAACGATTTTGACCGCTGCCCGGAACGAGGTTTAAAATTTTTCGTGACGCACCTTATGAAAAAAAAATTATTATTTTTTTTACAAAACTCGGCATCGTTATGGTGCCAAGTTTCGTTTTAATCGCGTGCGAAGCCGCGGATAGCGGCTAGTGCACAATAAATTTAAAAAATTGACAAGTTTAGTCGATTTACACAATTATGTAAATAAAACTGCAGTGTTTATAATTTTACACAAATTCTTAATAAAGAGAAAAAGCATTTTATTTATGAATGTTTTCAACACGATCACACTTTTCGCAATATTTTATATAACGCTATTTTTTTCTTCTCATGTTCCAAATTTTACCACCCCTGGAAATTTGCCGCCCTGGATACTAGCCCCTAGTGTAAATCTAGCACTGGTTCCAGTCCTCTTGACTTGCGCATTTGTAGCATTTAATTCAAGTTGTAAACTGTAAAGTAATGGAACCTTTTCATAACAACATTATTTTCGTATTTTTTAATTCCCTAATAATAATAATGCGTTTAACGTCCATTTCTCGACTTTATGTCATAACATTCGCCATTCGCACCGTTACTGTTTTTTCATCTATCACTTCCCGTTATTTTCTACATTTTTTACAACTTCAACTTATGTAATAGCAATGGGCGAATGAAGGAATTATAGGAAATTAGGATAAGGTAGGTAATTTTTGAACTAGGAGTTTGATAGGTAATCGGCCATGGCCTCAAATAAGGAACCATCTCGATATTTATCTGGAATTAATTGAGGGAAACCATGGAAAACCTCAATCAAGATGGCCGGTACAGGAATTACCGTTTCTCGGCGAGAGGCAGTAGGAAAAAGTCCCAGCCACATCTGCCCCCGCCGGGATTCGATTTTTTTAATTCCCTAGGGCAGTAGTCTTTTGTACCACTGTTTCATTACTATTTTGTTTTCGTTTAATTATATTACCAGTTAGTATATTTCATTAGTTCAGTTTAAAAAGAACGATTTATGAAAGAAAATTTAAAACTTCCTCAATTACCCCTTCACCTTGGAATTGGTTTAAGTTATAGCCTTGTTCGTGAACGTTCTGAATAAAATGTCCTTCGCATGATAATGACCAAAATAGTATTTGTCAATAATATATATTATTATATACCTTAAAAATACCTTGTTTCACTAAAAATAGACGCGTCATTGTGATAAGTCTGTGATAATTGATTAGTTTGAAATCCAAGTTCAATTATACTTGAGAACGGTCGCGATTATTTAATGTGTTGAAATTGTTAAACGTGGAGCGATTTCAATGTATATATACATTATAAATAATTAATCACTTAAGGCTGTCGGCACGCTCTGAATTTAGGCCACACTACGAGACTAAAAAATGCTCTTGGAAG
The DNA here is from genome assembly GCA_034508555.1 of Venustoraphidia nigricollis. Classification (NCBI taxonomy): domain Eukaryota; kingdom Metazoa; phylum Arthropoda; class Insecta; order Raphidioptera; family Raphidiidae; genus Venustoraphidia; species Venustoraphidia nigricollis. Next base: position 1,653,446 of record JAVRKA010000079.1, read on the forward strand.
GGTGCCGCTATCAGTTGATTACTCTAAATTTTGGAAATATTTTGAAGACTTAAAAAAATTTCCCGAGAAAGGAAGAGTCACTTTAGGTTTGTGATGGAACAATTTTGTGAAATAAGTACGAATAAGGTCGTAGTATCACATTGGAAACGTGTGTTTTTTGGCACAATTAATGCCACCTTTTTTCTAATAAATCGTACATAAACTACAAAAGTAGTCCATTAGAGACCTAGATTTGTCCTTTGTCTTCCTTATAGAGAAAGATTTTTTGCAAAATGTTGATGAATAAGTTTACAATCATCTATCAACCGAAGCCCTATTTTTGGCTTAAATTCAGAGCATTCCGACAGCCTTAATAATTCACAGTAATATAACAATGGTATATTACCTCGCAAGGGCAGAAAGTTGAAATTCCTACACTCCGCGGCAAATACATGTCATATGTATGCCTCTCAAACCATTTAATTACTATCGAAATAATAGCTAATACTTTGCTATAAGATGATGAAACACTCATTGTTGCAATTATGTGATATTAAAAAAACAATGTCTCTGTCGGGATACGAACCCGACTCATCCACTATAATATTATAGCAAACTATATTAAGGTGATATCAGACGGTTCAATTTGGTGAATGTTCATTTTTTTTCATTCCCCGTTTACACGGCACAGACAGAATGACATAGAAGTGAAAGTTCATCCAGTCTTTTTCTCGAAGATGTCATCGAATGAAGTTGTGCGCCTTGGAATTGGTTAGATTTGTGATCATTTGATCGAAGAATTGACAAAAATGAAGCAAAGTCTAAGTTTAAATCATTAATTAGAGATTTTATGGAATGTGCCCGTATTGTTCTGGCTTTGTATATTCGTCGAGTTTATGGTTCCAAAGACATTGATAATTTTTGAAATTCTCCAAAAACAGCAGCGTGTTTTGGTCATTCCACTTGTATACCATTTTGTCTCATACACAGACAAAATATATTCGCTATAAGGTGTCGTAGTCTCAAGTCCGTTCGTTACAAGACGCGAGACAAAATGGCCAAACCCGAGTGAATGTTCTCTCCAAGCTCAGACGTTTCATTTTTCGTTCATTCGGAGCGCGAGTGCATGATGCCGAATGTCGGTATCTAACATTGTTGGATCGGTTCACTAATGAATTCATTAGTCACTATTGTTTGACTTTGTGTTCAGACTTTTCACTTCGAGTGAAAGATGCTGAATGAAAGACAGAAATAGCTATTATTCCTGTATTAAGAAACTTACGCAATGGTAACCGTATAATTAACTATTATTATTTAATTACTGTTTTTGCCTTTTTTTAATTTCTGTATCCGTCACTTGGCTGTTGGGTTTTAAACAAAATTATTATTTTCTTTTCATTACAGATCCAGACATCCAAAACCATCGTCCTATAAAAACATACATACAATGAAAAAATATAATTCCACCAAAGACCTGCGACCGTGTTGCGAAGTGATTTTGTGCCATCAAGTATTTTAGAAATATGTGCGAACACTCAATTTTTGGAATTTTAATGCTCAACAAATGGACTGTAATAATATATCGATCACATATTCTGGATTTTTAATTTAGCCTAATAATTATATCATCGAATTGATTTTCATTAGGAAAATATATTGAGTCAATATTATCGATAATCAAATAGTAGATTGTTTACTAGAAATTGAACAAATATTTAATTGAAACTGTGAAAAAATAGATAAATATTTTACTGTGATTATCCAGATTTGTTCTAAAATCAATTTAAATATTCGTGCTCAATAAACATTGTATAAAGAAATCAGTTAACCTTGTTTATGTAATATTGAAGTGCATCAAGAAATTTAATTAAAAGACAGTTAATGAACATTATGCTGATTACAAATCAAAGGTGGGCGTGAACAGATTCCTGCTTTGCTGTTGAATTCACCCGGCTTCAAAATTGGCAAAATTATGTAAGTACAGCTTTTTCCGTTTATTAGATACTAGCCGCTACCCGCGGCGCTGCCTACGATTGAGATGAAGCACAGCAGAGACAACAGTAATAATAATAATAATCGGTATATATTATATCTCAAAGACGTTTTTCGGCTTGGTAGTAACGAAGTATTAGTCACTGACTCTTATTTCCGAATTGAACTATAGGTACAAAAATCAATTTAATAGAAATCGTGACCATGACGTTAACAGACGAGCATATATAATCTACAATATCTATCTAAACACGACGTTATTGAATTAAAAGCGACATTCGTTCTTATGCGCCATCCCCCCAAATTTTGGGGAAGTCAAAGTTTGCGTTAGCAACCGATATCAGAGCAATTTATTTTTAAATTCATTATTTAGGTAAATAATTTCATGTTAAACTATCTATAAATACGCATATATCGATAATGCCTGTATAAATAACGTAAACATTGATTCTCAAAATGTTTATATATAAATTTAAGGTGTCTAATGTCTAAACTCGACGGCAGATTGTGGAAAAGGGGGAATTACAGCAAAGGACTAAATAATGTGTGAACGACATACTTTGACATTTTTCAACTGTGGTGTTACTACGAATTATAAATGTGCAGCGTGATTTTTAAGTTGATTTTTTTTAACAGCGTGTATAAATCAAATAGACGAACAAATATTCCAAGTAACTTTTTTATCAAAACTCAAAAATAGAAGAGAAACAAATTTTCAAAGTTTTTTTTTAATTTTGAGGTCGGTTCTGTCGTTATGTTGTCACTGTGGAAATAGGTTATGTCATTATCACGTATGTTGGTACTAATTTGAAATTATTTGAAACAATTTCTGTAAATACTGGGTAATTACATAACATATTTGTATAGTTGCATAACATAACGACAGGACCGACCTCAAAATTTAATTACATTTTGAAAGTCTGCTTCTGTTTTATTTTCGAGTTCAACTTAAAAATCATTCTGTAGAATACATTTTAAGAAGCACTGTTCCAGTTGTTGTTAATACACAATACTACCCAAATTTTGATTAGATATTTTTATGTTTGTACGCGAAACAGTTTAATATTTAATTAGTTTTATCGCAGACTTTCTGCAGTGCTATTTAATTTTTGTTTCTTTTGTAAATATAAGTCATGCATGCAATATAAGTAAAAACTAAGTTCAGATCGCTATAAAATATTAATTTGCAGGTGCAAAATTCTATGTTTGAACTTTGTTATGGAATAATGTCTTGAGTTTTAATTAAATGTTAAAAAAATTGCAAGGTTAAATATTATAGCTATTAAATTATTAACTTTGGTGTTAAGTACAGTAATTATTGTTTTCATTTGATAGTTTTTGTGCAGTGTGGATTTTAAAATTCAGTAATTCTAGTGTGCTTACTTATCGTGCATAGCAATTATTTGTGATATATTTTAAAAGGTCAGTATTATATCGCTTTTGTGCCAATCACGTAACGCCGTCGTGCCTATTAGGCTGTTATATTGTTACCAATAGAAAGTATGCTTATATATTCTTTTAATTATAGAAAAAGTAGAACCGATGAAATAAATTTGCAAAGGTCTAGAAAATCGTATAATCTAAACGATATATAAAAATCGATGTGTATGTTCCATGTGAACTCCAAAACGGCCCGACCGATTTAGATGAAATTTTCAGGCAATCTTCAGATTAGCCCAGCGGGTGATCCTGTGAAGTTTGGTAGTGATCGGATAATTTTTAGTTTGTTTTTTGGCAATTTTGATTTTTCTTCGATTTTTGAACATTCACAATTAAAAGTGATTGAATTCGCGTAAAATTCAATACACGTTGAGAATTTTATGATCATGATTCTCTTATTTTATGGCAATAGACAATTAGTGCTATCCGTGCAAAGCCGAACCGAGCCGTTAGTTCAAAATAACAAAAATAAGAGTACCTACCACTTAATCTATTTTAAATTCCACATTCCTGTTATGTTTTATTAGCGTATTTGCCATATGGCACATACACTATTGTCGTCGGTCGGATGGCGGGACCTAGGAGTCGGACCAAAATTTCTCGACGTTCACATCATTCTAAGCAACTTGGGACTATTTTTGGAAATTTTCGAAGGAGTTAATTGATTTTAACGAAATTTGGTCCACACACACCGCACGAACCCAATTTAAAATGGGCATAATCGGACCGTTTTAAGGAGTGTGTTTAAGGGTTGAAAATTCTTTTGGGGCGTAAAGACACCCAACAAATTCTCGAAATTGATTCAAAATTGAATTTTAACCCTTCAGTATCAATTAAAAGATACTCCTAAAATTTTAAAAACCCGGGTCGCAGTGCCAAAACCCTGTCGACAATATAGTGTATTTGCTTATGCAGACAGTGTGTCTTCATTATGCGAACTTTAGTTGGTTTCTGGGCAAAATAAAAAATTAGACTCCTTAATACACCCCTTAAATATCATTTTTTTTTCTTGATTACAATATTATTATCAATCAAATCTCTATACTAAATTATATACACCTTTCAGTAAATAATTCATCATCTGCAAACTAGTTTTTTCATAAAATTTGTAAATCCGGTCCTGTCGGGCCCATTTTATCAAAATTTTAGGGACACTTTTTAATTACTACCAGAGGGTTAAATTTCAATTTTGAAACGATTCGGAGAATTTTTTCGGTATTTTGGGGCCCAAAAGCATTTTTCAACCCCTAAAAACTACCCTTAAAATAGCCCGATTAGGCCCATTTTAAATAGGCTTCTTGCGATGATGTATTTCAACACGTGGGCCAAATTTCGTTAAAATCAATTAACATATATATATATAAACATTTTTAAAAATGGTGCCAAAGTGTTTAGGAGGTTATGAAACGTCGAGAAATTTTGGTCCGACCCCTAGGTCCCGCCATCCGACCAACGCCAATAGTGTATGTTGCCATATGGCAAATACACTAATAAAATCGACTCGACAGGACCGGATTTATATATTTTATGAAAACATTTTTGCGAATACTGAATTATAGTTACTGAAGGCATGTATAATTGCAGATGATGAATATATAAAATAGGGACGAAATATTGAAATTAAGAACAAAATATTATAGTAAATGGTCAGGGGTGTATAAAAAAAATATAAATTCACGTATAGTAAAGTCACACTGCCTGTATTAGTAAATACACTATTTTGTCGGCAGAGGTTTTTAAAAGTATGATTAAATAAAAATCATCTCAACGAAATATTCTCCTGGGAAATTTCAAATTATGCTTCGTCACTGGTAAGAACAAAAAGTCTGGATAAAGCTGGCTCGTGCGACTCGTTTGCATTATTTAACATTTCTAGAGAAAATTTCGCTACCATTATCTGCACAACATAAGTTAGAAGAGAATTGCAAACAAAGATAGCTCTTTTTGATTAACGTCGCGTCATGAAGTGCTCCGTAAACATACTTATCTAAAAGTACATTAATATGCATACATTAAAGTGTCACTCAATGTAGTTACTTACAGAGATGTATCATGTAGTCGTGTTGCAGCAGCCCCGGACTTACGATTTTTTCGAACCGGGGCGCAAACTTGATAGTGGCGCCCCCTCTCTCCAGCGTTTGAGATAAATTGTGACCACAAGGGGAGAATATGAACTCTTTAATACATTTTTTTTAATAAAATAAAAAAAAACCGGGTCGCAGTGCCAAAACCCTGCCGACATTATAGTGTATTTGCTATACAGACAGTATGGCTTTATTATGCGAACTTAAGTTGGTTTTTGGGCAAAATAAAAAAATTTACTCCTTAATGCACCCGTTAAAATAACATTTTTTTTCTTAATTGCAATATTATTATCAATCGAACCTATATACCAACTTATATACACCTTTCAGTAAAAAATTCCCTATCTGCAAAATAGTATTTTCATAAAATTTGTAAATCCTGTCCTGTCAGGCCGATTTTATTAAAATTCTAGGGACACATTTTAATTACTACAAATTTCAATTTTGAAACGATTCGGATAATTTTTTCGGTGTTTTGGGACCCAAAAACAATTTTCAACCCCTAAAAACTACCCATAAATGACCCGATTAGGCCCATTTTAAATAGGCTTCTTGCGGTGATGGATTTCAACGCGTGGGCCAAATTTAGTTGAAATCAATTAACTCTTTCGAAAGTTATTGCCCGCACACATATATATATACGTATATATATATATATATATATATATATATATATATATATATATATATATATATATATATAACATTTGTAAAAATGGTCGCAAAGTGTTTAGGAGGTTATGAAACGTCGAGAAATTTTGGTCCGACCCCTAGGTCCCGCCATCCGACCGACGCCAATAGTGTATGTTGCCTTATGGCAAATACACTAATAAGGTCTCCGAGCTTTAAAAACCAATTATAGCTAAATGTAAAAAAAATACGCAAAAAAAACTTCAAAATAAAATTTTCGCAAGGATTGCGAAAAACAGTTCCAGTGCTTAAAAAACGTATTTTTTTTTAATTTGTCAATAAAATACACGTAAATATTCACATTTTATCTAGGCCTGCGTCTTGTGCGATTAAAACACCAAAGCTAGATAACCTTGAAACAAGTTTAACAGACAAAAAAGACAGGTGTAATAAATTAAGTTTTCTTTGTGGGTAGTAAATTGTTTGTATCTACCTGAAGAACGCGTGTACACATATAGCTTTGTTGCTAGGGCACATCGCAACCGGAGCTTTGTGATTAAAGTTGCGATTAATTGATTGAAAGCTTCTGGTAGAATAGATATCCATCGCTTACAATATTGTCGTAGATTATAGATGCTGAACATCTAAGGTCATCAGCAACAATATTGTCGTTTACTTAGCAATAGAAAGAACTTTGAAATCGGCATCGGAATATACTAATATTCAAAGTTAGTAGATTACAGAGGCGCGGGATGACGTCAGGTGACGGACCGTTCATATTTTTATCAACCTATACTAACAGTATCTGAAATATTATTTATATTTAACTATAGGACTACATACATCTCTGATCTTAAAAATTCAATTTATTGCAAATAATGTCAAAATTCTGTCTTTTGATATCTTTGACATTTCTTAAATACTGTAAATAAAGTTTATAGACAATAATAGATAGATATTCCGTTATTTAAACCTAGAAAGTGAATTGAGATATAACTGCATTTTAGGTTAGGACGGCAGAATATTCTTTTTATTTAGCAGGCATATTACCTATGAACATTCAAACAATTTTAATTTAGGTGTTAATATGGAGTGCTCATGTACTTCTGCGCATACAAACCGACAGGAAAGAGAAGGCGATAAAGACAGTGTATGTATGTCTCTTTCTTGCTCGTCAATTGTTGTATGTTGTTGAACAAAGACGGAATGATTACCGCAATTATCGCTATCTCTCTATCATTTTGTTTGCGCAGCCCAGACTAGTACTCCATATATCTACATCTCATTGGTCGAAACGAGATCGAGAAAGTTAAGTTCGCGTACTAATCCCTAGCTTTTCTTAAATGTGCGACTTGCTAAAACAGCCGGAAAACCTTTCCTAAGGTTTTCCAATCAAGATTTCCGAATGGTTGAGCTCAGCCTAAAACCTTTTCCGACTTGAACATTCATCTGCTTACTGACCAGTAACTAATTTATTGACAGTTGTTCACTGATGATTTACGTAGTAACCGTGGCGTTCTTATAACCTTGTTAAACATTTTTATAATATTGTACTGCGGCAAAAGCTGCCTCCGCATAAACAGTTATAAATGTTTGCCGAACACGAAATGTCTTAAAGAAATTATACTCGTTAAAATAATTAAGATCCATGATGTGAGAAAAACAACAGTAAAGGTGACACGCAAATAACACGAGACCTCCGCAATCAAATTTCACTTCTATTAGGTTACTAAGAAAATTTACTATACTCGTGCCTGCTGTCGTTTTACTTATACTTCTAATTGTAGGCTGTAGCTGAAAGGTAGTTAATGTTAAATGGACAAGTGTAACGTAGATGGCAGCAGGTACATAACGACTTAAGTTATGATTGAAAAAAAATATATTAAAAACGCAGTTGTATATTAAACAAAATGTACTACGTATTATGATATTTGGATTGGTCATTTATAATTTCATATTACATTGGTATTAATATTTGTTTTTTTTTACTTTCTTCGACAACTTTGACATGACAAATTGTGTATATAAATGTATTTACCACTGTCACGTGTATAATTTTAATAATAAATTCTAAAACATAATGTACATGCATATAGGTGTATAATATTCATACACTATACATATGTATTGAAGTATAAATAATAAATATTTACATAATAATATATAAACAGTGTGTAATAGTGTAATTGATTGGGTATAGAATTTTTTTTGTCTGAACTGAATTATTATCACACGACTAGTAAATTTATATAAAATTGTGCGGGGCATCTGTAGTTCTTTTTGGGTATTCCGTATAAGACCTTTAATTTTCCACAATTTTTGTCTGCGTGTCCATATATCTGTTTTGTCTGTACTAACAGCACGCCCGTTAGAAATTTTATTTCTTCAAATGGTACTTTTTATCTTAGGGAGCGTCCATAAACCACATATCTCGATCAAGACGAAGGAACGATCAGTTCGAAAGTTACGCTGAGCTACGTGAGGGGCGGGGGGACTTGGAGTCAAGCTGCGTAATTTTTTTCATGTATTTTATTTGGCGCAATAATTTGCAGAATAAGTTGAATATTTATTTTCAAACATTGCGTACTTTTATATCTTAACATCTACATATAACAAATATCAGTCTTGTTTGTTTTAAGCCAAAATTTTTAATAGTTTGTTAACAGAAAACACAAAATGTCTTTTGAACTTGATAATAAAAACTCTGTTCTATACAGGGGGCGTAGGAAAGGCTACGCAAGGCTACATGAAGGGAGGGAGGGATTCCAGAGAGGCTGAAATAGGGCTGCGTGGTTTATGGACGTTCCCTAGTGACGATTCGGTGGCATTGTTAAAGTCGACAGTAACTCGAGCGAATAAAGACTAATTTTATATAATTATAATTTATAGATAGTTGAGGTTATGTATCATGGTATGGCTTTGTGTCCCGCCAGTTTGTAGTATAACTTTCGTATTATTGTCCAATGAAAACAACGATTTACGGTGCTACCGAGACCGACACGAAAAAATGTTGAACGGCTGTATAATTTGCTTTATAGCACAGAACTATCGTTCAGTGGAACTGCCCACTGTCGTCCCATAAGGCACGGTAGGTAGGTAGGTATAGGTACTGTATTTATTGCGTTGTTCATTTTAATACAAAAGGTGAAAGCGAAAACCTTCTAAAACTTTGCATTGATTACAACGCAGTCTAAATCCGACTACAGTGTTGTTAAACTTTTTTAATGGATATTTCGTATGTTTGATCAATAAAAAACTACCGAACCGATTTTTTATTTAAGTAGGAACCACTATGAAGATAGGTCCTATTAAATAGAAAAAAATCATCAAAATCGGTTCACAAATGCTGGAAATACGAGATGATATATATAAAAAATCTTATTTTCTTGATGTCAATTAAAAACGGCTGAATCGATATTAAGAAAAACTATATCGGACCAATATGAGAACATTCTGAATAAAATGGCGTCGACATTTTTCAAATCGGCTCATAACTGACAGAGATATCGCGGAAGATGTATAAAAAATGTGTTTTTTTGATGTCGGTAAAAATAATACCAACTCAGTTTTTTCATGTAATAACATGAAAAAGAACATAAAATCGGAACCAGTTATTATGGTCGCCGCTCCTACTTTAATCAATTCTTTATTTTCGTAAAGAATTGAGAGTGATCTTAGATGTATTTTAAACATTAAAAGAATTTCTTCGTGGCACGGAATCAAAATAAAACATTTATTAAATTGACGTTCGGGGAATCTTTCTTTTTTTATTTTTAAATATCAATAGTGTTTGGATTGAAAGATGTTCTGATCATAAACCGGCAATTTTTTGCTACATACCGTATATAACTTACCTATATATATAGTATATAGTTTTATGTATTGTAATAATAAAATTAATTGTAACAACTGTCACGTGCTGTAGAAGTTCTAGGTCGTTATTAAACCGCGTGACACGTGACGTTTAGCATTTCATCTGTTTTGATGGAGCAGGTAGCAGTACTTGTTCACCCGCATTCTTTAATTTCCCTGTACAGTTTATTACTTTCATATATCCTTAGAAAACAAATGGTTACACAAATAATATTAACATATTCACAAATGCTTTTTTGATGTGAAACATCTAATGGCACGCTTGGATGGCAGTGAAAACGTTGCGACGTGGGCTCTTTTCGATTTAGCGCGCCCCTCTCATTAGTTATACGGAGCACTTCCCTCTCTACTGCACGGCACACTAGCTACTTTAAGTGTGTGTTAGTGTGTTGGCATTTTACACGTGATTGATGTTTAATTTAAATTTTAGAGCTAGTTGAAGAGATGTATTTAAAGAAAAAACGATACTTACAGTTATATCAATGTATATTTACAAATCTTTAATGCTTATAAAAAATAATTTAAATACTTTCAGTACTGTTAATCAATATTGCATACTTATAATACAAGACAGGGCACAATGTTGCATTTTAATAACTTCAGTAACTATTACCCCAAAGAATCTTCATCTCATGCTGGCATAATATTATATAACGTACTCCCACATTAAAAATATCATGAATACAAATACATTTAAAAGAAAATTAAAAACATTCTTGGCAAATAGTAAACTTCTATAAGTTATCGGAATATTTAAATTTAAAAAATTGTTGATGTACAACTATATTGTTGGGTATTTATTATAATTAATTATTCTTTGTACTTTGTATATTATGACGATTCTATACCTGTAATAGGTCTTTTGATGAATAAAGTATTTATCTATCTATCATGTGCCAGACGTCCCACGATGGCTCACATTTTTTTTTAAATTAAATAAAATGTTAAAACAAGTTCCTTCAAATGAATATTTATTTTCTATATCCAAATTCGACGTTAATAAACGAGTGACCCTTTGGCATTATTCCCTCGTTTCACAAACAGTGAGTTGTGTGAATTGATTCGTTTAACCTTTGCAAATGCAAATGATGGATTACGGATGGGATGGTAAGAACGAGTAACTATGCAAAATACACCCACGTGGCAAAGTTCTTCGGTACCTCACGCATCAGTGGTATCCAAACGTATTTAAATTGGTCACTGTGTGTCTTCCTTTTGACATTCTTTTCGTAATTGTGAAAAAGAGGAGTATATTTTAAAAATCTGGGGATACAGCAGGGCCCCCGCCAAGACGAACCAAAGGAAGCGGGCACTACATACCTTTAATAGAAGCATTTCGTCGTATTTTCGAAGCGTCATAGCTTCGGTCTGAATAATGCTAGAAAGCTGAAATTTTCAGGATAAAATGTCCTTAGCAGAGTTATCAAACACACCAAGTATCAATTATCTACCTTTCATGGTTTCAGATTTGTTGACACCTGAAATACGTCGATTTTTTGACGGATTCACTGACTGACTGATGATCAACAAAACCTCTAGGGTACTTCTTGAAGTCCTAGAAAGCTTAGACTAGGATTTGCATATAAACAACATTTTTTTTGTGATGTAACTACAAATTTATGGTTTTCGGATTATTCCCTGTACTTGTGCTATAAGACATTGCTTCTTGCCAAATTTCATGATTTTAGGTCAACCCTATAGGTTTTGAATCCCTTACGAGTGTCAAAATACGTAGCATAAATGGCCGTATCTTTTGAGGGCGTTGACTTAGAAGTTTGGTTTTTTCACAGCTCCAAGATATTGCAGACATGAGTATTTGACATTAATTTCAACTTGATACCTCCTCGCATTCCTGAGAAAAATGGTCTTGACAGACAGACGGACAACTAAGTGATCCTATAAAGCTTTCTTTTTCCTTTTGAGGTACGGAACCCTAAAAATTACAACAAAATAGTAATAATCCTTATCGAATTAAACGTGTTATCTTCTACAAATCCGGACGAAGCTGGACCAAAACGCTGTAGTATTAGCATAAACGAATCGTTATTATGCTTTGATATTAGCATATGTATATGCTTTGATTTAATTGCAAACAGAAAACATATGACTATGCTGGAAATAAATGAAATACATGAATAAAGATCAAGTTCAAAGTTCTAGAAAGACTCACTTTAAATGCATTTATTAAAACCTAGCATCACTTTCATTTGTCATCAGTCGTCATTTAATATTTATATGAAGTGATTGTCTGCTTCACATATTTCAGTTTTCGTTTTTGTGTTCCCACAATTAAAAGTACGAGATAATTATTAATCCCAATTAAAATAAATTGCTTCAATTATTTTCTCAAACAACCGTGTTTAATACCATATTTAATATTATTAAAAGCGTGTGGTGCGCTATAAAAGTTGCATGTTTTAATCCAGACTTGTAATTTGTTTCGTTAATTGTTTTTTATACACTGGAGAAAACAAGCAACATAAAACCACAGAATACATTGTATAATCCTATCCTTAAATCTATGCTGTAACGAAACTTCCACGTATAGAATTATCATTAAGAAGCTAAACGGAGTGTTGATTACAAAGCCTTGAGATATACATTGGGCTTTGAAACATTCCTTAGTTAACGAAATGGAAATGTTAAAGTAGATAAGCCAGACTTGACTGTTTGTAATCAACGTTTCACCACAAAATAATCAGTTGTTTCACTTTTGTCGGAACCTTTGATCTTTTTTGTTCTCGATCCCTCGAACCCTGCCTTGTTCTTGGGATGTTACAGTGACTGTTTACCAGCTGTTCCATATGCCCCCTTTTTCACCTGCATAGCTCTGTCTTACGAGTGTTTGTGTGGATGTAAAATGCACTTACTCATTTAGGAAATCTAATTTCTATGAAAAATTTTATTCAATCTTTGATGTTCATGCTTCAAAATAAACTAGGAATATGTATCAGTCTTCCCATATGCCTTTTAACCAAGTTTTTGTAGTTTATTTAATCTAATGAACGATTTAAAATCAGATAAAAACCAGAAAATTAGCATAAATTTTACACATTTTTTGTACAGAAAAAATTAAATTTGAAAAAAATTACTGAGCAAACCTTTATCAGTATATTTTTAACGTATAATGTTTGTAAAGAAAACACTTCAAAATGTTAATTTGCCTTCTCGTAATTCGAAATCTCGTGACGTGCTGTAAAAAATATTGATGCATATCACGTTTTATGCCAAAAATGTATATTTTTTGAAATATTTAAACAGCAAGCCACATTTTGTGAAGCTTAATGCTTAATCACAACTAATAAAAACAGAAATAAAATGCATTTTGTGACCACAGATCGAACTTTCCAGACAGCATATTTTGCGATCTGAGAGATCTGTCACCTTAAATATAGTAAGAAATTACATTTTTATAACAAAAAAAAAAAAAAAAAACAAACAAAAAACAGCAATGATTAAATAATTGTTAAGACGCCATATTGAAACAAAAGAGATACGATTTCTGTTGATTTCAATGTATACTTTGTAAATCAACGGTTTGAACGTGTACACAGTAAAATCATTAGAACAACTTAACCGCGGGCAAAATGAAATCAATAAGATATAATTGAAATATCTATAACTAGATGAAATTATATTAACAATATTGGATAGTGTGTATTTTATTTTCTGATGCGTAATAACAATTGAAATGTTTATTTGGGTCAGCGCGAATGAGTTGATTCAATTTTCCTAAGACACAATAAACCAATGAAATTCTAATAAATAACGTAATTCAATTTATAATACATTTATTTGTCTGTCAATAATATAATTGATCGAATTGAAAACAATTACTAATAAATATATTTGTTACCATTTAAACTTGAAATTGGTAAAAACTGGTTTAAGAACTAGAATGGAACCTTGTGCTGGATTGCAGGAAGTATTGTCAAAAATTTTGATTTGACAATGACCTTAGATTGTAATCATATTAATTAGTCCTTATTCTGTGACATCTAGAATATTAGATTGTATTCATATAAAAACAAATGACTGCTATTCATTGAAAGAGATCACTTTTGAAGCTAAATTTTGATCAAAATGCGTGGAAAAATGTTGTTTCGAGGTGGAAATTGTGCAATATATTAAATGCATGTATACACAGTTTAAAAAAATATCGTTTCATGTAATCAATTATTTTTTGCTAAGGATCAATCTAAAATTCTACAATGCTATTATGTAGTCACAATCTAAGGTCTTTGTCAAATAACATTTTCTGATAATGCTTTCTACAGCTCGGCATTAGTCTCAATCCTCTAATTGACATGAATTCTTAATTTGCTAATGTTTATATCAAATTGTTAATTTTTATATATGACCATTCACATCCGTAGTTTATAGGTATACCACGTGAAAACTATATTTCGTAGTAATTAAATTATACTTTTTTTCATAGAGGAAGAGTTTTTTTGCATTTTAACATGTTTGGCTCGACCTTGTATATATTTGTATGACCATATAATTGCATCAATACAGGAAGTAAATTGATTACTGCATTTTAAAATACAATTAAGTGATAAAAAACTGTAGTATAATATCAATGTATGAAATAAACAAACGATTGTAAGATGCAACCAGTCAATAAGCAAGCATTCAATTATTAAAGTATATTTAATTCACCATTACAATCGATGTGAACTCCATTCTGTCTCAACACAGAATGTTTTTGCATCCGAATCTTTACAGTATCAGTATATGCAGTTTACATAATATAAGGCATTACGCAGTTCATAGAACAAAACAATACTGGTTAATATTCATTTAAATACTATAGATTAAACATTTGTTTACGCGATTAAAATGTTGCAATCCAATTTGGCAGCAGGCAGATATTATTTTGCAAGCAGCTAAAGATGTCATTAACATTCTTGTTTGGAGTTTATGCTACTTATTATTCCATAAGCATTAATGATTTCCAGTCACTTACACATTGTAACAGGGAATGACGTCCACGAAAATCGCCTACATAAATATTAATATTATGTAAAGTTACGTAAGCAATGGGCTATATATGGTTGCTTCGAGAGGAAGTACGTGATTCTACATTTTTTGACTTATCTACATATAGTATAAAATTTTTTGTAGTAAGTGTCGACTAATCTTATGAATTATCTACCGAATAGATTTTCATGCGGTTTTTACCAGTCGATAGATCTGATTAATCCCTCAGATTGTAAAATATGTTCTCGGAAAATTTCGAACTGTGGTAGCATAATTCACCTACTATTTATTTTCTGTGAGTGCTAGAGACTCCGCTCACCTACAGAGTCGGCATCCCTGCCTACGTCAAAACTACCGGACCGATTTTAATAAAATGTATACCAACATGTTTCTCGAAATTGAGAACTGTGCAATAAAACTACTCTATACACTATTCGAGACGAAAAAAATGGATAAAATCATAAAAACTCTTCAAAAAACTGGTAATAAACGTGCACTTACTGAAATTCGATACCATTGAACAATAGAATATTTATAGCATTAGAAAGATGACACAAGATCACAGTGGTTATTATCTAGTGGGAACAAATATTTCTTTTGAAAATATTCTATATATTTCATTCTTCTAAAAATCGTTACACAATCACAAATATACTACCATTACAAGTATAAATTATTCATTATTTTATTGTATACTAAACATCATTCAGTTGGTCCATCAGTTTTGAATTTGACATAGCACAAGATTTAAAAATCGTGCCCAAATTAACACGTACACAAACCGATTCATTTCAACAATGGTGCACGTGACGCTAGTATCATAACAATCGTCTGTTATATCATATCGTTCGCTATCCATGTTCGTTATTAGTAATTTTTATTGTCGATGTTCGGTCGTTGATCGGAGTGGCTGTGTCTATAACTGAAGCTAGTTGTTTCATTGAACACGCACTTACCTTTTTCTATTAGAGACGGCGTGAAAACTAGATTATGCTAAATATAAACAGATATTTATAAACTCTTGGAAGTGTCAAATAAATGATTTGTTGCATAACCCAATACTGTCAGTAGGAGAGCATTTTTGGGTAGGTATTTGAGGCACTGTGAAAATTTGTACAATAACTCTTTAGTGATATCCGAATACAAAAAAAACACAAACCTGGCTGAATGGTAGCGGGCCTTAATTTGAACTTAGATCAATATTCAATTCGACGCAAATAAAGTCATTCATTCAATATACCGCCAATACACCGATTGTTAATCATGGTTCGAACGTTCATGATATTCAACCGATTGTCGCTAAATGGCATGGATTTTAATTTAAAAATTCGGAAAGACTGAAAGAGTTAACCGATTTATCCAACATATTGATTAAACATGATTTGAAATTTGAATAATGTTTGCTTAAACCAACTGTAGCAATAATTCCTTAAAAAAAATCGAATTGTAATCTCGAAGAAATCTGCAGATATTTTTGATCTCATTTGCTCTAAAAATATTTTTAATTGCAAAATGAATGAGAAATTATATTTACTAATGAATAAAGCTTTAACGAATCATTTTATTCTTTGATGTTATTCAATGCGTTTTAATAAAGCATACCAAAGTCTTTGAATATATTTAAAATAAAAGTTTATAAAGTCTAACTAGGGTGTATTTAATTAAGAGTCTGGCCTTGGTTTGTTCTCTCATTTCCTTTTAAAAGTCTCAGCCATTTATCATACGGTAATTTTCCATTTTTAGAAAATATTTGCACTACCCATACCTATTCTAATATTATTTACGAATATACAGTCCGAACAAATACACCCTTTGGTAAGTCATAAAGTAACCTCTTTGTTGCAGTCATTAAAATATATATACCTTTTTAGTGTATTTGCCATATGGCAACATACACTATTGGCATCGGTCGGATGGCGGGACCTAGGGGTCGGACCAAAATTTCTTGACGTTTCATAACCTCCTAAACACTTTGGCACCATGTGTATGTGTGTGCGGGCAATAACTTTCGAAAGAGTTAATTGATTTTAATTAAATTTGACCCGCATGTTGGAATCCACCACCGCACGAACCCTATTTAAAATGGGCCCAATCGGGCCGTTTTAAGGGTAGTTTTTAGGGGTTGAAAAATGTTTTTGGGCCCCAAGATACCGAAAAAAAATTCCGAATCGTTTCAAAATTGAAATTTAACCCTCTAGTAATAATTAAAAAGTGTCCCTAAACTTTTAATAAAATTGGCCCTACAGGACCGGATTTAAAAATTTTACGAAAACACTAGTTTGCAGATATTGAATTATTTTCTGAAAGGTGTATTAACTTGGTATAGAAGCTCGATTGATAATAATATTGCAATTAAGAAAAAAAATGTTATTTTAAGGGTAAGACCCAGCGTAACGCGAGGAATACGTTCCACTAAGTTCCTGCGCTATACGAAACAACGCTAAACGAGGTCATCTTAATACGTAGATAATATGCATAAGTTAAACAGAACCGAGAATAAGAAAATTCGTTAGTTTTTTTTTTTTTTTGATTAATTTTGTATTGTGAAATACTTTTTTGTCACATTAATTATAGATTTATTTATTGCTTATATCGATTTTTGTTCGTAAAACATTGATGAAAATTAAATAAAAGTTCGAGTCATAAATTATGTTTATGATGAGAAAGGTTCCTCATTTGACATGTTTTGTTTTTTGTGAAGTACTTAGTCATCTAATGTCGTTTGCCTTTTTCTGTTTCGTTCAGCAAGCTGTTGTCGATAGCAAGATACTGCATCAATGACACTTGTCTTGCCTTTGAACTTCTATCAACATTTGAATCATTTCATATAAATTGATCCATAATTTACGTTATAGTGGCCAAACTTTTTTTTTGGAAACCGCGTAATACTGAAACAGCGTTAAGCGGAGCATCTTTAAGTGATGTCTTACTGTATGTAACTATTTTATAATCACTGTGTACAAGATAAAATGAAGACTACAAAGTATGACATCTCGTTGCAGCTGTTTTTAATTTCCTTTTTCATTAGATACGCCTTTCAATGTGATTTTTTTTTTCATTTCGAAGATGAAAAGAATATGAATATAACCATTTTATGCTGTCAGTTGATGAATATTACTTCACATTGAATTGACAGCATTATATTATAATGCAGAGATAAGAACATGTGATATTAATAATATATGTACGTTTGAATTGGAACATATTTATTATTTAGGGGTAAGCAAACTTCCGGAAAGGGTTGCCAGAAAGTTTTTAACCAAGTCGCCCGATCTGTGATCATGTTTTAGTTTCATTTTATTATGACTGTGTTGAAATTATATTATCGGAACGTTAGAGGTATGAAAAGCAAGTTGAAAGATTTTTATTTGAATTTAATTATCAATTATTTCGGAAACTTGGTTAAATAAGGATATTAAAGAACTATGCTGATATGTAAGTTCATTTATTATTATAGGCACATTAAATGAATACGTAATTATAATACAATCCAGGAAAACGACACTTTTAGCATTCACTATAGATGTTGATTTGGTAGGGACTAGTGAGGCCCATCGCTCGCGGGACCCTAGGCACTTACCCAGAGTGCCCAGTGGAAAAAAGGGGCCTGATAATAGTCCAGTGAATAAGTCGGGTTTGCAACTTTTTTTTGCCAGAGCTCCAAACTAATCACCCTCCCCCGTTTTCGAGGTCGCTGAAAACGATAGTGGTTGGCAAAAAAGTTTTTTCTTTCGAAAACCCCTTCGAATTGACCAAAAACCACCCCCATATCGCCTTTTCGCGCACAAATCGATTTCCAAAACGTTTTTGGGCCTGGTTAACAGTCTCAGTTGCCGGGGATCAGTTTTCAAGGGTAGTGACCCAAACCAACTCCACCCCTTGATATCCACCCCCTGTAGGGTGTGGAAAATGATTTTTTGCCCATGTCAGATTCATTCGATAATTACCTTTAAAGCAGTTTTTTCAGCGAAAACCATAAAAAATCCCGACTTATTCACTGGATTATAATGAGAATCATTATGAAGTATTTTTTACCACACGATAATTGATGAAAAAGTATGATAAATATATGATAATCAATCAATATTTTGGAGCTCAGGGTTTAAACCCAATTGTCTATGTAGTTCCGCCCTGATAAGTGCCCGATTTTTTTAAAATGTAATAAAATTAACAAAACTACTCCTTTATTCAACAAATGCGCCTGTGTCGTCAGTTTGATGATCGGTTTGTAGAGAGAAAACCTGTGGCTTCAGTGCTTCTTTTTTGAACAGTTGCAAAAGTCATAATTTAATAAAATCATTGAACTACCCTACTTTTATTATTAGTCAAAACTACTTACAGCTTAAATCCAGTGAAATTCTCCGAAAGATATTTTTAAAATCAGCATAAATATTTGCAGACGGGATTTTCGTACGCAACAATAAAAATAATAATTTCAACGAGGCATGTCCTCCGATGTTATGTGAAAGAGTGAAGAGGAGGGGATAGATGCGTGTGGAGAACGACCGCTGTCACAGACAGCAGTATACAGTTTTGCGGTGTAGTTCGTCGGTGGGGCTTGGGGCGAAGCACCGCGCACGGAGAACAGACTAACTCTACCAGTTATACCTGCAATAGTGATGTTGCACGACCTTTCTGTGCTTGTGTGTCAGTTCGTGTATCATCTTGTTAAATCATCTCATTTAACTTTCATCTGTGGATAATGCATTGGTGATTTTTTTTCTTATCTAATAAACGCTGAGAAGTTAATTTAGTGACGTGGGTTTAATCGCGAATTAAAATGCACTTTGTGTGATTTTTTAAAATTTATTTTCTCTTTATTTATGTGTGTGTCGCGATGTCATCGCGAAGTGTTACAAAGCAATTTAAGTTTCTTGATACTTTTTGGTTAAGAATAAACCACTTCAGTATGAATTAAAGACACTAAATAACATCACATAGGATTTTTTTTTAATTGCACAAGCAGATAATGTAGGTATTACTTTTATTATTTTTATTTACACTTTGACTGCCTTTGTTTACGCGAAATTTAAATGTCCTCATAAATAAATACGGTATCATAAGTATACATCTACCCAAAATAGTAAATTTAACCGCAAGGGCAGGAATTTCAATTTTCTGGCCGTGTGGTGTATACTATTTTTCTATATACCCGGTCGAAAATACGTACTTTCGCATCAGTGTGCACGAGAAAACTGTTTCAGCCCGCTGTTACAGACGGCGTGTGAGTATTTTCAGCATAAATGTTAGGCTTTCTGTCTTAAAATCGAAGCCGAAAGTCCGTACTTTCGACCGGATATAAAGAAAGATTGTTTTTAACTCGTCGGAGTAATGTTTTTATCTCTAATTGAAAAAAGATAAAACATACAAAATTATTATTCATAGGCGTAACTAGAGAAGGATCAATCAGCCCACCCTAGAAATACGAATTAATATATTTGTTTTTTCCCAATAAAAACTGAGCAAACAGACAAAGAACCCGGTCACCCTATTAAAAAATCTTGCTAAGGACAATGCAATATTACCTGAACAACTTTATGAACGTGTCACGTGACTGCATTATTTAACCCTTTGTTTTATTTTATAAATAAAATACAGTTATGTTACTTCGTATATGGTGGTGTTGATCCAATAGAATGTCAATTTTTCGAAACGATGGCCACTAGCAAAACTTTGGTAAAGCTTATTTATTTATTGATCCTCAACCAAATCTTCCATTACTGTGACAGTTAGGTTACCTTTGTGTGTAAAAACTATACGTAATATAAAAGGGAAAATGGATATATTTTTATTAGAGTCCTTGGTATCATTTTTCGATTACCAAGAACCATTATATTAGCGTCCAAATACCGCACGTTTACACTTTTTTTTGTAAATGTACTAATAGGGTGGTATGATGAACACTAATTCGAAATCTCGTGACGTGCTGTGAAGAAATATAGACGAATATCACGTTTTTTAATTCAATTTTTAATGCAATAATTATTTTTTTTCGAGATTTATAAGCAGTAAGTCAAATTTTGTGAAGCTTAATGCTTAACCACAGCTAATAAAACAGTAATGAAATAAATCTTGCGACCACAGTTCGAAATATCCCGGAGCATATTTTATGATCAGAGCAGACAATTGTTTGTTTTTGGCCACTGGTTTTAAAACAGTACATTTTTGGGTTTTCGATCATTTGGGTTAGAATAGAGAGATTTAGATCTTATTGACATACAAAATAACACCACTTTAATCTGTTTATTGTCTGTTTTGTGTAAATAAATTTGGGATAAGATTTGTCCAGTTTCCTAATTTATCTGCTAAATGTGAGTCGAACAGTACACAATAAAACTGAAAATATTTAGCAAAAATATTTACTATAAAATGTCTCTGTAATCTATATATGTATGTCAAAAATTGACCTATAAGATTTTTTTCTTTACGAACCACTGAACTTTCCATTTCTTTGTTTAATTATACAGGAAATCCTCGTTATCGAGAATGATTGATACAGGAAAAAGGCCACTTAAAGTGCATCCTCTTAAAACGGCGATTAGAATACTGAGACTAAATATTATAGTATGTGATGAGAGCTATTAGACATTTTTGGTTAGGTATTTGAGGCACTGTGAAAATTATACAATACCTCTTTAGTAATATCCGAGTACAAAAACACAGACCTGGCTGAAGGGTAACGGGGCTTAACCGACCCTCAAATTTTTAAATTAGCAAAATTTTCTTCGCAATAAAAAGCCCTTGGGACATTTTGAATTTTTAATAACTTGAAATTTAGTATTTAAGCTGAGTTAAAAAATAAAAAACCAGATTTTTAATCGGATCTAAAACAGGTGTTTGCAAAATTATATTTTTGAAAAATTTAAAAAATATATTTGAAGCACGTTAAAATTTAAACAGAGTAATATTGGTGACTAAAAATAGACATATTAAAAAAAACAGGTCGTTTCGGTGGCTCATTCTACCTGTCAGGTGATTAAAAATGTGAGGGTTGGTTAAGCCCTGCTACCCTTCAGACAGGTCTGTGTTTTTGTAATTCGGATATTACTAAAGATGTATTGTATACACATTTTCAGTGCCTCAAATTCCTACCTAAAAATGTCTAACAGCTTTCGGTTATTATGCGAAACACTTTAAAAATTGTTAGTAATTTATTTTACCAGGTTTTCTTCTTATAAGTATAAAAATAACTTCCTAAACATTTCGTAAATATTTTTTTATGAAGTGGTAATTAATAACAACACTATAGAAGAATCAGTATTAGATTAACTTTCACTTTTATTATAATTTATGTATTTTATTGAAAAATTGGCGGAAATTGGCCAAATATTAAAAATATTTCTCAACTTGAATTATTATTAGTAATAAACTATACTTTTATGTTCAAAGGAAGTTTCTGTTTCCAGTTATTAAAAAGGTCTGTTCGTTGTCGTCATTTTTCTCACAAACAGCCCAGTTGACAACTACCTACATTATATTTTATATAAAACGATGTCCGAGGCGAAGCCGAGGGCATCTTGTGCCGCTTAGTGCAGGAATTTCAACTTTCTGCCGTGCGGTGTATAATATTTTTCTTTATGCCCGGTCAAAAGTACGTACTTTCTTATCAGTGTGCACGAGAAAACTGTTTCGGCCCGCTGTTACACGTGCGAGTAATTCAGGCAATGAAGAAATCGAAACCGAAAGTACGTACTTTCGACCGGGTATAAAAAAATTAGATTTTTCGCATGGCTACTCGTGTAAATATCGATTTTGGCCACATAATTGTTAGGCATATAGATGGACTCAAACGTAGCTTTAAATTTGGGTACCTGTTATAGTAATGTACCAAGTTTCATTAAAATCGATCCAGCTGTTTTCAAGACAACACCCAGACAAAAATTCGAACATTTCGAATAATCGTTTGTACCGGAACTGCAGTGATAGTGTTAGAAATGTCCGAATAGACAATTAAGTGAATCTAGGAAGTAATATTTATGCAAGTAAAGAAACGTAACTAGGTACTGTTTATATTTTTTTGCGAAGTCAAGATATTTGTGCCTGTTTATTTAACTTCGCTAGGACAGTCAAACTAGCTATTCGTGCTAAATTTCATTAATTATTGTAAGTTTTGTTGATACTTTATCCAATGGAATAATATCATGGAGTTTTAAGTCTTTTGGAATCTCGCACATTTTTTACGACGTGTAGGTACCATATGGCTTCTAATGGACATAGGAGGCTTCAGGGTCGACCGCAATTTAATATTATACTAGCGGTTTGCCTACGACTTCGTCCGCGTGGTGTAGTAGATATATTGTACCTGGTTAAATTCTTTTATATAAAATCCACCCCCCGCCTCGTTCGGGTAGTGTGTTCTAAAGACCGTCGAACATGTATTTCTTTTTTAACTTAAGTAATTTCGGAGATACAGCGTCTCCTTTATGAAGGTTTCCATCACCCTATTCACCCCCATAAGGGTTAAAAATGTAACCTAGATCTCTTTTCCTGTCTGTGAAGTACCATATCACAATCGGCTTAGTCGTTTCAAAGATTAGCCCAGACAGACAGAACAGACCAGTGTTGCCAGACGTCCCGATTTTGGCGGGACCGGACGTCCCGATTTGTAAATCAAAATTAAATGTCCCGCTTTTCGGGGATAACGCGACCGTGCGTAAATAATTATTCTCTTATTGTAACTTGCAATTTGTAACACTCACTCCTCAGACTATTGTTTGAAACGCCATATTTTTCTAATGAATAAAACTTTTTTGATTTTGATTTATTTTTTTTATTCAGAAGACGAATAAGACTCAACTATTTAACGATAGAGTAAATCTGATTTAAAATACCATATTTTTATTAAAATACATTTTTATGGCTATTTTTGCTATCTATTGTCACGTAAACGTAATTTGAACTCAAATAAAAAGATAAATATTTAAAAACTTCTGATTATATACGTTTTTTTACTATGTCCCGCTTTCGACGAAAGAATCCCGCTTTTTTCACTCAAAAAGTTCCAAAATCCCGACTTAGTAAAAAAAAATCTGGCAACGCTGGAACAAACTGACTGAGAACTGTAAATTCGCGTTAGGAATCTTTAAAACTGTACCATTACAGAGTACGGTACGATTTTATTTATTTGTATTAATTGAACTAACTTCTGTAAAATTCATTAAAAAAGCAATGTGGAGTTTGTAAAAACATCAATCATTACTTCTGTAAAGAGTGCTGTATTATATAAAGTTTGGCATTGTCGATTTTATTTATATGTATAGATTTGCATTAATTGAACTAACTTCTGTAAAATTCATGAAAAAAACAACTCTAGCTGTATGTGGACTTCGTAATCCATTGGCTGTATATACAAACACATCAGTCATTACTTCTGTAAAGAGTGCTGTATTGTACAAAGTTTGGAGTTGTCGATTTTATTTATATGTATAAAATGCTTCTAATCAGAACAAGATTTCTAATGGTAAAACACCGAACCTATCTACTTAACCTCTTTATATCAGTGGTTCAAATACTTTTGGGAGCAACTGTTAAGTTTAATGGCGTCGTTCCGTTAATCGACTAACAAGATACATCGTTCATTCACACTAATAGTAACTAATAACACAATCTGTAGTGGGTTGAAGCAGTCTTAAGAGTAATAAATTATAATTTATAAAGGAATTTTTATAGTGATGTATGAATATTGCAAGGCTATGAACTCGACTATTGGAACTAAGCTTGTCTGCATTGCGCTCGTATTCAATTTAATCAAATTAGTCGCTAATTAAATGCAAACTGTTCAATATAATATAGTTCAAATTCAATGACCTTGCAATTTGCATAATGGCCGCTGTCAATATGGCTAGTGAAATGATCAGTTTTGAACAAATTGCCACATTTGAGAAAATTACTAGAACCAACAATTCTGAGAAAATAAACTACTATATTTATGGTCAAATATCTATTTGAATTAAATAGACGTTTTCCTCCTTAATTCTAGGCATCCTCAGGATCTGATTAAATTTATTATAAAACGGTATTATTTTCATTACCCTGAACTATTAATATTTATAAATTCATAATATTTTATATAGATTGTAGACACACGGTAGTGTGTTCGCCAAGTTCAGCCAACAATGCGTATTTACACGATCCATTGCGAGATATTTTTGACCTCCCTATAACTCAAAATCTATTTGTTCTGTACACTTGTAGTTTTGTGTATCTATTAAAAAATGTGGAATAATTTATAGTAGCTGTATGCTTTGCTCAAATAAGAAGTTTAGCTTTTTTAGTTTTTAATATTATTCCCAAGTTTAATTTTTTGTTATGTCAAACTAATTAATATTTACGCATACACATATACTTAGCAACAAGGTAAACAATTCTGTCTTTGTCAGTTTCATGTAATTTCGGAGACAAACCAACTTCCCCTTTCGGGAACAATTCTACTTCCCCTCGATTTTTACCTTTATCAAACAGATACGTCGCAAAAGAAGATAAACTTCAAAAATATTGTCTCTAACTCATCTCACCATTTATGTTATGGTGGTCAAAGTGTAACTTGTATTCATTGAGCACAATTTTATTTTTTTATTATGATTATTATAGTTACAATAAAATTGACCAGTTTGGTAGTAAAAATGACATTTGGAATAAAACGGCCTAGTGATAAGATAACAATACACGGCATTGGAGATTCAAAACCATGGTACGTTTCTAAGTTAATTGTATTTATAATCTAATCACTTTTCAAGTTGACATATGCAATGCTACTGTTGTTTTGTGATTGTTATTTGATAGTCAACTGTTTAATTTATTGGTTACACACATGCAATTGTTGTTTTGTTTCAGTATTCTGCACTTTGCACATATTATAAACGTTCTTACTTATTCAGTAATTAGATAATTATAGACGGAAGACTTAACTGTCAGATGTTCTGTGTATCAAATACACAGAATTTACCATTGGAACAGACGAGTCACGAATTATTATTAACACGCTTTTATTAGCTTCACTTGTATGTTTGTTTGTTTGTAAAGGAATCTTTGAACGTGAAATTCGGTCCAAAACGTCAGATTAAACTGAAACTTTGCACACTTATCAAGGACCGACGACAATACAATAATTTTATAAGTCTGTCCCATTATCCGGACCAGGGTCTTCAGGATAAAAAAGCTTGAAAAATTACAGCAAGCAAGCTAACACGCTTTACAGTGACGTACGTTGCATTGCCTACCCCATAGGCAATTAAAATATTGTTTTTAGTCTTATAATTAAAATTAGAGTTTAAAAAAACTAAAACAATGCGCTTTTATGAACTTAAAATAATAAATAGTAAATCATTCGGCATATATAAATCCCTTTTTAATAAGCCAGTGCAGAGAAGATAATCGATTTATATACGATTAAAAAAAGTAGTTAAAAATGATGAATGAAAATTAAGTCTCTATATGGATAATATAGTTTGTCTATTGACATCTAGTTCAATTTATAATATGTCTATTTTAATTTTTATTTAATTCAGAACAGTTGGACTTTCAATTTAATTTGACGTATATGTCTGACATCTTGTAACCACTGATTAGTTAAATTAATTCCGCGGTATTACATTTAAATTTGACATAATTACATTCAATTTTCTATGGAGATATCGTTTCTAACAAACCTGACTCATAATTTAATGGATGCATTTCTTTATATCCTGGTATGTCAGACATAACGTAAGCACATTTTTACTATTTTGAGTCAAGAACACTAATAGTAGTTTATCTTACGTATCTAGGTTGTAATGAAGTTTATTTTAGGTGAATAAGTGACACGTTACACGTTATTTAACAATAACACGATCTAAAAAGCTTCGAAACACTGAGCTTCAGCAACGATTTAACTAAATTTTTTCCCGTTTAATGTTAGTCGGTAAAGGCCGCTTGTCAGATGTGAAACATTACACAGATATTTACGAGTAAAGTAGCGAGTGTGTAGTGTAGTAGAGAGGCAAACGATCAGTATAGGTATATTGAGACTTGAGAGGGAAGTGTTAAGTCGAAAAGAGTCAACGAGAGGCGAGACTGGCCTTATGGGACGTCGCAACGTGGATTCTAAACTTTTTACTCTCAACCAAGCGCGCCATTAGATGTTTCATATGTAAAAAAAAAATTTAAAAGGACGAAATTATACAGAGATTCCGTTATTATTTTATTACTAAATTGTTCACTACGATATAAAGACTAAATATATAAACAGTATAATATAGCTATCGCTTACTATAATTGTTAGGAAACATCAATTGCTGCAATGTTACATTGGGATCGTAGAGTAACTTATAACTCATCCGCCGCGCAAGTGGAAAGATTCACCGAGCTGGGTAGAGTAGTGGTGACAGCACTAGACTCGCATCCCGGCGGTGGCAGATCTGGCTGGGACTTTTTCCTACTGCCTCTCGCCGAGAAACGGTAATTCTTGTACCGGCCATCTTGAATGAGGTTTTCCATGGTTTCCCTCAATTAATTCCAGATAAATATCGAGATGGTTCCTTATTTGAGGCCATGGCCGATTACCTGTCAAACTCCTAGTTCAAAAATTACCTACCTTATCCTAATTTCCTAAAGTTCCTTCATTCGTCCATTGCTATTACAAAAGTTGAAGTTGAAAATACTGTAGAAAATAACGGGAAGTGGTACATGAAAAAATGGTAATGGTGCGAATGGCGTCTGTTATGACATAAAGTCGAGAAACGGACGTTAAACGCATTATTATTATTATTATTAAGTGGAAAGATTCGGACTTAAGTCTGGACGGTGACAGTTTGAAAATAACTTTTTCTAATATAGCATTGTAACAATGGATGTTTCTTAACAATTAGAGCAAACGATAGTTATTCTACTGGTTATTACTTTATATAATAGTGTGTTGACCGTAGAACCTTACAGAGGCGTCGCCAAGGGGGGGCAGGTAGGGGCAGCTGCCCCTCCCTAGAGGTTCGGGATTTTTTTAAGTTATAAGTTTTCCTGCCTAATGTCACAGAATAAGTAAGTAATAAAATGTAGCGTTCAGCAGAATCACTCTGAAACTAAAATCAAATTTAAGGATTCAATAAATGTGTTAATATTTAATATCTTAACCCTCAAAAATCTGATTTTTTTGTTTTTTCTCATCTTTCTGCCCCCCTCTGGCTCAAAGGCTGGCGACGCCCTTGGAACCTTAATACTATGCTAGTGTATTGATAAAGTTAATTTATCTAAATTCCAACTTACAAACATAATGCGATGTTCCATTGAAAGTGAACAAAAATATTCTTCGTTTGAAAACTGACATAATTTGCTAACCATTTCAATGTCTATACAGTCAAAGCCCTCTAAGTGCACGCTCTCTAAATGCACACGCTCTCTTACTGCACACGAACTCGCCCTCTAAGTGCACGTTCCCCAGCCCCCACTTCGAATAATCTGCGACCAATCACGTGCGACCGTAAGCGCGCTATTTTCAAACTTTCCATTTCCATCATATTCATAGAGTTTTAGAGATATTGTTTATAGCATCTGATTGAATAAAGATAGCTATAGGAGTTAGAAGAGTGGGGATGAAAAAGATCGTAGGGGAAGTGTGCACTTAAAGGATGGGCTCGGTTCCGAGCTGTGCTCTTAGAGGGCTTTGACTGTAATATTCTCGTATTCGAAGGGTTTGCTAACGGAAATGAGGATACGGTCAAATAAAATCATTGTGAAGTGTTCTATTGTCATTTGTTTACACCGTGCAATGATGTAAATGCACTGCTCTCAAAGTTAATCAATGTTAACGTCTGTATACTTCATTTGATCAATTTAATTATATATGTGTAGATCGTATAGAGAGAGAAATCTGTTACATGGACGTGAAAGCGATGTCATTACTCAAATATAAACAAGTTCAACTGTTTGTTGCCATTTTTTGTTTATTGATTACTAGCCGCAACTCGCTACTCCGCACGGGATTGAAATAAACAATGTTTTTTAGCTCGCTCGGCAGCAACAACAGTAGTGGAGCGGTTTACAATGTGCCCTGCTCGATAGTTACAACAGCTTTTTCGTCAACTTATGTTGCAAAATTTGTCTCCACTAAAAGCGCTTTTATTTTAACGCGATAATATGCAGGGTGTCTCAACCGACGTTGGCTAACATGGGTAACTTTGTTATTAGTGGAGATAGAAAGTCGGTTAAATGGGCAAAGTAGTGCAGAAAACTGTGCTCATTAACGTCCCGTCGAAAAAATAATTGAATTTTGACACCCTATGAATTTATTCAGAAAATAGTGAAAATTGCCATTTATGAAAACTGGCCATAACTTTTTTCTTTATGAAGATATTTGAAAATTTCATTAACCATTCTTTGATAACTTTTTAAGGTCTTTTCAGTAGCGTAGGTCTAATTTTTTTATTTCCACTACATAATGAGATATTGACATGAACTTTGGTTTTTCTTATGGACGGCATTTTTGATTTTCAGATATTCGAATTCTGCTTATTTTTCTAAATAATTTGACATAGCATATCCTATATCTAAACCAATCAGAAGCTACAACACTGACCAAAATAGCGTTTTGACGTTATCCATACGGATCAGAGTGTGCCGTGTAAAACAAAATTTGTTGAAACAAATACATATCGACAGGTTAACAATCTGTCGAGCGATCGCTACAGTTTTGCTTGTTCATTTTATTTGGTTTACTCACTAAGATGACTCAAGCATTTTCAAATTTGGAGAAACAGACTATTTTTGCGCATACATTCAGCGTAACAAAAATACCACGTGGGCTCAAAAGCAGAATACTTGAACCTTTATCCAGAAATGCGACAGCCTTATTCAATAACTTTTAGGAACTTAAATAGAAATTTAAAGGTATACGGTTCATTTTCAAAGAAAAAAGGCAACATTCAACACTGTGAAGAAGAATTAGTTTTAGCAAACTTTGAAATTAATGGAGAAAATTTGACCCATTTCGAACGTAAAAAAAATCATTGAAAAATGAACACAAATCTTCTTCGCATCTTTTTGATAGTGTATCAAGCTCCATCAAAACCGGTCTAACTATTTTCGAGTGATACTGGTAAAAATTGATGGTCGAACAGACAAAAATTCGGAAACTTGATTTCTCGTGTAAAGGAGAAAGGAATATGTTACTTCAAATTCGCAACGAAAAAGTACTGTATTTTTTTCTATTGTTAGCAAACAATTTAGTTATTCAAGTGGTCCTATATTTGCAACCAATCTATATGTTTAAGTGACAAGTGATATTTTATACAAACGGAAAATAGAAATGTCTGTTTATTCTTCCGTCGTTGTCAGTCAGTGTGTACTTTATCGACTAGTGCCAACACAACAACTCATAATGACAGGCTTACTTAACCTTTAGAATGTTTGATAAAAAATATTTGTTGAAAAAAACTACGCCCCTTTCACGCAAGATCAGTAGGCTACCTCGTTCCATGAATGACGTCGTTGACGAACCGTGCCTATTTCTCTATCTTCCATGCAATAGATAGATAGGTAGATATTTTATTTGTGACCATATGTCCTTTAAATACGTCAATACAAAAAACATTAAAAAGTACAATTAAATCTGAATCTTGGGTCTCGTCCATGTTATTAAAGGTGGTAAATAAATTTTCTTGGGAACTTGGACAGAAATAATAAGATTTAACTTATCAAAATTTTGCAACATTTCGCTGGCTTTTTAGTGTATTTGCCATATGGCAACATACACTATTGGCGTCGGTCGGATGGCGGGACCTAGGGGTCGGACCAAAATTTCTCGACGTTTCATAACCTCCTAAACACTTTGGCACCATTTTTAAAAATGTTTATATATATATGTATATATATATTTATATATATATATATATATACGTATATATATATATATTTATATATATATATATATACGTATATATATATATATATATGTGTAGCAGTATCATTGGGAGCCTAGTTCAAAACTGCATTCAAACTACGTGAAACTAATTAGTAAACATTATATTAAGAGCAAATTAATATGCATCAATAGATTTTAAAGTTATTTCACTTTAATGATATATTGTTGAGTTTGGGAGCTCTAAAATCGAGAACTGCATTACCGGCATTGTTCAAAATGAAAGCTCCCGTACTTTACAATAGATAACCCATAATAGTTAAAAAAATATTTTTATGTTCAAAAGATTAATAATCATTAATTATATATAAAAGCTGTTTATACTACCAACACCCACACCTTTTGTAGGCATTAGATTCATAATAAACAGTTGAGTATCTGCCACTATAACCGTGTTTTCATAAAAAAAGAAATATCTACAATAAGACATTACATCCATTGTTGCAATTTTTAATTAACTTTTTAAGCGCACATTTGTAATTTTATTCAAAGCTAACATCTGACAGAAGAATCTGCTTCTTATAAAAGGCTTATTTATGAAAAAATAAAGCAAATTGGCAGTTTAATAAGATTAATAAATGTTGAAAAAACCTACATAAATTTTATAATAGGAAATTGACAATCCTGTCAAAGTTTCAATGATTTGATTAAAAAATGTATATTATACTGGGAATTTCATTTAAGACGCAATATATACATGAGTTTTGTTGATATAGTAATCATGGAAACCAAAAACTCATTATAGAAAATCGTTCCACAAAAAATTGCAACAAACGATTTTCTATAATGCATTTTTGATTTCCGTAGTTACCATATTATTATCTATAGTGAATTTCATTTAAAACGTATGGTAGAAAATATTATTGCTACTGTAAAAGGAAATATGAAAACAACAATTAATGAAAACTTTTATATATTACCAAGTTTTATTTTGACATTCAATTAACAAACACTTATTAATATTATTATCTTAGAATTCTTTATAGTCGGACAGATGAGACTAAAAATATACCAGTATTGTGCACTTTCTGATAAGCGATACAATAGATATAATTTGTATTAATATCTACATCTTTTAACAATATAAAGCAGCTCAAATTTAGTGGTTTTATCGTTCAGTGCACAATTATCTCTTTCGCCCCACTATTATAATATTTTATTAGCTAATTATCCTATAAAACAGAAGACTTAAGTTTTTTAAACGTCGCCAAGTTATATTGCCTTAACAAAAACTGGCAGATAGTAGGTCGTCGTTTCACCTCTGTTCAGTGAGATCAAGAAAGCCATGGCGTCAATCCGATCCTGAAATAGTATGAAATTCATTATTATACAATTTATTATTTAAAGGCATTGTAGGACAAAAACCCGAAGGCAGAGTTTATCAGTTCCGATAAAACCACCTCCGCTGTTACGAAGCCGTAAGTCATAGTAAAAAAAAAAATAGAGCACATAAAGTGTGCAAAGTTCTGAACACAGTGGCATCGATTTTTTTCAAATCGGTTCATAAATGTAGGAAATATACAGTAAGATATAAAAAAATACTCTTTCTGAAATCAGTTGAAAACGGCTACACCAATTTTTTAAAAAATTTCAGAGCACCCAATGGGGAACGCTTTGAACAAATTGGCGCCGGATTTTTTCAAATCACACAAAATATTTAAAGAAAGCAGGTCATACTCATTTCTGTGGCTGTTCAAATTGTCGTACATTATAATTTACTTCGTCTTTTCGGATCAGTAGCTGACTATGACAAAATATGACTGTTCGGTATACGAATATCCTAGATTAGCGGTAAATAGCTCCATCGGTTGAACCGAATCCTGTGCTGTCTATATCTGATTAATGGTTGTCTTCGTTTCAAAATATTAAAATTGTTATCGGTTACCATTTTTCCATGCGTACCCAGCGTTACGTTGACAGAAAAGCACATTCGTATCACTTTGACCAAACTTCAAAACTTGACACCCGAACAGAGACGACTTTCACATCAATACATGGCAATTTTATGCAGATTTCGACAATCATTACTAATGGGTCGCACGTTTGAATCTGAAAAAATTACACATAATAACATAAAAACAACTTATTCAGTCGAATAATTAATATTTCGCAATATTCGAAACAATTTACATGTGACAGAAGTATAAAATTACTTACGTATTTTTGTCAATAACTGTTTCTTATTTGACAAATATTTCATTGTATTTTCTCTGAAATAATAAATTAATTGTATTGTAAAACCTTACGTCAGTGTCATCTAGGGTATTTCTATTCTTTCCCATAGAGAAATTCAACTAAAGTTATTTTCAGCGCGGCAGTTTAAATTCTAAATGTAGGCAACTTTTAATACTAATAACTTATTTAATTTTTACTTAATTAATAGTTTATTTGTACAGAAATGCTTGAAATTTTACACAAAAACATATTATTCTAAAATTTATGAAGACTTTGAGAATTATTATAACTTTTCGGTAACTTTGGATGAAATGAAAAAATTTTAGATTTCACAAATACATGACATGAAATTCTTATATAGATTCGAGTGTTGCTTTTTGTAAAACACAGAAATTTTAAAACTAAATAATAGTGTTTGTACGTTTTTAAGAAATTATACAGGGTTGGACTAACGATTATTTACTTTAATATTTTTTGTATATAAAAATAATATTTCTGTACAAGCGTTTGTCAATCTATTCCGCCTAAACGGCTGAACCGATTTTGATGAAATTTTTTGTACTTATGGTCCGACCCGGTTTCGCCCGAGTGCGTTTCGGGTCCAATTTAGAATTTAAACTATCTACGGACCGACGCAAACGCACACACAAAATTTCATTACAATCGGTCCAGCAGTTTGGAGTAATAGAGTGACTGCTGTCAGTTCGTGTGTTTCTGTTTATCTGTTTGTCGGAGACACATTTTTTTTCTAAATTTAATTTTGGAAATATTTTGAAAATAAAAAAAAATCTGCTCTTTTTTTGTTCTGAAGATTTGTCAAAAGGAAATTACCAAAACAATTTTGATTGAAAATTTAATATTGAAACAGTATAAAATCGATAATGCAGCTCTGGAAAAAACTACAAACGATGCCGTGCGCTTGTCTCATTTCAGTAGGTATACAGCTGTTATGTTTACTAAAATAAATATTTGGACGGTGTTATTCAACTAGCGACTTATGTTGACTTTACAAAATGTATGAAAATGTCAGAAAATACACTATTTAGAGAATATGCATTTGGGGGAGTCGAAAGCTTTATAAATTAATGTCTTGCAGAGCGGGGCGCAGCCCCACGATGCAAGACTGTAATATGGTGGAGCCGAATGCTTCACTACTGTTGTCGCACTCGGGCGAAGCCGGGGGCCGGGCCGGGTCGCTATAACACATAAGATTTAAACAGCAAAATTAAATTGCCACGGGAAAAAGCTACATCAGATTGTTTTATCTCAATCGTGTGCGAAGTCGCGGGTACCGATTGGTAATAAATAATTAAACGTCTGTATAACCTGTCCATGTGGAACTCAACCACTGATTCAATAACGTGAATCGAAGAAATTTATTGTAAAATCACCATCTTTTTTGCATAACTCCTTCATACGACCTTTCGTATGCCTCTTGCTGTTATGGTAGGTGTTACCAAAACACCAAAATAATAGTCACAATCTAAACCAAGGGTGGCTAACCCGTGGCCCGCGGGCCGCATGCGACCTGCCTTGAATATTTTTCCGGCCTGCGAGATTCATCGCACTTTTACAAAATATATTTATTTTAAAGTTGCCTAAGTAGTGAAAATCAATGTATCAAAAAATACCTTATTTGCGCATCAAAATATATTGAAAAATTAACTGTCGAAATTATGAGAAAAAATTAAAGTCTTAAATACTAGTCTGAAAAAAAAAGAATTAAGCAAATTAAATAAATCCAACGCAATCAAGCACCGATTAACATATTTACATTAAAAATAAGCATTTTAAAAAATCTCACGTGAGATTAATGGTGGAGGGGGGGGGTCGAGATAAATCTCACGTCATCTTACCAAAGGGGAAGGGGGCAGGGGGGTCGAACAATCGCCAAAATCGCCTCACGTAATTAATGAATGTCCCCTTATGATGCATTTCCAAAATGGTCCTCAAGATCATTTGGGTTGACCACCCCTGATCTAAGCTGTTTTACAGATATAATACATATATATATGTCATATGTGCCATAATTGTTTTCGCTATTTTAACGTACCTGTTAAGAATTTGAGGGGGGCGTAAAATATTTCTGGTAATTTGACAGATGTTCTAATACAGTTGATGAATATTTGGGCAAAAAATTTTTTTGTTGCGTCACCGTCTAATGTTTTTTTAAATGGAAAATATAAGTTTCAGGGAACTTAGACTGTTCTTTTTTTATAACCTTAATAATCGTCAAAAGATTAAAAATAATATATGTACCTAAAAGAACATAGGTATGTCTTTAAAAATTTAATAATAATTAGTTTATGTTATGATTATTAAAGATTTAAATCGAATTTTAATAAAACTTATAAAGGTACTTCTTTACTTTCGAGATATGCAACTCGTTATTTTCAGCGCGGCAGTTTAAATTCTAAATGTAGGCAACTTTTAATACTAATAATTTATTTAATTTTTACTTAATTAATGGTTTATTTGTACAGAAATGCTTGAAATTTTACACAAAAACATATTATTCTAAAATTTATGAAGACTTTGAGAATTATTATAACTTTTCGGTAACTTTGGATGAAATGAAAAAATTTTAGATTTCACAAATACGTGACATGAAATCCTTATATAGTTACGAGCGTTGCTTTTTGTAAAACACAGAAATTTTAAAACTTAAATAATAGTATTTGTGTTTTTAAGAAATTATACAAGGTTGGACTAACGATTAGGTATTTACCTTAATATTTTTTGTATATAAAAATAATATTTCTGTACAAGCGTTTGTCAATCTATTCCGCCTAAACGGCTGAACCGATTTTGATGAAATTTTTTGTACTTATGGTCCGACCCGGTTTCGCCCGAGTGCGTTTTGGGTCCAATTTAGAATTTAAACTATCTACGGACTCTATTCCTCCAAACTGCTGGACCGATTTTAATGAAATTTTGTGTGTGCGTTTGCGTCGGTCCGTAGATAGTTTAAATTCTAAATTGGACCCGAAACGCACTCGGGCGAAACCGGGTCGGACCATAAGTACAAAAAATTTCATCAAAATCGGTTCAGCCGTTTAGGCGGAATAGATTGACAAACGCTTGTACAGAAATATTATTTTTATATACAAAAAAATATTAAATTTGTCGGAGACACATTTTTTTTCTAAATTTAATTTTAGAAATATTTTGAAAACAAAAAAAAAGTCTGCTCTTTTTTTGTTCTGAAGATCTGTCAAAAGGAAATTACCAAAACAATTTTGATTGAAAATTTAATATTTTTTTGTATATAAAAATAATATTTCTGTACAAGCGTTTGTCAATCTATTCCGCCTAAACGGCTGAACCGATTTTGATGAAATTTTTTGTACTTATGGTCCGACCCGGTTTCGCCCGTCATCTTACCAAAGGGGAAGGGGGGGGGGGTCGAACAATCGCCAAAATCGACTCACGTAATTAATGAATGTCCCCTTATGATGCATTTCCAAAATGGTCCGTAAGATCATTTGGGTTGACCACCCCTGATCTAAACTGTTTTACAGATAATAATATGTCATATTTATTATTGTTGTGTTTCTTCTGGTGCACCCACTGGTGCACCACTATGTATTTTATGAACATGGCTGTACTGTTAAGTTTATAGTGTGTAAATTCTGTGGCTTGGTCGCAAAAGTGCCTAACTACAAAAACGTAGTTTTAAGGTAATTGGAGTTGAAGTTATTTTTTTCAAACTATTGTAAATCAGCGAAATTCTGTCCAAAATGTCTGATAATTGTAATACTGCTTTTTTAGCGCATATTTTTTGATTTTTTGTAAAAAAAAATAAAATTCTTAAAAAATCCAGAAGTTTTTGTCACATAGGCCCCAGAAAATGTATATGGTGTTACATAGGCCTATGCAATAGGGCACTAAAACTAGCATATAGGCCCCAAATAATGTACTTTGGCCCTTTCTTTAAATGTAGTTGCACTTAAGCCCTTTTATAAGAGGTACTTTGTATAAAAAGTAAGCGATTTTCACCTACCCTTTTTTAGATATTTGAAAATTAATAATAGTATATGATAAAATATTATTAAATAAGACAATACCGCTTAGAAAACACATATTGAGAAATTCATGGTTGTAGTTAAAATGTAAAACACTTCTACAAAAATATTGGTTTTATTCGAATAAGAATTAAAAATACAAAAATAAACAATAGTATTTATTGTAACACGAAAACCGTGCAGATGAAAATAAAATTCTTAGGACATCGTGATGACAAAATAAGTATAATTAATCTATAATTTCCAATATTAATTCTGTAGGACAAACATCGTCGTCATTTTTTGATTCATCACTCTTCAAATTTGAATAAAATAATCTGCTTTTTGGATGTATAAATGGTAATAAGCTTAAGATATCTTCCAGTTTTTTTCTTTTTGTTTCGATTCCATAACCAATGTGACACTTAGGTCTTCTTACAAAATGTACAAATCTATTTAAAAAAGGCCTATGTTAACATAGGCCACCGACAATTACCGTCACATTTTACTAAGTCGCAGTTAGCACTTTCTTGATATAAAATTATTATTACGAAAAGGGCCTAAGAGTAAATAGGCCCAATATTTAAGGGCTTATATGTCACTTAGGTTGTTTTTAAATATAGAAAAAAAATTATAAAAACACTTAGGCCCCAATATGAAGGGCCTAAAGTGAATATAAGCCTTTATTTCATTGACGTAGTCTCAGTTAGGATCTTTTTACATTTTTTATCTCGGTAAGCGTTAAAGATAATGAGATAGAACCTTTTTCATTGAAAAGAGCATGTCGACATTAGTAAGATAGGACCAATAAATCAAAAATGAAAAAAATGCACTTAGGCCCTTTTTCGATCAAGCCACAGAATTGTACTTGGTTATTTACGTATATTTAGGTTTTGACTTTTGATGAATGTGTTCCTAGTTTCAGTTAAGTCAAGTCCGTCGTCATTCATACGTGATTCTTTATTTTGTTCAATTAAAACGTTCTCTAATAATAATAATAATAAAGTAATATTACTATTTTACGTTTCTTTATAACAAAACTACGTTAACTATATCAGTTTCAAGTTACTGAAACAGTAACTGTTCGGGTGCTTGCAACCATTTGAAAATACATTTTTGCAAGGACTATCAGGGCGCTAAATGCTCCCGGTCAATTTGTAATTTAGTTCATGTCACGAAAGGAGAGGAACTAATATATCTACAAACAGAAAAGTGTACGTGTGTATGACCTATCATATGAACAAAACTTGTCCGCACAATAATTGTTCAAAATTACATTATTGCGCACAGTTAAACAAAATTAAGTG
Organism: Venustoraphidia nigricollis; assembly: GCA_034508555.1. Lineage (NCBI taxonomy): Eukaryota > Metazoa > Arthropoda > Insecta > Raphidioptera > Raphidiidae > Venustoraphidia > Venustoraphidia nigricollis. The sequence continues at coordinate 1,691,799 of JAVRKA010000079.1, forward strand.
TCCAGTGTGTCTGGAAGAGATACCTCATTCCAAACTTCGCTCGGGTGTTTGTTGGAACCGACAGTGACTGTCGATAGAATTTCACTGTGCTGTCCTGTTTGCCGAACAGAAGGCGATATAATAGAACAATTATAAAAGTAAGTGTTTAACATAATATATGTACGTTATAGAACTACAGTACACTTTTAATTTACTGTTTTGTTTTCTTTTTCAGCCGTCGTTACTCTTGCTCGTTGAAAAGGCCATACTTTCATTACATAAAACAAATACAAAATGTATTACCTACATGGTTCAATTTTGAGACCATAATCCATATTATATGTGCAAAGAAAAAGACGTGCGCATAGAAAATGGAAATATTTGTATCGTTAAATACCGTGGCGGTACACGAACAAGTGACGAAATAAACATGATTGATCCCGAAAAGAAAAAAAATGTCAACAAACATACGTCAGAATCATCTAATAATGCCGACGATTCAAATGCAAAACTTGACAATATATTTATTTCGAATGACGATGGGACAGACATTTATATTAACGATTCGCTTCCTAACATATCGTATGGTGTCGACGAAAACGAGTCTATCAACTGCAATACCGAAGTATACGCCAATGTCACCGAAAACAGATCGGACAGATTACAAGACACGAGCGCACTTGATTTACCGGATGATAAAAACCCTTCCGCTTCGAGTGACAGCGATTCACTGGATTTGGGTAAATTCTCAAAACCTTTTCTAAATAAACGAAACACGGTTCTATATTCTACAACTGCGAATTTTTATTGTTTTTAGAATTACATTTCAGGTCCCAAATTACTAGGATGTGGTCTACTCCGAAAAAAAAAATACTTCTTCCTGCTATTAAATGTGAAACAGTTGTAAAATCGACTACTGACTTACGAAAACGAACAGCAGATCGTGTTGACGATGAATAGGAGTTACCGGTCGATGAAAACGTTTCGGCTTCCAGTGACTCAGAACTGGGTAAATTTTCAAAAGCTTTTCTAAACAAACGAAACACAAACCGATTTAATATTTTTGTATCTGTTTGATTTTCATATCTTATTGTTCACTGAAATTTTCTATTGTTTTTAGAACTAGATCTCAAACCGCAAATTATTAGAAGAACTTGGAGTGCTCCAGAGAAATTTGCGGCGAGAAAATACTTGTCTGGTTATATTCGAAATCGAAAAATCCTCCCTTTAAATGAATGCGAAATGATTGTCAAATCTGATAATAACTTACAAAAATGAACTGCAATGCAGCTTCGTTTATGGATAAATAATGAAATCAACAAACACAAATCGAAAGGTACGTACAGTATGCTTTTCATTGTAAACACTTGTTCGTGGACCCTGTGCTCATTCCCATCGGAACGTGAAACCTTCTTACCTTTTCATTGAGCATTTGGTCCTCGGTAAATTAAGTTTTGGCTGCAGTGAAACTATGCTAAATGAAATCTCACTAAGTTAAAAACTACCATAACTTTTTATAATATTATAACTTTTAAATAGTATATTCTTAATATTTTTTCTCTCCAGATAAGACTCGCAACACATGGTCTACACCAGAAAGGACAGTTGCGCGAAAACTTTTTGATACTGAGATAGCTACAGGAAAGGTTCCGAATTCGCAGAAATGCTTCGACACGATAACAAAGCATAGTGAATTGAAAAAACGAACTGTCGCTCATGTAAAATCCTGGGTACAAGCCGAATCGAAACGACAGAGAAAATCAGCAGTATCTCATCAGCAAAATTAATAGTCGATGCCGAGTTCAGTGTCTCGGCCGAGTACTCGTATGTAAATAAACCGTAAGCCTTGTTTACTCGTGTAAACAAGGCTTACGGTTTATTTACATATTTCGTCAACAATTGCATGTACAATATTTTAATACGTGTTTTTTTTAAATATGTTAAGACTGAAATAAGAAATACCTATTTTTGTTTTATCATTTCGTTAATAAATTTGTTTATTTCTGTTATCAAATATTAGATTTCGTTGTTAATTAGTCATAATACGCATTCCGCAATGTAGATGCTACGTCAAAATAAATAATAAATAAAAATGTATGAAAAAATTAAAGATATATTCTGTTGTCTAGTTTTTTATTAAAAAAAGCAAATATATCAATTTTACATTAAAACATAAACAGAGTAATTTACAGAATCGTTGTTGGTTTCGGGCCCTATATTTGCAGACATTGTTGAACATCCATTGTTGGATAGTACTTGAATAACCTGTGAATATGAGAACATAATTTTAATACAATACTCTCAATTATCACTGATCTATTAATACTTATTACTAAGATCGTTTCGAGTTAATTTTTTCGATGAAATTATTCGAATGGAAAGGTATTTCCATCGATATGAAAATTTTCCAATGTCAATAGATGAAAATGTTTTGCATCGTCAGTACGGACGTTTTAACGCTTGTCGACGAATCTCATGTAAATCTAATATTCGACATGGGTTTGATATGTTGTTAGAGTGAAAAGATTCAGTTTACATGATATCGGGAGCCTTGGCGATAATTTGACAAAGTAACTAGTACCGTTTAAAAAGAATTGACATAACAACGCTTTGATTATCTGGAAATAAACACTTATAAAAATAAATATTTACCTTTATTTAATGTTGTTCAAATGTTCCTTGTATATAAAAAGATCAAATTTGCGGGCAGTTTCTATAAGATGTATTACGTTCATAAACGTATCAGAATATTCAAATGTATATTTGAGTTGTCGCGTAATTTTCGTCTTTCTACGTTAATAAATGACTGAAAATAATTAAATTTATTTTTTGTGTAAATTATATTAATAATTCACTTTTTTATAGAATTATATGAATTTTACTTACATTTATTCTTGACTACTTACTTCCCTTTTCTTTATGTGTGAAACCTAACCATACTTCATTTAGAAATTTTTACGGTTTTTGACAGTAAAAAATATTATTTTATTATGAAATACCCCATACTCCAATAGATTCCTGCAAAGGTTGCATACTTTTTGTCATAAAAAACCGCTGAAATAATACTCGCAGTGACCTCTCATTTCACAAAATGGTTCTATGTAGTTTTAATTTTTATCAATAGACGTCTCAGGGTGAAGCTCCCAAAGTTGACAATCAAACGATTTTGTTCATTGGGTGCCGCTCCCTTAAGACGGCAAAAGAGCCCAAACGATATATTAAATGATTATCCGAGCTCCCAAACTGTATGCCACACATACTTATATATATATATATATATACGTATATATATATATATATATATATATATATATATATATATGTGTGGGCAATAACTTTCGAAAGAGTTAATTGATTTCAACTAAATTTGGCCCACGTGTTGAAATCCATCACCGCAAGAAGCCTATTTAAAGTGGGCCTAATCGGGCCATCTTAAGGGTAGTTTTTAGGGGTTGAAAAATGTTTTTGGGCCCTAAAATACCGAAAAAATTCTCCGAATCGTTTCAAAATTAAAATTTAACCCTCTGGCAGTAATTAAAATGTGTCCCTAAAATTTTAATAAAATCGACCTTACAGGACCGGATTTAAAAATTTTAAGAAAGACTAGTTTGCAGATAGTGAATTATTTACTGAAAGGTGTATATAACTTGGTATAGAGGTTCGATTGATAATAATATTGCAATTAAGAAAAAAAAATGTTATTTTAAGGGGTGTATTAAGGAGTAAAATTTTTTATTTTGGCCAAAAACCAACTTAAGCTCGCAAAATAAAGCCACACTGCCTGTATAAGCAAATACACTATATTGTCGGCAGGGTTTTTGCACTGCGACCCGGGTTTTTTTTATTTTCCAACTTCGTCAGGCAAGTTTTGAGGTTAAGTCCTCGTTAGAATTCTTTGGTTCATAATACCAAGTCAAAAATAACTTTGTTAATTAAGACTAGACAGATATATTTATTCTCAATATTATCGAACTGTTATGTCAATAAAACAATTTAAATAAAATTAAATTAAAGTTTCGCCACATATGTAAGTTCTTAAATCTTAATATCCAACGGAACGATGTGACTTCTGTAATTTACTGACCTTGCCTTTCAAATGGTTAACACTGTCCAACGTTTCAGAAATTTACGCCATTTTTTCTTTCGAGCGAGCATAGGAGTAAAAAAGTCTTGTAATGGCAAAAAAAATCTAACTCGAGATTTCGACGGACTTATGCGTTCCATGGTTCTCACATACCGAAAAACGGATTGAAACAAGAATTTAAGCTTAGTTTTTGGGGGATTTCTTATGATTTTTTATTTCGCCCTACTCCCCCAGATACGGTAGTGTGCTGGTAGATGAAAATATAAAATTTTCTTTTTCTTGAAAATGGTTTGTTTTAAACATATCTTGCTATATTATAATCTATTAAGACACTATAGGGTATACAATCTAATATTTTTATAAACATGTTACCTTTTTTTACACAGCTAGAAAGTGTACCGTACTCCTTTGTATAAAAAACGCAATAGTGTAAAAAGTGTTAACACTTTTTGAACTGGAGTACGATTCCAAACACAGTTGTAAATACGGTAGGTACATGTAAATAACTGATTGTTATTTCGTTTCGTCACTAAATCGCGAACGTAAATTATGGGTCAGTTCAAAGGCAAGACGAAGTGTCATTGATGCAATATCTTGCTATCGACAACAACTTGCTGAACGAAATAGAAAGAGGCAAACGACATTAGATGACTTCTTCACAAAAAACAAAATATGTTAAACATAACTTCTCACTCGAACTTGATTTTCGTAATTTTTTTATGAACAAAAATAAATAAATTTATAGTTAACGTGATAAAAAAGTATTTAACAATAAATGTTACAAAATTAAACGAAAAATAAACTAGCAAAATTTCTTATTCTCGGTTCTGTTTCACTTATACCTATTATCTACGTATTAACACTTTCACACAGTTTGTGTTGAGACCCAGCGGTAAGAGGCGAGGTAGGCAAAAGACATATTATGGGTGTGACCTTCTTTAGCTCTGTCTCGCTCAAATCATCCGCACGTTTCAAATTTTAGCTGGTGCCAACTAAAAGATGCTATTGCAAGGGTGCCGCTGTCAATTGATTACGCTAATTTTTGGAAATATTTTGAAGATTTAAAAAACTTTTCCGATAAAGAAAGAGTCACTTTAGGTTTGTGATGGAACAGTTTAGTGAAATAAGTACGAATAAGGTCGTAGTGTGACATTGAAAACTGGTGTTTTTTTTTTGGCACACTTATGCCAACTTTTTTCTAGTAAATCGTACATAAATTACAAAAGTAGTCTTCCTTATAGAGAAAGAATTTTTGCAGAATGTTGACGAATAAGTCTACAATCAGTTGACAGCCGAAGCTCTATTTTTGGCTTAAATTCAGAACGTTCTGACAGCCTTAAGATTATTTCGTTTAGCACTGTTTCGTATAGTTGTGACCACCCTATTGTAGAGTTTATTTTAATCGATACTTAATAGCTTTTAGACTAATTAAACAATTGGACATTGATTAATCTCTTTTTAAAATATGACTGACCCTCGACACACAAAATTATGATTCACTTTCTAACTTTCTCTGCTTCTATTGTAAATACATAACTCTGTTTAAAATAATGTAAACTGTGTATATGCTACATCATAATATAATGTGTTTCTCGTTGACTTTTGATACAATTTCCGAATGAACAGAAAGAAATACAAAACCGGTACAATCCAAGAATTAGTAATATCAAGATTTGCATTCTGATTTCACGATGAGTAATTTCGTATATTGCAGAGTGAATCAGAATACTGCTAATCGATACAATCAAAGAATTAATAATAATATATTATTATTTTATTATATCTGTCATACAATTCACGAAAGGTTGCATGTTTATTGCACTGCAATTGATCCATAAAAGTTTAGATCACAGAATTTTATTTTTAAAAAAGTGGCCAAGTGCGAATAGCACTCGCACACGAAGGATTCCGTACCACCGTATAATATTTATTAACTTTATTTTTTAAGTTTTATTATTTGTTGTTATAGCGGCCATAGTAATACACATTAAACACAGAAATGCCTGAACTAATAGCTTTTAAGAGATTCCGTCCGATGTCGTTAGTATGAAGTATTTTTTGTGATGTAACTACAAATTTACGGTTTTCGGATTTTTCTCTTTACTTGTGCCAAATTTTATGATTTTAGGTCAACGGGAATATCCTGTACTCTATAGGTTTTGATTCCCTTGCAAGTGTCAATATATGCGGCTTAAACGGCCGTATCTGGTGATAGCGTTAACTTACAAGTTTAGGGATTGCAGAACTGAGTATTTGATATTAATTTCAACTTGATACCTCTACGCGTTCCTTTGAGAAATGGTCTTGATAGACAGACAGACAGATTGACAACGAAGTGATCCTATAACGGTTCCTTTTTTTCGTTTGAGGTACGGCCTATCATGCTAAAAGAAGTTTTACTAAAAAAAAATTGAAGAAATCGAATAATATTTTTATACAGAAGACGGAAACCTAATAATTTTTATTATAAATATAATAATGCGCACAATTTAGTGAACATCACTTGGTCAGTTTTTATGTCGCCCATTAAATTGCTCTTCAAAACATTTTTGAGCGTTTATTCGCCCTCGTTACAGTACATAAAAATCAGTCTAGATTAACAACAGTGAACGGTTTAATTTTTTTATTTACAAACATCAGTCACAAAGTATTATGCGCATATCTTTATGACGAAAAAAACAAAAAAATAAAGGAATCACGTGACATCCAGCGCAGCTCATTTTTATTTTTTTTAATCTATAGATACTGATGGAAATTTTACGTGTTGTGGATTTTGGTACGCTAATTTTAATTGTTGTAAAAAACGATTGCTGTTAGGAAATAAATGGTGTTGCCTTGTCACGTTTTTCCTACAGCATTGTTTTTATTAAATTTATTACGTCACGTGTTTTTATATATTACACATTAACAATTAATAAACAAATAAAACAAAAACGAGACAGGAATCCGTTGTTGTTGACTTGGGGTTTTTAATTATCTTTATATTGCAGTGGAAACATCTTTAAGCCTGCAAATATAATATTTTTTACCACTTAAAACTAATAATGTAAAAATTATCAGACATTTGTTTTGTTCAACTTAGAAGTGGTAGACGAAAACAAGACATAACTGCAGCAATTTAAAAATTGTAATGAAGTTATTGACAATTGTTCTGTCGCGTTGTGATGGGTAATTATAACTGTTACTATTATTTGAAAATAATTGTTTACCCAGTGGCGTAATTATATCGTTTGAGGCCGGTGGAAAATGCATCGGATGGGGCCATCCCTCAGTGTAAAGAAGCTCAACCAACGGTATATCTTTTTCTTACAAATGCGTTCAAATCTTGATATATTTTAATTTGTATGTGTACTTTAGTAGGTAACTTAAATTAATTGAATACAAAACTAATAAATTTTACTAAATGTTGTAATAATAAATGCTAGAATCATCCTGTGCTCACGACCCTCTTGGGCCGAGGCCCCCCTTCGACGAGGGCCCGTGGCATTTTGTCCGTTTTACCACCCTATTGTTACGCCATTGTGTTTACCTACTAGCTGCTGATAACTATTAGAACTAGCTTTTTATTACTGACAACTGATAGTTGCTGTTCAAGGTAATATTAAATATATAGAGGTGACCTCATTCCGTTATGTATAGTAGTGAGGGGATAACGTAATCCAGTGAACTGTCAATTGATATTGCATGGTTGATAAATATTGAACGGTCTCCCAGCTGACGGCATTCATTAACGAGGTAACCTGTGTATTTAGAATAACCTTGATCGCTATTTACCTTTCATAATAACTTCCTTACAACGTGAAAAGGGTAAATAAAAGATATCTTCCACTATTATAGTAACAATAAAAAAAACCCGGGTCGCAGTACCAAAACCCTGCCGACAATATAGTGTATTTGCTTATACAGGCAGGATGGCTTTATTATGCGAACTTAAGTTGGTTTTTGGGCAAAATAAAAAATTTGACTCCTTAATACACCCCTTAAAATAACATTTATTTTCTTAATTGCAATATTATTATCAATCGAGCTTCTATACCAAATTATATACAACGTTCAGTAAATAATTCACTATCTGCAAAGTAGTGTTTTCATAAAATTTGTAAGTCCGGTCCTGCGGGCCGATTTTATTATAATTTTAGGGACACTTTTTAATTACTACTGGAGGGTTAAATGTCAATTTTGAAACGATTCTGATAATTTTTTCGGTATTTTGGGGCCCAAAAACTTTTTTCAACCCCTAAAAACTACCCTTAAAATGGCCCGATTACGCCCATTTTAAATAGGCTTCTTGCGGTGATGGATTTTAACACGTGGGCCAAATTTCGTTAAAATCAATTAACTCTTTCGAAAGTTATTGCCCGCACACACACATATATATATATATATATATATATATATATATATATATATATATATATATATATAAACATTTTTAAAAATGGTGCCAAAGTGTTTAGGAGGTTATGAAACGTCGAGAAATTTTGGTCCGACCCCTAGGTCCCGCCATCCGACCGACGCCAATAGTGTATGTTGCCTATGGCAAATACACTAAAAAACTAAAGAATAATAATCAATAAATTACAAGTAACAGCACAGAGAACTGAACGTTATTGATAACAAGTAGATTAGACAGGAAGTGAGGCATAAGATAACAATTTAGTATTTGCTCTCTTTAATGATCAACGTTTCAGCAACAATTTGTGCCTTCTTCAGGATCTACAAAAATCTACTAAATTGTTATCTTATGCCTCACTTCCTGTCTAATCTACTTGCATTATAAAAGAGGTGATCCTATAATTGAAGTTATTGATAACTTGTGCGTTTTAAGTAACTGTTATTTTTTTGGGTTCCCTATCAAAATAGTAAAAAAACAAGACTGTTGTGATGAAACTCGTCTATCTATATGACGATTTTTTTCGGGAACCGTAGGCTATCGACTTGAAAAGCTTTAAATAGTAACTACAAATATATACGGTTTTCGGATTTTTCCCTTTACTTGTGCTAAAGACATTGCTTCTTGCCAAATTTCATGATTCTATAGGCCAAAATATGCGGCATAAACGGCTGTATCTTTTGATTGCGTTGACTTCGAAGTTAGATTTTTTCACAACTCCAAAGGTACCTACTTGATATTAATTTCAACTTGATACCCCCGCGCGTTTTTCAGAAAAAGGGTCTTGGCAGACAGACAGATGAACAACGAAGTGATCCTATAAGAGTTCCTTTTTCCTTGTGAGGTACGGAACTAAAAAAATCGATATTTTTTCTTTATTCACATATTTGCGATCATTTGTATACATTTATTTATTTAAATATTCGGGATGATTTTAATTAGCTACCAATAATAACTTGAACTTTCTTCCTTACTCTTTAATTAATAATATAAACTAATTAATAAATATTGCTTTTTTAATCCCGCGCATATTGAACAGATGTCCAGACTAGTGGGGTACGGATTAGTGGGATTCTATACTGTAATTAAATTGGCGTCTACATCAAAATTTAATTACGTGTTTATCTCTTTTAAGTGAAGGATATTCAATTTTTTTATAAAAAAGTATTATTAAAGCAATTTGATTATGTAATTACAAATATTTCTTATATTATTTTTCAATAACAGTTTCAAAATAACTATTTTGTCTCATCATCAAGTTGTATGTCGGATCACGCTTAGGTGTATATGTATTAAAATTTAAATGTTAATGAATTCTGAAATTTGCGACGTAACCAGTTTTGTGCTAATTTACCATATTATATATATACAATTAATTCTTGTCTGATGAGTCAAGTTGTCAGGACAAGGTTCTTAAATTGATAAGTTGAATGTTGTATCATGATTGTGTAGACAAATTATTTGCAGACTAAAGACAACGTGGATTCGCAGTTAATGTACCCTCAATTTTCCAACTTTTAACGCAATATTTGCATTCGGTGAGTGAATTTTTTTAAGTCGTTACGCTGAGATTAATATAGCAAATCGCATCGCGTTTTCACAACTAATAAGTACATATACGTTTTTTTTTTGTGTAATAATAATCGCACGAGAACTAATGAACATTAAAAAAATTGTAAATAATAGTTTGTCAAATAGTTCATCGATTTATTAAAAATCCTGTGTTATTTTTAATAACTTATTTAAAAAATGTTTGTTTTGGGAAATACAAATTTTAAAACTACAATTTTCTCAATGGCATGCATAAACATGTTGTTTTCTAAAATTTAATATCTGGTATAATAAAATATAAAATTCAAAGGAGTTTTTTTTCGCTGTGGAATGTGACATTAATAATTCTGACAGCTTGACCAGGTTCTATATGGCCACCATTTTGCTAGCAGGCAAGTTCTTCGATCGAACCCGGTCCTCAAGGATATTTTTAAACTTCCAGCGATTGAAAATTTTCAAAGAAGTTATTGGTTTCGGTCCAAGTTTCGAAAATCGAGTTTTCATCATATCTCGACGCTCTAACCTTGAAATTAGTTTGCGTTAACACAATAAAATAAAATCTATTAACGTGTGCAATGCCGCGGGTATTAGCTAGTAATAAATGAGTAACAGTGTTTGTTTTTATTGATTTAATTTGCATTTGTATACTAGTAATAAATAAATGAATAGACATTTTATGTGAATGAATGATTAAATATGAGTAATCGGCCGTACGTTTGTTGACCACATGTGTGCAGGCTGTGGGTTCTTTAACTCGTGTATTTTATGGTTTTTATACTCATCAGAATATGTCGAGCACCCTGCGACGTTAAATCTTGTTAGTTGTTGACAGACTTCCTCGGTCAACGACTGCACCAGATAAGAACATCAAGAGACAATTTTTTACAAGAATAAATTATAATTTATAATGTCATTGCACTTGTAAAGCCGTCCGCACACGAGACAACACGAAAGCAATTCAACAGCGGTACGATATCAGTTCCTTGTCATTTCATAAGAAAAAGGTTAGGAAACAACCAACGGGGTAATATGAAAGCAAACTAACCGATTGAGTTGAAATTTTGCACACATGTGTAGTTTCGATGACAAAATAATATGACGGCAACTAGCTGACCGGCCCGGATTCGTCCGGGTGCTAATCGAACATTGAATTTCCACCCATTTTTCGTTAACTGATTGAATTAAAATTTTGTACACATGTGTAGTTTCGATGACAATACAATATTATGGTAACTAGTTGATTAATCCGGCGTCGTCCGGGTGCAAGCGCACTTTTGAATTTTCACCCACTTCTCGTAAACCGATTGAGTTGAAATTTTGTACACATGTGGTAGTTTCGTTGACATTACGATGTTACGGAAACTAGCTGACCGGTTTGGCTCTCCTCCGGGTGCAAATCGCGCTTCCCGATGAGCTAGAGTCTTGAAACTTCTACATTTCACACACAAAACTAAAAAGCAGAAAATAATTTTTAAAAAAAGTAACGTTTTAATGTATCATGTTTAAAAGCGGACTAAAAAGTATAAGATAATTTCTTCTAGTCCATTATAAAAACGTGGGTCGTAAACTCTGATAGGTAGTTTATTAGTCACAACCCACGCTTTTATAGCAGGCTACGAGAAATTATTTTATACTTTTTAGTCCGCGTTAAAAATGTGATAAATTAATTTTTTTTTTATTTAAATTTTTTAATGGTATTTTTTCCTTATACGCATGTATTGTAGCGCGCCATATCGACCCATTATACTGGGATATTTATGATTCTATATTATATGTTGAATGTCGACCGATGTGATATCAATTATGTCGGTACCTTTAATAATATACAATCCTTTTACATCTACAACACATTTCTTTCGATCCAAGTTAAGCTCTTTGTTTGACGTTTATTGATGAGATAGTATAATGGTCTGGAGGAGGTGTTTCTTATAACCCCTTATTAAGTTACTATTACATACATTATATTTAAAAAGCGTTGTGTCTGTAATTTAATTCTAATAGGGAAATAGGTGTTAATTTTAAACATTTTTATATACCTACGATAAAAACATTTTAAGGACGTAAACTGCAAATTCAAATTTTAATTTTTAGGGTTTTGTAGCTCAAAAGGAAAAAAGGGATTGTTGTCCGTCTGTCTGTCAAGACCCTTTTTGCAGGAACGTGTAGAGGTATCAAGTTGAAATTAATATCAAATACCCAGGTTTGCAATCCCTTGGAGCTGTGAAAAAATCAAACTTCTAGGTCAACGCAATCAAAAGATACGGTCGTTTATGCCGCATATTTTGGCACTCGCAAGGGAATCAAAACCTATAGGATATATTTCCTGTTGACCTAGAATCATGAAATTTGGCAAGAAACGATCTTATAGCAAGAGTCAAGGGAAATCGTAAATTTGTCATTACATCATAAAAAATATGTTTTATCTATAATCATCAAAATAGTGCATACTAGCGACATCGGACGGAATCTCTTAAAAACTATTAGTTCAGGCATTTCTACACCTTATCGTGTATTACTATGGCCACTATAACAGCAAATAATACATTTATTATATACATTTATGTAATATTTGTTTGTTAAAAGACATTATCGCCTATTTTTTTCATGTCACTATTCCTAAAATACCAATCTACTATTAAAAGTGAGCTGTCAAAAGATTTGTGAACTGTGAATTTTTATCTGCAAGTGACTTTAATTTACATCTATACTAGTGGGAGTGGCAATTTGATTTGATTTTATAGAGGATGAAACTTTAGGAAAAGGTAGTACAAATAGTGACTTCAATAACTTGCCCAGACTATTTTACGAGAACCCGATCCTCCGACAGCGGGAAAACACAGCTTCCGGTATTCATTTTGATGTAGGTACTAATCCCATAGAGCTAGCTTAATTTTTGTAAATTTGTCGATAAGAGCTTTTTAATAAATAAATGCGCTATAAAATATAGGAACCTTCTTTTACACCCGCGGCTTGGACTATAAAGAAGTTCCTTAATATTTTACGATATTATCTGATATATATGTAAATATTATGTAGCATTGACTCGTTGTAAATGCACGACCTTTTGTCCTTTGCCGAGCACTTTCGCCAATACTTGCGGCAGGTCAAACATTAGATGGACACTTTTCATGGGTCATTACCGATTTCGTTCGCCGACTTGCGACAACTTTCTGCAGTAATTACGTCCTTGACCGTCGACATTCATTTGTTACTTGATACAATCAGTCAAAATCGTTGCACGCAACTTTTTCTTTCAACCCACATCTTGTTTTTTGTACCGACAGGTTTATTATTACGATTATTATATGTGTGCATGTACAGAAAAAAGACTCATTAAAAGTTTTCTTTTGTGAAAATTTTATTCTGAAATATAAGTCACATATAGGATGGTCTACTATGTTTGATTTTATAATATAATATAAATTTATTTATCAACAGACCAATAGGTCCAATTACAGATACAAATATATCGATACGCGTGCGCAGACATAATTAAAAAAAGTGAGGTACAGTAGTTTTAAACCTAAATGTACATAAAATATAAATATTTAATATTGATTTTAAAGATTGTTTTTAATTTTGGTGGTAATTTGTTGGTATGTGTCACTAAAAAAGTCAATATTGTATTTCTTTGAGTATATGATACATATATTGCACATGCGTTGGATTGGTGAATTACACATATACGTTGCCTGAACCGTGGGCAGATCGAAAACATTATTTAATCTTAAACCTGGACGGGGAACCAAAAATCTCAAATGCCCAAGAAACTGAGTATCGTCAATTTAATTATGTATAAGTTTGAAAATGTACTGCACAGATGCAACATTTCTTCGTGTACACAGTGACACAAAATTGAATCTAGTATTTAATATGTCACCTGACAGTGATCTATCGGGATAATAACCAAACTGTTTAAAATATAAGTATGATGATGTTGTTGAATTAATCCTGAATTAATCCATAGAGGACAGTGTGGTCCACTGGTTAGCGTGCTGGCTTCTTGACCTATAAGCTGTCGAGCGTCTGTAATTTACAATAAATAACATTGATCCATCAGTGTCTTCTAGAGTTTTTACTTGCTGTATTAGACCAATTTAATTGATTTTTATCTTTTAATGTTCGTGATATCGATCTGTCCAATATAGCTATATAGTTTGACTTTTAATCATATTTTGATATCTTTAAGCTATATCTACATAACGTAGCATGTAGGGTTTCTGGTTTCTCGATCTTTTTTATTTCTCGAGGCACCAGAATTCTCGTCCAGGATTTCTCGAGTATCTCGAGAAATTTTGAAATTTTTAATAAAACGCTTTATTATAATTTCCAATGTTTGCTGTATTACAAATTAGAGTGATAGATGAGATCAATTAAATCAAATAATAACTTTTTAGTTACCGTAAATGGCATTTATTAATTAACAAATCAACAACAAACAATAAATGAAACTATACTCGGCCGGTCTATATAAAAAGTAAAGAGTAGGGTAGTACTTAACTTTTTTATAATTATGGGGTCCCTACCAGTTCCCAAATGTACCTACAACAGTGTTTAAGTGCTTGTTATATGCGTGTTTTTTGTAGTTACCTAGCGCACGGAATTGGTTCCTCGAGTTCTCGAGACGTTGAGTTTTTTTCCTGTCTCGACTAAAGACAAATTGAGTTGATAAATATCAAACGCCATTATGTCCTTGATAAGTGAAACGGAGATATTGAAGCATTTTTATTTTTTCGTATCATCGATCATATTATCTAAGTCTTAAGATTTATTTTACCTTAATAACTGATTTTTTATCCCTGGCAACATTTGAATATAACGTGTTGATAGAAAATCCGTTAAAATCGCTGAAATTTGTGTGGACATACTTGGTTTTGAACAACATCAGTGGACTTACCGGATTTTGAAAAAAATACATAGCCGGACTTATCTGATTTTGATCATAACTGTCAATGACTGACACACAGAGTCGAACTCAGGGAAACAATACTTGAGGAGGGCTCCTTTTATTTTTATTTTTGAACGTCCACCATATATTATATATTAAATAAAAACAATAATAAGTTATATGTAAGTTTTTATTCATTCAAAAATTATTTATCTCTTTGTTTAATCACAACAACATTAGGTACTAAAACTATAGTAGTTTACAAGTGTGGAAAGTGACAAATTATTTGACAGTCGTGATGTGGTACGAGCCAAGTTTATGTTGCATTTATACCAGAACGAGTATGCATTTGCCGCACTCGCCTGCGGCTCGTGCGGCAATAATACGATTTCTGGTATAAATGCAACATTACCTAGGAGAGTATTTTAAATTGGCGACTGTCAGATCGTCACGTTTCATACAATATTTTTTGCAACTGCTTTGAAAGTTCAATTTGAGAGCAGCATAATATTAAAAATACGGCATATTAAAGTTGAAACTGTAAAATAATAAAGTACTTTCCACACGCGTGCGGTACAAAAGTTGAGACAGTGAAATTATGGAGTACTTTGCGCACTAGTGGGGTTAAATAAAACAAATAGTTAACGCTGAAAATAACAGGCATTTTCGCCATGACACATACCGTTCAAAAATTGAACCTTCAAAGTAGGCGTTGCAAAAAACTATAAAATATAATGAACGCAATTTAATATTTTGTTTACACGAAGTCAGTAATTTCTTCATTTTCAATGTCTCCGGGATCTACTACACTTTCTGAATCACTAAACATTGCTTCGTTGTCCCTTGAAAGCACATTTTTATAATAAGATAAATTTTCATATTTCTGCCATTCATTTCCAAAATGTTTCTGCAAGAGATCCTTCACATCATTTAGTTTAGCTGCTTTTACAGGAACTCCAGTTGGTACTAAATTCAATGATAACTCATTCAGTCTCTTTCCGCGTTTTAACAAAGATCTTTTGTTACAGAGGTCATTTCTATAAGAAACTTCACCGCGAACGTGAACTGTATGTCTGTTGACTTTTTGAAATATAATTCTCTTGCATTTACTGATTTGGAAATGCCAACTTTGCGTCGCTTTGAGGAATTCTTTAGATTTTTCTTTCCAGTCATACACAGGTACTTCAGTCGTCAATTTATGAATAGTTGCGTGTACTTTAATAATGTTTTCATATTCACTGGGCATGATAATGTTCTCTCTTTTCTTAATAACTCTCTCTGTTAACGCAAACACCCTGTCGGCGGGCAGGAAAGAATGTCCTGTCACTGGAAAGATAATTTCAATGTGTTTGATATTGGTGGTTGTCTCAAGAAGCCATTTCATAACCATGCATACAATGATGGAGTTTTTATTTTGTCCGCCACAACCGTCTGAAACGAGCCTTATTTTTTTAACACCACTTAAATCTGTTGTGTTCATACAGTCATACAGGGCTGAGCAGATCTCGTTCGAGCCTTTAGCTGCTTCGTCTTCAGTCCAAATATATGCATGGATGTTCTCGGGTATTAAAGTTGAGTGTGAAGAGCCAATAACGACTGTAAAATTGTATAAATAAAGTTGTCTGGAATAATAAGTTGCTTGGTCTGGTATCTTGGGTAGCGGAAGATTTTTTTCGCAATCAAATGAGAATATTTTAAGATCAGGGTCCTTGTCTTGCAACATTTTATAAAATTGTTTTGCACGCAGTTTATGTATTCTGTGCTGTGTCATATATTCTTGTTTATTTGTTTGTGACTTCTCAATTTTAATTTTTTCTGTGAGTTCGAGACACAGAGAACATACGTCTTGCCTCGGGCTACCGAATCCTATGTTAAATCGTGTGTTAAATATCTTTCTGAAAAAACTCTGTGTGACA
The DNA here is from genome assembly GCA_034508555.1 of Venustoraphidia nigricollis. Classification (NCBI taxonomy): domain Eukaryota; kingdom Metazoa; phylum Arthropoda; class Insecta; order Raphidioptera; family Raphidiidae; genus Venustoraphidia; species Venustoraphidia nigricollis. The sequence goes on from JAVRKA010000079.1 coordinate 1,708,610, forward strand.
CTGAATCCCGGCATGGCCTGGTCGTTGTACATTTCATACATTTTTTTAATATTTAATCCAGGTTCGAGATATTGGCGGACTTTTATCTGGTCTCGACAATAGTGGGATTCTAACGGCGTAAAACTTTTTATAAATTTTTCCACGGCTTCTGCTTTTGAGGCAAAAGCTAATTTTTTTCTGTCGCCGCCCCTATTTTCTGTGGCCAGCCCACCAGTATTAAAATGCCTCTTAGCTACTCCTTCGATTCTGGATGACTTAAGACGAGTAGCCCCCAAGAAAGTCTTCTTACATACTGGTATTAGAGCCCTTGTAGAAAAATTGGGTATATAAAATTTTACAGAAAAAGATCTTGGATTCTTAATCCCTTTTCTAGGCCGATTGCGTTTCACTTTTCTGACAATCATGTGCTTTATTAAGTAATTGTCTTGTTCAGTTTTTGAGGTATACCCATAAAGATTTTTATGAAAGTAAAAGAGGTCTCTATTTGTGACTAACATACATTTTAGGCCGTTGGAGTTATGTCTGCAAGGTGTTTTTTTTGGCAAACCCAGTGCTGAATACCTAAAAATAATTAAATAATGAATAAACTTAAATAAATTTTGCAACATAAATGCTTGGAACTTGAGCAAGCTATGCAGGCACTTATATTTTTTTTTTTCAAAAAATATTAAAATTATAAATATGGCCTTTTTGAATTTTTATATGTGTATAAAGATAGTATAGCCTATAAACGTTCCACTGCACAGACTTCCCTCTAATTATTATCCATACTAACATTATAAAGAGGTAAAGTTGCAAGTTGGTAGTTTTTAAGAGGTAATCTCTAGAGCTACTGTATCACAATACTAAAAATTCTTTCACTGAGAGAAACTTACATTGTTTTTAAGTATCATATAGGCTACTTCACACAAAAGAAGTCACTGGCAATAAAAAATTAAACAATAGCGGGCACCCAAAATAAATCACCCAAAACAGAGTTCGGCCCTGGCTAAGTACTGACTTGAGAACAAAAGCGATAGCAAAATGCAAAATTACTTACAATTTCTGCTTTTTCAGAGCTTTCTTTCGCTCAGATTTTATTCTGCTCCTTTTTCGAGCCTTATCAGGCTCAACATTTTGTATATTTGAACTCATTTTTACTTTTTTTAAACAAATTAAACTAAGTTTAAATAACACAGTATACCACACACACGGCAACTTAAACAGTAATGGGCGCCATAATGATTAAATGCTTCATGCTGATTGGCTTATTTGGACATATGGGATTTTGATATAAATTACCATGTGGACATACTGGCTTCTGAAACGGAACCCAGTTTTTTGACAGTGTTCTCATAGTAAAAATGTGGACATAACCGAATTTGAATAGCACTGAAAGAAACACAATTATGTTCCCTACATTTTATAGAACAAAATGTTCACTTTTTTCTCGGGTGGACATACATGAGTTTGATATTTATCTACTCAATTTCTCGAGAATTCTCGAGCAGAAACCCTAGTAGCATGCGTAATTATTTTACGATACTTAGATGATGACAATAGGGATATCGGCAGTGCCAAAAAGTATCGATATATTGTATTGATATTTTTTTCAAGTATCGATATCGGTACCGATATATATTATTTTTAAAATATCGATATATCGGTACAATTTTAAAGAGAACATTGGCACTCGAAGAAATTTAGTATACATATTGGCTAGCTTAATATAATCTCAAATAGCAATTAACGGACATTATTTCTAATAAATCAAGTAATAAATAATTATCTGAAATCAAAAATAACGATAAGAATTTTTTTTTGTTTATTAATCAAACGTCTAATATATTTAGGAGCAGATAATTTTAGAGATTAATCAAACAATTAATAAAGCCAGGGATGGCGAGCCTATGGCATGCGTGCTAGAGGTGACATTCGACAGAAAATTGTTGGTACAGCATGAATTGAGATGTAAATCGAAATAATTAAAAATATTCTAGATGTTGTAGAAATAAAATGAAATATTGTATGAATAACTATTTTGAATTATTCCGAAAAAATCGAAAAATCCGGTGAAAAAGAAACGTGTTTTACATGTGCTTTATTCACTGTTGTTTTTGAAACGCACTTAAAAGTATGTTCCAAAAACATATTATGTAAAAACACATGTTGTTTTTTTTCAGTGGAGTTTTCGATTTTTCGGAATAATTAAACGGCCCCAGTTAGTCGCGGTAGTAAATACAAGTGTTATTACTGGAAAAAAATATCGGTCTTCGATACTCGGAATTTTATATCGATATATCGAAATATTAAATATCGCCCAAAAATATCGATATATCAAATAAAAAATATCGATATTTTTTCGACATCCCTAGATGACAATGTGTGTTCTGTTGTTTCAGGTCAGGGGAGGTGCCTGTGGAAGCGGTATCGGTGTCGGCAGCCGGAGCCGGAGGCGGCAAGCTGCGCTGCCCCGCACCCATTTCGCGCCTTCGCGTAGAGAAGATCGAAGGCGGTCTGATGGTCGCCGGGGTCGTTGTGGCAGCCAACTGCCAAATTATCCTACCGATATTCGGCTTCCTGTTTCTCCTTGTCGGATGTGTACTCACAGGTAATGTCTATCTCTTTTTTTACTCAGTCCAAATGGACATGCGCACACGACAAGCGTAACGTAGATGGCAGCAGGTACATAACGACCGAAGTTATGATTGGTTTTCACTAAGGACTATAGTAAAAATCAAATCTACGTGTTCCTTCCTGAGCGTGATTAAAATAAGGAACAATTCAAAATAAATCTGGGATGTTTTAACTTTTAATATTATAACCATCATTTAAATAAATATAATTACTTTTTCTATTTGTAATTTCTCATTCTGTGGCAAAATCTTTAGTAAAGTGGGCTTCACAAACTATTGTTACAGCATTTACAGTAAAAGTTTTTTTCCTTCTGATAGCATACCACCACTTATTTTTCATTTCAAGATCCTTTCGAAATACAAAAATTTGAACATTGGTAAACACAACACATCGACATTGTCAATGTTTTATTATTTGAAATAAACTTATTTTGCAGACACTGCTGTAAACTATTCACAGACTGAGGTCGTTATTTAGCTGACGCCCCTAGCGGTAAAGTTTGGTAGTGCTAATCTTCATTAAATGAAATTAAATATAACAGATTATTATTTAACACTGCGAACGTGAAACATGCTCAACATTTATTTTCGTGCGGTTGGTTCATTCCTGCCTGACGACAGTTCTAACTTTTACCGATATTTTTTTCGTTTCCTGTGTTATAACTTCACCACCCACCCGTTGTTAATGTCGTAGCATAAATGCTTATTTTAACCTTGATTTAACATAATATCCGTTTGTATATATAGGCGGCACGGCAGTGCATCTGAAACCAAGCTCTTAAAGCCAGGCACACAACGAGTATCAGTACCAACTTAAGACTGTCGGAACGCTCTGAATTTACGCCACACTACGAGGCTATTGCAAGGGTGCCGCTGTCAGTTGATTACTCTAATTTTTGTGAATATTTTGAAGATTTAAAAAACTTTTCCGAAAAAGGAAGAGTCACTTTAGGTTTGTGATGGAACAATTTTGTGAAATAAGTACGAATAAGGTAATAGTGTGACATTGAAAACGTGTGTTTTTTGACACAATTAATGCCAACTTTTTTCTAGTAAATCGTACATAAATTACAAAAGTAGTCCATCAGAGACCTAGATTTGTCCTTTATCTTCCTTATAGAGAAAGAATTTTTGCAAAATGTTGACGAATAAGTCTACAATCAGCTATCAGCCGAAGCCCTATTTTTCGCTTAAATTCAGAGCGTTCCCACAGCCTTAAGATCTATATTATAACTTCGCTTTTCGTTAAGCTAGTTACATAAAAATGTATAAGTGGTTAAGGTCTGTTTTATCAAGACCCTTTAAAGAACCCAAATCTTTATCTCAAAGAGCCTAGAACATACTGGTCCCAGAAAATCACAAATTTTGACAGTCATCAAAAAGTTCTCGTTCATTTAGAAACTAAAGTATTGTTATCCTACCAAAACAAATTTGAAAAATGTGCCAAGTTCTTCTGTTGGTTTGTTTGAATACTAAAAGAACATAAACGGTGGCAACTGGCAAGTTCGACTCCAATCCCCAACTCGAGAAATGAGTCTTGGAACATCGAATAAATTAAGGACACCTCGTCAAACTTTTATTTGGCAAGCCAGCTAAAAAAAAACTTAACAAAACTGGAAAGTTATCGAGTAAACAGAATCGTCTCAAGAAGAGGTGACACTGTTTTAAATTTATTTCATAACTGTTGTAAATCTAATTGTTAAAGATTGATATCGAAATGAAACCCGTTTTAGATTTTTAATTCTGAACGAACTATGTAGTGACTTGGTTCATTTTTTTCACATTTGTTTTTGACAAGATCTTTATGATTCCTGCTCGTTGTCTCTCGTGCTATTCTTGCATTAATTTCATTGTTCTTCTATTTTAAATATTCATGAATGATAGAGTGTTTTGATAATTCATAATCATAACATTCTTTCATATTGTTTAAATATTATTATTATGCAGCAACAGCGTAATTATTATACATGGTTAACATATATTTGTAATCTATGTCAGGTGTTTAATGACTGCTGTATAATAAAATAATTCATCTCATTAAACAATACGATCATAATGTTAAACGTGAACCTTTGCTCGTGTTAAGATGACTGAAAATATGCTCTCGGGAAATTTCGAACTGTAGTCGCAAAATTCATTTTATTACTGTTTTTATTAGCCTTCGACTGAGCATTAAAAAAAGTGGTTGCCGGCTGATAATTTCAAAAAATACATATTTTTGTACTAAAAATAGATTTTTTCATGGCGAAGGTTCTTATGCTATCCACTTTGTTGTAACTCGCAACTAGATGGCGCCAGGTAGAGCCGAAGGCTCCACTACTGTTTTCACTGCCGTGTTTCATTTCAATCGCGTGCAGCGGGTTATAATATATTTTTTTAATAAATTAATAAGCTATTTGATACTTTCTCCAGTTCTTAGAATATGAGAAGTGGGAGTTTGTAATAGACGAGCTTTTATTAATAATACTACAGTGGTACCTCGACATACGAGTTTAATTCGTTCCGCAACCTTGCTCGTATATCTTGAATTACTCGTATCTCGAAGCAAATTTCCCCATATAAAACAATTGAACTACCATTAATCCGTTCCAACCCCCAAAATGTCACCCCAGTTATTTTTGTTACGTGATTTTGAATAATAAAAACGTATTTATAAATGACAAATATTTATTGTACAAAAACAAAAAAGAGAATGTAAAGAAATAAGTTAGATATCTTCACTGGTCTTTGCCTTTTTCGCTACATTTTTCTCGCTTTCACCTGTAGGCCGTTTAGAAAAAAACATGTCCAAGGAGGTTTGTTTCTTCCTCCCTCAGAATGTTCCGGAAATGAGTTAGGCAAGTGTCATTAAAAAGATCAGATGCACGACCTGTTGCAACTTTTTCTGGGTGTTTCTTTTCCACGAACTGTGAAACTCTCTCCCACATTCCTAAGATTTCCTTTATCTCACTTGTAGAAATAACCTCCTCCTCCTCTGACTCCTCGAAACCAATTTCTTGCATAACCTCCGTATGCTGCTGTGACTGTAACTCTTGTATCTCCTCAGTCGTCAGTTCCTCGTATCTCGAAAAACTCGTATGTTGGGGCACTCGTATGTCGAGGTACCACTGTATATGTAAAATCGTATTGGATTTCTGTAATTTTATTTGCAAGTGGAGTTGTCGACTACTATTTTGTATGACTCCTACATTTGTTTCCAGAATTTTTGTCTGTCTATGTAAGGCTTGTCTGTTTGCAGAGGTGGTTGAATAAATTTTGATAAAACTGGTACCCAAACTTACAGTATTTTTTGCCCAGCTACGCTCAAGTTAAAATAAAGTTCTTATCAAAACCGTTTTTAAAACCAACTTGTGGTATCAACGTTTACGTGAAACTAACCGCAAGCAAGACATATAGTACGTTACTACGTAACTATTTAGAAGGTGTAACCCTAGAATAAACAAATATTAATTTATCGATTTTTGGTGCGTCGAAAAGCTAATGCGTATTCGTGTAATTTAATCGAATTTTTCTTGAGTAATTAAATTTTTTTATGTTATTTTTTTCCAAAGTAATAATTTATTAATAAAAATTGGGTCATGTAGTGCACTTAAACAAATTAAAATATCAAATAGATTATAACATGTCAATTGTGACGTGCATCAGATAACAATCTAATCAAGATAAACAATTTTAGTATAATTTTATCTAGATACACTTGTCTAGTAGATACATGCCATTTTTTTTGTTGTATGCAAAAATTACACAATTCACGTTCTCTGTGTTTATGAATAGTACTAGCGGTACTTCGTCCACATGGTATAGATTGTACCCAGGGTCGGACTGGGCCGGAAGGGCCCGGATTGCTCCCCACAAGCCCGGGGCCCGAGACTGGATAATGGTAGATGGGATATTTTTCTATTTCATTTCTCTCTATTAATGTATGAACGAACTATCTGATCTAGTTTACATTTAGGTCGTAAGAGCTGAGACCTAGTCTGCATGGGGCCTCTATCTTGCCTACCGCCTGGCTTGCGGAAAGCCCCGCAAACCTAAAAGGTTTATTACTTATTTGTATAAACCAATTTTTTTTCAAATTTTTTGAGTTGCTACCCCCTGAAATGGTTCTATATATTGAAAAAAGGATTAGCTTAAAATTTCAGCTCAATTTATACAGTTTAACCCGTGCCGAAAACGCAGAGAACTTTGAAAATACGTTACGTAGAAAGCAAATTCCGAAACTACTTAACTTTGTGCTTTTCTTATGGATCTGGACAAATCAATTCTTCTCTTAAACACATCTCAGGACTTTTTTAAGATAGAAATTGGTTGGTGTTAAGCCATAGACAAAGTTATGCACTCGCACTACAGAACGTTTGCTCCGTGGGGGGCCCGCGCAAGCTCGGGCGATTTCTGAGACACCCGATATATATAGTATATATACATATACAAGAGAATATCACTTGGGGATTTGGCTTCCGTCGTAAGGCATTTTGGCCAGAAACATTAAATATCAAAGTAAAATAAATCGACATCACAAAATATCCATGAGCAGAGGCGGAATTCGAACCCACGGCAGTCCGATCAAGAACCCAGTACGCTAATAACTGGACCACAAATGTCCTCTAAAGTATATCTATCTTCAGTAATAGTGTAGATTTGCAAAACAGTCTTAGCGTAATTTAAATACGTTTACGTAATGACCTGCGTATTGTTTTTTTCCACATTTATTTCCCATCGGTGTCATACTATACATAATGCTTTATGCACTAACTAATACAAATATTATGATAATTAGTGCTGCTTCACGCTTGAATTCTGTTAGTTGTACTCCTTTTAAAATGTGTGTCTACATTATTTAAGGCCGTTCTTTGTAAATTAGATAAACATACGGACCTACACATTTGTTGAAAACTGGAATCACACCACTCGTATTTTTTAGTGTATTTGCCATAAGGCAACATACACTATTGGCGTTGGTCGGATGGCGGGACCTAGGGGTCGGACCAAAATTTCTCGACGTTTCATAACCTCCTAAACACTTTGGCACTATTTTTAAAAATGTTTATATATATATGTATATATATATATATATATATATATATATATATATATATATATATATATATATATATATGTATATATATATATATATATATGTATATATATACGTATATATATGTGTGTGTGTGTGTACGCGCGATATATATATATATATATATATATATATATGTGTGCGGGCAATAACTTTCGAAAGAGTTAATTGATTTTAACGAAATTTGGTCCACGTGTTGAAATCCATCACCGCAAGAAGCCTATTTAAAATGGGCGTAATCAGGGCATTTTAAGGGTAGTTTTTAGGGGTTGAAAAATGTTTTTGGGCCCCAAAAACCCGAAAAAATTCTCAGAATCGTTTCAAAATTGACATTTAACCCTTTAGTAGTAATTAAAAGGTGTCCCTAAAATTTAAATAAAATCGGCCCGACAGGACCGGACTTACAAATTTTATGAAAACACTAGTTTACAAATAGTGAATTATTTACTGAAAGTTGTATATAATTTGGTATAGAGGTTCGATTTATAATAATATTGCAATTAAGAAAAAAAATGTGATTTTAAGGGGTGTATTAAGGAGTAAAATCTTTTATTTTGCCCAAAAACCAACTTAAGCTCGCAAAATAAAGCCACACTGCCTGTATAAGCAAATACACTATATTGTCGGCAGAGTTTTGGCACTGCGACCCGGGTTTTTTTTTCTTTATACCCGGTCGAAAGTACGTACTTTCGGCTTCGATTTTAAGGCAGAAAGTCTAACATTTATGCTCTGCTGTAATTACTCGCACGCCATCCATTACAGCGGGCCGAAAGAAAGTAACAGCGCGACACAAGAGTTTTTTCATGCGCACTGATACGTGAAACTACCGTCAGCCAGTAGTAGCTAACAGTTGTTATTGCGTATAACCTCAAAATTGCTCACTTGAAAGTTATTAGTCTTTTTATTAAAGGTGAAAATACGTACTTTCGACCGGGTATAAAGAAAAATAGTATACACAACATGGGCAAAAAGTTGGAAGCCTTGAACTGCGTGACATGATGCCTGAGACGAAGCCGAGGACCTCATGTCGCGCAGTGCAGGAATTTCAACTTTCTGCACTTGTGATGTAATATACTATTTATGAAATACTTTTTAAAACACTTCTTAATAATGACAAGTATCATAGTATGATGTAGTTATAACTACACTAGGCTTGTAACAGACTCGTTTAGGTCAGAGGTTTCCAACCTTTTCTGGATCACCGCCTTCTTTAAAAGAAAAAATTCCAACGCCCCGTGTTTATAATAATTAATGTTTCTTTACAAACTACCTATGTAGAGCGTTGCGATCCAGTTTTTAGTGTATTTGCCATATGGCAACATACACTATTGGCATCGGTCGGATGGCGGGACCTAGGGGTCGGACCAAAATTTCTCGACGTTTCATAACCTCCTAAACACTTTGCACCATTTTTAAAAATGTTTATATATATATATATATATATATATATATATATATATGTGTACGGGCAATAACTTTCGAAAGAGTTAATTGATTTTAACGAAATTTGGCCCACGTATTGAAATCCATCACCGCCAGAAGCCTATTTAAAATGGGCGTAATCGGGCCATTTTAAGGGTAGTTTTTAGGGGTTGAAAAATGTTTTTGGGCCCCAAAATACCGAAAACATTCTCAGAATCGTTTCAAAATTGAAATTTAACCCGTTAGTAGCAATTAAAAAGTGCCCCTAAAATTTTAATAAAATCGGCTTAACAGGACCGGACTTACAAATTTTTTGAAAACACTAATGTGTAGATAGTGACTTATTTATTGAAGGGTGTATTTAATTCGGTGTAGACGTTAGATTGATAATAATATTGCAGTTAAGAAAAAAAATGTTATTTTAAGGGATGTATTAAGGAGTCAAATTTTTAATTTTGCCCAAAAACCAACTTAAGTTCGCGTAATAAAGCCACACTGCCTGTATAAGCAAATACACTCTATTGTCGGCAGGGTTTTGGCACTGCGACCCGGGTTTTTATATTTGTAAACTTCTAGGATAGAAATCCAATATTTAGCTTATGGACTCAGAAAAAAAGCCGTATTTAAGGAATTTTGCAAACGTCACATTAAAACGCAAAATTCATCAAATACGGCTTTTTTCTGGATCCATAAGCTAAATATTGGATTCCTATCCTAGAAGTTTGCAAATAATTAATGTTATATGAATTCTTATATACCCAATTTATCTGTTTATTTATCTATTAAAAAACATAAAGCTCCTTTGGAAAGATCCAGCGTCCACTGTGGGGCAGGAACGCTCCCGCTGGGAATTTATGGCTTGGTTATGCTTATTGCCGTTTATTTCTGTATTTCACCGTTTACTAATTCGGTTAAATCTCTAAAACTAAACGAAATAGAGAGTCGCAGATGGTTGGAAATTGGAATCGACTCAGCTTGACTTTTTCTATTAGTTTGGTTAATATCATATGAACCAAAAAGCGCTTAGTATCCTAAAAAGCGACAGATTTGCAAAACGCATGCAAAGATGAAAATATTTGCGATATTTGGAAAAATATAAAAATATCTCATATATGCTGAACATTAACGGATTTGGCAGTAAAAAGTACGCTGAATCGATTCTGGCTCACACTCACCTCTATATCTTCCTTTGTTTTGAAGTTATGTCGTTTTTAAGTTATTAAAAAAAATATAATGAACCTCACCATTATAAGCTCACATAAGAAGTTTAACTTCTTTAGTTTTTAATATTATTCCCAAGTTTAATTTTTTTTATGTGAAACTAATTAATAATTCTCTACTGTTGCGTCCATTTTAATGTTAATTGTGAATATTCACAACTAATTAATAATCTTTACACATACTTAGCAACACATGATAAACTTCTGCCCTTGTCAATTTCATGTAACTTAGGAGTCAAACTAACTTCCCCTTTATTTGCCAGTTCTATTTCCCCTCGATTTATTACTTTTTTCAAATAGATACGTCGCTAAAGAAGTTAAACTTCAAAAATGTATATATAAACGTTTATATCTCTGAAACTAAAAAATATACAGTGCTGCGGATGATCGGAATTGATTTTTGCTTTTATTACAGAAGCAATAAACATATATATATATTATTATTTAATTAAACTGGTTTTCTGTCTAACTTGGCGATATTTTAGTAGAACTGTAGATACGCCAACATATACGGATTTTATTTTATATGCCAATGCCGTATATTGATATATAAAAGACGCTGATGACCTCAGCTATTGAGCGTCTATAATCTATCTTCACATATAAATGAAATTCTACGTCACTGCAATGGAAATCTAGAACAACGGATTTTTTGGCACGAGTTAAAGGCCGCGTTATACAGCAAGGTTTTCTGAATTAATGCCAACTTGCAAAACAAACTTCCAATTTTCCGATGCCGTTTCAAAGACAGTAAACGTACGTCTTTGTGTTTAATCCTAATTTATTTTCAAGTCTTAACTTTGCATTCATTTTGTTTATCTCATCGATCGAGATACAAATTGGCATAATTTTTAAAAAGTGTTTTTGTTATTATTGTACAGTAAGACCCCTGCGCAATACGAAACAACGCTAAACGAGGTCATCATAATACGCAGATACCAACTTTTTTTTGTTCATAAAACATTTATGAAAATCAAATAAAAGTTCGAGTTAGAAGTTATGTTTGTGATGAGGAAAGATCGTCATTTTTTAATAGTACCTATAATCTCTATGATTATTGGAAAATCTTTGTAAAAAATAATTGATTTATTCATTTATATAAAATAATTAAAGTAGAAAAACGTCATTATTGAAGTATTATCGTGCTTTATCTGTATTAATTAGAAAAATTAATTACTGATCTGGTTGAATTGGCAATAAACACAGGACTTAAGGTTATTCGATGCATAGAGCAATTTCCAGACGAAAAGCTAAAAATATTTGTTCAAAAAACATTTATGAAAAGCAAATAAGAGTTCGACTAAGAAGTTATGTTTGTGATGAGGAAGGTTCCTCATTTGACATATTTTGTTTTTTGTGAAGAAGTCATGTCGTTTGCCTTTTTCTGTTTCGTACAGCTAAGCTGTTGTCGATAGCAAGATATTGCATCAATGACACTTCGTTTTGCCTTTGAACTTCTATCAACATTTGAATCATTTTTTATAAACTGATCCATAATTTACGTTAGAGTGGCTAAACTTTTTTTTTCTAGAAACCGCATAATACTGAAACAGCGTTAAGCGAGGTCTTACAGTAGGTACGTCGTTATTTATTCAGTTTCTATTTGGTTGTTGTTTTGATTTTTGAGTACAGTACAAACTCAATATTCCGACATTCAGTAGTCCAGTACATGATTACATCTAATAATTATAGGATGTTTCCCAAAAAAATTTTTTTTTCAAAACCAATAGCGAAAGAACTTTTGAAATATCTGTAAAAATAGCCAACTTATGCTACTTCAAAGTTTAAATTTAACAATTCTCCGCGCTATGTCGTTCTAAGCGCGAATGACGTCACCTGGCACAAGTGTCATTTATTGTGCTACAGAAAACACGTATAGCAAGTAGTAATGTATGTAGGTTTGTAATATACAGTCAATATCTGTTATAACGACAACGAAGGGTCTACTCATATTTGGTCGTAAAAACCAGTGATGTTTTTGCGGTACAAAGAATTTTTTTATTAAGTATGTAGTATTATTGAATGTGTAGGTACATATAAATCCATAGATATTAATAGGAATAATATTCACACTATCTTTGTCATTTTTCTGTATTCGTAATATCTGTAATTTTAGTCTGTTTGGAACACTTCTGGGCGAACGATTTTTGTTTACAATACAGCTATTCCTCCGAAGATGTGAAGATATTCAATGTAGTCGCTTAATGCGGTATGACGTAATAAGCAATGTCGTAAAAAGCAGTGTTTTTTATAAGGCGGTCATAAAGCATTCAGTCGGGACCTATGATTTTGGTCAATATAGCCGGTATGTTGTTCTAAACGATGTCGTCGTAAACGATTTTGGCTGTATTTTCAAGCCTTTAAAAATAGTGAAATGTATTATAAACCTCAGTTGTCGAGCGTGTACATAATATTAAATGCCCCTGAAATGATTGATAGATAAATATTAACTTCAGCATTTTCAGTGTCAATGTGCAGACCAGTATTAACAGAAAGCGGCAAATAGGTTTGATTCAATGACTTTCTTTGACCGTGTAGTATCCATTACAAGTAGGTAAATCAATACTTAATACAATAGCATCACCTCGACCTTTGCTATCAGATGGTGTTAATAAAATAATAGATAAAAATGATAAAAGTAAATGTAATTTCACACTGTACAGGCGTATCAATAACATTTATGTATGTGAACAATGTCCATATAGAAATGGTGCATAGTCGATTATATAAATCAGAAAAGACGATACTATTAACTAGAGATGTAACGATACATAATTTTGCCGATACGATGCCGATACCGATTATTGTAGTAAAAATCGGCGATACCGGTACCGATGGTTCAGTAGAAAATAAATCAAATAAATAATAAAGTATGTGCCTCGGGCGTTTGTATGAGCTTATTATGCTTAAAACTTACCTATATTTAACAGAGATTCATCCTTAAGAAAGTAATAAGTCGTTAAATAAAGTCAGTAATTAAAATTTACTTTTGGCAGTTTGTTATTAAGAAAGAAATTTTTTTTCAAATTATTTGCAGGTATCTACTGTGTTACTGAGTCACTAAACATGCGCAGTTCTCCCACCTGCGACGCTGCGGCAATGTCACGCGCGTGCGTCGTCGTTTAGCGCGCTTTTCAAACTGTTTGATATCGCTTGTATATAATCGACGATGCCGATATACCGGTATCGGAATCGGAATCGTTACATCCCTACTATTAACCAACTTGCTTGCATTATTGCTTCTAGTATCCCGCGGTGATTTGAGTAAGTGCTGAAAGAACACAGTTTATTAAAAAATGTTTTGTTGGAATATCCCTCAGAGTATAATCATTAATTATGAACTTCATTTTAACAAACACATATTGCATTGTTTATGCAGATGTGTTTGTTATTACTAAAAATATTCTTTTGCTTACACAAAAAGTATATAATGATTTATGATAATTTAATTAGCAAAAACGATATTACCTACATCATATCGGGCGTCTGACAGATATCCACATCTGTTTTTGTATCGTAATTGCTTTACATAATATTTTATAAGGTTGCAAAGGTTGTTTCAATATTATTATAAATTTTGGTATATTCTAAAAATGTGTTAATGAAAAAACACTAGTCGAGTAGACCCGGCAAGTACAGTGGCGGATTTACCAGCAGGCTGAGTAGGCTGAAGCCTAGAGCGGCAGATTTTAGGGAGCGGCAAATTTGGCCCAAAAATGTTTGTCTTACAGAAATTAAAAAAAAACATTATTATATAAGTATACATAGAGAAAACGAGTTTCGAAAATTTAACAAAAATTTAAATATTTTAGTACTGTACAGTATAGTGAACACTCTAACGTCTGCATATGAAAAATTAGTAAACGCTCTGTAAAATATATTTTTGTGATCACGAATCTTTAAAATATTCTAATAGCGTTTCAATATTACAATTTAAATTTAGTAATTTTTACTATTTTTTTTTCAGTAATCATAACTATAATTTTTTTCTCCATGTACTTACCTAAATGTTACTAGGTCCACTAATGCAATTCAATCAACGTATTAATATGATTGCGAACTAGGGTATCGAATTTCAAAGGTCAGAAGGGGCGGCAAAAATTTAATAGCCTACAGGCGGCAAATTTGTAAATCCGCCACTGCCGGCAAATCATTATATTAGTAAATTGTTCACTACGGTAGTTCGTAAGACTAAATTAATAAACAGTAGAATAGCTATAGTTTGCTATAATTGTTAAGAAGCACCCATTATTACAATGCTATATTAGAAAAATCTATTTTCAAACAACTGTCGGGTTCTTTCCACTTTCGCGGCGGAATGAGTTATCAGTTGCTACTAACGATTATAGCAAACAATAGCTATTCCTAATGATCAGTATACTATAGTTATAATTTTTTTTTTAAAGTAAAACTTCTTTAGGCGCGACAAGAGGGGTAACTCAAATCTTTTTCTAATGGAAGTAGTTTTCTCTTACGGAAGTAACGTTCAGTTTATCCAAAGGAGTATCGACATATTGGTAAGCTAGAAATTTTATAAGGTAACTGTTGAAGCTTTTAGTCAATAGATGGCCGCGCAGTTGTAAAATTTCTGGCTTACCGACATAAATTGCGTCAAATATCATTTATTCATTTTGTAACGTACAAAATGTTACATTTGAATGTAGATTAATTTATAAATAAATCAAAGAATATTCGTTCAATAAAGCAACAATTGCTTTGAAAATTTGTTTTAAGATACACAAGCATATACACTGCGCAAGTATAACTGGCTATACGCGTAGTTGTAAAATTTCTAGCTTACCGACATAAATTGTGCCACTAGCCAAATACATTTTTCTTCAATCGCGCGTAAAGGTTATACGCGCTGTTTTTTTTAATTTGTTTTTACAATGAGATATTTGTTTGTTTTTTGCAGCGGCGTCGTACCGCGGCCCCGGCGAGGACGAGGGACCTGACACATATGCGGCTCGCATAGCATTCACAGGGAATAGCCGGGTACTCGGCCCGGCATGCATAGTCGTCGGTTTTCTTATGCTCGCCTGCGGCGTCTTGTTGTGCTGGTTGACACGTCGGGCGCGACGCAGCGAACAACGTGTCGGTTTCCATTGTCCGCTACACGGCGATTTTTATCCTCTAAGTCCGGTCACCAATTCAAAGGCGATAGGTAAGCATTGGTTTATAGTCACGATATAGCAGATGTAAGCTTAACCCTTTTACCGGCTAGGAGCCACGAAACGTATCGATGTGAACATGTGGACGAACCAGTTGAATCGTTTTTAACACGGTTTTATTAGCTTTACCTGTTTGTTTGTTTGTAAACGAATCTTTGAACGTGAAATCCACCCACTTCAAAACGTCAGATTAAACTGAAACTTTGTACACTTATGAAGGACTGATGACAATATAATAATTTAGTAAATTTGTCCCATTATTCTGACCAGGACCTTCAGAATAAAAAAAAAACTTGAAAAATTGCAGCACGCAAGCTAACACGCTGTACAGTGACGTACGTTGCGTTCCCTACCCCATAGTCAAATGCAATATTATGATTAAAGTTAGGGTTTAAAAAAACTAAACACGCTTCTATGAGCTAAAAAATGCAAAATAATTTGACGACAAAATTAGCTTTACTGTAAAAAACGTGGAGTGCTTAATATCGGTAATAAATTTTTCATTTACTAGCTAATTGTTAACGTAGAGCTATTATGAAAATTTAAGTAGATAGCACCCCACGCTTTTTACGGTAAAGCTAAATTTGTTGTCGAATTATTTTGCATTTTTTAGTTCATAAAAATGTATTGTTTAGTTTTTTAAACTCTAATTTTATTTATCAAAGTATGCGTGAACTTTGAGATGTTAGTGTGTCCTTGGAATCTTGACACCGCCCACTGCCATACACTTTACGCAGGGTCGTATCAAATAAACCGATTACCCTTTGTGAATGCGGCCCTGGAAAGAGCATGTACAATTGCAGTTACCCAATTCAGAAAGGAACAAATTTACATAATAACAATTTAATAACTTTGAATAGATAACAATATACTGTGTTATAAAATGTTGTTAAAATTTTGTGTGCAGACATGCGAATTTAACGTAACGATTATTAAATAATCATGTTTTAACTGATGCAGATCGTATTTTTGATTTTTCAATATTTCCACGCTTCCGGTTAGTTCCGTGCGGTACCAACCGGCGCTATCCTCGCGTTATGCAACCATTTAATACAAAACATGTTATTAAATGTTATAATTTTATATCGTTGTTCGCCTTAGCAAGGCTAATCAACTCGCTGACTTCGGAAATCCTGACATGAAAAACACTGCTCAATATTTTTTTACTTTAACAGATTGGACTTATTAACTTTTTTTTGTTTGGTTTTTCGTGTACTATGCTATTTTTTTAAATATTTGTAATCACAATTGTTTTTCATTTTCTTCGTATTAATAAAAATAACAGGTCTAGAACTATTATAACGTAGTTCAATGTTATATTTTTCAACATACATAAGTCTTGTTACGTTAGCGCTTATAACTTGTTCAGATCTCAGTTGTCGAGCGTCTATAATCCGCAATATTAGTCCTTCCCTTTCTGAGCTTTATTGTTTTCAACTGTTATAAGCCCACATCGGCACACCGTGGTTTTGCAAACACGTTTTCCCGTTCTGGTTTTTATTCATTTATTCTATCAATAGACTTGCAAAATACCCAAAAACTCAAAAGAAAACGAATGTTAAGAAACAGCAAGAACTTCCTTTAGAAAAGAACGAACTTGTATTTTTATAATTTTTGGAAAAAAACATTTGCTTGTCCGGTGCCCACTTAATTCCTTTCATCGCCCATCAAAATTCTAAACTGCTCATAGTACCCACCAGATTTTCTCCACCACCCACTAGTGGGCGTTATCGCCCAGTTTGAGAATCACTGATATAGATTATTACGCAGAAAAATACTTTTTAAAAGTATTTAAATACAAATACAAGTACTCTGACTTCATTGAGTATTTAAATCCAAATACTTTTGTTCCTAGAGTATTTGAAATACAAATACAATTACTTTGGAGTATTTGAAATACAAATACTTTTGGGTGATGAAATATTTTTGAGCAATAATTATTTATTATATAAGCGAGTGCGAATGTTCAACTAATTAAAAAACTATTCTTAGGCAAGTATATACTTGTAAAAAATACTTTCTTTTAAGTATTTAAATACAAATACATACACTTGCTTGGCTAATTAAAAAATTATTCTTAAGCAAGTATATACTTGTAAAAAATACTTGGTTTTAAGTACTTAAATACAAATACTTAACTGATAATTTCTTATTTGGAAATGACATTACATTATTATTTTAATAATAAGAATTGTTTGAATAATTTATATGTAATTATATATACTGTTGACTTGAATCATTCATAGCTACAAAAAAATTATGTTAAGTATTTGAAAAAGTATTTACAAAATCAAATAAAATACCAAAAAAATTGTATTTGAAATACTTTTATTGAAAAGTATTTAAAATACAAACACTAGGAAAGTATTCGTATTTTGAAATACTTTTACTCAACTACTTCACAAGTCTGTTATTGCGAATAGACGTAGATGTATTTTTAGCTACGCCACTGATGTCGCTATCGTAGAAATGAACGCTATAATGCCCGTTATCGGCATAACAAATACATTTTTTTGAACTAGCGACCAGTTGACATGGATTCCCCAAAGAGCACTTCAGCGTACAGTGTTATCACGTCGTTATGTGTATACAGTTGGCAGTATTGTGCTGTAGAATATATTTGTTTAGGACCTGAGTTCGTGACCCGGTTCCGCAACAGCAGGCACAGAGGTACACAATATGTAGACAAATGTCTGAACTATACGGTTTATACAATGCGGGAGACGCAAGAGTCAACAACCGCCTACCGTTTTTTATATCATTTCATATATTATGTTTGTTATTGACTTTGTGTATGGCGGAAAAATTGAGAGGTGATTTTGAAGCAGATATCGTAAACTGGGGTGGAATAGATCAATTTAAGAGATTTTATGCCGGTTTTAGGTACCTGGAAATATACTTATTTTTTTCATCTTTCTGTATTTTTAATAATATTGACTCTACCAACAGTAATAGATATATTAACAAATAAAATTACTTGCAATACTGTTCAATTGATTTTTACTTTTATAAAAGACGTTTCAACTGTTGGTTGAAACGTCTTTTATATAAATAAAAATCAATTGAACGGTATTGCACGTAATTTTATTTGTTAATATTTCTGTATTTTTGTTCTGTGAAGGAATTTCTACGACCAGCCATTTCAAATCCAAAAACTCGTGTCCCAGGTCCAAACCCTATCGACAATTTGTTAGTTTTTGGCCAAAATAAAAATGTAGCCTCTTAGTACGCCCCTTAAAATAATATTGATACTGTTTTCTATTATAACATATAATATCTGGAATTGAACTTTAAAGATGAATATTTTTTATCTTAATTGCAATATTATCAACCGAACGTCTACACAAAATTAAAAACATCCTTCAGTAAATAATTCATTATTTGAAAACTAGAGTTTTTATAAAATGTATAAATCCGGCCCAGTTGAGTTGATTTTTTTAAAATTTTGGGGACACTTTTTAATTGTTACTTAAAGGATAAATTCAAATTTTGAATCGATTCTGAGAATTTTTTCGGTATTTTTGGGCCCAAAACATATTTCAGTCCTTTAAAATGGCCCGATTAAGCCTACTTTAAACAGGCTTCGTGCGGTAACTAAGTCGGATAGTAAAAACCGCAGTCAAATCCAATAGTTTTCTCGCGTTTTAGTGGACTTACAAAAACACAAAGCGATTTAAATGATAATTTCCACAATTCGGTTAAAAAATTTTGCACGCCGATTTTTTCCGGCAACTTTCCGAACCCTTTCCTTTAATCCTTGTTTGTTTAATCCTCATCACATTGTGTCTGGCACATGGGATTAAATATCTGAACCCAATGCAGGGTTTAAATAAAAAAAAAAAACTTTCAGAATTTCATTCGTTAGATTTTCCTGAACTTAAATCATCAATCGGAATTAATCCACTGAATTTTTCATACGGGATGTAACCCAACACCTGTTCTACGTGTCAATTCAGTGCTAAAAGTACTTTGAAAGTACATTTACCGAGCATATAAAGTGAGGTTGTCGATTGGGGAAAGAGTCAGCTCCCACGAGCCACCCCACTGGCTAGCTACGTCACTAGTTCCATGGTCAAAGATCTTACAGAAGATTCAGAGTGCACCGGTAACAATGACTTTGTCACAACCAAGGCCTACTTGTGCGATTCAATAGGATGATAATATTACACACGTCATAGTGCGAGAGCTGTTGGACATTTTTGAGTAGGTATTTGAGGCACTTTGAAAATTTATACAATACCTATCCGAATACAAAAACATAGACCTGGCCAGCGGGGCTTAACAAACACTCAATTTTTTAATCACCGGGCAGGTAGAATGTCACGCTGAAACGAGCTGTTTTTTTTTTCAATATGTCTATTTTTAGTTTCCAATATTATTCTATTTAAATTTCAATGTGCCTCAAATATATTTCTAAAATTTTTCAAAAATATAATTTTGCAAACCCAATTAAGAAATCTGACTTTTTTATTTTTACGCCTTAAATACTAAATTTCTAAATTCCTGAAGGGCCTCTCGTTGCGAAAAAAAAATTGTTAATTTGAAAATTTTAAGGTCGGTTAAGTCCCGTACCCTTCAGCCGTTCTGTGTTTTTTGTATTCGGATATTACTAAAGAAGTATTGTACAAATTTTCACAGTGCCTCAAATGCCTACCCAAAAATGTCTAACAGCTCTTGGACTATATGTCTGTGTCGTACTTTCAACCTTGCACGACGGCGGTCAACGTTTTAAGTAATTAAATTGATATGGTATCGAATAGCTACCGATGTAATGCGGTTGTCGTTTGTTATTGTGTGACGTAGTTCAATTGTCTATTTTTAGACATGGCTGCCACTCTATATTTATACAATTACTTACACCCTACACGCTAAAATACCGTAACTATTTCTGAACTAATTTTAGAAATTTGTTCTAAGTTATAATGATGAGTAATTTCCGCCTTAACAAATTTACTAAACTATTACGCCATAGTTACCAAAATGGCTGTTATATAAAACGCTCCATTTTGTATAGAACGGTGTAGATACTAATTCAAGCACCTTTTTGAACTGAAAACTTTTTTATGGTGATATCAGACGGTTTATTCCGAAGTTGGGCAGGAAGTCCTTTTTGTCGATATATATGTATAAAAATGGATGTTGGGCTTTTTGAGATTAATAGACTTTGACACCGTTTAACCGATCACCATGAAAGTTAGCATATATATTTTGTGAAGCTTAGTACTTAATCGCCACGAATAAAAACAGTAATAACATGAATTTTGCGACCACAGTTCGAAATTTCCCAAGAGCATTTTTTACAATCTGAAGGATCAACCCTGATGTCGATAAATTATTCCAACCCTAGAGAGAGCATGTACAATCGTCCTTACCCAAATCAGAAAGGAACAAATCGGCGTAATAACAATTTAATAACTTTTTCTTCATACCCGGTCGAAAGTACATACTTTTCGACTTCGATTTTAAGGCAAAAAGCCGAACATTTATGCACTGCTGGAATTACTCACACGCCATCTGTATCAGCGGGTCGAAACAGTTTTCTCAGACACACTGATACGGAAGGAGGTACTTTCGACCGGATATGAATAAAAATAGTACACACCACACGAGTAGAAAGTTGAAATTCCTGCACTGCGTGATACACGATATTCGAGGCGAAGTCGAGGGCATCAAGTGTCGCGCAGTGCAGGAATTTCAACTTCCTGCTTTTGCGATGTAATATACTATTAATCGATAACAATATACTGTATTATAAAGCATTGTTAAAATTTTGTGTGTGAATTTATTTTGTTTGTTACAGCCGCAATCGAAAAAGGCGAATCGCACTGGCCTCTGTGTTGGAGGCACGGTAGCAGACGAGGCACGGTGCATGCGGCGCCGCCCCAATGTCCGCACAGCCAGGTGTCCAGCACGCGCAGTTCACTGTCCAGCACGCCGGTCAGTCCGTGTCCCACTCCGCTACCGTTCCTGGTTACTTCAGGATCAGTGGGGTGAGTCAAACACAAGCCCGTGGGACTTTTGACCTTCAGTCGTTTAAAGGAAATAAGAAAATATTTAACAAAACTCTTACATTCCCGAATTTTATTTTATTTATATATATTTTATTTTGGTTCTACTGAGCTGCTCAGTCAATGAAAAAAACGTTTGACACGTTATGATGTATTTCAGCATCGACTAGACGCGAGTAGTCTTCGGGCGACTGGTTGATGCATTCAGATCGATGCTCCCAGCGCGGGCTAGATTTATAAGTTAAAAATCGCCATTTTTTGGACACTCATATCTTCGAAACTATTCCACCTAGACGTATGAAATTTGGAATACCGCTTCTTTATGTTAATCTTAACCTCCCTGAAAAAAATCGGTTTTGTAATGTAACTAGTTTCTGAGGTAGAGGGGGGTCGAAAAGGAGTTGAAATCGTTCTTGTAAATATGGTTCAGTGCTTTGCGAGAAGTTGTATGGATCATTAGTATATTCAGATAAAAAGAATAGTATATTAAACCGCAAGGGCAGAAAATTGAAATTCCTGCACTACGCGACACACGATGTTCGAGGCGAAGCCGAGGACATCATGTGTCGCACAGTGCAGGAATTTCAACTTTCTGGATGTGTGGTGTATACTATTTTTCTTTATACTCGGTCGAAAGTATGTACTTTCGTATCAATGTGCACGAGAAAACTGTTACGGCCCGCTGTGTTACAGATGGCGTGAGAGTAATTCCAGCAGTGCATAAATGTTACGCTTTCTGTCTTAAAATCGAAGCCGAAACTACGTACTTGGGACCGGGTATAAAGAAAATGACATTATTAAACTTTAATCACAAAATAATGCGTTATAAATTAACAAGGATGCTTGTCTTGACAAAAATCTGAATTATTAATTCCGATATTATTGAGTATATAAATATCGAAATTTCAGCGTTTCGGGTTGATTTCTTTTTATCAAAATTTAATATTCATGAATAATTAACAAATGAAATGTCCGTTTATTTTTAGAAGCAATCGATACTAATAATAGTTTATAGTGTATTTACGTGAAATGTGCCACGTAAAACACACTTTAAAAGTATAGATTCTTAGTTCACTCGTTTGTAATAGTAGAGTGTATATGATGTAACATAATGAGACAGATTAAAGCGAGTTTTAATAGTCATTTCATTCGAGATTTATATATTCTACCCGCTAGAAATAACTGCCTTTGTCGTCATTTCCAGTAATTTTTCAAAAATGTTTACATTTCACTTGCGTCGAACTTTTAAATTTCTTTTAAATCTGTAATGTTCTTTCTTGTTAAATAATTTGATTTATATTTTAGTTTGAACTCAGAACATTTATTGATTTTAAAATTTACAGTATTTTAGTACAATAATTAATTTTAGTAAATAAAATAAAATACCCAATACTGCTATTTATTGCGTAATAAGCCAAAATTGATTTTGTAAAAAGAGCCCAATATTATAGCTGTAGCAAAGTGTTAACGCCGTTCCGGACGATATAAAAAATGGTGCGTGTATTTATGCACTCGCGGCAGAAGTTATACTTCTTTGGCATGATCGCAATAATTGATATTCACGTTTTCGTTAAAGATGTACATTGATAAAATAAAATAGGATGTCTAAGGAGATGAAGAATTTATTAGTTAAAAGTTAGCGTGTCCACTTCGAGTAGTACTTATTTACTTTGGATAATAGATGGACAACTCCATCAGCACGTTGTAACAGAGAAATGAAATTAACAGCGAACATCATGGTGTCTCATTTCGTAACAGGGAAACTTTTACCCTTAATGCGCCAAAACACGTATAACTTTAAATATGCATCTAACATCCACCAATTTAAGGGAAACTTGACGTGCGTCTATGAAATTGCTTTTGTTTACAATAACTGTTGTGAAAATTGACCAATTTAAATGATTTTTTAAACGTTTATCTCAATAAGAATTTCAAGCCTAATTGGTAAATTTGGTGTTAAATGGATCAGTGATTTTGAAAATATTCTCTACTTTGTCTATATTATACAATAGGGATGTTGACTGTGTTCAAATAAAAACATAATTTTAACGAAAAGTGGTAGTTTCTATGATAGAAATACTAAAAAACACTATATTTTTAAGGAATTTAATTAATATTTAATAAATAAAACCTAATAAAATCACTCTCAAGTCACGTGACAACAGACACCAATCAGAGCGCATGGCGTCATAGAGTCAGCCGCTGTCAAAAATACTTCATTGTTTGGTTAATATTTAGTGTGTAATTTATTCGAAAATTTCTTTAAAAAAAGACTGCAAGGAATTTTAACGTTATGGAAAGTGTATTTATTAAGGCTAATAGTTCGAAAACTTAGAATGCATCTTTTATAACAAGAATTACGAACAAATTTTTCATAACCTCATTAGTTTACTAGCGTTTATGAACACAGCCTCCTACTTTGTGACCGCATCTATAGAATGGTAGCTCCTGTGTAAACTTTTGAGCCTCCTTTGGTATGACCAGATGATGTCACGCGACTAGTATTGGCGTTTTGGACCGAAATTTGAAACGGAATTTAAAATACATGATTTTTAAGGCTTATATTGGTGGCTATATTAGGTACTTATGCACGATTTAAAACACTTTCCCAAAAATAGTCAACATCCCTATTATCTACAACAAAATCATCTAAGAGTTTTCTGGAAAATTTCACTGAAAATTCTAAAAATAATTTAGGTGCATGGAGTCTCCAAACCGATTTTTTAATTATCTTGGTTAGATGCAAAAGATGGTGTTAGTAAAATGCGTTTTTTAAACACGTACCGTATTTTCCACCATGTAACCTGCACTCCCACCATTGCATACCCGCGCCTCCACCACTTCCCTCAATTCAATTTATTTATCATAGATTTGTTATTAGCGCAATATTACGTTACAGAGTACCACACAGATTTCTAAATTATGCAATTATCATCCGTTCTCCGTGAAGTCCACGAAATTCAATACAGTAAGACCCCGCTTAACTGTTCCTGCGCTATACGAAACAGAGCTAAACGAAGTCATCTTAACCCATTGTGTGCTCGTGGTACTCAAAAGTACCGCTTTTTTGAGCCTTTGTATTCCCCCAAACATATTTTCGTCATATAATTCCAACTAATTCTAATTAATAAAACTTCAAACAATAGTGACACCAACCTAACATAATATACGTACAGGATCTGTAATACAGCTTTAAAGTACCAGTAATACGAAATCAACGATTTAATGAGCTGTGTTAGAGAAATTCGTCTGGAAAATAACGGTACGTTTAAGTACCACTAGCACACTGTCAGACTTTTAGGTCTGGCACCCAACGGGTTAATACGTAGATAATAGGCATAAGTGAAACACAACCGAGAATAAGAAAATGTGTTAGTTTTTTTATATAAATTTCGGTTGCATCTCTGGCTTGGTTCTAGCTGAACTTAGTTATACTAAGTCTAGATGACCCTGAAGTTCGCAACTTGAAATATTTATATATCATATTTGTTACAGAGGAATAGTTCCGTTGTCGTGTGCACAAATGTCGCCTGATCAGACTTTCGGCTCAATCAGGTCGTTGTCAGTAACTCGGGAGGTGGCCAGTTTCCCTTTATCGAGGACGCCAACGCCGCCCCCAGTCAGCTCTGAAGACAGGTAAGAGGATCTAGGGGAATAGAAAAATAATTTAAGTACTTATTATTAGTGAGGAGCGAAGCGTCGACTATCAAATGAATACAATTCTCACGACTGCATGACAGAAAAAGGAACTTTAAATTTTGCGTTTTGAATGTTTATTGGGCAAATAGTTGTATTATTACTAACGTGGCTTCTTTTTAACACACTTTTTTTGTAACGCTTATAGAAATGAATGCCCACAATAAACTTTGAACACAGGTTCACGTTGTGGAGTTACGACCCTCGGACTCGTGAGCACGTGGCCATAGGCCCCAACAAAATCCAAATCAAAAAATAAAAAATTCAAAATTTCGGAAAAAAATCAATTTTTTGAAAAACATATATATGTGGAAAAATTTCGAAATTTTGAATTTTTCAAGATTTCGATTATTTTTTGAAATTTATAATTTTTTCGAAAATTTAGTTTTTTTAGCCTTGAATTTTTTTCAAAATTTTGATTTTTGTCTTCTAAATTTCGATTTTTTTTTCAATATTACAACATTTTATAAAAAATTAAATTTTTTTGCCCGTCTAGGATAAATCCTAGTTACTGATCGAAGGTCATGAGTTCTTTTTATTTTTTTCGTTTCAGATTGATAAGCCCACCACAGAGTCCAACTGAAGGAGGTATTGTCAATCATCACATCACGATAGTCGCGCCTGTATCCGAAGCCCCGGTCCCAAGACCGGGCCCACGTAAATCGGTTTCAATTGTGCTACCAAATGAGGAGAAAGGATGACCCGTTTAATGGACTCGTAATAAAATAATGACCCGTCAAAATGATGACCGTGTCTACAGGTATTTGTAAAATTCTCGCCGCCTCAATCCTGTATGCTCATTAGTATTACGATGTCTCGGATTTAATGATTATATATATTATATTCATTAGTTTAGAACAAAACATATTAAATTATTTACGTTTTTTAAGTAAATAATGACCATTTTACGGAAATTTATATTATATTTATTTATTCAGTTTTAATTATTTGTATTGTTGTCTGCTTGAAATTCCACTTTCGTCGCGTGACCAGTCTTAGGCCCATGGCACTTTAGGCTAAATGATGGCCCTTTAACAGAAATTTGGATTATCGACAGAAATAAACAAGATTCTAGTTGCAATTGTTATTATAAAGCTAATTTTGTTGTCAAATTATTTTACAATTTTTAGTTCATAAAAGCGTGTTGTAGTTTTTTTAAACTCTAATTTTTTTAAGACAAAAGCAATATTGCATATGACTATAGGGTAGGCAACTCAACGTACGTCCCTGTACAACTTGTTAGCTTGCTTGCTGTAATTTTTCAAGTTTCTTTTTTATCCTGAAGGTCCTGGTCAGGATAATGGGACAAACGTATTAAATTATTGTTTTGTCATCGGTCCTTGATAAGTGTGCAAAGTTTCAGTTTAATCTGACGTTGTGAAGTAGGTGAATTTCACGTTCAAAGATTCCATTACAAACAAATATACAAGTGAAGCTAATAGAAGCGTGTTAAAAAAGAACAGGTCAATGCGCAACGGACTAGGAATTTCAAACAGACTCAGTACATAAAATAATATTTGTCCACTGTACTCAGTTTACTGAAATTTTATGCTAATTACGGTAAATCAAACCAGTTGAAGGGGGTGTGTTGTGAGATGATTTATAACGGTTAATTGCAATTACTAATTTATTATGCATGTTTTGTTTGAATGCATAATTTCAGAAAACGAGTATAGTTAGATTTTGTTTTTAATCTACTGACAAAGTCACGTGTTCGTTAAATACTGTTATTATATAATAGGTTCCTTACCTCTTTTTGGATAATAGATTCGTGTTCTTTAAAGTATAATCATAGTTTCATTACTGTACGTTCAAAAAATTCAGATGGCGAATATTGTAATAATTTACAATTAAAAGAAAAATGTTAAACGTAGATAAATTATAGATTTCTTGAACGTATGTGATCTAATGTTATGTATTGTATAATAGCTATACTTAACTGAACGCGTAGCGTTTTAATTTTTTAAACAAATTAATATTTTTTTAATAATTGAAGTAAATTTATCTCTAGTCATGTTTTTGCACTTTTTTTAGACAAAATGTTTGTTCACATTTCAAATATTAATTGAAAAGACCAGTTATCATAAGTTTTTTATTTGTTTTTTAAGGAGTAATTATGTTTTTAATAATTACGTTTATATATTTTAATATCACACACATATTTTGTATTATTTATACACATTTTACATTAATTTAAAACTGTTCATAATTTAGACATTGCAAATGTCTGCTCAAAATACACATTAAAATCATGATACTAATGGTGATGGCCACTGTCAAACTTTACCGCTAGAGGCGCCAGCTATATAACGACCTCAATCTGTCAATAGTTCATAATAGTGTGTGCAAAATTAGTTTAATTCAAATAATAAATCATTGACAATGCCGTTGTTTACCAATGTTCAAATTATAGAGGTTTTGTATTACCCAAGGACCCGAAACTTAAAAAATAAGTGGTGGGATGCTATCAGAAAGGGAAAACTTTTGCTGTGTAAATGCCGTGACAATAGTTTGTGAAGTCCACTTTACTAAAGAAGATTTTGCCATAGATTATAGATAGAAAAACTAATTGTATAATTTATTATTCCTTATTTAAATCACACAACCTAGGAAGGAACACATAAATTTGTTTTTTACTATACTCCATAGTGAAAGTCAATCATAACTTAGGTCGTTATGTATCTGCTGCCATCTACGTTACGCTTGTCATGTGCCCATGTCGTTTGTTTTCAACTTTTATTTTACTGAAATTGGTATTCATGCTCAATTTTCTTAGTTAGTTTCAGTCACCAATTGTAATATTTAAATTGCCTATTTGTAAATTATAGTACTTTATAAAAGCCAACTCAAAAAAAAAGGATTATGAAAGAAATAATCGCATTATTGGTACTTCTAACAGCTCGGATCTAATTATGTGATTTTGGCTCAAGCCTTCTTAATTTCGATAACATAAATTGTGAGGTTATGAAAATTATAAAAATGAAATTTATAGGCAATCCTTTATTTGTCGTTAAAGTCGTGACTAATTCTTTTGTTAGATATAAATTAAGAATTCGAAAACACGATCGAAATAAAGCTGAAAAACTAAATTGTTCCAGAATAACAAATTAACTTTTTGGAAAAATTCATAATATTGATGTTTTGGTACTGTCGAAATTTACTAATAGGTACCTATGTGTAATATTTTTATATTTTATTGGTTGCACATTTTAAAAATTAAAAAAGCACTTATTTAAATCACTTTTAATTATTAATTAACATTTTTTTACTTGACATCTCAAATCAAAAGCAGAAATCATTGTAAATACTGTTAAAATTTTCCAATTAATCATTTTGAACAATTTGTTTTTATTGTAAGTATAATCTTTTTTATTTGAAACGTTTTTCCGACAGAAGATCGTAAAATATTTTGGTGACTTCTGACGCATTTAAAATGTTCGTTAATATAAATAATTAAGGCAATATTTTACAATTTATTCGACATTATTTGAATATCGTATAGTAAAGCTCATTTATGAAAATATGCTCCATATCAATTGTCTATATGTGAAAGTTTGAATATAATTTTATTGTGACATTTCAATTGTTGTGTAAATTTTGAAACCATAAAAAATGTATTTTTTACAAAATAGCAGCGATTCGGTATCAGGCATATGAAAATACGATTTTCTGAAAATGCTACTTTTAGTCAGTGGCGTAACAATAAAGTGGCAGGACGGGCAAAATGCCACGGGCCCAAGAGGGTTGTGAGCACAGGATGGTCCTAGCATTTATTATTACAACATTTAGTAAAATTTATTAGTTTTGTATTCAATTAATTTAAGTTAC
Organism: Venustoraphidia nigricollis; assembly: GCA_034508555.1. Taxonomy (NCBI): domain Eukaryota; kingdom Metazoa; phylum Arthropoda; class Insecta; order Raphidioptera; family Raphidiidae; genus Venustoraphidia; species Venustoraphidia nigricollis. The sequence continues at coordinate 1,737,644 of JAVRKA010000079.1, forward strand.
CTACTAAAGTACATATACACAAATTAAACAAAGAAAAAAAATGTATCAAGATGTGAACGGATTAGTAAGAAAAAGATATGAAGTTGGTTGAGCTCCTTGACGTTGAGGGAGGGCCCCATCCGATGAATTTGCAACCGGCCTCAAACGGTATAATTACGCCACTGCTTTTAGCACTTTCAGTTAGTGTTGCCTAGTTACCCTAATTTACAGAACGAAACTATTTTTTTTGTAACTTTAAAATTTAGTATTGTGTATATTCAATATTTAAGTATGTAAAAATGTACAATATATAGTGAAGAAAATAATGTATCTTAGAACCAAATAGAGTACTAGTCGTATAATGTTGGCCTTGTATATCAGATTCCGCGAGGACTAGCATTTGTGCGGGCAAAAATGATGAAAATTTGTTACGTTTTTTAATTATTATATATAAAACATGCCTAAATATCTTTTTTGGAATTTTGCTTTGAATAAATTTTACCTTTAATTGTATATAGTAATGTAAAATTACTGCTTAATTAACCGACTATCCATAAAACAAAATGGCGGCTACCGGTTTCTCATTCGCAGAATAACAAAAAAAAACAAATTAGAACAGTTTTTTGAACAGAATCGAAAGAATTAAAATATCGACCAGAATTTATAATTATGTGCAACGTTTGTATAATAATAATAAATAGCCGTGGTTATTTAACTAAAAATACGTTATCAGAAATAAGACAGTCACTCTTTTGTCATATCAAATCATTTGACAATCCTTTTTGCAACCCAGCATTATACTGCTAGCATTAGATTTGCGTAGAACAAAATATTGATAGGTGCCAAGAAGAAACACAGAGTAACTGGTGTGAAGTAAGTTACTCCAGATTGTGATGCTGCTATTTCAGGACTGGTTTAGCAAAAGTAGAGTAGTTTGTAGTTACTTCTTATGGTATAAATTATTATCGTACACTGTAACAGTTCACTGGTATAGAAAAATGTATGGACGTTATAACAATGCCCGTATTATTACTGAAAGTATAAGAAATCGATTCGGTATCATTTTCAAACAAATTGTACTTTCCTACTAAAAAAAAGATAAAACATTGTTAGCGTATATCTTTTTTCATACTTAAAGTAGAATGTTTTGTACTTTTTTCTTAACAATAAAATTTAAGGCTACTAATCCCTCCGACCGTAAAATATGCTCTCGGGAAATTTCGAACTGTGGTCGCAAATATCATTTTAATTCTGTTTTTATAAGCTGTGATTAAGCATTTGCCCTAAAAATTGTATAAAAAATCGTCAATGTTTCTTTACAGCACGTTACGAGATTTCGAATTACGGGAAGGTAAATTAACATTTTGAAGTTTTTTCTTTACAAACTTATGTTAAAAATACTGACAAATATGGCTTGCTCAAGAATTTTTTTCAAAATTATTTTTTTTCTGTGTAAAATTGTGTGTAAAATTTATGCTAGTTGTCTCGTTTTTATCTGTTTTTAAATCGTTTATTTAGATCAAATAAATTGTAAAAACTTGGGTTAGAGTCATAGCTGGATATATTTTCGATAATTTTGTGGGTTCTATGAAAAAAGACCTATTTACATTGTTTACTTAAAATGACCCTGAAGGTCCACATTCACTGAATCAGATCAGATCGCCAGTTTTGGAATACATGAAGTTAAACGAGTACCCTCGCACTAGTCGGGTTGAATCGTCTTGGCGACATCCAGTGTACATAGACATTACCGAGCCAGTGGGTGTGTACCTTTATAGATATGAAGTTTTTTAGACCAAGTTCCCTAATATGTTATTTGCGGAGAATATTAGGTGGCCGCGGAAAGAAAGTGGCGGAAAATAAAAAAAAATCACTAAAGTTTTGTATGGAATTTTCTTCCGACGCAATCATGAAACAAATATGACTGAATTTCGTTGATTGACAGGTTGTGATTTATCAATGTTTAGAAAATTTGGAAATTTGCATACGTTTTTTTTTGCTGAATTTGAATGAATCGATTTCCTAATAAAATGAAACAAATTAAATGTTTATTGTTATTTAATTTTTAAATGCAGTCTTAAAGTTTTGCTCATGTTTCATCTTTAAAACCTTTTAGCAGTGAAAAATTCCAATTCATTAATTAAATAAAACGTTATCTTCATATCATATTCATTCTATCCATTTTATGTTAAGAAATTCATTGTTTTACTGCATATTATAATAAATTATATAATGATAATTATTTATAAAATAGTAAAATTACTGAGTAGGTCTTTTTATTGATAATAAAAGCTTGAACGAATTTAGCATTTTTTTACAATCCTTAGATTAGCCCAGCGGATGATCCTGCGCAGTTTGCTAGCGATCGGATCAACATAATTTTTTTCGAAATTTTGATTTTTCTTTGATTTTTGAACATTCACAATTCGCGCAAATACATGTTGAGAATTTTATGATAATGATTCTCATCTTTTATATCCTATATATTACATTTACACCCGGGCGAAGCTGGACTGGGCCGCTAGTAAATATGTAAATCCTAAGGGTGTAAGTACCTATATAAACTCGAGAATTTAGTATACTTCGTGCGCTTATATTAATTTTGAAAAAGATCAAACAGTGGCCCGGTATTTGGAATAAGTTATCTATTTTATAAATTCAGAAAATCCGATTTTTTCCCAAATTTAGTATGCTTATTTTCAAGGTAATTAGCCCGAAGTATGTATCTTACTCCGTGGGTACAAAGACTATCCCGTTCCGTTGGATAGCAGTGGAGGTGATGACGTCATCTAGTAGACTGTCAATTGATCTTGCGTGGTTGATAAAAGTATTGAACGGTTTTCCAGCTGACGTCTTTCATTAACGGGGTGACCTGTGTTAATGCTCTCGGCTCATATTTTAGTTTAAAAGCTCATTAAAGAATAGTAACGCTGGAAATGAAAGACGCTAAATCAGAAGTTAAGTGAACCAAAGCATATAGATAATCTTCCGCCATGTAGCTCTGATACGACGGCATCTTCGATTTTTATTTTTTGTTATTTATCTGGAAATGTCCAGATTCTTCCCGTGCAGTGGTACGGTACGAAGCATGTCATATTTATAACATAGGCTGGAGCTCAATAAAAGGCCATCAAAGTTTGTGCCTCGAAACGCAAGGTAATGCAGTTAGAAACGTAAATTAAAGATATTAAATAGCAACTGAATTGCGAACTTTGCATTTCTACACATAAATAAAATTAGAGGGACGAAACCATTTTAGTAATACTGATATTTTTACGTTTGTCTTTAACGCGTGTAAAGCCGCGGGCACATGCTAGTAGTTAATAATGGAGGCTATGCATTCTTAATGAGTATAAAATGTCATTATATACTCCTTAAATTTCTATATATCCTCCTTGGCATAGCACGCTGACATCTATGAATCAAATATCTAAAATACAAATGCCTACGTTTTATATAAAAATACAAGGTTTTTCCATTATTATCGTATTATATATTATTAAAATATAACAGCAGCGTTGAAAGTGTGTTCAAAATATAATAAAAATTAATAAATAACCAAGTAAAATTTAGCTTTTTTGGTTTTTAAAGTGTTCTTACTTACCGTCTAGAGCTCGATATCTCAGCCAATAATACGCATTGGAAACAAGTACAGTGGCTCCACGGCTCAATGCACTTCCAGTTGATTTTATAAGTGACATTTTTTGTGTTGTTAGGATGTTTATACAACGTTAAAATGTATAAAGTAGTTGTTGTTTATAAGAAAAAAATATTTCTGAAGTGATAATGTATTGTTTAATTATTTTATATCGTATTTAAGGTAAGTTGTTCAAATTTTATATTGAAAACCGCCCTTGCTAAATGAACGTAATCACTGACATAATGGCGCTGGGGTACTTCAATATTTGTGAAAAGCGGCATTGGGAACACTATTTTCCATTATACTTTAACAATATCTGTTTAATAGTAAAATGTCACATTGAATTTATTATTTCGTGCATAAATATTAACTCTCTGATAAATAATTTCACAATATTATTATACTAACATCCTCTGGGTTTGCTAATGGCTTTACGCTAGGAAAATCTCGAGTTTTGATGCTGTTAACACTTTTTTACAACTATTACGAATACTAAAGTAGATATGTTTATATTATTGTACGATTACAATTGCGTTTTGAGTCCTGTGATTATCTTTTATAATTTTGACATATTAGGTAGCTATTTTGAGTGACAACTAGTTTTAATTATTTCCCCTGAAGGCGAGTGCTTGTTTAGATGTGAGCTTATTTATATATTCGTACAGTGTTTGCTAAAATAAAGTGCAATTAATTGTAAATGTTCGGATAAAAAATGGTAACGCCCATTTAAACCTTGGAGTTACAAATGCTAGGAAGTCACCTGTACCAAAGGTTAATTAAATTGTAGAAAAAAATTTGGAATATTGCTAGTCACTTTAAAAAGTAACATTTTTATCAGTTCTCGTCATAATCCTTTTGATTTCAGTAAGAGTTTTTACAATATAAATAGCAACCAATTCCGGTTTTTAATATATTTAGAAAATAGAAACATTTGTAGTATTTTTAATTCAGTATTAATATTTCATGAATTTTTATTTAAAATACATTACAAAAATATTTAGTAATGGTACTGTGAGAGAGATTGTATATTATAGACGCTCACCATCTGAGGTCACCAACGAGGTACTGTGCAACTACTATTGGTAGCATTTGACAATTATCAAGATTGTTGAAATGCCGTCCTTTATATGGAAAACTCCCAGTTTTAATCTGAAAACTGAAAAAAGTATCGTTTGATTTATAAATTGAAAATATGAGTTAACATAAGATAACCCCGGGCAATTGGTAGTCTAAAAATGTTCTGAGGTCATTTTCAAACATCAATAAAAAAACAAAAATCCCAAGCTTAGTCTTATCAGTTACTATAATTCTAATTAAAACTAGTAATGTAAAAAATAATGAATTAAAAACTAAACATTTATTTACTATAATTCAAAATAAAAATCGTTTTTGTTATTTCAATCATTCAGACAAGCATTTTAAAACACTGATGACTTCAGCTGTTGAAGGTCTATAATTTACAATTCTAGCATTTTAAAATCCGAACCATGTTTGACTTTATCCGGACTTCTGACAACTTAAGACACGGCAGAGAAATGTGCACGTGACCCGCTTGATTACATCCAAAAGATGTTCTCAGATCCATGCAAAGTTGAGATAGGTAGATTGTAGGTTATAGACGCTCAACATCTGAGGTCATCAGCGTTTATAAAGACAACGTGCAAAGTTGAGTTGCAACACAACACAAAAATGTGTTTACAGTATTGTTAAAATTAGGTGCTTGTAAATCTCAAGTAAACACTAAACAGAAATGGGCGTGTCGGTAAAGTCCCCTCAACATAGTTGTACTTATCCGCCAACCAATCCAGTTTCGGCTTTTCGTTACGTTGTTGAACAAAATTACTCTCACCGCGGTTAAAGAATCGCTATTGTGCTGTTTTCGGGGAATTACCGCATTTCAACACCACTCTATTTTACATGTAACTATAACTACGTTTCTTTTTTAACCCTATTTCACTTGGTAGATACCTAATTTTAACGTAATTTGAAGCGAGGAATTACCAAAATTCTTGATGTGCGAGTTTTTGGTTTCAAATCGATTTAAAAAAAAAACAATATTAGTTGAAGTAGCACATTAAGTTTAAAGATTTCTTAGGGGCCGTTCATAAAATACGTCACGCTACAATCAACTTTTTTTGACCCCCTCCCCCCTATTGTCACACTGTGTCACACTTTCTGTGACCCCCCTGTAAATATTTCGTCACAAAAACTAAGACCCCCCCCCCTAAATATAATAAATTTCAATGGATAGTACACAAATTTTGAAAATTAAAAATATTTATTTCGTTTTTATAATAAAATTTGAATAAATTAATAAATATCTTTTATAAAATATTTTAATGAACAGCGAACGTCACGTTGCCGTAGACCCCCCGTCCCCCCTTGTCACATCTTGTCACACTCAGCAAGACCCCTCCTCCCCTTGTATGCGAACGTATTTTATGAATGGCCCCTTAGACAACACAAGTTTTAAAAAAAAGATAAGAATTAGTAGTCATCGAACAGTAAAAGAAATATTGTATATCGCGATACTCGCTGAAAGTGTAACTTCTTATGCAGTACTCAAAGGTTACTGAATAAAATCTAGTTTGCTTATGACCATGTAGCTTATACTGCACGCTACAGAAGTGAAACTTACGCACTCGCAAGCAACCCGTGATCTGGAACGCAAGTTATAAAATCCGGACCATAAACGCTGATGAACTCAGCTGTTGAGCTTCTATAATTTACAATCTCTCTCTCTTGTGTTGGTATGGGGTAAATAATACTTGCAATTGAAATAGTTTTTGTTTGTTAGTTTCCGATTAAAAATGCCGCCACAAAGGTACTGTCTCTGGCTACATAAATATAATTTACCATACATTTTCTTTTCTTTTGATGGTTGGAATCTACACTATAGATATAATAACTGTGGCCAGCCAATCACAGTTGACTAGATTCCGCCCTCAGTGGAAGTTATCTTGAGATCTTCAATATTCATATGATACATCGTCTTCCTGAATTATAGTTGGCAAACCTGCTGGGTTTTGTATACTGTCGCGTTTAGGTTATGTTACGTTTGGTTTGGTTAGGTTAGAATAAATTGGATTAGGTTGGGTTTGACGTTTAGTTGATACCAGCTGGGTTTGTAGTGTCAAAAAGTTAGGTTATACTGCTCAACCGGTGGCTGTCGTTCTCAGCATTAATATTAAACAAAGGTGTTTGAAATATATTTTTTAAATTCTTGTTTGCAATTAAAAGAAGGAATATATGAACGAACAAGCGGCTTACATGATTTGTTTAATTTCATTTTTTTTTTGACCGTTTAGAACGCGAGACAATTAATAACAAAGTTCGCAATTTTCACATGCTAACAGTGAAAATTGTGAATTTTGTTATTAATTATCTCGCGTTCTAAACTGTCTAAAATTCCGACACTTCGGGATTTATTAGAAAATGCTATTTTGAGTCTATGAAAAAAATGAGCAAAATCTGTCGAAAAGTAGTTTCACTTTATTATATCACGCTGGAACTACTTTAGAGCATTGTTACAAGCAACTAAGTTCCCAGCATCTCTGTTTTTGACCAGAAATGTTGATTGTTGAAGATTACTTTAACAAGTTTTGAAGTTGCTATTTCGCTAGGATATCTGAGCAAAACTTTCAAGAAAATTAAAAAAGTATAAATGGAAATTAATTATATTCTGAAATGTTTGATTGCAGTATATAATTGATGATGGATGATGAAGCATCTGGAATCGATGTGGAAGAAGATATGGAACTCGACGAGGCAGACGCCTCCGATATGGAAGATGACGACGACGAAATCATCGAAGATCCCGGATCTTCTCCGTTCCAGCGTTCACCTTCCATCGAACAAACTTCAGTGTCATCAGGATATCAGTTTCCATTATTGACGGGGAAACCTGTCAACATCCGACGCGGCCCTGGCAGACCGCGCAAAGAGCGAGTAGGATCGAGATCTTCGTGCAAGTCGTCTCTCGGGTTGAAAATAAAACGCTGGAAAACTGGGGCTGCTCCCAGGGGACCGGCAAAGCGCTCAGATTCTGTGGACACAACGTCGTCTGTCCCTCAGTCACCGTGTGTTAGCGAAGAAGGCTCCACACTAGATCCTGAAACGGGTGCTCTTACTGTGCCCGACAAACAACCCATGTCAGCACCAGAGGAGCCTCCGTATTGTCCTGAGCAATGGTGAGTTTTATTTCTGAAACTAATTTTGTGTTAACACAAGGTTTTACTTTAGCCATGGGCCACACATATGGCAAGTCTAGTCCAGTTGTCATTGGCAAATATTTGTCTACAAATGTTTGCCTCCCCTTACTCCAATAAAGCACCAGCAACATAGGCTGGCAACATACTAGCCCAATGTTCCTTGGCGAATATTTGTTTCCAGAACAGTAAAACTGATATCACACACATGTCAAGCCTGGCACAATAGCCATTGACAAATATTTGTTACCAAATGCTTGTCTCCTAATACAATAAAGCACTAGCAGCATAGGTTGGCAGTATACTAGCCCAATGTTCCTTGGCCAATATTTGCTCCTAGAACAAGTAACCTATATTTACAAACGCATACATAACTATCAGCTGTTGAGAGTGATTTAATTACGTTGTATTTATTAAATATCAATTAAATTTTTTAAAAATAAGAGGAGTATTGTGTTTTTTACTATTTCTATCATAGAAACTACCACTTAACGTTTTTATTCGAATACAGTCAACATCCCTATTGCAATAATCGTGAATTAATCGTAATTGTTGCATCACTACTACAATCTATAAAAGTGGTTGTGTTTGATGTTTCAGGCCAGGAAAAGTGTGTGCCTTTTGCAGTCTAGGAGAACGTAGTCAGTTAGGTCAGGGTGAGCTTTTACGGCTGAGTTGTCCCGAAGGTTTCACTCCGCAGCGATCGCCTTCGAGCTTCACGAGTCCGACGCCGGAATCGAATAACACCGAACCAGATAGAGGAGAAAATAATGGAAGCGGTGACAAAAGTCCACGGGCTGCTGTCACGTGTCGTCGACAAAAAAGAGATAAATGTCGCAATCCGTCCTTAACTAATATAGAATACATTGACGAGCTTACGATAATAGGTCATTCCGAAGAGCCCGAGATCAATTCGTTATTCGAACTCACAGACTTTTATGTTCACATCGCGTGCGCCACGTGGTCGACGGGCGTCGTACGGACCGAAGATTCCGCGCTGGACAATGTGGGACCAGTTGTTGTTCAGAGCTCTTCCAGAAAATGCTCCAGGTGCGGCAACTATGGCGCCAGTTTGTCGTGCAAGATTGCCTCGTGTTCGAAAATGTATCATTTTCCGTGCGCGGCGGCCATTGGAGTATTTCAAGATATAAAAACGTATTCGGTTTTCTGTAAAGAACATCTTGGACAAGTACCTCTACAAGGTTTGTAATTTTTATTTTCAAATATACAAACAGCGTTTTATAATTTGCACTGATTTGTCTCTCGGCACTTGGTAGAACACGATTAATAATAACAAATAATTAAAAAACTACTTGGAAATTCTACAAAAATATTTATTGAATTATTTTGACGATCGTTTCGGACAATATGCTTTTATATTCCTGAGGGTGGCCTTATTGCCTGAAACAATCGTTGAAGTAATTTAATAATTATTTTTCTAGAATTTTCAAGTGTTTTTTAATTATTTGTTATAAAACAGCGTTTTTTAGGCTTCCATACATCCAATAAAAAAACGGAGCCCTTATAGAATCACCCTTATGTCTGTCTGTCACCGCTTATTTTCTCCAAAAAAAGTTGAAATTTGGTACATATTAGTTAGATAGCCCAATCACAGACGTATAGCGTAAATAAACGAATTCCGAATTTGGGAGACAAATAAGAAAATTAAAAAAAATGTTTTAAGTGCAAGTAATGTGTATACATTATGTACTCCTAGAGGAATTTGGAAATATATTATTATTATTAACATGTGACGTATCAAATGAAAAGGCTCGTTATGAAAAATATAAATATATTTTTTTTTTATAATTTTAAAATGCATAGTTTAAAAGATATTAAAAAAAAGATATGAATATCGAGCATCCCCTCCCCATATCTCTGAAACTACTGAGCCTAAAATTTTGAAAAAAATAGGAAATATAGGGGCTCACTTCTAGTTTGCAAGAAAAGCTAAACGAAAATCCTAAATCTTTAAGTTCTCACGGAAAACGGAATGGTTCGGAACCATTAAAAGCTTATACCTACTGATATATCCAACTCAGGTTTTCCTTAGGATATATCTAATGTCCAAAGTTAATTTTTTTTTTGTTAATTTATATTATGTAGAATTTATAAATTAATTTATAACTATAATTGTATGTTTCTAAATGCAAATAAACTCTAATTTTAATTCTCTCTATGCGAGGTCGGCTTGCACTGACCGTTTTTTTTAAATACGCGAAGCAAATTAAATAAATTACAAAAAAACGGGATTTAGGCAAAATGTCAACATAATTTACGACTGTAAACGGAGTATATTTTCTTTGGCTGTTTTCCTATCATTAATTACTATTAGGTAGAAATAGGTTACAATGTAAACTCAATGAGCACAATATATCAAACGGTATTTATTTATTTTCAGTTGCCCCGGACGTGACCTGTATGACATGCATGGCACTCGGGGATGTTTCTAATCTCGTTATGTGTTCGGGCTGCGGTCGACATCATCACGGAAGCTGTGTTGGTTTGGCTCAGTTACCAGGTATGAATCTTAATTCTCGTCTGCGATTTTCCTTGTTTAAATGCTATTTGGAACTGATTTATTCATTTCAACCTGGAAATATCAAAGGAATTTCAAGGGACAGTAGAGTCTTCAAAAAAATCTCCAAAAATAGTACTTCTTATCTAATACATTACAGAATATATTTACAGTGTAAACTCTATATAGCGACGCTGAAGGGACTGCACATTTTCTGACGTTATAGAGAGTTGTCGTTATATGGAGGGAAAAAAAATCAATATTGTTTTACTATTATAGTACTATTTAATAATAACGCGTAAGATTTACAAACAAACATTACTATTAACACAAATAACAACGCTTATTGCGTAAAATCTGTTATTTTTGTCTGATGTTTCTTGCTATGCCAGTATTTTAATTGTATTATCTTATGTATTTTGCGGAAATTACTAGCTTTATAATGACATGGTCGTTATTTAGAGTTGGTGTGATGCTACATAGAGTGTATCATTGTATGGACAACAAGCCAAACCAACCAAAGTCGAATAATTTCGACGTTTTAGGGAGTTTACCATTAAATCGAGTGACGTTACATGGAGTTTACACTGTGTATATATGATTTCCTTTAACGATAAAGTTGTCAAGCGTCGATAATCTAAGAATGATTTGTGTGTTAAAGGTGTGCGGGCAGGATGGCACTGTAGGGATTGTCGAACGTGTCAGGTTTGCCGACAGCCCGGCGAAGACTCAAAAATGATGGTCTGTGAAACTTGCGATAAGGTGTACCATCCGCAGTGTCTCAGACCTATAGTGACCACTATTCCGAAATATGGATGGAAGTGCAAGGTTTGTAATTTAATATTGTAAAATATGTTTCAGTTCGTTGCTTTATCGTAAAATCCCGAGAGAAAACTAATCATTTGATTACTTGTAGTAGTTAGGAAGCGTCCATAAACCACGCGGCTCTATTTCAGCTTCTTTAGAACCCCTCCCTCCCTTTATGTAGCCTAACGTAGTGTTCCATTTAAAAATTCAGAACAAAAATTACAGGAATATAGATGAAAAAAAGAAATGCTTTTTATAATCAGTACATTTTTATTTAGCTACGTTTCGGTCAATAATTATTTGATCTTCATCAGGCACCATAATTCGCATTCCACAATAAACATTAAACTATAATAGAAAACAGTATCACGGGTAATTGGAATAATGAATAGATTGCAACGTTTCGTCTTTTTTTTATTAAGACTTTTTCAAGCTCTCAATACGCTTAAACGATAGTTAAACTATGATATAATATACAATTTGGCATTACAAAAACAATTATTAAAAATTGAAAATTGTAGAAAATATGTTCTTTTTTTTTTTATTAATTTAAAAAAAAAAGAACATTATTTTCTACAATTTTTTTAATAATTGTTTTTGTAATGCCAAATTGTATATTATATCATAGTTTAACTATCGCTTAAGCATATTGAAAGCTTGAAAAAGTCTTAATAAAAGACGAAACGTTGCAATCAATGAGTGTTTAAATTGATTTATTTTCATTATTCCAATTACCCGTGATACTGTTTTCTATTATAACATATATCTGGAATTGAACTTTAAAGATGAATTAAACTATAATGCACTAATTTACAAATTAACAAGATTTGACAAAATCCATCGATCAATATAATAAGCGTTTCTTTTTTCGTCCTCGTTCCTGTGATTTTTGTTCTGAATTTGTATAAATCATTGGATTCCAAATAAACTAAGTTCGAGTATATGGTGAAGGTACAGTAATTTTATGGTGGAAGTACGGGTATATACTACCCGTGCGTAATAACACATTGGTGCCAAAAGCTTCACTACTCCTATAAAACATTGTTTATGGAAAACCAACTAGATTCAACTGTTTCCTTTATAGAGTTGTGACTTAGTTTGGCAGAATAATTTGAGGTTATGAATCGCTGAAATGCTCGAGTGGTGATATTAAACTTGAAAAACCTTATTTAAAAAAAATAGATTTGAAAACAGCTGAAAAAAATTGTTTTGTTTATAGTGTTGTCGCGTATGTGGAGATTGTGGCTCGCGGACACCTGGTGCCGGCTTATCCTCGCGTTGGCATCTTCATTATACGCTGTGCGACTCTTGTTACCAACAGAGAAACAAAGGGTTTTCTTGTCCGTTGTGCAATAGAGCGTATCGAGCGGCTGCTGTGAGAGAGATGGTTCAGTGCAGTTTTTGTCGCAAGTAAGTATATTAAGACTAGGGATGTAACGATATGTAATTTTGCCAATACGATACCGATTATTGTAGTAAATAATCGGCGATACCGATACCAATGGCTTAGTAGATAATAAATCAAATAAATATTAAAGTATATACCTCAGGAGTTTGTGTTTTTATTATGCTTAAATAAATATATTTAACAGAGACTCATCATTGAGAAGTGTAAAAATAAATAAATAAAAATGTCAAATCGTAATTTAAAGAAAACATTTATTATGAATTATTATCAAGCAATCCAAGTGGTAATTAAGAAAGTAATTTTCAGTACACAAAGTAATAAACCAATACATAAACTCAGTAATTAAAGTTTAACGACATATCCAGTGATTAATCTTTTTTTTTTAAATTCAGATTTGTGCATGGAACTTGCGATTCAGATGCAGAACTGTCGACGTACCAGAAACGTAAAGAAAGTAATTCGGACTATGAGTATGTTTGTTTAGCTTGCAAAACATTAACGCTAAGTGGGAGAGTTCCGCATTCGAAAAGAAACAGTAAGCAATTTCGCTCAATGAAGTGAATTAAAACATCATATTTCCTTTTCATTATTTGTTTGTTTTTTGTTTACAGGTATTGACGATGATTCAAGTTTGTCGGCGTCGCAGGAGTCACTTTACACGGTCGACGATTTTGCAGATGCAGATATGCAGATCGATAAAATAAGTTCGGAAGATTCGTCGTTTCGGTCGTTGGGCTTGGGGAAAGGCAAACCGTATTTAGCAAAAAAACGATTAGGTTTAACGATCGGGCGACCTAAGGGCTCTATTTCCGTCAAGCTCGCGTTTCAGAAACGACAGAAATTCCAAGATTTCGGAAGAAAACGGGGACCAAAAGCAAAAATGAGAGGAGTATTTGGTGTTCCCGGAGTCGGCCTCCAAAGACCGATCGCTGATGCGAACCACAAAAATGAGGAAGAGCCCGGGATTGAAAATAGATTAGTGCTGTGCTCAGCAAAAGACAGATTCGTTTTAACGCAAGATATTTGTGTTATGTGCGGTGCTCTTGGAACTGATCAAGAAGGTTAGTTTTTTTATTATTAACTCAACTAATATTTGGGATCAATTCACATTTTCAATGCCAAGCTTTTGTGTGGATATGGATTTTATAACTCACATTATGTGACGTTTCAGCATATACTTGTATTTAAAAAATGTTTAGTCCGAAAATTGTTCTGATATCTGAAAATAGAGAATATGATATTTAATATTTTCCTTTCTGAATTTACATGAAATATATATTATGAGTTCCTACCGTTTGTACGTCAAATTACAGCATTTATTTTGTACTTCAATTGTTCGCAATTTTAAACGTCAGATTCAAGCCGTTCATCCTATAAACCTCTGTCCTTGTCAGTTTCATGTAATTTAGGGGGCAAAACTTCGTTTTTATTTGTTTCCCCTCGATTTCTTACATTTTTCAAACAGATACGTCGCTAAAGAAGTTAAACTTCAATAATACTCGGACTGCATACTTCTGCGTCGAATTTAAAAACTGTAAGATAACCTAACTTTTTTTTTTCAGGTTGTTTGATTGCATGCGTGCAGTGCGGTCAGTGTTACCACCCGTACTGCGTGAACGTCAAGGTCACCAAAGTGATTTTACAGAAAGGATGGCGGTGTTTGGACTGCACAGTATGCGAGGGCTGCGGACAACGTAACGACGAGGGGCGGCTAATTCTGTGCGACGACTGCGACATCTCGTATCACATCTACTGCATGGATCCACCACTGGACTACGTGCCCCATGGCAATTGGAAATGCAAATGGTGCACGATGTGTCAGAACTGCGGGTCCAACGATCCGGGCTTCAACTGCAACTGGATGAGCAATTTTACCGAATGCGGGCCGTGCCACTCGCACCACACGTGTCCGAACTGCAACGAGCCGTACAGTGAATCAGAACTGATTATTCAGTGCGCGCAGTGCGAAAGATGGCTGCACGGCAGCTGCGACTCGATAAAAACCGAGCCGGACGCGGAGAAGTGTTGCGATGTCGGTTACACCTGTTTGTTGTGCCGGCCTCGTGATGTTCCGCCGCCCCACTTGCTGCCCCCGACTCCTCCGCCTAAACCGAAACCGAAACCGCCTTCGCCGATTAAGAGTCCGCTGGAACCGCCTAAACAACCGACACAGTATCATATGGACGGAGTGTACTTGAGCGAAGCTGGGATTAAACTGATCGAGTCGTTGATACCGGATCCGTCGTGTCAACAGTCACGGAAGAAGAGACGAAAGATTCCTGTTGTCGATAAGGATGCTGGAATTATGGCTACTATAGAATCGGTCGTTGCGGGAAGCAGTCTTGGTAAGCTTGTTTTTAAATTTTTTAATCATTAAGTTGTTTTTTTAAAAGTTCTTTTGCTCAGTAATATTTATTACCAAAAACTAGTGACATCAAAATGTATATTCTTGAAAGTCAAATTTATTAACCCTTCCATGCATGATTTTTTTAAAATTATTGAAAAAAATCACACAGCTTATTTAAATGTTAATAAAAATGGGAAAAATATTTTAAAAAATGTAATTATAATATTAATGTCTTTTTTTTGAAAAAAAAATTAAGTTGCATATGTGCAACATTGCGAAATGAGGTGAAAAACGATTTGTTGCAGTTTGCACTATAAAATCAGTAAAAGATTGTAAAGTTCGCATTATTTTTCAGAATTATATTTATTTCACAAACAAAAAGTTTTACAATAATTATTCATGAAAAGTACAATAACAATTTTTGTCTTTATTAAAGCATAAATTTATTTTACACTTTTGACAAGTGACAAAAGTACACTTTTGTCACTTGCCTTTACAGTTTGGAAGTTTACATCTGTTTCTTTTTTGATTCCACACTGGCCAATGATCTGTCGCGTCTTTTCCTACATCTTTTGTAGGCAACGGTGTAAATAATTTTTTATTTACACGACGCTCTTGTGTAGGAGCAGCTGGTCTTCCTCTTTTAGGCGTTCCTATTTTACCGCCAATATTACACAAGGTATTCACTATTCGGAATTGTTTTTGTAATAATAAATCGGAATTATCGTTTTTGCATCTAGAATACTCTCTGGATTGAACACTGTCATCGCTGTCTTCATATTCGTCTTCACTTTCCAGAGATATAGACAACAAATGAACTAATTGTTCGCGAGTTATTCTTTTTCTTCGCCCATTTTCAGTGATGACAAGTTCATCATCCATTCTGTTATAAACAATTAACACAATGTAGCATAATTTATGCACATAATCTACCATGATATTGTAAATATCACTCCGTAGAAAAAAATACTTTGTGAGTTTTTCAAATAATACACAAAAGTCCACTTTTGCATGACTGCGCAGTGTTGCATATATGCAACATCATCAAATTACGGAATTGGCCAAACGGTGTTTATAATAAATATTAACTGTATATTTATACATCCTTATACATACATTTAGCAATGAAAAACATTTTTTTCAATACTTAAAACACAATACGAAGCTTTATACTTACATCTATAAACGCAGTTTTTTTCAAATCTTCACAAGGATGAGTACACACTATATCGAAATGTCAAAAACTGAAGAAAGTTAGGGTAAACATGTGATGTTATTGAATTATGGATAGAACGCATGCTGTTGCTTTTATGAATCATGATGTTGTTCCTTTTTGCTCTAACAGAGGACTTTACGAACTTAAAATATATCATGTTGCATATATGCTACACGATGCATGGAAGGGTTAACAGGCTTTTTTAGCTTCACCTGTATGTAACAAAATCTTTGAGCGTGAAATTCACTCTCTTCAAAACGTCAGATTTAACTGAAACATTGCACACTTATCAAGGACCGATGTCAAAACAATAATTTAATACGTTTGTTCCAATATCCCGACCAGGACCTTCAGAATAAAAAAAACTTGAAAAATTACAGCAAGCAAACTAACACGCTGTACATTGACGCGCTTTGCGTTGCCTACCCTATAGTGAAATTCAGCATTGTTTTTTAGTCTTATAATTAAAATTAGAATTTAAAAACTAAAGCAACACGCTTTTATGAACTAAAAAATGCGCAAAATAATTTGATAACAAAATTAGCTTGACTATAAAAACCGTGGATGCTGTATACTTAAATTTTCATAATAGCTCTACGTTTACAATTAACTAATAAATGAAAAATTTATGGCCGATATCAGGCACTCCAACGTTTTTACAGTAAAGCCAATTTTGTTATCAAATTATTTTGCATTTTTTAGTGCATAAAAGCGTGTTGTTTTAGTTTTTTTAAACTCTTAATTTTTTATAAACCAAAATATGTTCTTAATAATTATCATTGCTTAGTTTAAACAAATGAAAATACGTTAATTTTAAGATATTAACTTAATTTTCGTCTTACGAGAGAAAAATAATCTCCAAAATGGCGTATCAAACATTAATTTTGATACATTATTGAAAGAGATATTTCATACCGAAAAATCAATTGAACAGTATATTGCAAGTAATTTTATTTTGTTAATCAAATTTTATTTATCGATAATTTTATAATTACAGACAACTCCTTAGACGACAGTACAACTGCAAAACTGGAATTAGTCAATGTCAAAGAAGAACCAACGGAAATTTACAAAGAGGGTATGATTTGGACTCCAAAAGAGGACGGTCAGCCTCCCGAAGGTTTTACGATCTTTACAACCGAACACGGAATGACAGTTTTGAGAAGAAAACGACAAAGAAACTTACAAAAGCTCGGCATCGGTGGATTTCTCGTTAGAAACAGAGGTTATCGGTCTACCGATAACGATGAAGTCGACACATTACCTGGTCAGTCGACACCGGCATTGCTCGAGAACACTGCGGGTTCCGCTCCGAGCGCCAACCCGGCGACAACACCAGAAACCGAGAAACCGCGCCGAAAACCGCCGAGAAGGAAAAACAAAGGCAAATTAACAGAAACTTATCCTTCTTATCTGCAAGAAGCGTTTTTTGGGAGAGAGTTGCTGGATAAAGACAAAGAAAAAGAGTTAGAAACAAGCAGCGATAGCGAAGATGAACGTAAATTTAATGTTGGAAATGACAAAACAATTGAATTGAATCAGGAAGAAATCAAAGCGATCGAAGCAATCAAAGCAAAGAACGAGCCCGAATGTACGATCGCGCCTGCTGATTCGACGAAACCGGAGTCGGGCATTTTGAAATCTCCCATTAAAGAGGAAGACGAAGGCAGCGATACCGAAGCGCTTAAAGATCTCGGCTTGCCGAAAGATTTACTTGATGCCGATATTGTTAAATCGATTATGGATGAAGATGATGAAGAGCTTGCTAAAAATGCAGATACTTTAGAAGATTTGCCAGGTAATTCGAAGCTCTTTTACAACGGCTGTTAAACCTTTAGAGCAGTGGCTCCCAACCTGTTGAAGTTGGCGGACCACTCAGCCTGAAATTAAATCAGTACGAACCCCCCATGCTATATCGCTTACCAGTTGTAATCAAATTACATTTTTTATTATAATTGTCATCGGGCACGGATATTGTTTTTAAAATTTCCATTTAATGGCAACTTTTTTATGCCAAACCCTCCCGCGGTTCATTTTTGAGGCTCTCATGGACCATCTATGGTCTATGGACGACTGGTTGAGAACCACTGCTTTAGACTGTGTCTCCTCGGGGGAGAAAAGGTACCTTCTAGAAAACAATTCAGAATTAATGCTCGAAAACTGAAAATTAAATATCTTGACTTTAATAACAGTTTAAAGTAGTGATGTAAAAGAATAAATTACTGGTTATTTAATCGCGGTAATTATTAACGGGTTTGTGATAAGAAAGGTTCCTCATTTGACATATTTTGTTTTTTGTGAAGAAGTTATCTGATGTAGTTTGGCTTTTTCTGTTTCGTTCAGCAAGCTGTTGTCAATAGCAAAATATTGCATCAATACTTCGTCTTGCCTTTGAACTTCTATCAACATTTAAATCATTTTGTATAAACTGGTCCATAATTTACGTTATAGTGGCTAAACAGCGTTAAGCGAGGTCTTACTGTACTTTAAATAATACTGAATTGCATACATTATACTAAGATTTGCAGGTCTTTTATGCCATCAGTATGTTTCGTTTCAGATTCAAACCTTCCCGACGATGCGGAACTGGCAACAACTTTATCGGCAAACAATGACGTCTCATCGACACACAAAGACGACTTACGAGATATCTTAAACTCGCATTTTCTACCGAACATGGATTCAAAAGACGTCGAAGAAATCTTCAAGGGCGTTTTGACGGACGAATCTCAAGAATCGCAAGACACGTCGAGCAGTTTTCCAATGACACAGCCGTCGGTGTATCCGGCAGCAGCAAGTGTGCCGCCGCAACAACTTCCGCCTCAACCGACGGCCATGCCTCAGAGACCTCAGGTTTTGCTTCCGTCTGTCGGTCAAGCAAATATGAACTCGCCGATGAGCTTCCCACCACCGTCGCCTTATCATTCAGAATATAGCAAGTAAGTGTGAAAAGCGAATTTCCAATTATTTTACGACTAACATTGGCTCACGGTGACGTCATGAATCCCCCATATTCGTGATAGAGAGACCAGAGCTGAGCAAAGCATCGAGTCTAAGTGCTTGAAGTATTGAGCACTTACTAAAGTACTTAAAGCATCAAGCAACAAGTACTTTCATTTTGAAAAATGTTTAAAACCATCAAACACTTCCTAGAGTGCCTCAAAGCATGAAACATTAAGCATTCTAAAATAATTTCTTAACTTCCAATATTAAGTTATGACTAGCGGACCTGTGCGAATACTTCGCACCGTTAATGATTACGTAATATAATAGGGTGGAAATAAATTTTATTCTATTCAGAGACTTCAGCGCCAATACGTCACTTAATATTACCGACAACTGTGAAAATAAACAGATTGCCATCAAATGGCTAAATTTTCAACTGCAAAATGGCGTATCGAACATTAATTTTGATACAGATAAAAGAACTTAGTGTTTTACTAATAACAGGTGGACTTTTTAGACGTGATCAGTTTAGCGGAATTTTACTGTATTAAAATCAGTAACAAATTAAACAAACAAAAATCATTGTTGCGAAGTTTGTTGATAAAATTTTTGGGGACAAATTTTCCTCATTTTCATAGTAACCGTCCGACCATTACTGATTCTGTTTATTTTTTATTTGTTTTTAAAAAATTCTAACAATGCGAAATAATTATAACTGATTTTGACAGCACAGATGAGTGATTTTTATTATAACATGTATACATTTTTTTATTTGGTTTTATTTTATAATTTTTTACTTTAGTCTGCTTTGTTTTGAATTATTTGCTTTGTAAAAAATATCGTTGCTCCTGACACGAAAGTCAGTTTGTTTTCTGTGATAAGATTTCAAGAATCTAGTAAGTACATTCGAGAATATCGCCCATTAATTTCCCTTCTTTATGAAGAAGTTAAAATTTACAGAGCAAATTTACATAATAGAGCTTTAATAGTATATTATACCGCAAGGGCAGGAATTTCAATTTTCTGGTCGTGTGGTATATACTATTTTTCTTTATACCCGATTGAAAGTACGTACTTTCATCATTCTATAAAAAGACTAATAACTTTCAAGTGAGCTATTTTGAGATTATACGCAATAACAGCTGTTAGCTACTGGCTGACGGCAGTCTCACGTATCAGTGTGCACGAGAAAACTCTTTCGTCCCGCTGTTATAGATGGCAGTGAATAAATGTTAGACTTTCTGCTTTAAAATCGAATCCGAAAGTACGTACTTTGTACCGGGTACAGTAGAACCTCGATAAGTTAAAAAGCTCTGAAGTTAAACATTTTTTGAATTCCCTTCCCTTGAAAACATAAAACCTCCATTACTTAAATCACAACACCTCGGTAACTTAAACAAATATTCTGAACTTTGCTCTCGATAACTTAAAATAATATTTTGGTGACTTCCATAAGTTAAAGTATTAACAGTGAGTCATCATGAGTAAGTATCCAAACAAAAGGTTTTGCGAAGAACTTAATTGATTTTCACTTCAGTCTTCCACTAAATCGCTTTACAGATTTCTTTGTTTAAATAATTGATTGTTTAAATAAATAATTGATTCTAAATGAATAGATAAAAAATTTATGTAATCTCTATAAAATCCACGAACCTCGGTAAGTTAAAAATTTTACTCTGACAACCTCTCTAACTTCAACTCTCGATAAGTAAAAAAGTCGATAACTTAAATTTTTTAACGTTTCCCTTGGATTTTAACTTATCGAGGTTCTACTGTATAAAGGAAATGAATGTTATACAAAGTATTAATTCTAATAAAAAATTTTTAGTAGTCCGCAATTCAGCCCCGCATTCTCAGAGCCGCCGAGTCCATGGGTAGGTCCTCCGGACCAACTGCCTTCGGACGGGTTGCCCGACAACGTCCCGTCGACAGTTCAATCGGGAAGTTCGTACAACCATCGCACCGTCAGCATGAGCGATAAAATGAGAGCCGACGAACCGTTGGGACACATGGCTACGATATCGGCCGTGCTGTACGCGAACAAGAACCATCCCGAATGGAAAATGGAATATCCCGTATGGGCCGACCGCTGCAAACAAATATTGAAAACGTGGCGTAAACTGTCTTTGGACGACAAGAAACCGTACCTCGATCAGGCCAAAGACAACAGATCCCAACACCGTATGCAGAAACAACAGCAGGTTTGTATTTTGTTTTGCGTTTCAATTGTTTTAACTGTAAAACATGCGCAGCTCTGTCTAGCATTATTTTTTTAGAATAGCGTACAGTTTCTCACTCATGCCGTTCGTGTGAATTACTGCATTCGTATATACATTTCGTTGATTGCTAAATGTTTTGTGATAACAGTTTTTTTGTAAACTTAAAATTTTATCGTCGAGTCATGTGACTAACCAAGTTACACGTGTTATGCCCTGCTATGTAACCTGGGGATCACTTACCCCTTGAACCCTTAGTTTACCGCGTGGAACGATAGTTTTTTATTACTTCTTATTTACATAAACATGTCGTTTTCAATGTGTACACACTTAAAAAATTTAATATTCGTTATAATAACAGCAAGAAACTAAAGGGTTTTTTTTTTGAGACTTAACTTCTTTAGCGACGTATCTGTTTGAAAAATGTAAGAAATCGAGGGGAAGTAGAATGAAACAAATAAAGGGGAAGTTAGTTTGTCTCCTGAATTACATGAAAGGACAGAAGTTTATAGTGTGTTGCATTTTGATTCACAAAACAAATCAATTCTATTTTGACAACCATAAACTTTTTGTCAAAATCATGTAAATGTTAATTATAGTATTTTGACAGGCGCAATTAGAAATTTCACATAAAAAAAATTATACTTGGGAATAATATTAAAAACTAAAGAAGTTAAACTTCTTATGTGAGCTTATGAGGCTGAGGCTCAATGATTTTTTTTCGCTGTGGAATGTGTCATTAATAATTCTGACAGCTTGACCAGGGCTCTGTCTGGCCACCATTTTGCTAACAGGCAATTTCTTTGATCGCACTCGAGGATATTTTTAAACTTCCAAGTTCCAGCGATTGAAAATTTTCAAAAAAAAGCGAAGTTATTGATTTCGGTTCAAGTTTTGAAAATCGAGTTTTCATCAGATCTCGACGTTTTGGGGTATACTAGGAAGCTATTCTGACTATCTTTGAATGGACGTCCATATGTGTGTTTGTTGTATAGCGAATCGACTGATTAGGGTTGGGTTTGCGGCATTCGAAAGGGTTTTTTGAGACTTATATCTGATAAGATTTTGGAATCAACCGGTCAAGTAGGTCAAAAGTTATTGAAAGAAAAATAGCATAAATCCTAATTGACTTTGTTAATACTGTGGTCAGAAAAGCTTATTAAAACAAAAAAAAACGTCTTTTTTTGTGTAAAATTGCGTTTTTACAAGAAATGTAGGTAAACTTAAAAAGCAAAACCTAAATACAAAATTTCATCTAAATTGCGCGAAAGAAATAAATAAATGTATATATATATTAATATACAAGAATAAGATAAGAGGACCGAAAACGCCATCTGATATGAATAATTTGTTTCGTATTTGTGAAAGACTAGTTTTGTGTTTGTGAGAGAGATAATAGAAGACTATCGTTTTGCAAAGCACACAAGGTAGAAAGAGTTATTCGGCTTGTGCTTGTGATATATCCACATCACAATAGCGCCCTCCCCGTTACATCATCACTCTATATATCACTGCGTGTGTGTGAATGTCCAACGATCGACAGATGTCTAAGGAATCGACGAGTAGCGGCGGCAACCCCGCAGCCAGTTCTCCGACCTCGACGCCGAGGCCGAACGTTGCGCCGAGAGCCGTTGCCGGCCAACCGATGGCCGTTCAGGTACCGGCTCAACAACAGCAATCGCCGCAACAACAACAACAACAACCGCAACAGCAGCAGCTGCAGCAACCGGCGGCCGCGTCTGCCACGACAGCTGTGATAGAGGTGTGCACTCGTTCACCGCATGCCGTCGTGACGTCCACAGCTACAATACAACTAACAATAGCCACTAGCGCTGCTACCGCACGTGACAGTCCCCCCACCCGGCACCAATTTACTGTGCACGGTCAACCGTCGGCATTGGGGGCCTCGCACGCTGGCGGGCCCGCTCCCAATGTTACGGTAAATCCGCATTATGCCCCGCCTCCGGCTCCACCCCCACCGCCTCTGACACCGCATCCTCCTGCACTGTCGGCATCCTCGTCCGGTGCCGTCGACCCGCCCAGATCGACGCCGCCCCCTCCGTTTGCAGCGTCCGACCAGCAAATCAGGGTGCTCACGCCCTCCGAGATTATGCGAACGTTGCCCTCACTCAGTCAGGATTCGTACGATGCGGCGCCCTCCGCCACGGTGAGATGGCTGCGGCTAGCATGTTGTTACCTTATGTTTCTTGATCATGCAGTTTTGATGTCCTTCAATATCAGTGTTTTTTTTTTTTTTGTCGATTTTCGAACGGTTTTTACCCATCGATGTTCTAACCCTAAAATTGTCAGTTTTTTGTTTGTTGCTTTTTCGATTTAAAACATTTAAAATTATACCTTTATAACAACATAAATATTTAGAATATCAACAATTTTTTTAATATTATTAGGGGTCTTAATGTTAATAATGCTGGGTTGCAGAAAGGTTTGTCAAATAATTTGATTTGACAATGACCTTAGATTTCTCCATAAGAATATTTCTCCATAAGAAAAGCATTGTAGAATTTTAATTCGATTTAATTCGACATGGGAGGGGGGGATCTAGATGGTAATTATGTCAGCAGTAATTATTTACTTTTTTCTAGAATTATATCTGCTGCTCATGAATCAATTAAATAAAAGATTACATTAAAAGAAAAATGCAAATACTAATGGGGGGTAAGAGCTTTGCTTACTTTTGCTGACATCGGTCAATAAAGATCATTTTACAATATATTTTTAATTCACCTATAATCGTAATCATACAATTATTGTTTTGCTAATCGTAATCATAAAAACAGAATCGTTGTATCACTACTTCATACGTTGAAAATGAACTGGATTCATTTTTTTTTTGTGTGATTTTTTCACAAGAAATTTAATCCAATGTTTTACTCGGACAGTTAAAAAATGTTTCGTCCGTATAAAATGTGGTCTGAAATGTTTAATTCGAACACAAATAAAAAAGTGACTATTTTGAGGTTAAAATTTCTGGGCGAAACCATTACGACAGAACATTGCAGTATAGATTTTAAAGCTTTCTCGTTTTTTGATTATTATAACTGTGAGCGCACGAATTTTTTATATTTTTTTTTTTTTTTTGTACGAATCATACTTTGATACGTATATAACTTTTACAATGATAATTTTGTCATGACAAATTGAATTTGATTTTACATTTTGTTTTTGTAGACTGTTTTTGTTTCGTTCTTTTTTTTCTCTAAATGATAATTGTAACGAGTTCGAAATTTTATTTGCTTTTAAATTGAGATATTTTTCTATCAGTACGGATAAAATGAAATCAATATATGTCCCGATTATCCTAATTGTGTCCTTAATCCGATGTCACTATTGTTTTGTATTCCTCGTTGCTCTTTTGGTGGTGGCCATTTTACTTTTGGTTTATAGTTTTGAATGGCATGACTAACTAATATTCGAGTCTCTTTTAGCAGGAACCACTTTGTTGTAACTGATCAGTTTTTTCATTTTCAGTTCTTCAGTGTACATTGCTGTTTTTTGGTGTTAGTTTCGTTCTTATTTCGTAGTTTGGATTTTATCGCTTCTTAACGTATTTTTAAAATATTCATCTTGTACTTATTTTTCGACATTTTCATAATTACTAATAATATAATATTGTATATATAAATCGTTAATAATGGACGTCGCACTCTTTTGTTCGCTCTGATCAGAATAAGACGCCGTATTAAATGAACTGGTTAGATTTGAGTAGTGACGTAAAAGAATAAATTACCGGTTATTTAACCGGTTAAATATCAGCGACTATTATCTATACACTAGTAAAAATAAAAGAAAGAATAGTTACTTCTTACCACAACAGATTTATTCAGTGGATGTACATTTCGAGAGCTAAGCTCCCATCTTCAGCAAAACACTAAAGATGGAAGCTTAGCTCTCGAAATGTACATCCACTGAATAAATCTGTTGTGGTAAGAAGTAACTATTCTTTCTTTTATTTTTATTGTTCCAACCACAGTGCTCTTAATATTTATATACACTAGTGCTTAATTAAATATTTTATAAAAATTTACTGTTCTAATTTCACAAGAGTTCGATTTAAATTTCGATTTAAAATAACCGCCTAATTAGCCAGTTAAATATCAGGTTAACTATTCGCGACCATTTATTATTATTATACAAGACTGCGCAGAAAGTTTTACGCATGATTGTAACTTCCGGTCGAAATTTTAATTTTACAACCAATATCTACATAAATATAATTCTTTCGATTCTGCTATTGAAAACTGCTCTATTGTTTTGTTTATTGTTCTGAAAAAACAGAAACTGGACGCCGCCATTCTGTTTTATAGTAATTCGGTTAATTAACCAGTAAATGGTCCGTCCACAATGGTTACTATCGTAAGTAACCGGTAATTTTATATCACTAGATTTGAGTGAATCATTCGAAACGCGTGATTGTTTTGTTTTGAACGTTATAAACCGGGCTTATTTCGAATTTTATTTTCAGTTTTTTATCTCATACAGATAAATCGGCATACAATATTTTTTTTGTTATTTAGATCAAGCTTTTAAAACTGATCTTTTTCCGGAACACTTACAGAATCACTTCGGTGTCCGTCCGTCCGTCACGGGCGATTTTTTTTTAATTCATAATCTTGGGTAACCGGCAAGATTACTAAGATACTAGAAGGTTGGGCGTAAGAGGCTATTAACATGGTCGCGTCTGTGATTGGTTGAGTCAACTGCTTACGTCACTGGATGTCGGATGACCATGACTTTTTCGCGTGAGACTTTTCCCAACTGTTTGGAAGAAGCCTCCTGTGACGTCACACGCCTACTTCTCCCGTCCTCTTTCGCGTATTGAAATTACAGTTAAATTTTACACTTGAAAAAAAAGATACATTTCAACTTTCAAAAAATTGTGTTCAACTAAAAATGAAACACGTTTAACTTTATTCAGTTTATTTATTATTGTTAATAATGTTGTTTTTGTATGATGTAATAGGATCAGGATAAACTGACACAACAACAAAAGAATGTTCGCGAAGCAGAACAAGAGCGCCAATGGAAACAACTGCAAGCTTTGAGACAACAGCAGCAACAACAACAACAACAAAACATACACGATCAACGAGTTCAAGGTATTATCGAAATCATATCATTTTCAAAAAAATGCCGGAATTTTTTTTTTTTTTTAATTATCTTGTAGCCCGGGTATATGATCAATTTTTATCTATTTTCTTAAGTAACTTTAAAACTATTTATTTTAAAATTATAAAAAAATATATTTGACACCCTTACTACATTTGATATGTCACACGGTACAGTTTGCAAAACTTTTTTTTTTAAGTTCATAATTTGGCCCCCAAACATGACTCCCATGTTCAAAATTCATTTATTTACGTTATGCGTCCGTGTTTGGGTCACAGAAATTCATATGTATACCAAATTTCAACTCAATCGATCCAATAGTTTCAGAGAAAATTGGTTGTGACAGACGGACGGACAAACATACACGCGAGTGATCCTATAAGGGGTTCTGTTTTTTCCTTTTGAGATACAGAACCGTAAAAGCACCAGTGTCTTATGGGTTTATTTTATAAGAAATAAATTTTCGAAATTTAAAGTTGCAACGTAAAATATCTCATCACGTATTTTCGCAACATGCCGGTTGTTGTAAAAATGTTCGAAACGTTTCTTTAATTTTCCTTGAGTTTTGATACGATGGACGAAGGTAAACACAATTATTAAACAAGAAGTTGTTCAACTTAGAACCTATCTTTTTATTGTTTTTTGTTCCCCTGGGCGACTTTGTAGGGTTAGGGAATATTCAGATAGCAAGGACCCTCTGTTCTGTATGTGCCTTGTCCATCGAACATCGTAAAACAATTTAAATATTCCATTTCCGCAGCAATTGCACGTGTTCATCGTCAAATATCCGATCCAGGTCAGCAGTTCCCTCCGGATCAGTTGCTGCAGGCAGCCGTCCAAGACGGAAACTTGCCAAATCAAAGGTTTGCATTACAAGGCCGTTTACAAAGTCAACCGACATCATTCCCGCATCTACCGATGCCGCCGCCCCGCTCAGACGCCCGGCCCGGGCAGCTACCGATACGTCCCGTCGGTCCCGGTCAAGCCGGCTCGCCGTTCTCACCGACGGCTCAGTCTCCACACGAAGTATCGCCATCGGCCTCCGGAGACGACCCGTACTTGCAATCACCACCGACGCCCAGACCCTTCATGCAGTCGCCTCAGCGCAGTCCGGCGTATCCCCAGCCACCGGGGACTCCGAGGCCGCAGTTCAGTTCGCCGGGGCAGAGGCCTGTCGGGCCGACGTTTACCATTCCTCCGGGCGTTCAGCAGCCCGAGGTCAACAGGCAGCTCAGAGATCTGTTACAACGGCAACAACAGTTCAAAAAGCTGGACGAGACTTTGATACCCGGAGCTGGACAACAACGTATATGGCCGCCACAAGGTCAGTGTATTGATAAAATGTTAAATTTACACATTGCGTTTGATCAGAGTGTTTGTAATTTGTATAATTTTCAGAAAAACCAGGTGATGGTCAGCCTGGTCAACAGCAACAACAGTTCGAAAATCAGCTACAACAACAAAATCAACAATCAATTGTTGCAAATTCAGCACCAGGCGACACGACGTTCCGCCAGCCACTGCCTCCTGGACAAGTGCGGCCGAGAACGCCAATGGTCGCTGTAACTGGAGGAAGACCGTTCATAGGATCGGTAATTGGCCCCAGGCAGCAGGGAGATCCTAGAATGAGACTGCTTCTACACCAACAGGTTAGCGTTCGGGTGAAAAAAGTCTTCTTTTTTTTGTCTTGCAGTTAATTAGGACGAGATATGATATTTCGAGATGTCGGATACCGACTCTTAATTCGAATACATCTAATATTCAAAATAATTCTGGGCGTTGTGAGTCAAAGTTGACAATGATATTTAGATATTTTTTATTAATGACTATAAAAAAATGAGAGCATGTACTTATGTACGCGTGTTAGAAGTTATACTTCTTAAACCTGATTAAAAACTAATTTTTATTATGCATGCAAATAATTTATTGAAATAAAATAATAAAAGGATTGAGATTAGTGAAAATACAGCTATTAGATACTACGTGTATGAGAACATTTTCTGTTGGTAGCCTTTTTCTGCAAGCAACTTCATCCTGTTAATTTTGATGTTACATTCGGCAACCTCATCCTATTAATTTAGACGTTACATTTGGCAACTTAATTCTGTTAATTTTGACGTTACATTCGGCAACTTCATTCTGTTAATTTTGATGTTACATGCGGCAACTTCATCTTGTAAATTTTAGTGTTACATTCAGCAACTTCATCCTGTTAATTTTGACGTTACATTCAGCAACTTCATCCTGTTAATTTTGTTGTTACATTCGGCAACTTCATCCTGTTAATTTTGATGTTACTCTCGGCAACTTCATCCTGGTAATTTTGATGTTACACATTCGGCAACTTCATCCTGTTAATTTTGTTGTTACATTCAGTAACTTCATCCTGTTAATTTTGATGTTACTCTCGGCAACTTCATCCTGGTAATTTTGATGTTATAGCCGGCAACTTCATCCTGGTAATTTTGATGTTACATTCGGCAACTTCATCCTGTTAATTTTGTTGTTACATTCAGCAACTTCATCCTGTTAATTTTGACGTTACAGTCGGCAACTTCATCCTGTTAATTTCGACGTTACACATTCGCAACTTCATCCTGTTAATTTTGATGTTACAGTGTGCGCGCGCATCGTAAAATTGCAATCTCATCGTTTTTTCATAACGCGCCGAAACAAATATAACTTCAAAGTATGTTTAAAACGACTAAATTGATACATTTTTCTTAAAACAGCAACGAATAGTGAAACCTGGCGGCCTGCAGCAACAGCAGCAGTACGCCATTCGCACGCAACAAGTGCGAGGCCAACTCGAATCGTACGAGATTGTCGGTTCTGCAGCGCAAGCGCAGTTCTTACAACAAGCTGCGCAGGATGGCACGTCTACAGTAGGCGTGATTGGTCAACGTGTTATCAGCGCGCAGCAGCCCCCGCCACTCGGAATTCGTTTGCCCATTTCCGTGGCACAGCATCAACAAAACATTCTGTTGCACCAAAGAACGGCTGCCCTTGGTAACTATTTTAATTTTCTAACAAATTTAACTCACAGGTATTTAGATATCTGACACTATAAAACAAATAATTTAATTATAGTGATTGTTCAATGTGCCCCCTTTTTCATCTATCTATCAGTTTGTGTGTGTGTGTGAGCATGTAAAATGCACTTACGTTTCGGAAATCTCTGGTTTCTATGAAAAATGTTATTCAATCTTTGGTACATTAATGTTTCAAAATAAACTAGAAATACGTACCGTTTTTCACATATGACTTTCAGTCAAGTTTTTACAGTTCATTTGATCTCAATAAACGATTTAAAGTCAGATAAAAAACGAGAAAATTGGCATAAGTTTTACACAGATTTTTGTACAGGAAAAATTAAATTTGAAAAAAAATTATAGAGCAAACCAAATTTGTCAGTATTTTTAACACAAGTTTGTAAAGAAAAAACTTCAAAATGTTAGTTTGCCTTCCACTAATTTGAAATCTCGTGACGGTCTGTAAATAAATATTGACGAATATCACGTTTTCTAGTCCAATTTTTATGGCAAAAATGTTTTTTGAATTTTTTAAGCAACAAGCCAAATTTTGTGAAGCTTAATGCTTAATCACAGCTAATAAAAATTGTAATAAAATGAGTTTTGCGACCACAGTTGGAAATTTCCCGAAAGCATATTTTATGATCTGCGCGATCAGTAGCCTTATGTGAATACGATAATTTGTCAAATAAAAAAGTAGAAATTATTGGTTTGAAACGGAAAAATTGCGTTAAATTCGTATAATTTGAATTGTTTGAGGTATAAAAAGATTTGAACTAAACAGAACTTTTTTTTTGCTTTTTATCAACAGTAAGCCAGCAGCAACAACAACAGCAACAGCAGCAACAACAACAACAACAACAGGCACCACCGCCTTCCCCACTACCTTCAGTTATCTCGGAAACAAACGTCGAATCTCAGCAACAAATGACTCCAAACGCGAATAACGACATACAGACGACCGCCCCGAATACTGAGAACGGTCAACAGCCCCAGCAAGACACGCAGGAAATACCAGACAGCGTTACGGCTGAACTGGAGAAGCTGGAACAGGAGGGTGGAGATATGGTCGAAGTCGAAGGTGTGGGAGATATACTCGGTGGACTGGGAGATGACGATGATGAACTGTTGGGTATGTTTGATCGTTTTTTGTTTTCTTTTATTTCTGATTGGCATTTGAAGTCAGGGTTGGTAGAGTACTATAGGTTGGGCGTAAGAGCACAGGACCGGCTCTACCATAAAGTGAATGGAGTGGTCGCTCCAGGCGCTAAGTCCCAGGGGGCACCACAGTGGTAAAAAAAATAAAATAAAACATTTTTTTCGCTTTTCGATATTTTGATTGTGAGACAAGTAAAAGAGGTGCCATAATAGGGATTGTTAAACATTCATTGTTACAATGCTAAATCAGAAAAATTTATTTTTATCCACCAACACCGTCTGGACTCAAACCAGAATCTTTCCACTTTCGCGGCGGAATGAGTTGTCAGTTACTCTACGGTGCGATATCTAAACAATCAATTCTTCATAATAAAGCAATTGTAACATAAAATCCACTACATGCGAGAGCTGATTATTTTAGCTAGGTACTGCTAGACATGAATCGTCTCTATAGCGAGAGTTATGAATGTATAGGTAAATTTCCATTTTTTCTTTATTAATCCAACCTAGGTACATCAAAGATGTAATTCAAAGGTAGATAAAGAGGCTGGGCCATGCCCACACCTATGTATATTATATGGAAATTTTTAACTACGAAATACTTCCGTAAGGTTTTAATATAAGATGTTTTAATAAAGGAAAAATGGAAATTTACCTATACATTCATAACTCTCGCTATAGAGACGATTCATGTCTAGCAGTACCTAGCTAAAATAATCAGCTCTCGCATGTAGTGGATTTTATGTTACAATTGCTTTATTATGAAGAATTGATTGTTTAGATATCGCACCGTAGAGTAACTGACAACTCATTCCGCCGCGAAAGTGGAAAGATTTTGGTTTGAGTCCAGACGGTGTTGGTGGATAAAAATAAATTTTTCTGATTTAGCATTGTAACAATGAATGTTTAACAATTAAATAGCAAACGTTCTGCAGCTTGTAGAAATTAAAACATCTTACATAATAGGGATGTTGACTATTTTTGGGAAAGTGTTTTAAATCATGCTTAAGTACCTAATATAGTCACAAATATCTATTATTTTAATTTAAATACGACTCAAGCTTTAAAAATCATGTATTTCCGTTTCAAATTTCGCTCCAAAACGCCAATACTTGTCACGTGAATGCCGTGACGTCATACAGTCATAAACGCTGGTTAACTGATAGTACTTATATGCAATTTAACGTTTCCTATAAATAAACAATAATAAATTACACACTCTAAATATTAATCAAACAATGAAGCCTTTTGACAGCGTCTGATAATGTTTATAACTGAGTGACGTCATGCACTCTGATTGGTGTTCGCTGTCACATGACTTTGAGGGTGATTTAATTACGTTTATTTATTAAATTCCTTAAAAATAATGAAAAATATTGTGTTTTTTAGCATTTCTATTATAGAAACTGTTACTTAACGTTAAAATTACGTTTTTATTTGAAAACAATCAACATCACTATTGGTTAAATCGTCATTTGAAACCCTTGACTTGATTTTTCAGTTGTAATGAACGTTCGACACTTGGGAAGAAAGTCTCAAGGCCTATTATTTCCGTCCTCTCTGCCGTCTCGCCTTGTCACACTTTTAAACAATGTTAACGCCCAACCTGTAGTATTCTACTAACCTTGATTTGAAGTTTTGTTTTTTGTCAATGACATTCATTTTTTTTTCTCTGATTGGTATTTATTTCATAGATTTATTTCACTGATAGAAGTAACTACGTTAGTAAAATACTTTTCTGTCTTTTCCAGCTGAAATGGGTGCCGATTTCAATATATTGGAATACGCCGATCCTGAATTAGATGCCCTGACGGGCGGTGAAAAAACGAATATATTTGACAGCCTTGAATTAGAAGAGCAAGAAACTGATAAAGAAAGTAAAGCAAATAAAAATAAAGAATCTGAGCAAAAAGAAGAAAGGTGAGTTTAATGAACATGGGATTGTTTAAATTTGTAAACCAATTAAATTTATATTTATAAAACGACTAAAACTGTACCTATTTAATTTGAAAAGAAACTCGGCAACGACAATAGTAGTGGAGCCTTTGGCTTCACTGTATTACTATCTTACGTCGTGGGGCTGCACCCCACTCGATATCAACAACAGCGACAATTGTAGTGGAGTCCAAAACTATCCTAAAGGCCTATGTTACTCACTGATAATAAAACTTTCTATTGGTAAAAGAATTTTTAAAATCGGCTCAGTAGTTTTTAAGTGTATTTGAAACAATCAAATCTTTCTCTTTATAATATTAGTATAGATTATTATTATTTATATATTATTTATTATATTTTCAGTGCGACAACAAATCGGCCCGAAGAACGTAACACGACCACAACTGAGCCCATTCCTCCGACCCCCGCCACTCCCGAAAATGTTCAGATTTCGCGACCCATCGCTCCGCAGTTGCCACCGACACCGACGGAAACGCCTCCGGTAAAAGAGCCGCTGTTGCCTCCTCCCCCAAGAACTCCCATGCCTCAAGGCGTCATGCCGCAAGGCAATCTACCGCAGGTGCCTCTTCCTCAGGGCAGCCTTCCTCAGAACGCATTGCCGCCGCAACAAGTGCTCCAGCAACATCCGCAGCTACAGCAAATCGCTCAACCGCGACCGCAGCAGCTACCACCTCAGTTAATTCAAACGCAGAGACAACTGCCATCGCCACAACAACAACAACAGGTTACTCAGCAAATGCACCAACAGGTCAGTATTATATATTGCTCTTTGTAATAAAAGCACACTACAGTCGGGTTCTTGTATTTTCAACACCGTCTCTTCAACAAATTTGACCCACGTATTTTCAAATTCTGAAATTTAACTTCTTTAGTGACGTATCTGTTTGAAAAGAGTAAAAAATAAAGGGGAAGTTAGTTTGTCTGCTAATTACATGAAACTGACAAGGACAGAAGTTTGTAGTGTGTTGCTAAGTATGTGTAAATATTATTAATTAGTTTCACATAAAAAATTAAACTTGGGAATAATATTAAAAACCAAAGAAGTTAAACTTCTTATGTGAACTTATGAGGGTGAGGTTCATTATAATTTTTTTTTATCCCTACTTCTCACGCTGTTAAGCCAATGGAAAAAACATGCGCAAATATGTGCGCAAAAGTGCATTATACGTTGGACAACATTTAACCTCAAATTAATAAAGTCTCTGTTTTATTTTTTGGTAATGATAATTTACGCGTTTTTGTAGGTTCAACAAGCTGCCGCGATGGGAAGACCGATGGCTCCTGGTACTCGTTTGATGTCGCCCGACGGTGCTGTAGGCGTTGTCACCAGCAACAATGGTATCACGGTTAGCTATACCGGAGTATTTCCTCAAGGATCTATTGCTGGTCCAAGGCTAGCCGCTATGCAGAGTGAGTTATTTTTATTATACAGTACCAGCTGTTGAACATGCTCCCTTTTTAACTTATGAGTTAGTGACACCATGCACTCTGATTAGTGTTCGTTGTCACGTGGCTTGAGATTGATTCAATTACGTTTTATTTATTAAACATAATTAAATTTCTTAAAAATAAGGAAAAATATAGTGTTTTTTAGTATTTCTATCATAGAAACTACCACTTAAGGTAGTTGTCGTGGTACAATATTGTCAAAAAGTTATAGATTATACGCGCCACAAAAGTACACTAGCTTGTAGCTAAGTGATCCATAATTTGTACGCAAGACTGTACCCGTGGAAACGTAACCCATACAGTATTCATATGCATGTATACTTTTCTATAAATTGTTGAACTTTAAACCGTTATTTATAAATAATTAGACGGTCAAAATTTTTTTCTTATTTTTTTTAAACTCATAACA
Source organism: Venustoraphidia nigricollis (assembly GCA_034508555.1). Lineage (NCBI taxonomy): Eukaryota > Metazoa > Arthropoda > Insecta > Raphidioptera > Raphidiidae > Venustoraphidia > Venustoraphidia nigricollis. The sequence continues at coordinate 1,772,060 of JAVRKA010000079.1, forward strand.
AATGCATTGAAAGACTGTCAGTTTTTGGAAAGTTTCTGATAGTTAGTTCTTTTTTTATAAATAAGAAACTGGTTCAGAACTACAGAAATCGTATAAAATCAATGTTAATTATCCAATTCTTAATTGAATTTATCTCAGATTATATACGGTCGATCGACTTCAAATTTTCGGGGTAATTATATTATCATGTCCTTAATAAGTATACAAAAATTAAGAGTTTTCTGACGGTGTGCCTTAACCACAACAACTACCTTAACGTTAAAATAACTTTTTTATTTGAATACAATCAACATCCCTATTAAACGATTAAAATCAAATAAAAACGAGAAAATTAGCGTCAGTTTTCAGTAGTAATTTAAATAATTTCTATTTTAATTATCTAATGTCATTTGTTTATTGCCAGTTCATAATCAGCGGCTTCAAATGCGAATGGCCGCGCCTCGACTGGTGACTCCGCCGTTGCAGCACGGAGCTCCTCAACGACTCGGTTTGCCGCCTCCTTACCCCGGCCCGCCGCCCCCATATCCGGGCCAACTTGCGCACCAATCACAACAGCAGCAACAGCAGCAGGCTCAACAGGTAGGCACCGTTGAAAGTGACGGTTATTTTTTTGAATTTCTTAAAATCGGTTATTACACAGGCTCTACTAATTCGGTTTTGCGACGATACAAAAACATCGATACGTTTTTATAAGACTGTTATCGGAATAAATATTCGTAGCGATTTTATTTTTTTTCTCTCAAAGTGATTGGGTTTTTTAACTTCTTTATTTGCCAGCTTTAATAATATTTTCTACAACCAAGTATGATAGATCTCCTTGACCTTATTTATCGAGCGTCTATAATCTGTAAAAGATCTCTTTGTGTAAATTCACCTTTAGTACATATTTTTATTTTGATTTCTTATATATTGGAATATTGAGGTGACTTTATCAGCTGTTCAATATGCTCCCTTTTTTACCTTTATCTTACAAGCAATTAGATTTGTGTGTGCATGTATAATGCACTTACGCTTCGGAAATCTCTCATTTTAATAAAAAATGTTATTCAATCTTTAATCATATGCTTCAAAATAAACCAGAAATATGTACCACGCTTCTCATATGACTTTTAGCGAAACTTTTTCAAGTCTATTTAATCTAAATAAACGATTTAAAGTTAGATAAAAACGAGAAAATTTACATAAGTTTTAGACGCAGTTTTGTGTAGAAAAAGTTAAATTTGAAAAAAAATTATTGAGCAAACCAAATTTGTCAGTATTTTTAACATAAGTTTGTAAAGAAAAAACTTCAAAATGTTAATTTGCCTTCCCGTAATTCGAAATCTTGTGACGTGGTTTTATTCAATTTTTAGGACAAAAATACATGTTTTTTGAAATTTATAAGCAGCAAGCCAAATTTTGCGAAACTTAATGCTTAATCACAGCTAATAAAAAGCAGTAATAAAATAAATTTTGCGACCACGGTTCGAAATTTTCCGAGAGCATATTTTACAATCTGAGGGATCAAGTCACCTTAATTCATTTAATATTTGAAACGCAGTTTTCTAGCCGCGAGTTTAAAATCATTGTAGTCTGTGTGATGACTCAAATACCATCACGGGTTTTCATTTTTTTTTTTTTTTGTCTTGTAAATTGTTGTTGCTGGCATGGATTTTTTTTTATTGTAAAGATTTTGACGATGTGTGTGTAAAAATAATAATTTGTTTGACGATTTTTTTATCATTATAAACGTACAGAAAAAAATCAAATGTTTTTTTTTTTTTTTTGATATGTTGATGTATATTATGCTGAAACCACGTTAGGTCGAAATTTTTATCAATTGGGCGAAATTATCTTTGACAAAGGCTTCCACAAACTAACGATCGACATCAGAAGCGAACGCGATGTGAAGTCACATCGTTTTTAGTACATTGCGCCACTCATAGATGCGCGCGCAACGCTGCTTAACAACGGCCAAAATACGTCCCGCTTGCGACACGCGAATTCGGTCTCATTATTTCTAGTCTTCTTGGATTCAACCCTGATTTCTTAAGATAGCAGTACCATAATATGACGGTGAACGACGTTTAAAAAAAAACATTCGCATAGAAGTAAATAGATACCGCTCTTTTACGTTACGGTGGTGGTGTCGCTACCGAGGAAACAGCATTTACTTCTATGCACACATTTTTTGTGACGCCATTTACTATAGTATTACGGTACTGCTAACTTCGAAAACCAAAGGCTGAGCCATTTTGAACCAATGAAGTGTAGATATGGATCGCTAGTCTGAACTGAGCGAGCAAAATGACAGAAAGAGATAACGATAATTGCGGTAGTCATTCCGTCTTTGTTCTAGAACGTACAACGAGACAGGCCAGAAAGAGACATACATATACCGTGTTTATCGCCTTATTTTTTCGGTTGGTTTTTATGCGCAGTAGTACATTAGCACTCCATATTTACAGCTCAATGGTTTGAACAATATCATTGCTAAATTAATAACATCTTCATCGCGGCAATACGTATTATAAATTGACGTTGTTGGTTTGCACGGGGTGTGTAATTTCGTAGCACGCGCCTACAGTGCAGGAGGAAAATGTCAGAGTTGGCTGTACTGTATTTTTTAAAGTGACAATATTAATTGCTTTCATTATTTCAGTAATTGAAACAATTACAACAATATAAACAATTAAACGCTCACTTTTGTACTAATTGATACTTTTTTTTTCATAAAAATAAATTTCGCAAGCCAAAAATGTATGAAAAATAAAATTAAACCTGCTTTCGTCTTATTTCGTGGAAGCGATTTGTTTGAAAAGAACTTTTTTATACGCGATTAAACTTATTTACAATAACCGAACAGTCGGCCTTTTATTTATTATTTGCTTTTAGAATATGGCCGCAAATTTGGTTATAAATACGACTTACTTTCAATTCATAATTTTGCATTATTTTTAACATTTCCTTTGAGTAATCTTCCGTAACATTTCGATATAATTTAAAAATTTTTAGTATCTTATCAAAAAAAAAGCATGAATTCTTAACAAGTTTTTTTCTTGGATCTTGAATATTATTGGTTCAATGCGCGCTAAATAAAAAACGAGACGGATTTGCTCGCAGATTAAATAAATACATTGCTTGTTTTACTAACGTACCAAACATTAACAATTTTTTTTTGTATTACGGACTTGGCCATTAACAGTGCAAAAATTTTGCGGGTGCCTGTATTTTTAATTTAATTAAATTGTGTTAAAATTTTCGGAATATTGGAAAAAATGCGGAATTTAGAAAAAATCAAAATTTCAAAAAGAATTCAAAATTTAAAAAAAAATTGAATTTTTGAAAAAAAAATCAACGAAATTTTGAATTTTTCATCGAGATTTTTTTTCAAATTTCGAATTTTTTCAAAAATTTGAATTTTTTTCGAAAATTCAATTCTTTGAAAAAAGTACGAAATTTCGAAAAAAATCTCGATGAAAAATTCTAAATTCCGAATTTTTTTCAACATTTAAATTCTCTTCAAAAAATTGAATATTTTTCGAAATTTCGATTTGTCTATTTTTTGATTGATTTTTTGGAGCACGTGCCAAAATCCGACTCTAGCTATTAGTAAAAACGCAGTGACCCCCTTCAAATCACGAATTACATTTTCTATTTTCTATTATTTTGTGAAACATACAAAAATTCGAAAAAAAAGTACACATCTGCATCTCTATTCTTTTTTGATATAATTTTAACATCCGTCAGATATTTATTTTAAAATCGAAGACTCAGCCCGAAACACGTCTTGTCTTCGGAGAATGGTTTCCAAGAGCTCGGTCAGACCGAAAATGATCTTGGTTGTCGAGCGTCTATATTCCACAATAACTAACCGTCAAAGTTGTGAACGGAACCGAATCGATAATATTCAGGAATTGGGTTAGCGGGTAGATTACTAACTTACTGGCGTAACACATTGCGGTGTGGTTTGTGTATGTTTCGGTGTCGGCTGTTGCTGGCTGTCTACGCGCTGCATGTGCACACTGAAAACTGACTCTCTCTGACCGGTTAGATGGGGCGCGTGGTGTACGGTCCTACGCTGCAGCCCCCTCAGCACCATCCCGTGCCGATGGGTGCACCTCACCGCTACCAGCGCAGACCTCTGCTGCTGCAGGTGAGCTGACCTCCTCTATCCTTTCTCTCTCTTTCTCTCTCTCTCTCTCTCTTCTCTTCTACATATCGGCTGATTGGTTATATCTTTCCCGTAACAAATCTGCTTCACCTAGCGCACTTTTTCGTTTACCGACCGGCATTCGTAGGTTAAAAGTTCAGAGGTTATGTTTGCAAAATCCGTTTGATACGATTTTCTAGACTGACATTTAAAATTATTCAGATTTAAAAACGAAATAAGAGGTATTATACAAATTTTCACAGTGCCTCAAATACCTACCCAAAAATGTCCAACAGCTCTCGGCCTATAAGTCCAACTGTATTCAGATTTAAAAACGACAGTTGGACTCATAGTCGAGAGCTGTTGGACATTTTTGGGTAGGTATTTGAGGCACTGTGAAAATTTGTATAATACCTCTTTAGTAATATCCAAATACAAAAACACAGACCTGACTGAAGGTAGCGGGGCTTAACTGACCCTCAAATTTTTAATCAGCTGGCAGGTAGAATGTCCCACCGAAACGACCTGTTTTTTTAAATGTTTCTATTTTTAGTTACCGATATTATTCTGTTTAAATTTCAACGTGCCTCAAATATAGTTTTTAAATTTTTAAAAAATATAATTTTGCAAACACCTGGCTAAGTTTTAGACTCGATTAAGAAATCTTTTTTTTCAACTCCTTAAATACTAAATTTCAAGGTATTAAAATATCAAAATACCTCAAGAATTTTTTTTCGCGCAAAAATTCAAAAATTGGCTAAGTCGGTTAAGCCCTGCTACCCTTCATCCAGGTCCGTGTTTTTGAATTCGGATATTACTAAAGAGCTATTGTATAATGTTCACAGTGCCTCAAATACCTACTACTAAAATTAACATTAGCTAGGTAGAGCAAAGTAATATACCAGCAATTTAGTCAGTTGCAAAGAAATTTCGCGTTATTACTTTGATACGAAGAATTCTAAAACAGTTCTAGGAACAAGTATACCAAACGGAACTATGTTAACAATAACGACGTAATTAGAGGCACTTAGTTGACGAAGTAACCTAATAATTAAACAGGGACATGACATTGAATCTAACGATGACGTCTTTGCCCATAGTTATAGCAAGTACTTATAAATACGGTTTATGACCTTACAACCTTTTTATTTCTTTTTTGAAGTAAAACTTCTTTAGGCGCGATATGAGGAATAACTCAGATCTTTTTCTAACGAAAGCAACTTTTTCTCACGGAAGTAACGTTCAGTTTATTCAAAGGAGTATCAACATATTTATAACTGTTGAAGCTTTTAGTCAATAGATGGCCGCACAGTCAAAATTTCTAGCTTACCGACATAAATTGTGCCAAATATCATTCATTCATTTTGTCACGTGCAAAATGTTACATTAGAACGTAAATTAATTTATGAATAGATCAAAGAATATCCGTTCAATAAAGTAGCAATTACTGTAAAAATAGGTTAGGATATACAAGCATATACACTGCGCAAGTATAACTGGTTATACGCTTATGCATTATTTATTGGATCGAAGTTCAATATCGCGGGTTGGCGAGGGGACCTAGCCGAGAAAAAATGTAACATGTCACGAAAAACCGTAAGACAAATGTGTCACGAAAAACCGTAAGACGTATAATGTATACTGGTATACGGTGATACCGGGTGTTTTTAGATTATACCGGGTGTTTTTAGATTATATCGGGTGTTTTATATTATACCGGGTATTTTTAGATTATACCGGGTGTTTTTAGATTATATCGGGTGTTTTATATTATACCGGGTGTTTTTAGATTATACCGGGTGTTTTTAGATTATATCGGGTGTTTTATATTATACCGGGTGTTTTTAGATTATACCGGGTGTTTTTAGATTATATCGGGTGTTTTATATTATACCGGGTGTTTTTAGATTATACCGGGTGTTTTTAGATTATATCGGGTGTTTTTAGATTATACCGGGTATTTTTAGATTATACCGGGTGTTTTTAGATTATACCGGGTGTTTTCAGATTATACCGGGTGTTTTAGATTATACCGGGTGTTTTTAGATTATATAAAACGCGTTACGAAAAACGTCTTATACGAAAGGGACTTCGTTCCAAACGCGTGTCCCGCGACACGTTCCAAGTTTTTTTTATTTTAGTTCAATCGCAAAATATTTCATTACGCCAAAGAAGATTTACTTCAATTGCGCGTAAAGGTTACACTCACTGTTTGTTTTTTTTCGGATCTAATGTTCTAGAAGAAATAAAAAATCGTGGCTAACCAAGATCGTTAGATACACATGTTACCCCGTTAATGAATGGAACGTTTAATATTTTTGTCCACCACACAATTTCAATTGACAGTCAGTACTATCCAACGAAACGAGGTCACATCTGTATCTAATAACCTTGGTTGTTAATATTTTATTACTTTCTGTAACTTTGGGTCAAAATATACCAACTTATACTACTAACGAAAATTTTGTAGACAAAATTGATAAGGAGTTGAAACTCGAGAAAGTGAGATTATATTTGAGATAATTAGTAGATAGATTAGTAGATAATTAGTCGTAATATGGTAATTATTGTTATCCGACTATTTTTATGCAATTTTTCTTTCTCTTGTTTCGTAATTGTTTCACGGACTTTTTACATCTATTGAAATTGTATTTTAATATGGATATATCTAAATTAGATGTCAGGCTCAGACTTTAAAATATTAGTAATTTTTTTTTTGCGAAAATTGCGTAAGTCTTTTTTTGTGTTGGGGGATTTCTTCTGAGTATTTTGCCAAATTGTCTATGGCTCGGAACTGAAAAAGAAGTGGTTGCACGCTATCTAAAAGCAAAAATGCAATCGCACGCATTTTTTACATGTAAACCAATAATAACTTAGGTGACTATATATCTGCTGCCATCTATATTACATTTATCTATTGAACATCATGTTTCTGAAATAACGATGTAAACGAAGATCTTGAATTTATTGAATTCACAGGAAAATTAGTAAATCCCATTCAGTCATTTTGGGGTTCCGACAAACCAAACAGAAAAGCTATCCCGTCCCTTTCCATTAAAGATACACAGCCATTGAATCGGATCGGACCAGCTCGGCACACCGGATATTGCCGTGTCGATCCGAGCTGACTAGTTTAACTTCATGGATCCCAAAACTGCCGATCGTGCCAAGTAAATCCGATCTGAATCAGCGGGTGTGGATCTTGATTCGCTGTATAGTTGGTTTTTTTTTATGTGTGTTGCTTTTGAATGGTTATCAGTAGATGTTTTTTTATTATCAGCATTATATAACAGTGAACGTTTGTGAACATTGGCAGCCATGTTTGCAGGAGCAGCCATTGTTGTTAGAGGAACTGTTGGAACAGGAAAAGCGGGAGCAGGAGAAGCAGCTTCAAGGCACCGCCGATAATCAACCGTCCGGTCCTGCTGGAGCGCTGCTAAGCGATCAGGAATTCGAGAGACTGAGAGCCGATGTGTTCGATAACAATGCACCCATTGGAGCGCCTCCACTTACGTCACCGCCGGTTTTACCATGTATGTTATTTCTTTGTGATTTTATTTAACCGACTTCTAAAAAAAATGAGGTTCTACGAGGGTTCATCAATAAGTACCCGTGTTTGACGACAGATGCCGTTGACGAGTGAAATTGACTTTACCATCGTGTACTGCAGATTTTTAAACAACCTCGTGCTGAGTTGTAGATAAATTCATAGGTTGGGTTATTTTTGATAGCCAGTTGTATCATTCGTGTTTTGTAATTTTCGACAAAATGGAAAAAGAACGATATCGATCCATAATTCTGTTTTTAAAAAACGTGCGAAAAAATAAAACTGAATTAATATTGCTCTTTTTCCATTTGGTCAAAAAATACAAAACACGAATGATAAAACTGGCTGTCAAAAATAACCTAACCTATGAATTTATCTACAACTCCGCACGAGGTCGTTTAAAAGTCTGCAATACACGATGGTAAAGTCAATTTCACTCGTCAACACCATCTGTCGTCAAACACGGGTACCGTGTATCTCACATTTTAAGCCATCCCTAGAAAATAAGCCAGGCATGGTTTTTGAAGTTTCTTAAAATATAAGCTTACCTCGAATTTAATCTATCGCTAAACACGACCGATTGGGTCCAATAATTTTACAAACAGTAAGATCTGATGAACTTCTCACTGGGAGCCATGGTACGATTTTTAAGAAGAAAAAAAATATAAGCCATGGCTTGCAATGTGAGATACACGGTACTTATTGATCAACCCTCGTAAATTAACTTTGTTTTTTGTGAATGCAAACCGATGATTTATGATTGTTTTTTGTTTAGCACAAGGGCTTCTTCCTGTTCAAGTTAATAATCCGATCAGAGCCCCGTTTCCGCTCAGACCAGTTACGACTATGGGGGGCCAGTGGCAACAACAGCAGCAGCAACAACAACAACAGCAACGCCAACAGGCGTCGCCGGTGCGTGCCGTAGCCCCACAAGCAGATCAGCCACCTCGTGTCCCCTCGTTCAACATTCCGTTACTGCCGGCTCCGCCTTTGCCACCCGAGCACATAGTTACAGAACAAGATCGGCAGACACAATTACACTACGAGCAATGGCTCAATCATCAGAATCAGATCGTATCGCAGCAGCTGAAGTTTTATGAAACGGAAGTTCAGAAACTTCGTAAAATTAGAAAAGTAAGCATTGGTTTAAATATCAAACATTTGGGCTAGTAAGCTTTGCTCGGAAGAAATTTTACCATACAAGCCTCCAGCACCAAAAGTGCGATCCTTCGGGCCACTACTTTATCGTTATTTATGTGCAAAGGTCCTATTGCATTAGTTTTCGCATACGGTTTTTTTTTTTTTTCTTTCGATATATTAAATAAAATCGAGTTTATACATTTTTAATGCTTATAAGTCTTTCTAAAAAACTGATTTAACACACTCTAATATACAAAATCTATGTAGAAACTTCCTCCTTTTTATTTAAAAAAAAAAATACTCAAATCAATCTGACATTAATTAAGCGAGCTATAAGCAAAAAGTATATAAAAATAACATACCTTATGCCAATTATTCAAATATTAGTTAAAATTATTTACTTAATTAATATTTGTTAGGTTTTATTCAGATAATTTACGTTTTATTTAGTATAACTTATTAAAGATTCGTCGTCGTTATTTTGACACAATTGTTATTCCAAAACTTACTTACAATATTACAGTATTTTGAAACGTCAAAAAATTAATTTTTAAAATGATTAAATCTGTCGGAAAACAAATATCCGAGAATAAAACTTAGTTAAATCAATTTTTTGTCCCACAATACCCCTTTTTAGTGAATTTCATTCAAATCGTACTGTATATCTAAGACACACAGATGTTAAAATAGCCTTGGCTAGATCCTGATAGCCCGAGCAGTTCATAGCGTCGTATAAGAAAAAAAATTATCAGTCGATCTAAATTTAGATTTTGTTTCGATTATCTCGTGTCTAATTATGTTTCTTTCTTTATAGTCCTTAAATAGTAAACAACGGCAGCTGCGCAAATCAGGGAACGAACTGACGGAGTCGGACGCTGCCGAGCTGGTAAGAGTGACAAATGAACAAGCAGTGCTACAAAAACAATTGGAGGCGAGTCGAAAACAAAGCAGACAACACGGAATGCTTATACAGGTATCTGTCGATGTAACGTATTTTTTGGTGTTGTATTTCATGTTTCATTTCGATCAAGGAGATTAGAGAGGAAAGGAGAACAAACTGACATGCTTCTAGTATTGGTCGCCTGAGCGAAAATATGGCAATATATGCTGTGAGCGTCCTTGAACCTACGCACAGTATAAAATGCGGTACTCTGCGCAGAAACACACGCTACTCCTAAAATGCGTTACAAATTGTCATCCTAATAAAATGTAGCCAAAAAAAGAATATTTTATTGATTTTCATAATAATATAAGTTTATTTTTTGTAAAGAAAACGTGAATAAAATTATTTTACCGTTCCAACCCACTAGTGGGGAATGGTTCTAATTTAGGTTAAAATTCACTTTTCAAAATTTTACAATATTTTTTCGTTTTGAACTTCCTGAATCCAAAAAACATATTTTTGGAAAAACTCTATGCGTTTGTTTGTTTGTTTGTCTGTGAGCATGATACAAATCAAACGGATTGAAACCAAATTTTTGAAGGCTTGAAGTTCGGTGTCCCGTCTTTAATCTCCTTGATTTCAAAACCATAGAGGTATAAATTATATAGAACTGGTATAGTTTCTTGTCTTCTGTGAATAACCTTAGTTGTCACGCGTCTATAATTACACTTGTCTTTTAAGAGAGCAATATAATTGAGACGTATTTTGAAGGACGGATAGGTAAGGAAGGACGAATGCATATAAAAACTGATATCATGATGACATTTATAACCTCAGATTTGAATTTTTTTTTTAAACTCATGTCGCATGTTGACGTGTTAATGTTAAATTATTCATTTAAATATATACTTCAAATATGTAATGTAAACGTTACGCTGTTGGTCTACATGAAGGAATATCGGAACAAACAACAAGCCAAACAACAGCAGCAGCAACAACAACAACAACAACAGCAGCTCAGTCCACAGGGCGTCGGTTCACAAGGAGCACCCTCGACTCCCCTAAGCGTCCCCGGTTCATCACCAATACATCATCCGACGACTCCGCAGTCGCCGATGATGTCGCCATCACAATCACCGATGATGAACACCGGTGCCCCGGGATCTCAATCTCCGATGCTGAGCGGTCCGCACAGCGTTCAATCGCCGATGGTAGCACCTCATACGTCACCATTGCACAGCCCGGGTCCCCTAATTTCGCCGTCCCCGGGCGGCCCAGGATCGGTGGCTTCGTTACTCCAAAGCCCTAACAATCCGGGCGGGAATTCAATGTCGCCGCATAGTATGCAGCCGTCACCAAGAATAGGAACTCCCCACTCCCAGGGAGACGACAGTCCATTTAGTCCGGGTTCGTCGCAGTCCCCGTCGTTACCGCCCCAGCACAGAATGTCCGCCCCCGGAAGATTGGTCACGAGTCCGGTCGGTTATTCGAACGACATACGACCCGGCACGCCCCAGTTTGCGGCGATAAACAGATTCGCGAGGCCGCAACTTGCCGAAGGAGTGCTGCAAATTCAAAGACCGCGACTGCCCATGCAAGGAAGATCGCCTCTGGCAAGCCCTCAGCCCATCATGTCGAACGTTATGAGTCCACAACACGCTGGCGGTCAACAAGTGTTGACGCCTCAACAGCACCAGCAGCTGCTTCAGCAAAGGCAGGCTCAACAACAAGTGCTGATTTCCGAACAACAAGCAGAACAGGGTGGCGTTATTGCGCAGAGTCAGAGAACGGTACAATTGGTGCAACAGAGACAGCTGATACAACAGAGACAACAACTGTTGCAGCATCAACAACAGTTGCAGCAACAACAACAGCAAATGTCGCAACAGCAACTGCACCATCAACAAATGCTGCAGCAACAACAATTGGCCAAACAACAGCAGTTAGCTCAACAAATCGGTCAGCAGAATCAGCAGTCTGTGAGGAGTCCGATGCTACAACAGCAGTTGAGTTTGCAACAACAAAAACAATTGAATCAGCAGTTTATTAATCAACAACAGCAACAAATGAATCAGACACCGACGTCTCCGATGCCACCACGCAGTCCTATGATTCAACAACAGTCACCGTCTCACGCGCCGCCTCGAAGTCCAATGTTGATTCAACAACAACAAATCATGCACGTAGTCGGTCAGCCCCAAGCCGGACCTGGACAACAATCTCCATCTCACATGCAACCCAAAAGTCCAATGCTGATAACAACATATCAACCTCCAAGCTCACCGGTTGCACGAAGTCCGATGGTTCATCAACAAGTCTCTTCATCCGGTAGTCCCATGCTACAACAACAGCTGAGTCAACATCAACAACCACCGAACTCCCCGATGCCATCTCGTAGTCCGATGCCGAGAAGTCCTTTAATCGGGGGCTCGCCGATGGGTAATAGACGACCGCCAAGCACGACCGGTAGCCTGTGTAGTCCGATTCAACCAGAAAGACCACAGAGCATAGAAAATCCCGGAACACCGAGAACTCCATACACTCCTCAAAGCTCAGAACGTTCGGATGCGGGTAGCGGTACCGGAGGGGGTGGCAATCCACATAATCCCGTTAATCCGATACCGTTGCCGCCAGCTTTTGGGAGGTTCGGCTCGTTTAAACTCGGTTTGAGAGGTGGATCGCCGATGTGGGGTTATGGAAGAGGCTCAAAACGTATGCCGATCGGAAATACCGGTAAAGAGACCGATAAACCTGGACCAAGTGACGCGGGCGTTAAAAGAGAAAAGAAAGAATCGCATTTAAGTAAAGTTTCGATATTGAAGAAAAAGTCGACCACGGCCAAGGTCACTCCGGCGCCTTCACCTGTTGTCGCTAGCAAAGCTGTGTCCTTAGTTTGTGCCGATTATAACGAATTTGATGACAGTTCGTCGACACCTCCTGCGACGCCTCCCCCGTCTACTTCTAGCCTTGACAAAGTACAAACAATATTCAAAACTCAAGGGAAAAAGTTGCCCGATGAGCCGTTAGATACAGCTGAGAACTCGAACAATGTCGTCCTTGAAACGAGTCCTGATGAAAAACGTATTCAGTGCGAACAGATGGTCGATTACGATGACGACATCGACAAAACCATGGTCGCTGCCGAGGTGTCCCTAAATTCAGCGGCACAACAAGCCGATGTCGACGATATGACAGTCATGGAAAGTTTCCCTCAAAGCGATCTAGGAGACGTTATATCGAGTCCGTTGGAAGCCGAAGTCACGGAAGAGTATGGTTTGTTTTCGTCCGACGTCGTCGTCGACATTTTTGTCGAAAGCGAAGACTCGCTCAAAGATTTGGGCACCGGAAATTTAGTATCTCACGAAGAGTTTGCAAGAGAAATCGAGATCAGTGATAAAAATGTTGAAATCGTTAATGTACCGCTGCAAAGCCCTACGAGCAGCGAAGACGGTATATCGAGAGATATGATCGATTCTAAACAGCTCGAAATCAAAATGTTGCGCGGCCTTCAGTCTGAAAATTTACTCTCGATGACCGATACGCCGGAATCGCCTGATCAAGAAGAAATGAACGTCGATCCCCCCTCCCCGGAAGACGATCTCATCACATCGTTGAGTAACTCTGAAATTGTTGTCGTCGACCCTAATATAAAGTCTCCCGAAGAACACATAGCTACCGAAGAAGACTTCGAAGAATTGATCGATGGCGAAAAACGGGAAGAAAAAATACATCGACCCGATCCAAAACAAATACTTGAAATGCATAAATACGCTTCGAATTTGCCAGCTGTACCTCGAAAAGCGCCCGTGCATCCGCCAAATTTTCAACAAAGCAATGTTCCGGCTTCGATTCGACCGTCTTTGATAGCTAGAGCTGTTCCAACCCCGGAAGCCGGTATAAAATTGACAACACAACCCGTTATGAGTACCGTTCCGTCTAAAACGGTTCTGCCGGTTCCGGTTAAACAACCCGTTGTGACGCCTCTGTCGTGTACTGCCGCAGCAACCCTCGTTACCGATATCGTAATCGCAGCGCAGACTACCAAACTTGTGTCGACTGTGAATATAACGAAAACCGAACCACCGCGACCTACCGCAACAATTTTGAGTGTTGTTAGTGCTACCGGTGGGGCCAACCCGTCGTGGTTGAACCTGTCTAGCATACACAGTACCTTACAAAAAGTACAAAACGAATGCCGAACCGAAAAACCGGCCTCTCCGAGCGTGATGAGCCCATCGATGTCGATTTCGACGCACGACACGAGCCTTCCGACGAAAATATTCCAAGACGAATCCGCGTCGCCTGAAGAATCAGGAGTCGAAGAAAATGCCGAGTCAGATTCGCCGTTTGAAAAATACGCGCCTGTATCGGTACCGGAAATCAAAAAAGAAACGGTCGTGCAAAAACAAAAACATGTGGACACCGTCGATTCGAAAGAACCGAGTAAGCGCCCTGAAAAAGAACCGACCGTCGACAAGAAACCGATGGTCACGTCTAATTTCCGTGACTTCGAAGAAGAAATGGTGGCTCACAGCGTTTCGACGGCGCATGCGAAAAGTAAAGCTTCGAACGTACTTAATTCTCAACCCGTTGAAATAAAAACGGCACCAGCTGTTTCGCAAATACCGCTTTTAGTCGCTAAAGTTACCGAATCGCAGATTACCGATAAAATAAACAGCCCGACGCCTTCTTCTGCTTCGATGCTGTTCGTAAAAAACGAACCGTCGCAAAAAACAGAAACAGTAGTCGGACCCGTAATAAGCGTGAACGTTGAAACTTTACCGGCCTCTTTTATAACCTCACAATCCGGTAATATCATCGATGAAAATAATTTAGACCTCGAATCAAAATCTGTCGAAATATCGATTCCATCGCCGACACCGTCACAAGAAAAGATGTTGGATAATTTAGCTAGGCAGGCACTAGTCGAAGGGCGTACCAGAGAAGGCAAATCGCCGTCGACAGCTTTCGATTCGATCGAAGACGTCTTAGACATGATCGAGAACATAAGAAGCGACAAGATACTATCGGATTGCAAGTTGGATATAAAAAGTAGCTCGGACGACAAATCCAAAATCGATTCTTTAACCAAATCTTTAATGGATACTAGTCAAGACTCTTTGATGGACATAGATGCTATAAGTTCCAACGATTTAATCAGACAAGATAAAAATGAGAAAGTCGAAAAACCCGTCGAAAAGGCTGTCGTTTTAGCACAGACCACTTCCGAAAACACCGTTCCGATTTCAGTCGTCACGTGTTCGAGACAAACTATCATGCCACAGCTATCTCCGTTATCGCAACCCACAGAAATAACTACAAACATGGCGATCGTATCACAACAGCTACGTACAATATTGTCCTTGCAAGCGAACGTGAACGCATCAAACACGAACGAAAGCGTCGAAAAAACCGAAAAGATAGTTCAGATCGCTTCGAGCAGTACACCACCTCCATTGGTATCAGCGGCAGCCCCTGTTGTTAGCTCGCGCACCACTCAGTTCATCACTAGTCAGCCATCGGTTACGAGCGTCGGAGCTTTCGCCAGCATCAAACAGCGGCGACCATCGCCCGGTATAACGGTTCATCCGATATCGGTCGGCAACACGATACACCAACAAATACATCCGAGCTCGATATCGATCACTTCGTCTAGTATAAACATGCACTCAAACACTAGCGTAACTTATGTCCAGAAATATCAATCTCCAAACGTAACGATCAAACCCGATCAACAAAAACTTCCTTTTGTCACGATGACGCAACCTATTTCGACCGTTTCGCAACCGTCTGTCATCTCAGTTCAATCTAAAATCGTGTCAACGTTACAACAAACCGCTCCTACAGCTGTCCCGCCTCGAGTGACCGCGCCTAGTCTTAACGCCATGCTGCAATCACATCCGGCAGCGACGGTGCCCCAAACGGTGCCAACGGGCACGATAACGGCTGCCAGTATTTTGGCGTCTCAGGGTATAGTTCCATCTTCGAGACCGGGCGTTATAACTTCGCGACCGTATCAACCGGTTACGATCACATCGCCCCAACCGTTTGTCACGACGAGTATCTTGAGTGCGAAGCTGTCGACCCCGACCGTAACAAAACCACCAATAATAACAACCACGAATTTATTACACACTCAGTTAACGAAAGCGCCGGTGAAACGGTCGAGATCTGCCGACGATGTGCCGTCGGGTGTCGCCGAAGGCGTCAAAGAAGAACCGAAGACGCTGAAACAAGAACTTAACGATACCGCAGACGAATGTGTTACAAGTACGGGACTTTTGCCGAAGAGCGAGCTGCTGGTTGGCTCAAGCGGGTGCAAATACTCAGCACTACAAGCGCCTCACAGAATAGACGACTCGCAGAATGTACTTTTGAAACAGCTGCTGCAAAATACCGGTTGCGCTACGAGTACGAGTGCCTCACCATCGCAGACTGTCAGCAACGCTAGCATTATCACGTCGAGCTGTCATACTCCGACTACGAGTCATACTTCGAACATGAGTCATACTCCGAGCATGAGTCATACTCCGAGTACGAGTCATACTCTGAGTATGAGTCATACTCTGAGTATGAGTCATACTCTGAGTACTTCGAGTATCAGTCATCCGCTGAGTACTCAGACATCGAACAGTAATATGTCGACCGGTCAACCGTCAGTTACTCATACTGTACCGTCGCTCGAAGATCAACTCGCCAAACCGGTACCGCCGACTCATACGTCACTCTTACCCCCGCTGCTGCAAAACGAAACTCCGACTACTCAGCAGTCGGTGCCGCCGGTACAAAAACCAGTCGTGCGTCAAACTCAAATCAGAGAAACATCGTTCGTGTCGCGTCCACCGCAAACAAGCCCTCAGTCCGTAACGCCTGTGATTCAACAGAAACCGCAACAACCTGTCGAAATAAAAAGATGTTTGCCGCCATCGAGAACTCCGAGCAGAGACGAATTGTTGTCGCCTCCGACGCCACGTTCGGTGCAAAGAGATCTTAACCTACAAACGCCTCCGCTCGTCGTAAAGAAAGAAGTTGCCCCGCCTGAATCGAGCCCCATTCAAACGGAAATTAAAAAAGAACTGCTAGACGAATCGTCGCAGCAATCGACCACGTCGGCTGTTTCGGATCACGGAAAACCGGACGTTCCGTTGACGCCTAAAGAGGAACCTCCAGAATCGATTACGAACACGATCAATCCTCACGAAAAGTCGATACAAGAAGCTTTGGAGCTGAAACGGTTAAAAAGAAGACAGTATCAACAAAAACGGAGACAAATACAAGTTCAAGCTAAAGAGGCGGCTAACGCCCAGCCGAAAAAGAGACCGCGCAAGGCATCTAAGCTCGAAGAAGACTACGACGTTTTCAATGACAATTTAATGGCCCAATTGAGACAGTTGCCTTCCGTGCTGGTTACGGAGCCGTCTCTCGGCCGCAATTACGGAGTCTGTGCGGTTTACGGATCCGGAGATCTGTCGAAAATCGGAAAGCGATGTTACGACACGAGGCTCGGCGATCTCTCCGGAATGTACGGCATCGCGCGCATACCGGATGTTTCGGATTATTACAACACGAAACCGTTCGGCGATCAGGAACCGTTACCGGAAAAACCGCCCGTCTCGACGCAACGCGGATTCTACGACCAGGAGTTTGAAGAAATCAAGTTCGAAAACAACGACGCGAAGAGAATTGATCTTTTCTTCCGGGAAAGAGATAGTGGAACTCCGGATACCGTTATTAGTTCTTCGTCTCCTGAATGCGTCATGTTCGACTCGCCACCGAAGTATCCGGGGTTGCGTTATATAATGGAGGAAGATGAGGACGAAGAAGAAGCCGAATGGAGACGGAGGAGGTCGCCTAGCGTTCCGCTGATTGCGCCTATTCCAATCAGACTGAAACCCGGTGGCCAGTACTACAATGATTGTGCCGATATGGTAAGCAATTGTTTTCAATAATAATATTGCGGTTCTCAACTTTATATCATAACAGACACCATTCGCACCATTACTATTTTCTATTTACCACTTCCCGTTATTTTATACATCGTTAAAACTTCAACTAAAAAAATTTTTTCTTTTCACTTTTATGTTAAAAATACTGGCATATTTGGCGTGCTCAATAATTTTTTTCAAATTTAATTTTTTCTGTACAAAAATTTGTGTAAAACTTATTTTCTCGCATTTATCTGATATTAAATCGTTTTATTAAATCAAATAAACTGTAAAAACTTAGCTAAAAGTCATATGGGTAGAATAGTACATATTTCGAGTTTGTTTTGAAGCATCTACAGTATAGATTGAATAAGATTTTTCATAGAAACAATAGTTTTTTGAAACGTAAGTGCATTTTACATACACACACACACACATCCAATTACTCGTAAAATAGATTTATGCGGGTGAAAAAGGGAGCATATTGAATAACTGGTAAACAAATCACCTTAACGTGTTTGGCTAAAGTTCCCAACCACAGTTTTCGACTATTCACATGAAGAAAATGAGAATATAAGAAAGAAATGTATATATCAGATCCTTTTGATGTTAATAACATTATAAATATTTTAGAGGAATTAAGATCGATGAAATTAAAAGACAAATTTTAGATCACCTGATAAAGTATTAATTTAATACGAAACGTTGTGAAATAATAATTTGTCTTTTAATTTCATTGATCCTAATTGCTCTAAAATATTTATAATATAAGAAAGTTTCAATCGAAAAAACAGAATTTTTTTTTTTTGATATAACAACATAACTCGACATTATATCGCATCCAAAATTCTTACAATAATTCAATAATAAATCACAGGTAATTGGACTTAATCATGTCATTGTCAATATTTTTCAGAGCCTGATGAAGACTCAATAAAGAGTCGAAACGTCGCAATATTAACAATGACATGATTGTTTTGTCTTATTAAGTCCAATTACCTGTGATTTATTATTGAATTAACAACATAACATTCTTGTTTATTTTGATAGTGTAATAGATTACATAAAACAAGTCATAACTTAAAGGTCGTTAAAGTATATAAGAAATCTCGTTATCTATGACAATAGCTTTTAGTTTTGTTTTAAACGTCTTATTTTTTGACATTTTAATTTTTTATTTTGTATTTTATGGTATATTTCCACCATTTTTTTTTTTTTGCCAATCTGTGTAGCTCATATAATTATATATAGCAATTTTACCGAAAACTCTTCATTATTGTACATAGCTCTAATGATCCAGTGTTTCTTAACCTTTTAAGTGAGCCGCACCCCTTTGAATCTGAAAATAGGTCTCTGCACCCCATTGAAAAATGTGTTCCGATTTTTTAGTTTAGAAAAATACATTTTTTGTGAAATTTATTATTGACTTAAAAAAAATTGTACATTTTATATATCAAAAAACCTGTAACCCTAATTTTCGTATGAGCTTCAATACCCCAATAACGCGGTCCCGACTTTCGCGTTATTGGAGGAGGGATTACTGTAGTTTTCAAATATTTTATTATCAAAAATTTAATAAATGATATTTAACTAGCGGTACCTGTGCGAATAATTCGCACTAAAATTCGTTTCTAATTTCTCACACTCTTTATAACTTTCTTCTTTTTGTTGTATTACATTACGAAGCTCAGTGACGGTTCAAAAAAATATTTTTCTAAAACTGTCATATAGAGGCACAAGTATCGACAACGTTGAGCTGAAGCGCCACTATATGAAAAGTATTGATACATACGTGAGTTGATTTGAAATTGAACAAAAGAGTTACCGACCGTCAATCATATTGACGTTGTTTCAAAATCAAAGCCGTCAGATGGCAGCATTGCTGTATTGTGTCTTAATATATATGTAGATATATAATTTTAATAATCAATAAATTTACAAAAACAAAAGCAATAATACATTTTTTAGTTGTTGATGTCGCTAGAGCAAGCAATTATCTATAAAATGATATAAAATTTATGTGGAGCAATGGTGTGGTTTTTTCGAAAAAGGGAGGCAAACATCTTAACCTTAACGTATTAATATATATGATAATTTATATTGCTAGGGACTTCTTCCGCACCCCCAAAAATGCCTTGTCGTACCCCCGGTTAAGAACCACCGCTCTAATCTGTACAAAGATTTCCATCATTTAAAAAAAAAATTTTTTTGCAAATATAAATAACAATTTTGCTGTAACCTTTTTATTATTGTACATAGTTACAATCTGTATAAAAACATTTTACTTCTTTCGCCATTGTATTTTTGAAAGTCTGTAACATGTATTGTTCTGTTATTTTTTTCAGGATAAGGAAAACCTAGGAATGCGAGATTTAGTTTGTAAATCTCGTCAATCTTCTACGTCGTCAACGGGTACTCCACTAAAGGATTCGAATAACGTAACCGTAACTTTGACGCTAACATCGTCGGCCGCTGAGAACATAATGGGCGTTCTGCGCGATCTGGCTAACATTTTGCACATTCCGGCTCCGACCGGTTACCAAATCGTAGAACGGACGACGACTCCGCCGAGCCAAAAACTGGGCTTGTACAGAACGAAAGGGAAGGACGGAAAAGAAGGAGGTATGACTTACCGACTTAAAAAAAGCGGATATTGATTTTTTTTTTGCATTTTTTTATTGTTTCCGTCAGAATGTAAATTTCATTTGAATGTTTTTATTTGGATGCTAATAACACTACAGTTTTAGTTCATGTTTCATGTTATAATAATAATAATAATAATAATAATATATTTCCAAAATCCTCTAGGAGTACATAAAGTATACACATGATCATGATACCTATGTTTACCTACAGGACCTATAGGGGGCACCAAGTACCCGTACATAGGTTGGTCCTTAACTTAAACAAAAAAGATTAATAAACTTTAAAAAAAAAAAAAGAAACCAAAAGTGTGAGAATATCCTCACTTTCATATAATATAGAATTAGTAATTAATAATATTTGAAGAATATAACGAATAGGTAAGAAGGTGCTTTTAATTTATTTAAATCTCAATAGTTTTTATATAGTTTTTCACTGTATTTTTAACCACTTTTTTACTGCAAGTTAGATTTTTAGCACTATTTGGCAGATGGTTAAAGTACTTTATTGCGTAATAGATGTAACTTCTTTGACCAATTGTTAATATGTTCTTTGGAAGTCTAACACTTTTGTGACGTGTGTTATTGGAATTTTCCATAAATTCAATTCTAAGTTCACTGTATTGAAAAACAATAGCATTCAAGATAAAGATTTTCCTAATATCAAGGGGTCTGTTTCGATCTTGTTCATCTATTCCCATTATTTTTAGGATTCTCTTTTGTAGCCTTAATAATGGATATAGCACCGTATCATACAGTCCACCCCAGCCAATAATTCCATATGTTGCAACACTGTGGAAAAGCCCATAGTAGACTTTTTTAACGCTATTGAAAATTAAAAAAAAAAGATGGGAAGCTAGTAGTTTCGGTTCGATTTTCGAAAATCGAGCTTTTGTCATGTGTCATAAAAAACGAAATTACAACAGACTTCTTTTTACTTTTTCATGTATTAAAAATTAATGAAATTTAAATGACGGAAATTTTTCCATTTGATCTTCGATCAATAATTTATAATATTTTTTTTTTACAGTACCAATTGATATTCAGAGCATTTTGAACGGAGAGGCTAAGTTTTGTCGGCATTGCGATGTGGTGATACTGAACAATCTCATTAGGAAAAAAGTATCAGACTTACCGTTTTTGTCTAAAGATTCCGAATTATTGCTGGAAGGGGACGAGCTATATTTTTGTAGCTCCTCGTGCTACATGCAATTCGCTCTAACAAACCGCTCACCAAGCATAACCCAAGATAAGGTTAGTAAGCGTAGTAAAATTGTATTTTTTCTATCAGCTTGACTTGCATACTTATTAAATTTTTATAAAAATGGAAAAACTTGCCCCGAGTTTTTGATGTGAAACGTCTAATGGCGCGCTTGATTGGGAGCGAAAATGTTTCAATTACAAGACATTCCATTCGGCCAGCCTCGCGTTTCGTCAGCTCATTCCGATTTGACGGTGTTAATTTATTGCAAATAATATTAACATTCGATCTTTTGATTTCTTTGACGTTTGTTAAATTCTGCCATTAAAGCTTACAAACAACAGCCGTTGTAAATCAACAGATCTGCTGCATGGCGTCTTCCCCCCACTACTATCTAAAAGAACGAGGCAACCTCTGTAACTTACTGACCTTGGTAAACAATAATTATCTTTGTGCACAGTTTTTAACACATTTTTTATTTCTTATAGGCCGCGGCTATCATCGATCATTTATCTCAAAACGACAAAGGCTTATTGAAAAAAGTGAGAATCGAAGCCGACGAAAAGAATTCCGATTTGAAAACCGATTTAAAAATGGAATTAGACGATTGCAAAATAAACGAAGACGAAAAAATGGACGTCGATGAAATCAAGTCAGCATTACATATCGATACCGATTCCAAGGATATCAAAGAGTTAAGCATATCAATACCCGAAACATCACCGCGCGACAAGAAAGTCAGAAAACATCCGGGCGACGATGTGACCACACCGACCAATCAAAAACCTCCGCCAACGAAAATGCATAAGGGTCACAAATACAAAGTTTGGACGCCCGGCTGTCTTCAGCCTGCCGTCAAATACAAGAAACCGACAGACAAGGAGGTCATGGAAACGCTATTCCGTCTCGGCGTGACCGTATCTCCGGTTAAAATACCGGACGACAGTCGCAAGTGCATGTTCTGTCACTTAATGGGCGATGCAGTGGCCGACGGGCCGGCCAGACTTCTTAACTTCGACGTCGACAAGTGGGTGCATTTGAACTGCGCCCTCTGGTCGGACGATGTGTACGAAACGGTGAACGGAGCACTGATGAACCTCGAGAACGCATTGCAGCAGAGCCTCGTCCAAACTTGTACGCATTGTCAACAATCGGGGGCCACGATACGCTGCTTCAAGATGCGGTGCTCGAACGTATACCATCTCGGGTGCGCCGTTAAAGACGGCTGCATATTTTACAAGAATAAATCGGTTTATTGCACGCCTCACGCCCTCAAAAACGAAAAAGATAACGAACTGACGACACTATCCGTTTATCGACGGGTGTACGTCAATCGTGACGAAAATAGACAAGTGGCAGCTGTCATGCACCATTCCGATACCGGTAACTTGTTACGCGTCGGTTCACTGATTTTCTTGAACGTCGGACAACTATTACCGCATCAGTTACCCAACTTCCATACGACAAATTACATATATCCGATCGGTTACAAAATCGTGAGGTTCTATTGGAGCATGCGACGACTCAATAAACGATGCACGTACGTTTGTTCGATCCACGACGTGTCCGGTCGACCGGAATTCCGGGTTCAAGTCCAAGAACCGACGCTCGAAGACATAGAATTGAGAGACAATAGTCCACGTGCTGTCTGGCAGAGGATTCTTGAACCTCTTTCTATGCTCAGAAAAGATAATAATTGCGTCCAAGTCTTCCCCAAATTCATAACCGGTGAAGATTTGTTCGGGTTAACCGAACCGGCGATCGTGCGGGTGCTCGAAAGTTTGCCGGGCATCGAGACTTTGACGGATTACAGGTTCAAGTACGGTCGAAATCCGTTGTTGGAATTGCCATTAGCGATCAACCCGTCCGGATCGGCTCGGACAGAACCAAGGCAGCGGCACCAGTTGCCGTGGAAACGGACACACACGCAACGGACTGGTTCGTCGTCGAGACCGACGTTCTCGCCGTCGACGCCGGGCAGCGGAGAAGCGGCTTGTCCGTACAGCAAACAGTTCGTGCATTCCAAGAGCTCGCAGTATAAGAAAATGAAGCAGGAGTGGAGAAATAACGTATACTTAGCGAGGTTAGTTTAGTGCTGAATAGAGTCACGAAGTATAGATAGTTCATTTTTTAGTCACTAATAGCGCTGATGTTCGGGAATTACTGAAGTCCCTAGATTTGACAGAATATCACACTCGTTCACCATTTTTAACCGACTTCAAAAAAAACCGATTTGAAAAATTTCAACGCCATTTTGTTCAGAATGCTACCGGTTTGGTACCATATAGTTTGTTTTTTTTAATTTAAGAATATGTTAATTCTGTAAAGCTTCAGAATGAGCTATATAATTGTTGTAAACATTCATTGTTACATTGCTAAATTAGAAAAATTTATTTTTTATCCACTGTCACCGTCGGGCTTCAAACCCGAATCTTTCCACTTTCGCGGCGGAATGAGTTAATCAGTTACTCTACGGTGCGATATCTTAACAATTAATTCTTCATATAATAATATAGGTTGGCTATTAGCCCCTATATCTGCCTTCGAATTACGTATTGTACTAAGGTAGATTGATGATTTAATAATAATAAAAATGGAAATTTACTTGATTCATTCATACTCTCGCTACTGTGATGATTCGTGTCTAGAGATACCTAACGAAATATCAACTCTCGCATGTAGTGAATTTAATGTTACATTTGCTTTATTATAAAGAATTAACTGTTAAGATATCGCACTGTAGAGTAACTGATTAACTCATTCCGCCGCGAAAGTGGAAAGATTCGGGTTTGAAGCCCGACGGTGACAGTGGATAAAAAATAAATTTTTCTAATTTAGCAATGTAACAATGAATGTTTACAACAACCGTATAGTTTTTATTAAAATCGGTTCATCCGTTTTTAAATGACAAAAAAAAACATATTTTTTATATGAATGCTACCTCATATCGCCAGCATTTGTGGACCGATTTTGATGATGATTCTTTTCTTATTTAATAGGCCATACCTTCAGGATATTAATGAAAGTATGTTTTACAGGTCGAAAATCCAAGGTCTCGGTCTTTATGCCACCAGAGATCTTGAGAAACACACAATGGTGATCGAATACATCGGTGAAATAATCCGTACCGAATTAGCCGAACTGCGAGAAAAAAAATACGAAGCTAAGGTAAAATCTCACTCACTGTTATAATATTTTAATATCTGGGCGACCGAGCTTTGCTCGGAAGAAACTTTCCATACAAGCCTCCAGTGCTAAAAGTTAATGTGTATTGTTTTGTTAGAACCGAGGCATCTACATGTTCAGATTAGACGAAGAAAGGGTGGTCGACGCTACCCTGTGCGGGGGATTGGCCCGTTACATCAATCACTCGTGCAACCCCAACTGCGTTGCTGAAATCGTTGAAGTCGACAGAGATCTGAGAATTATTATATTCGCTAAAAGACGAATTAATCGCGGCGAAGAGGTTAGTAGCATGTCTTATTACATTTTTGTTTGTTATTCGAACATTTGAAGTTACCCGTTACGTCAGTGGCTTCCAACCTGTAGAAGTTTGCGGACCACTCAACCTGAAATTAAATCAGTACGGCCCCCCTGCGCTATATCCCTTACCAGTTGTAATCTAATTCAAAGGTGTTTAAGTAGTAAAACAATTTTTTTAAATACTTTTTATTACGATCAGCACGGATATATTCACCCGATCTCATTCAACGCATATTGCTTTGAAAATTCCCATTTTATGGCAACTTTTTTATGTGCTGCTGGATCCTTTTGCGGACCATTTTTGAGGCTCTCCTGGACCACCTGTGGTCCGCGGACCACTGGTTGGGAACCGCTGCACTACGCGAACAAAACTAGAATAGAATATAATTATTCAACCAGCCTTAAAACGCTTAAAAAATTAACGGTTGTCATTGCAGTCGAAATACAAACTGTTTAACAATGATATGCATGGTCGCCACAAGGTTAGTAGAATACCGTAGGTTGGGCGTTAACATTGTCAAAAATGTGACTAGGCGAGACGGAAGAGAGAGTGGGGGTTGTAGGTCTTGAAATTTGTTTCCCAACAACTGTCAAACGTTCGTTTAATAATTAAAAAATCAAACCAAAGGTTTCGAATGACTTAAGCAATTGGTTCAATCAATCACAGATGTGACCTCTTAGAGCCTCTTACTTACTAACATTGTTTTAAATAGTTGTAACCGTTTCCATTTTAATTAGAAACTAAACGCGATTTTTGTGTCAATAAGTGAACTAGATCGATAAAAAGAATCTGAGTTGGTGACAAATTGTGAATTTGCGTCGTTATGTTTACAGCTTGCGTACGATTACAAATTTGACATCGAAGACGATCAACACAAGATTTCGTGCATGTGCGGTGCTCCCAATTGTCGAAAATGGATGAACTAAAGACCAAACACACATTAAGTATTGGAGTAAGTTAATGAATTTAAAATAATGTATTAAATATATCCACCGATTAGACATAAAGACTGTATATAGAATGTTGTTTTTCTTTTTTTTTAAATGAAAAAAAATATAATGTAGTTTAAACTACAATAGTGAATTGTTGTGTAATTATAATGTCTATTTTCTCAAATTTATAAACTTGTACCATAATGTAGTATGTAATAGATTTATAATGTAAAGTGTAACTTGATCATTGAAAAAAAAATACTATTGTATATTAAAGCACGTTTTATTATACAGTTTGGAATGTTCTTTTGTTTGTAAGATTGAAGCGATTAGTCCAAGAGCTGATGACACCCGTTTCATGAAGTGTTTGATTCAGGTAGAAGTTTTATACAAAAAGCCAGACACTTTTTCCGGGGTTAAAGACTATTTTTGGGAAAGTGTTTTAAATCGTGCGTAAGTACCCAAAAATAGTCTGAAACCCCGGAAAAAGTATCTGACTTTTTGCAAATATTTTTAAATATATCTAATGAAGTTGCTATAAAAATTTCAGCATCATCAATCACTTATTTTTTCATTTTTGAAAATTCAACTTCGGGGTAGGTATTTTAGTTTAATGTTAACCCCTCCAAAAGTGTCTGCCTCATTTATTTAAAATCAACTTAAATTTCGAATAGTACTTGTTGGCTTTTGATTCAAACACTTTCTTTGGCACATATTTTTTACACAGTATGCGCAGTACCTGGTGTACCCAGGTAGGAAAGGCAAACACTCATTTACCTATACATCTTACCTATGTATACTATTGTATAAAATTTCTACCTGAATCAAACACTTCATGAAATGGGTGTCATGAGTTCTCCGACTAGATTGTTTTTAATATACGCGCACAAATTGACGATACATGTTTTATATGTACTGTTCCGAACTGTGAAATGAAACCAAGACGTAAATAAATGCACTTGCGTCTCTTGCTTTTGCTGTGGCAGGGTTTTTTCATAATGATTACGTGAGATATTTGACTGTCCAAGTGCCATGCTCTAGCTAGGGTTTAAACAGAATCGTATATTATATTTTATTGATTGATGACATTCCTGTTTTTAACTACCGACAAGTTCAGGACGTGCGTTTTTGTCGCGATTTTGTGTTTACATTTAATTTATATTGTCACACCCCCCCGCTCCCCTTTTAACGTAGTTTCTTGTTTTCGGGAAATACACGTGTATTAATACTTTAGGAAATAAATTTAACTCAGTATGTTCGTTTCCTCAAATATTGCAGTTTTGTTACTACATTGGCTTTTAATCATGTGCTTTGCGCAGCTAAGCGCTCGCGTGCTTTGCCAAACTAAGCATGCATGTGTTTAGCACAGCTAAGCACGCATGTGCTTCGCGCAGCTAAGTACGCATGTGTCTTGCGCAGTTAAGCACACATGTGTTTCGCGCAGCTAAGCACGCATGTGTTTTGCGCATCCAAGCATGCGTATGCTTTGCGCAGCTAAGCACAATATTGACAGGTAATGTGGTAACAGTAGAGTTTAATGCTGATTACAATATGGTAGCGTAAATTTGTGTTCAGTTTTGCATCAAATTCTGAACGTTACTCTGAGCTACACACAAAACGTCTTTTAGAAAATGATGAGCTGTTTTATAATTTTTTTTTTCAACATGATTATTAAAGGATATAAATTATTAAAGGAGATAAAAGATTACCATAACATTATCTAAAAGACTTTCGAAATGTAACTCGAATAATGAAGTTTCGTAATTAATCCATTTGGTCGCAACATTACTTTTAAATGTTTTTTTGACGATCCCAATTCACGACCTCCTGACAAAATATACAACCTTATTTAATAATATTTTTAGAAAAAAATTTTGACCGATATTAACACATTGCTTTTGGTTTTCACTCAATTTTTCAAATGTTTTACAGTTTAAAGTGTTAATATATTAGTTATGATTAGTTTTTTTTCTTATTTTATAAAACGAAATTATTATTGGTGATGGTTTATTAGCAAGCTACAGACAAGTGTTTTTATCGTGTATGGTAACGTAATTTGAGTCGGTTATAAGTATAGAAAATCTTTGTAATCATTTCTTGTCGTTTATATCAGGTGTAAATAGGATTATTATTTAAATAATTCGATCATTATCTTCACTAATGGTGGTTTCCAATTCAAGTTTTTGTTACCTAACCACAGATTCATAACATATAATTTTTGAATCAAAATATTTCAGAGAGATTAATACGAAATGTCTTAATTTTTGTACAAAAAACGCAGTTTATCTTTATTTATTTAAAATCACCAACTGCGAGTATTACATAGGCCTTATACCATTTCATGTTTTCAATTAGTCTGCTAAATTAAGACGAATATGTACTGATTTTTAAATTTTAATGCTATATAAGTATTTATAAAATTAACTGGACACTTATGACATATATTCTCGAGGGTTTATGACTTACAATTTCTAACAGGTAATAGTACATTTAAATGAACAGAATTGTATTAATGGTTAGAAATTTTAAAGTGAATTTTATCGATCAAAATATATTTTTTCCTATATACACCTCGATACAAATACGCCTAAATCGGCTACACATAAATATTACTCGTTTACAGAATGTTTCAATATATTTGACAGTTCTTTTTTTGACATTTTGAAAATGACAATAACTCATTTTTTATTTATATTGAATGTTTTAAATACGTCACACGTTTTTTGTAAGTTTTTTTTGCATGCGTCGCACTCATTTGTTTTATTAAAATGAATAAAAACAGTTGATAGTTTTGCCGCAATAATAACTAATGTACGCCGAGGCAAACTAGCAGTCTTTGCCGCGCAAGGCCGTTTAGTAGTAACCGCCCTTTTCTGCTGATTTTGCAGCGTAAAAGTTTAAAGGAACTACTTAACGAAATCAAAATTTAATTTTGCGCTGGAAATTGTTTTTCGCATTGGGTTTTTTTACGCCCCTTGCCACCTGGTGCCCGGGACTTGTCCGCCTCTGAATACCGACGTCAATAGACACTGATGACCTTAGATATTGAGCGTCTATAATCTACAATCATTCTCTCTATAGCGGCATCATAATTTTTGCATGGATAACACAAAGCTAATGAACTAAATCAAATATGTTGAAATAATCATACAAATAATAAATATATACCTATAGGTCACGGGACCAAACGACCCTTAATTATAGATCCATACTTTCTTAGAAATTTTCTACATAGCTAAATTATTTTGAAATATATGTCGAAAATCTAGCTGTTAGTAGTTACCATCAGAATTAATTAATAAATCGTGTAAATAACTGTGTAAAATGTTTGTAGTTACTAAATAATTACCGGAACGCTGTTACTTATAACGAGTGTTATTGAAACAAAACAATGCAAGTTTCCATAAAACTTTCTTTTTTTTTAGATAAACGTCACGTGTATTAATGTTTAGGCGACACAGTAGCTTACTTTTTGTAATGAACAGTTAAAAGAACCGGGGTCGATAAGCGTATGAAAATGGCCCCCATAACAGCGAGTTTGAATAAGTCTTATAAAAAAAATTGTTCTTTATAGGTACTTATATTAATAATTCATAACATTTATAATCACTCCTATAGTTAATTACCATTATTTTGGTGGTCAAACTTGACCATTTTTGCCATTTTTTACCAATTTTTTTTTGTGTTCTAACATTAAAAAATTGGCAAAAAATGCTAAAAATAGCCAAGGTTGGCCACCAAAATGATGTTTTTAACTCTATTAGAGTAATCCTAATATGAAACAATAAAATATTTTTTTTTTTAAACTTATTAAACTCACTATTATGAAGGCCATTTTCATATTCTTATCAACCCTAGTCCTTTTTCTGTATATTTTCGTTATGATTTATTAAAAAACAAATCTGGTTTAACTTTTTATACATAAGATGTCATTTCTTAATTTTATTTTAGAATCTCTTTTTTATCATCAACTAAGTCCAATCAACATACATACATATTACATACACAAAAATTCAGATTAATTTGATACTGTCGAAAAAAAAATATTTTCGAGATGCGTAGCTAATATAAATATTTCGGGAAATTCGAACGGGTAACAAATCTGAAGTCATCTACATTCTGCAGTGTCCACGGAGAAATACTGTTGACACTCGATAATTAGATTGCAAGACTAAATCACCATGACAAAACAACCACGACAAAAACAACCTCGGGTCATAACAACCCCTTCAAGAACGACCACGTCCAAACAACCACAGAACATAACAATCATGGGACAAAACAATCATGAAAATAAATTAACTAAAGATTAATAACAGAAAAAAAAAGAATTCCTCCAAAATCCCGTACACTTAACCAACTTGAAATAACAAAAAATAACATAAATAAAATCTCTAAAATATGACTTATCGTTTTATTCTGCCCTATGGTTGTTATGTCCTGTGGTTGTTTTTGACGTGGTCGTTCGTGAAGGGATTATTATGACCCAAGATTGTTTTTGTCGTGGTTGTTTTGTCTTGGTGATTTAGTCCAGACACCCTTTACAACGAGACAGGGTCTATATTTACTTTTTGAAGTTTAACTTCTTTAGCGACATATCTGTTTCAAAAAAGTAAGAAATCGAGGGAAAGTAGAATGAAACAAATTAAGGGGAAGTTAGTTTGTCCCGTAAATTACATGAAACTGACAAGGACAGAAGTTTATAGTGTGTTGTATTTTGATATTTTGAAATAGTAAGACAAGAATGAACATATAAAGTCAGTGCTTGGGAATCTGACGTTTAAAATTACGAACAATTGAAGTACAAAATAATTTCTGTAATTTGACATACGTAAAAACTAAAGAAGTTAAACTTCTTATGTGAGCTTATGAGGGTGAGGCTCAATGTGTTTTTTTTTTTATTCAAAATCTGTTTCCTTTCCGATAACTGTAACACCCGATAGTGGAAACAATTGATGGTGTCGTCGCACTTGTATAATTGCCTTTATACAAATAGCCTTTGTCAGCATTATTCAGTGGTAATGAATATAGATTTTTATAACTAATATTTAGTAATATAATTGTAATTACTAGGATGTGTGCAATATTATTTATCACGATACCATAACGATCCATCGATGGCAATATTTATATCGATCGGCTAAATTTTTTTGTCGCGTGATGTATAGTCGAACGTATTGTTGAGTCTTGTTGAGACAACATTAATACTCTGCATTGATCACAACACTGTTTTGTTTTGAGTTTCTATTAGGGAGCGTCCATAAACCACGTAGCTCGATCAAGAGGGAGGGATGATCAGTTCGAAAGCTACGTGAGGAGAGGGGGGAGTTACAGTCAAGCTACGTAATTTTTTTCATGTATTTTATTGAGCACAATAAAAATAATTTGCAGAATAAGTTGAATATTTATTTTCAAACATTGGTTACTTTTATATCGTTAAGTGTCGTAAAATAATTCGTATTTTGAGGATTTCTGTTCCGATTGTCTGTTCTTTTTTAAATGATATAGTTTTAGTTTTCTTAATAATTAAACAGAAGAATGACACTTTTCTATGAATTTCGATTTTTTTATACTTGTAAACATTAATTACTATTATTAATTAGCGTCTTGTTATTTATTTTTTAATTTTAACTGAGCGATTTATCGAACTAAGATCTCAACATATTATTTATTTCTGCTGTGAAATACAAAAACTTTATCGAAACAAAAGGATTGATTGCCTT
Source organism: Venustoraphidia nigricollis (assembly GCA_034508555.1). Lineage (NCBI taxonomy): Eukaryota > Metazoa > Arthropoda > Insecta > Raphidioptera > Raphidiidae > Venustoraphidia > Venustoraphidia nigricollis. The sequence goes on from JAVRKA010000079.1 coordinate 1,803,669, forward strand.
CCGTGGATCGTTATAGGTTATACTGTGACAGTGTCGATTTGCATTTATATTAATTAGATAAAAATGAAGCGAATTTCAATTGTTTTTTATCTTTCAGATTTTTTTTTTGTATAAATTTTTGCATTTTATTTTAATTTTCTTTTTTTTTTAAATATAATTAAATATGTACATACTGAAAGATAAGAATATGATTTTAGTACCATTTTATTTGTGCAAGTTTTTTGCATTGTAATAAACGTAACCTAAAGATAAATTGTTAGGACGTAGTCCATAACGTAAATGAGGTTGTTAAATTTGAAACATATTTTTACAATGGTAGTTACTATCAAATTAATTTTTTTTTTATAATATTATTGCTTTTTGTTAGAGTGCCATTCAAGTATGGCCAGTCATGAGAATTATGCAATACGTGTTTTGTGTATGTTATTTTTCACAACTATTTTTGAAGATAATATATTTATTATAATTGTACAATGTATGTTTTATATGTTGATTTTTATACAGAAACATTTTTATAATAAAAAAACAAAACAACATTCATTTAATACATGCACTGTCAAATGGATGTTGTTAGCATTATTCATTTTTGGGTATTCTTATTCCATTTCAAAGAATACTCAACAATGCCGTTCCATTTTTTATTTTTGTTTTAATTACGGTGACAATCATACGGGAATAGTGCATGGCTGAAAGCAGTAGACTTAAAATCTTTTTTTTCTAGTTGAATGGAAGGTTTTTAAATCCGCCTTTTGTATATAAATATAAGTTGCGTTTTGAATAAAAAACTGCACAGTGTCGATTTCTGTAATAGCGCAAGTGCTAGGTTGCATCCCGTATGAAAAATCCAGAGTGGATTAATTCCGATTAATGATTTAAGTTCTAGGAAGACGTGTCTTCCTGAACTTAAATCGTCAATCGGAATGAATCCATCGAATTTTTCGTACGAGATGCAGTCCAGTGCCCAATTTATAGCTACTTTAAAACAGTTAAGTTTGAGTCGTCTGTCCGTGGTGTTCGAATATGTTTTCAAATTGTTTCCAAAACTAATAAATTCAACATGTGATATAGCATTTAGGCCCAAGTGACTGGATGATGGTGGCCTTAAAAAGTTAAATTTATAAAGAAAGTAATTATTGCGTTCAGTCATGCCTTAACCCTGCAATCACACTAAATCGTAATCAATATCTCTGCCCTATACGCCTCATAAGAACAACAATACATTTTTTTTAAAGAAAAGCGATTTTTCTCGAAATTAGTGGTTATTGTTATAACAAAAAAGTATTATAAACAATTTAAAATTGTGGTGTAGTAGTAATAAAAGACATTAGACAGTCGCGTTTTTGCTTCTATTGGTCGTATTCGTTGGCATTTTTGCGTCCATTTTTATTTATTGCACATGCGCAAAAAGCAGGAAAACAACTTGACAGATTACCAAAAAATAATTAATATTAATATTATTTATTTTTTGGTTATCTGTCAAGTTGTTTACGAGTTTGCACTGAAATAAACACAATTACTCGTTTTTGCGCATGCGCAAAAAATAAAAATGGATGCAAAAAATGCCAACAGACACTGCCATTGTTTATGTGGGTTGATATGGATATGTTGTTAATAGATGGCAGCACAATTGAAGATCATATGAGGCGTATAGTGCAACATGTATACTATATAGCACTGTACTTACGGAAAAGTCATTGAAGTATTAATAATGTCTACAGTGTAAATAAATAAATATAAATAATTTAATTATAATTGAATGTTACGCAAAACAGCACTACCTGAGAATAGAGAAAACAATATGTTTATTCATTATTGTGAATGTATAAAATTATATATTATCACAAAATTGTATCATAGTTATTATGTATGTATATAATATATTTCATATAATCGCTATAAATTGATTTGTATGTACAGTAAGACCTCGCTTAACTCTGCTCCACTTACCGCTGGCTCAGTATTGCGGAGTTTAAAAAAAAGGTTTAGCCACTATAACGAATATTATGGATCAGCTTGTACAAAATGATTCAAATGTTAATATAAGTTCAAAGGCAAGACGAAGTCATTGATGCGATATCTTGCTATCGACAACAGCTTGCTAAACGAAACAGAAAGTGGCAAACGACATTAAATGAGTTCTTCACAAAAAACAAAGTACGTCAAATGAGGAACCTTCCTCATCACAAACAACTTCGTACTCGAACTTTTGATTTTCATAAATGTTTTATGAAGAAAAATCGATATTAGCCATAAATAAGTAGATATACAATGTGATAAAAAAGTATTTAACAATGTTACAAAATTAAAAAAACCCGGGTCGCAGTGCCAAAACCCTGCCGACAATATAGTGTATTTGCTTGTATAGGGCCGTGTGGTTTTATACGTTTATTATGTGAAATTAAGTTTGTTTTTGGGCAAAATAAAAAATGTAACCTCTTAATACACCCCTTAAAATAAGATTTTTTTTCTTAATTGTAATATTATTATCATTCTAACGTCCACATTGAATTAAATACACCCTTCAATAAATAAGTCACTATCTGCAAACTAGTGTATTCATAAAATTTGTAAATCCGGTCCTGTCGGGCCGATTTTATTAAAATTTTGGGGACACTTTTTAATTACTACCAAAGGGTTAAATTTCAATTTTGAAACGATTCTGAGAATTTTTTCGGTATTTTGGGGCCCAAAAACATTTTTCAACCCCTAAAAACTACCCTTAAAATAGCCCGATTAGGCCCATTTTAAATAGGCTTCTTGCGGTGATGGATTTCAACACGTGGTCCAAATTTCGTTGAAATCAATTAACTCTTTCGAAAGTTATTGCCCGCACACATATATATATATATATACACGTATATATATATATATACGTATATATATATATACGTATATATATATATATATATATAAATATATATATATATACATATATATATAAACATTTTTAAAAATGGTGGCGAAGTGTTTAGGAGGTTATGAAACGTCGAGAAATTTTGGTCCGACCCCTAGGTCCCGCCATCCGACCGACGCCAATAGTGTATGTTGCCATATGGCAAATACACTAACAAAAAAAAACTAACAAATTTTCTTATTCTGGGTTCTGATTCACTTATGCCTCTTATCTACGTATAAAGATGACCTCGTTTAGCACTGTTTCGTATAGCACAGGAACTTATTGGAACGTATTTCCCGCGTTAAGCGGGATTTTACTGTATTTGATTCACTCAAACCATTGTCCTATCCTCAGGCTTTGCATCCATATCGAAATTGAAACATTCTCTTAGCACTTTTCGTGCCTTATTGCATTTTCAAAATACAAGATCGACATCACACTTCCCCAGCCTGATTCGGCATCGGGAGGACGCCCGATAGAAGTGAAACTTCTACGCATTTGTTGGTGGAATATATGTATTAAAATATTTTGTAGGTTTCCGATTGTTCGCGAATATTTTTATTTTGTGTATTAAGTTATTTACGGGGTATTTGCAAAGCATTCGCAAAGTACATTCAGTACTAAGCAAGCAAGAGCGCAAAGAGGGAGCCGCGCTCCTAACCTAGCGAGCACACAGCGCACCAGCTAAGCAAGTGCGGATAGAACGTGAGCGCGCAGAGCTGTGTGTGAGACAAAAGTGACGGTGACGTTTTTTTTTTTTTTTTGTTTCCAGCAACCGGACGCTCAACGAGACTAGAAGCTTTACTTCAAAGAAGTTTACATGACGTGCATTTACAATTATCCGATAAGTGGCCTAACTACAGAGTGGTTGGGTTGCAGAAGTTCCGCGATTTTCGTTATTTAAAACAAGTTTTACGTCAATGGAACCTCGCCATATTTCGATTGATATACAGTTGGATTATTCTGGTTTAAATTTTCTCACTTAAGCTAAGATATATCACTTATGTGGAGTGCGAAATCCGCTCCAGCGCAACTTTTTCGTGACATAGGCCACTTACCCAAACGACTTTCTGAACGGAGTGGACTGACAGGTCTTGTACCACGTGATAGTTCCAAACGTCAAATGAACGAGGGATTAGTATAATCGCTGTTTAATTAATTGATAAATTGAATTAACACAATGACAGGTAAAGAACCTCAACCCGGAGATGGATTAAGATCGATAAAAACAACGAGTCTTTTCAGAGTTGTAAATTTCGAATTGTATTCAAAACCTGTGAGTATTTTTCTAACCTCACTTTAATTGATAAATTCTTATGCAATTCTTAGCACTAGTTTTGTTTTTAGAACAAAATTATTATGGGAATTGGTTTGGCTTGTTTGTTCACAAGTTTAGGTTACATAGCATATATGCGAAGTAAATACGAAGCGATGGGCTATTATATGGCTGTTCAAGAAGATGGTAAAGACGTGTTCGTTAAAAAGAAGTCCAAATGGGATGATTGATGTTTATTTATTTCTGGTATATTTTAAAATGTAACGACATGCTGGGATCGAGTTAATTTATTATAAATAGGTACTTATTTCATATTTGTAAATACGGAATTGCCCCATGTTTTTAGCGCAAAAAACCCAATTATACTGTTTAGTTTAAAAGATAATACCAATACATGTTTCAAAAGTAAAAAATAAAGAATAGTGGTTAAATTATAATAAGATTTTCATTCTACTTTTATCCTTTTCTAATGACTTTCATTTCATATTTAAAAAAATAATTGCAAGTTACCGAACCAGCCGTGTGCTAATTTGTCTCAAATCAGTTCAGCAATCAGTAGTTCCAGAGATTACCCGCGATATTCTAGAAGCTTATCTGTCTAGCCTAAAGGCTATAAATTCTGATGACCTCAGCTGTCGAGCGTCTATAATCATTCTACAATCTATCTAAAATCTAAATGTTTATAGACTTTCTTTATGTTTTTTCACTGTCAAAAAATATTTTGAAAAATAACAGGCTAGGTGACCTTGATATTTTTGAACTATAGCTTGTTTTTAAAAAAATGAAAGGGAAAACATAAAATATGATCATAATATTTTGACAGATCTGTTATAATTTTAGCATTATATACAAACTGTTCGGAAAAAAGTGCACTGAACTTTACCGGCAAAATTGCATATCACACAACTACAAACGTAAAACTTTCGCTTAAATCAGAGAAAAATAGGCTAAATTAAGAAATCTTGTTTTTATTATACCAATAATAATCATAACAATATATTAAGATTATGTCTAATATTTAATACGGAACAGTAGCCCTCACTGTAAATCCTAAAGGTCGATGCATATAGTTCGCTAAGAGTAACGTTCAGATTATTTTATTACGTTCATTTATACAATAAATTGGAACTAGAGATAAAGTCGAACATTACGCACACAATATTTAACCGATATCCTTAATATAAATTATAAATGCTCAAAAACTCGATGTGGTGGGTGGCGTGCTGTGACGCTGTCCATTGCAGCTCCACACAATATAAATCAAGCTTTATATATGTATTATGTCACATCAAGGTCAAAGCTATTTAAATGTGACTCCTAATTAATTTTTTCTTAATAAATACCTTCATTTCGCTTTCTACGTTCGAAGTGTTCAGTTAATTAAAAGTCGCCGATCAATAAAAAATAAATAATTATGGCTAGCCTTTTCTCAAGTGTGGCCATGGGCCCTCCAATCGAGGTATTTGCATTAATGAAAGCTTATCAAGACGATCCTTATGAAAATAAAGTGAATTTGTCTGTCGGCGGTAAGTACAATTTAACCTCATTTTTTTTACTTGAATCTGAATTCGATACATTTTGCCCTTGGAATTTGTCACGTGAATTGCAGCCTAATTTGTAAACAGCAAATATTTGTACGGACAAACGCAATGGACGAAGTAAAGTGTTGTTATTTTCAGGAAAATACGAAAAAGTCTTCAGACACCTGTTGAATGTGTCCGTACATTTTTTTTAGTTACAAGAAATAAATGATATGGCGATATGCTTTGACTGGATTAGAGTCCGAGTCTGATTGATTGTTGTCTATTAGAATTTTATATTTTTTATAGCATACCGAACAGAAGAAGGTAAACCATGGGTTTTACCGGTGGTTAGCGAGACTGAAAAGAAAATGGCACTAGATCCCACCCTGACTAAGGAATATTTGCCTGTATTAGGCTTAGACTCCTTTAGCCAAGCTGCTACATCGATGTTGCTTGGAAGTGATAGCCGTGCAATCCTCGAAAACCGAGTTAGTATTGTTGAACAGTTTTTTTAACACGCTTTTATTAGCTTCTTTATTATCTGTATGTTAGTAATGGAATCTTTGAACGTGATATTCACTTACTTCAAAATGTCAGATTAAACTGAAACTTTGCAGTTATCAAGGACCTATGACAATATAATAATTTAATAAGTTTGTCCCATTATCCTGACCAGAACTTTCAGGATAAAAAAACTTGAAAAATTACAGCAAACACGCTGTGCAGTGACGTACGTTGAGTTGCCTGTCGCATAGTCAAATGCAATACTGTTTTTTAGTCTTATAATTAAAATTAGAGTTTAAAAAAACTAAAACAATACGCTTTTATGAACTAAAATGCAAAATAAGTAGACAACAAAATTACCTTTACTGTAAAAAGTGTGGAGTGCTTAACATCGGTAATAATTTTTTCATTTACTACCAAATTGTAAACTTAGAGCTGTTATGAAAATTTAAGTAGATAGCACCCCACGCTTTTTACAATAAAGCAAATTTTGTTGTCAAATTATTTTGCATTTTTTTGCTCGTAAAGGCGTTTTGTTTTAGTTTTTTTAAACTCTTTTTATTTTAGTTGGAAACGACGGTCTAACATTTCTCAAATAAATAATTCCTATTATTTTAATTTTTTGAGATTGTGGCATATTTAGGGAAATTAGTCAAATTAATTTTTACAAAATACGACGAAAGAGTGCTGGCAATTCTGACGCAAAGTCCACAAATTTTTAATTAGGTCGCTTCATCCCCATCCTCAAATACTTTCTTAAAAAACTACGCTTCTACAAAATTTATTTTTTACGTGAAATGTCGATATGGATTTTTTTTTTAAATGTATTTAAACTTTTTAGGTGATGGGAGTGCAAACATTATCTGGTACAGGAGCCCTTCGTGTTGGAGCTGAATTTTTAGCCAGAACTTTATCTTACTCAGTATTTTATTATTCGAAGCCTACATGGGGTAAGCATGATTCGATAATTTTTTCGTAATTTTTAGTTCAGAATAAGGCAACCAAACCGATTTCGTTTTTTTTTCTTAAATGCATAAAGATGATTAGTTTCAAGATTACTAGAAACTAAGGCTGGGCGTTAGCATTGTTGAAGGTATGTCTAAGCGTGAAGCGCGAGAGGGCGGGGGAAGTAAGCTTGTGACGTCACAGGAGGCTTCTTCCAAGCAGTTGGGAAAAGTCTCACGTGATCATGTTTATAGCCTCTTACGCCCAACCTTCTAGTATTTTAGTAATCTTGGACTTGTTTATCAAAAAATATATTTAGATATAGATAAATGACAAATTAAAGTCGTCGGTTTTTTGGTTTTTAAATAAATGGCGTTCATTTTAAAAAGAACAAAAATCGGATGGGTTGTATGCAGATTCAGCCAGACCACTGAAGTACCGAAAGAATTCCCGGTAAACCAATCTTCCGATAGACTGGTCTAGCGACGATCACCTTATTAAAATAATTAATAATACTTTGAAGGAGCTGCTCTATTGTTTTTCCCGGTAACATCTTATGTTCCAGACCAACTCTGGTTGTAGAATTTTTTCTTTTTCTAAAGGTGGCAGTAAACAAAACATTTCTGGGAACTTCTGTTTTATAAGAAGATATTAACTTATTATAATGATATATTTATGTATATTCCTCTCAACTTATTGATGATACGGTACATCGATTAAAAAATGCATAATTGTTTTTTTCTATTTCACTGTTTTTGTTATTTCAAAAATAATAGTTTACAAAATATTATCGCTTGCAATCATTGTTGTTCAAATTAAGGTCAACTGTATAATTGAACAAACAACTGTCAAAAAATAAGATCTGAATTTCATATTTGTTAAATATCAAGTATGAAAGTCAAGATAATTATTTTTCTCGCTCTTCTTCGATATTTAAAAAAATGCAAATGCTTGACTCTCAATAATTAAATGATGATTATTATATAATAAACAATTATTTCGTCAGTAAATTGAAAATTTAATTTGTTCAAGTAATAAATAAATTTGTTTTTAAATCGATTTTTTCATCGCACCACTTTAGATTATACTTTATCATCCAAGAAGCATTCTTATCTACATGTTGTAATATTTAAATAAATCTTAACCTTGAGTAGTAATGTATTTGCTATGTACTTTAATTACCGTCAAAAATATTTACGAAAATACAGTGATACCTCGATTCCCTGGATCTTTATAAACCTTTTGTATGCAGTTTACGTCGTAAAGAAGGCTGATAAAAAGTAGAAAGCAAATGTGGAACAATCAGACAAACCAAATAAAGGCCTTTTTTATGAAAATTGAGGTAGATTTGGTTTCTTGGAATCTGAGGACAGATAAATTCATTGGGGTAAGCGCCGGCCCTAACCCTTGATCAGGGTAAAGCGAGATTGTCTTTCAACGCCCTTTGGTCGACGCTTTCACTTCACGTAAATTGTACTTCGGTTTTATTTAAATAAATAATAAGTGCCAAATTTTCAAAAATCAACTTTCATTGCAAACATCAACACTTGTTGAATTTAAATTAAATTAAGTAGCTGTAATTATTACTTCTGCTTAACATTAAGAAAGTTCGTACCGCTATATAATTAAATCAGTATTTGGTGTTAATTTCAACCAGTCACTAAAATCGTTTTTCGCATTTGGATTTTTGGCGCCTCTTACCACCTGGCGCCTAGAGCGACCGCTCCTCTCGCTCTACCCAAGAGCCTAAACCACTGAATTGCTAAATTTTTTTCTCATGTTCCAAAAAATGCCGCTACTAGAAATTTGCTGCCCTGAGCACTAGCCCCTAGTGCAGGGGTGGCCAACTTTTCTGTATATAAGATCTACTTTTTATCTTAAAAGTGTGTCGCGATCGACTTGTTGTCATAGGCGTAGTCTAAGGGGGAAGAAGGGGTGTAAAATGCATACTATGTTTATACACTGTGTTTCAGTATAAGGTGCATTCTAGCGAGGTATGGGTTGATAAGTAAAATATATGTTTAAAACTATTTTTTATTTTTTAAATCACTTATTAAGTTTTCAAGAAAGAAAAAAAAACCCAACTTTTGATAGCAGCATTCCGTACATGCGGTACCTAAAAAATTCCATTTTCCGACACTTTTTCAAGATAGATTTTTACTAACGTAAAATGCAATTTAATTTTTTTATCCACTATAATGTATAATTTGTTCGTTAATATGAAAAAGTTGTTATAAAAATGAACAGCATGGCTGATAATTTGATTTCAATATTTCACTTTCGCGTTTTTTTTTTGGGTTAGGAAAATTTATCATATCAATAGCTCGCTAAGTACTCCTCGTACTGAAATATAGATATACGGTTATCTACCTACGTAAGAAACAACAACAATAATTATTTAAAGAGCCAAAAAAAACTCACTTCCCCGAGAATTAAGGGAACATGGATAATTATTAACAATATTTATTAATTCGAAGTAGCTACAGATCGGCCAAAATTAGCCTCGCGATCGACCGGTCGATCGCGATCGACTTGTTGGCCTCCCTTGCCCTAGTATAAATTCAGCGCTCAGTTTAAATTGTGTAATTACAAAACCGATTATATATCGATTTCAGAAAATCACAGATTAGTTTTTCTAAACGCTGGCTTCAAAGATGCCCGAGAGTACCGTTATTGGGATCCAGTGGCACGCAAAATCGATTTTGATGGAATGATTGAAGACTTAAAACAAGCTCCGGAAAATGCGGTCATTATTTTACACGCTTGCGCGCACAATCCGACGGGTAGCGATCCTACCGATGAGCAATGGAAAAAAATTGCAGATGTTTGTGAGGTAATATTGTATTTTTGAAGTTGAGACAAGGCCAGTAGATTGCAGAGGCTGCCTCGGGCCATCTGACCAATCAGCGCAAGCGCGGGGATGACGTCAGCTGGCGGACCGTTCATATTTTTATCAACCTAAATCAGAAATGTCATTTATATTTAACTAAGACTAATAACAAGAATAATGCGTTTAACGTCCGTTTCTCGACTTTATGTCATAACAGGCGCCATTCACACCATTACTATTTTCTATTTACCACTTCCCGTTATTTTCTACATTTTACCAATCTGGGTAGAGTAGTGGTGACAGCACTAGACTCGCATTCGGGAGGTTCGAGTTCGAAACCCGGCGGGGGCAGATGTGGCTGGGAGTTTTTCCTACTGCCTCTCGCCGAGAAACGGTAATTCCTTAACCGGCCATCTTGATTGAGGTTTTCCATGGTTTCCCTCAATTAATTCCAGATAAATATCGAGATGGTTCCTTATGCAAGGCCATGGCCGATTACCTATCAAACTCCCAGTTCAAAAATTACCTATCCTATCCTAATTTCCTATAATTCCTTCATTCGACCATTGCTATTAGTTAAGTTGAAGTTTCAGAAATGTAGAAAATAACGGGAAGTGGTAAATTGAAAATAGTAATGGTGCGAATGGCGTCTGTTATGACATAAAAATCGGCAAACGGACGTTAAACGCATTATTATTATTATTATTTTCTACATTTCTAAAACTTCAACTTAACTAATAGCAATGGGCGAATGAAGGAATTATAAGAAATTAGGATAAGCTAGGCAATTTTTGAACTAGGAGCTTGACAGGTAATCGACCATGGCTTCAAATTAGGAACCATCTTGATATTTATCTGGAATAAACAATGACTTCAATTTGGTAATCTTTGACATTTGTTAAAGTTTATAAAAAACAGCCGTTGCCACGCAATCAGTTGACAGGTCCGCTGGATGATTTCATCTCCCCACTACTATCAAACGGAACAAGGCAACCTCTGTCATCTACTAACCTTGGGTAGAGATGTTAATAAGTAATCTTAAAAAATGCCGTGAAAAATCTAATACAGTTGCAATATGAAAATTTTTAAAATACAGAATATTATGTTTAGGATGATTTTAATATGCTACAAATAATTTTTCTTTATAGGAACGTAAATTATTCACATTCTTTGACACAGCATATCAAGGTTTCGCGTCGGGCGACTTAGCTAATGATGCAAAAGCAGTACGATATTTTGTAACAAGAGGATTTGAAATGCTAGTTGCTCAATCGTTTGCAAAGAATTTTGGACTATACAGTAAGTAAATGTTAAAATAATATTCATTTTTACGCATTGTTGTTGATCGTCTATAACCTACAATCTCTCTCTCGCTGTTAACAGACGAACGCGTGGGAAATTTAACATTCGTGACAAATGACAACTCGTTGCTTCCGCAAATACGTTCCCAAGTAACTTTGGTTATAAGAGGAATGTATTCCAATCCGCCATCGCACGGCGCTCGAATTGTGGCGACAGTTTTGAACGACAAACAGCTGTTTGAGCAATGGCAACAATGCATAAAAAAAATGTCTTCTCGTATTATACAAATGAGGAATGGTTTGTCAGCTGAATTGAAACGGCTCGGAACTCCAGGATCATGGGACCACATCACGCAACAAATTGGGATGTTTTCTTTTACGGGTTTGACACGTAAGTGAATTGCTTTGTTGAATGCATGGTTATATAATAATAAAAAAAAACCCGAGTCGGACTGGGCCGCTAGGGCCCGGGTGGCCCCCCATAAGCCCGGGACTGGGTAATGGTAGATGGGATATTTTTCTATTTCATTTCTCTCTAATTGTATGAACGAACTATGTAATCTAGTTTACATTTAGGTTGCAAGAGCTGAGACCTAGCCTGCGTGGGCTTCGCCCCACAAGCTAGTTCCGTGGGGGGCCCGCCCAGGCTGGAGCCTAGCTGGCAAACGCCACCTCGACTATATGGCCAGTCTGACGCTGGTGCCAAAACCCTGCCGACAATATAATGTATTTGCTAAAACAGTCAGCGTGACTTTATTCTAAGAATTTGTTTGTTTTTGCAGAAAATAAAAAAAATTACCCCTTAATACACCCCTTAAATTACAATTTTTTTCTTAATTTCAATATTTCGTCTCTGTTTTATCAATTCATCATCTGCACAAAATTATATACCTACAGGCTTTAGTAAGTAAAATTTATAAGTCCGGTCCTGTTGACCCGATTTAATTAAATTTTTAAGAGCACCTTTTAATTGATACTAAAAAGTTAAATGTCAATTTTGAATCAATTCCGACTATGTTTTCGGTGTTTTTGGGGCCTAAAACAATTTGCTATCCCTTAAAATAGTGCGGCTAGCAATCCATATCAACGCCTTATTGTCTTATTTCACTTCTTTTAGCTCCTCAAGTAGAAAACATGGTGAAGAAACACCACGTCTACATGCTGAAGAACGGTCGCATCAACATGTGTGGGCTGAACCCGAAGAATTTGGAATACGTAGCGAAGGCCATTCACGATAGCGTTTCAAGGGTACCAATGTAGCAATATTAAATATTTGTTTAGCCGAAGTAATTTTTCATGCGCCGTGCTGATATTTTTGTTTCTAATGTTTTATTTACAGATTTCGCATCTTTGATTATCGTTAGAACACACACAAAAATCCACAATAACAAACTGTTCAAGGAACATATAAGTAAAATAGGATCAGGAAAGCATGTTATCAACAGAACGCATTATACCTTTGCTTAACTCTTTCCGTCACGCTTTTACATTACACATAATATAAAATATATTTTATTTCTACAAAGCTGCAGAACGCTATATACCGTCGGGACTTAAACCCAAATCTTTCCACTTTCGCGCCGCGAAAGTGGAAAGATTCAGGTTTGTCCCGACGGTGTTGGTGGATAAAAAATAAATTTTTGTAATTTAGCATTGTAGCAATGAATGTTTATAACAACGTTACACATATTTTGAACCTAGATCAATATTCAATTCGACGCAAATGAAGTCATTCATTCAATATACCGCCATTCGGTGTCACATCTTATCAAGCATGGTTCAAACTTTCATGATATTCAACCATTGTCGCTAAATGGCATGAATTTTAATTTAAAAATTCGGAAAGAGTGACACTAATTACCAAGACTGAAAGAGTTAATATAGCGTTTCCTAAACTTTTTCGTCCATGGACCTTTTAAAGAATAAAAAAATTGTCGTCGACTCCCGTTAATATAATAATAGTAATAATCCATATTGATATTAGCATCCGTGATTTATAATATTTCAAAAAATAAATTAGCGTGAAATTGGATGAAAATTTTTATTTTAAATTAATATAATTTTATTACTTACTTCGAAACGTCGCAGAAGAAATTTAATTATATTAATTTAAAATAATCATTTTCACCCAGTTTCCTGCTAATTTATTTTTTGAAATAGTAATAATAATTTACTAGTGGATCCATGGGAATACTTCGCATCATTAGTGGTCAGTTACATAATATAATAGGGTGGAAATAAATTTCATTCTATTCTATTCAAAGACTTCAGCGCCACTACATAACCGACAACTGTTAAAATAAACAGATTGGCCACTAGATGGCGACGTTTTATTCTATTCTATTAAGAGACTTCAGCGCCACTACACGTCATATTACCGACAACTATTAAACAGGTTGCCACCAGATGGCGACATTTGTTTTTTCTAAATGTTATTTTCTGTAATTAATTCGCGGACCACTCCGATATACTTACGAACCACAGTTTAGAAGACGCTGATATAGACTCTTACAGGTAGCTATCAACTAATTGATCGACCAAAAATAAAATACAAGGTCACTAAAAATTAGTGTGATTACCAACTTCTAAATCATAGATTTCATAAAATGAAATCATTAATTCTTGCGTTGTAATACAAATGGTAGTAATCATATCGACAGACTCGTAAACTTACCAAATAAGAAATTTCGTAAGCAAAGGTTTTACAATAAAGTCCACCGATCAAAGTGTGGGGAGACCAGAAGATGCACGAACATTGCGTAGGGGGGAAACTTCTGGCGAGGGGGCGTTGGTTCGAGATGGCGTTTTTTGCGAAATGAAAAGGGAAGGAGGGAGGCTTCCTTAAAAAGCGCCACGGGGTGTGTTGGTGCAATCGTGCATCTTCGAGGCTCCTCAACCTTTGATTGCTAAACTCTTGCAGCTTTTACCATGGTGGATATTTCAGCCATGAGATTTCACAGGTATGGCCTAAAAATGGATTTATACCAACACGTTTAGAGACAGCTTTTGTGGAACAAAGTTAAATTGTAAAAATAAGACATGAGAAATTACCTCTTTTATGCCGTTTATGAAGCTTTTAGCCTTAATCTAATGAGCCTTATAGCGTGTAGGTGTCTTGTGTGGTAAAAAATGAAAAATAAGAACATTATTTATGATATTATAATATTCCTTTAATTTTTTAGCGTCAATTTGAAGCTTTTAGAACTGCAAAATAGATACAATTTTACTTATTTTTCCACAAGTATATTTTAATAATGAAATAGATTTTTGAAGTCATAATTCTTTTGGCACATTGAGGGTGGAATTTTCTGTGTTACGGAAGTTGCGCACGTCAATAAAGTTGACGCTTCGATGCAGTGTAGTTTTACTTTGTATTCATAGATGACACGTCTCATTTTTTTCTGATAACGTCAAAATGGTTATTTCATAAAATAGAGTAGGTTATACTAGCGACATCGGGCGGAACTTCTTAAAAGCTATAGTATTGTTAACAACTTTTGACAGTTAAATAACCTCAATACTTTTTTACAATTATGGATTCAACAGTATTTTATTTTATCAATGTATATCTTTAACGAAAATGTGCATATCAGTCGTCGCGATCACGCCAAAGAAGTATAACTTCTGCCGCGCGTACACATACCATTTTTTCAAGCAAAATTCATTAACTATGAAGCTTTTGGTTCATGATTATTTAATAAACTGAAAATATAATTATTATCAGTTTGGAACCATTATTGGAACAAGGAATTGGGGGTCGGGGGTTTGTAATAAATAAGCCCGTGGTAAAAAATATTCTATGTAATATTAATTTTGAATATGAAAAATGCGTGATAATATTTGCTAACTTGTGGTAAAAATTAGCATAATATATTACATTTTGATTTGTTAAAGTTCTCTAATCAGAATATCAATTTTTAACATGAACTATTATTTTTTCTTTCTTCTAGTATCCGGAAAAAGTCTAAGTTGATACTTCAGAAAAATCGAAAAAACTTTATGCGCCTCCACATATAAAAGCTCAGAATTAGTTCCTATTTAGTTATGAATATTTAAAAACACTACATGTTTATGTCCTGCCTGTATGTAAAATTTGTAATTTTTGAAAATTTTCGGCTTAAAAGTAAAAAAAAAAAACTGCCATAAAACAATTTTAAAGTTTGTATAGATAGTATAATATGATTCATGAATAAAATTTATATTTCTGTAAAGTTTGTATTTTTAAATAAAATGTTTTGCAGGTTTCTTTGTTTTTAAATTTTCTTACTTTATGGGGTGGACAACGCAACGGTCATCACTTAGCTTGCGTGCTGTAATTTTTCAAGTTTTTTATCCGGAAAGTCCTGGTCATGATAATGGGACAAATTATTGTCTT
The DNA here is from genome assembly GCA_034508555.1 of Venustoraphidia nigricollis. NCBI lineage: Eukaryota > Metazoa > Arthropoda > Insecta > Raphidioptera > Raphidiidae > Venustoraphidia > Venustoraphidia nigricollis. Next base: position 1,819,319 of record JAVRKA010000079.1, read on the forward strand.
GTCATCGGTCCTTGATAAGTGTGCAAAGTTTCAGTTTAATCTGACGTTTTGAAGTGAGTGAATTTCACGTTCAAAGATTCCATTACAAACGAATAAACACACAGGCGAAGATAATAAAGGCGTGTTAAAAAAGAATTTTAACCAGAGAAAAAAAATTATGCTCCAAGTTATATCATTTAAAATAACGAAATTTGTGAAGGATTGCCAACGTAAAAGAAACCGTTCATTTAACTGATATCGTAACTTTTAAAAAAGTCACCAATGGTAATAATAAAATACATATATAAAATAATCAGAGAGTAAATAGCGGAATTTACGCTTTGAGGTCAAGTTCAGTCATCAAAAATTTAATAATGACCTTTTTATGTAATTTTTGCAAGTTACGTAAATGTTTAGTTTGCTGTTTCATTTTTGTTATGATGGGTCAGTTCAGTTTTGAAATGTCGTTGGCGATGATAGTCGGTGACAGTTTCAAATGCTCTCTAAATGTAATTGCAATTTTTTCAAGTGTTAAACGACTTTTGTTAATTTTTTATAATAATTATATTTTCATTGTGAACAGTAATAAGTATTTTAGTTGTTATCATTATTTTATTTGTGTAGTAAAAATGTACGAACAACGTGTGTGCTGTGTGAAATTGAAATATTTCTTCGTGGTCTGTTTTCATCTTGTTCATCTCTTCTGACCTCTTGGTAAGTCGATTTAACTTTTTAATTTTTGTTAATATAACAACAGTTCAGACTTCAAATGTCCTTAGTTTTTCTATACAATATGATAATATAATTTAGTCAGCGTAAATTTATTATGTTCTTTTCAAATGATGTCGACATAAAGCAGTGATTTACAACCACAAAACTTGCGAAAAAATACATAAACTGCCGCCTTTCAATACTATTTTATTGAAACTTGTATTATTTTCAATTATTATTTATCAACCCTGCTGTTTGACAACTATTTGTAATTTACCAACCAAGGTAGGTATATGTCGATTGTTGGTTCCCCAAGATTTCAGGAAAAGTATGCAGGGTTGGGGTTTTTCCAAACAAAAAATAAGGTGTCACCAATAGTGGGCCGCACATTCCTCACAATCAATATTTAGATACAATATCCGATCTCATACACGTTTTAACTCAATCTAATCACATTTTACAAAAATATCTACAAATTTATATCGTGTTGCGTAATCATATTATTTAACTACTTCAGTTTCAAAAATGTAAATACACCAATACGAAACAGATGATTTTCTCACAGCTGACCCTTACTATATACAGTATTATCCCATTAATCGGGACGGATTTTATTTTGATGATTCCTACATCAGTTCATAGGTTAAAAACTTAGGTCTGTATTTAAACTGGGAATCCTAAAAAACTGATCGGTCATTAAGGGAGCACAATAGATTTTAAAGGGCCCTTACCTTTAATTCTAAATCTATATTTATAGTAGTATTGAAATCAAAATTAAGCAGTAGGGAAAGAAAAAGTCTCGATTATTTTTACTCATCTGTAACTTGTGTTATGTGCGTTTTAAGGCATTTTCCGTTTAATCTAGACTTTCAATTGTCCAGTCAGGGTTCGGTCCCCTCTAGTCCGGATGAATGAGACTTTGAATTATCCCTGTATAGGTAAATAAGTATTTGAATTAAAGAAAAACAAACACATTTAATTAAAAAGAAGCAGGTGATAAGCCTTAAAATAATTTTATTTTTATATTACAATATAGTGTACACTGTACATTATTATAGAAAAATTACAACTATTAGTAAATGAGTTAACACAATTTTTGTTCGCATTAGATTTGTAACTGATTGTTATAGAACGAGATTTCTATTTTTAGGATATAAAATCACAATACGTATTTGGTATTTATCACAAAATATGAACAAACTACATTAAAAATAGTGCCTACTGAGTTTTTTTAATATTCTTGCTACTATACTAAAATAACAAACCACAATAAATTACATAAATCATAAATAAAGCAAAACAAAGTCCTTATTCATAAAAAATGAGCAACAAATATAAAATCTGATTAATAATAATTATATCTATTTTTAATTGGAATAATTTTTCTAAATCAATAACAAAATCATAAAAATTTTAGAATTTCACTACTCGGTAAAATATACAGGGAATTTCGCTCTTGTGTATTCGAAATTGTGTGATTATTCCCTATATAAATAAAATAATTTTTTATATCGTAAAGTCCGAAATTTTGGGGTTTCGTATTTCACATGGAAAAAAACGGAACCCTTACGGGATCACTCATTTGTTCGTCCTTACGTCTAGCAATCCATTTTTTCTAAACTAAATACAGATATCAACCTGAAATTTGACGTAGTTATAAAGTAGTCATAACGTAAAAACATTTCCCCGTAAATTTGGGAGACCGAAGTTTGATATCCAGTAATGTAGAGTATCATTTCAAAAGGGTTTTCTTATGGACCTCAACCTATTTTTTTAAAGAATTTTATGTTACAGTTTTCAAAATTTTCCTGAAAACGTATCTCAAAAATTGATTAGCGTCAACTTTACAGCAATTTCATTACAATGTTTTCAATGGCTATATTTTTCGAAATTCAAAACACAAATAATATGGGTGACGTTACGGAACGCTCGGCGCGCGAAGCTACCTCGCGCTTGTCCGGTTTTTTTATTTAGAGTTTTTATAAAATACATTATTCATAAAAATATGTCCGTCTGTTATTAATAAAACACTTTCTCTCGCACGATAAAACATAAATAGATCAACAGCCAACATAAATAAAACAATATTTATAAAAATTTGCTTATGTCTAAAAGTACACACAACCTGAGATCTGATTAGAAAAGTCACTGCTGTTACTTAAATGAGGAACATAAGATTCATTTTTCAGATCTGATTCCAAATCTACAATAATTCAATTGTCAATTGGACAATGTTGAAAACTAATATATCTTCTTGGTTTCCGTGCTCATAAGCCGTGGTCCATTGATATTTCTACCTGACGTTTCAACTACAACTGCGGTAGACATTATCAAGGGCGGTGTGGTCCTCGGCGGCGAATGGGGAAGTGTATCCATAACTGTTGTCTAAGCGTGAGGGTGTTTTCTTTTCGGTCAAAGTAGAACTACGACCGAGTAGAGAACACAACGGGCTGAGCATAAAAGAAGTCAACACACTTACCCGTGAGTCGCCAAGGACACTTCGCCATCTGCCACACTGTTTTTGATATGTCTACCGTCAGGTAGGAATACCATTGGACCACGGCCTAAAAGCCCAGAAACCAACGCCGGCCATGAAAGCGTACACATTTGGATAAAATATAATAATCTCATCATCCTCGATACATACAAACATATAGATACATGGAAGCTTCACATCTGCAGAACCGGGTTTAGGCACTATGGGCACTCATAGGTCCACAAAATCCAATAAATATATAACAAATCGAAATTTCGAAAAAATTCAATTTTTTTAAAAATGCATAAATGTCGACAAAAATTCGAAATTTTTGATTTATCATTACGATTTTTTTTTTGAAATTTTTTCGAAAATCTGAATATTTTCGAAAATTCAATTACTTTTTCGAAATGTCGTTTTTTCAAAATTCCAAAATTTTTCAAAAAATTAAATTAAAAAAATTTCTACGCACATATATAGGCCCCTGCTAGGATAAACCTGGTACTGCAAATCTCCATTGCATATGGGGTAATCATGTGTAAATATTAAGCTAATGTCGGAGGATCACTATTGGGTCTTCGTCGTACTGTAGCATCGCCACCTTGACCTTCATGGTGCAATAACAAATCCATATCCGACCCTGATAGACATTTATTAATTATCCTATCCCATTGTTCAACATTTGTTGGAACATCTTCATTTTCAGTTCTCTTTCTTCTTTGTGGCTCAGTGTATGCTGTAAAAACCAGTTTTGATATAAATGTTTTAATTTATCAGCTCTACCCTTAAGGTAGTTGTCGTGGTTAAGGCACACCGTCAGAAAATTCTAGATTTTTGTATACTTATCACGAACATGATAATACAATTACCCTGAAAATTTGAAGTCGATCGACCATATATAAATTGGATAATTAACATTGATTGTATACGATCTCTGTGGTTCTGAACCAGTTTCTTATTTATAAAAAAAGAACTAACTGTCAGAAACTTTCCAAAAACTGACAGTCTTTCAATGCATTTGCTATGAATTTAAAAAAAAAAATTAGAAAAATTTTTGACCGTCTAATTATTTATAAATAACGGTTTAAAGTTCAACAATTTATAGAAAAGTATACATGCATAATATGAATACTGTATGGGTTACGTTTCCACGGGTACAGTCTTGCGTACAAATTATGGATCACTTAGCTACAAGCTAGTATACTTTTGTGGCGCGTATAATCTATAACTTTTTGACAATATTGTACCACGACAACTACCTTAACGCTCTGAATTTAAGCCAAAAATAGGGCTTCGGCTGATAGCTGATTGTAGACTCATTCATCAACATTTTGCAAAAATTCTTTCTCTATACGATAGATAAAGGACAAATCTAGGTCTCTAATGGACTACTTTTGTAATTTATGTACGATTTTCTAGAATAGAGTTGGCATTAATTGTGCCAAAAAACACACGTTTTCAATTACGACCTTATTCGTACTTATTTCACAAAACTGTTCCATCACAAACCTCAAGTGACTCTTCCTTTTTCGGAAAAGTTTTTTAAATCGTCAAAATATTTCCAAAATTTAGAGTAATCAACTGACAGCGGCTCCCTTGCAACAGCATTTTTTTAGCCTCGTAAGTCGTAGTGTGGCTTAAATTCAGAGCGTTCTGACAGCCTTAAAAAAAAAAACACTTTTTTTTATCTTACCTGATTGTGCACGTAATGTTTCTTGTTTAATAATAATCTCATTCGTTATGTACGCTTCTCGACGAATTCTATCTCTGAGTTCACTGGGTATGTCAGGAATACACCATCTCACCAATATCATAACAAAAGCTACTACATTCTGTTAAAACAAATGCCAATTTATAGTTATTGCTTATATGTAATTGAGTTGTAGATATGGAGTGCTAATGTACTACTGCGCATACACAAACCAACAGGAAAGAGAAGTCCTTAAACACGGTATATATATATATATATATATATATATATATATATATATATATATATATATATATATATATATATATATATATATATTATGTCTCTTTCTGACCCGTCATGTTGTATGTTGTTGAACAAAGACTGAATGGCTACACCGCAATTATCGCTATCTCTTTCTGCCATTTTTCTTGGAGCACCAGTGTACTACGCATACAAACAGACATGAAAGAGAAGACGGTAAACACGGTATATGTATGTCTCTTTCTGACCCATCTTGTTGTATGTTGTTGAGCAAAGACGGCATGGCTACCGCATTATCGCTATCTCTTTCTGCCATTTTTCTTGGAGCACAAATGTACTATGCATAGAAACCGACATGAAATAGAAGGCGATAAACACGGTAGGTATATGTATGTCTCTTTCTGACCCGTCTTGTTGTATGTTGTTGAACAAAGACTGAATGGCTACGCCTACACCGTAATTATCGCTATCTCTTTCTGTCATTTTTCTTGGAACACCAATGTACTACGCATACAAACCAACATGAAAGAGAAGTCGATAGACATGGTATATGTATGTCTCTTTCTGACCCATCTTGTATGATGTTGAACAAAGACGGAATGGCTAGCGTAATTATCGCTATCTGTTTCTGTCATTTTACTGGCGCAGTCCAGACTAGCACTCCATATCTAAAGCTTATTGATTGCATAGATCATTACAATATGTTGATAAATACCTCAAAAATTACGACGAAAGCCAGTCTGGCGGCAAGCACGTGCCAAAACATAGATGTCAGTCCGTATGGCTTTTTTGGTTCCCTATAATCCAGATACCTAAAAACCATATACTTTTAATATGTACTGCGGATAGTACGAAACTGCAATTGCACAATTAAAGATACAAACATATATCTATCTAGTTTATTTTGAAGCATTAACATCAAAGATTGAATACGATTTTTCATAAAAATTAGAGATTTTCCGAAACGTAAGTGCATTTTACACAAGAATACTAGAAATTAACGGTGGGCGTTAGCATTGATAAAGCTGTGACCAGATGAGACGCGAAAGAGGGCGGGGGAAGCAGGTTTATGAAGTCTTTTTCCAAACAGTTGGGATAAACATACTTGAATAACCAAGCCATTGGCATCGGTGACGTAAGCAATCGACTGAACCAATCACAGACGTGACCATGTTTATAGCCTGTTACGCCCAACCTTCTAGTATTCTAATAATCTTGCATTTTACATGAGTAAGATACAGCTATGAGGGTGAAAAAGGGGGCATATTGAACAGCTAGTACTCAGTAACCTTAAAAAACAAATAATAGATTAACATTTTACCTGCAAACAGTGATATTATCGTTGTTTTCTGGCGCTTCGTATTCTGGAAAATCTTCTGTATTGAAAGCAGACAGAGAGTAATTCAAATAGCCGTCCAATGAGTGGTCTGTATTTACTGCCACTGTGTAAACAAGCCGTGGTATAAATTCTGATGTAAACGCTATTATAAAGCCCTGAAATGTATACAAAGCATTAACCATTAGATTTTGATGTCAGATATAATAATAATAAGTTTATTGTCGCAACAATTGGACTAGATTCTATTGTTAACGTTTGGAAAGATTTTCTATCATTTTCAAAGCTACTTCTAAAACAAAAAAGAAATTCTTACATTTGTTATAACGGAAAGTTTTCCTATGGAATCCAAAATGCGATACCAAACCCCAATGTTACGAACTCGTTGTGAAACAGGTCTTCGATAAAATCTCAACAGTTTTTTTGCATCTAAACGCATTTCGAATACATTATTTAATAACGCAAAAAACGGAGCAAGTGGAAAAGCAGCCACAAATATTGTCACGAAACCATATTGTAAAACTGAAAAATGGAAATTAATATTGTTATAATTACCTACAATCAAAAAAACCCGGGTCGCAGTGCCAAAACCCTGCCGACAATATAGTGTATTTGCTAATATAGGCAGTGTGGCTTTGTTATGCGAACATAAGTTGGTTTTTTGGGCAAAATAAAAATTTGGCTCCTTAATACACCCCTTAAAAGAACATTTTTTTCTCAGTTGCAATATTATTATCAATCGAACCTCTATACCAAATTATATACAACTTTCAGAAAATAATTCACTATCTGTAAACTAGTATTTTCATCAAATTTGTTAGTCCGGTCCTGTCGGCTCGATTTTATTAAAATATTAGGAACACTTTTTAATTACTACTAAAGGGTTAAATATCAATTTTGAAACGATTCTGAGAATTTTTTCGGTATTTTGGGGCCCAAAAAATTTTTTCAACCCCTAAAAACTACCCTTAAAATGGCCCGATTACGCCCATTTTAAATAGGCTTCTTGCGGTGATGGATTTCAACACGTGGGCCAAATTTCGTTAAAATCAATTAACTCTTTCGAAAGTTATTGCCCGCACACATATATATATACGTATATATATATATATATATATAAATATATATATACATATATATATACATATATATATACATATATATAAACATTTTTAAAAATGGTGCCAAAGTGTTTAGGAGCTTATGAAACGTCGAGAAAATTTGGTCCGACCCCTAGGTCCCGCCATCCGACCGACGCCAATAGTGTATGTTGCCATATGGCAAATACACTAATTAGTAGAACTTTTAGAAGGTTGAGCGTAAGAGTCTATAAACATGGTCATGTCTGTGATTGGTTGAGTCGATTGCTTATGTCACTGGATGTTGGATGACCATAATTTGGTTTTCCAATTATTACAAGCACTAAGTTCTCAGCATTACCCAGCTCTGCTAGAAAGTAATAACAGATAAATAAAAACACTTGAGAATTGTACAAAATTTGTTATTAAATTATTCTCAGGAATCCTCAGGAATATTACTAGTATATGTTTTATATTCCAGAGGATGAACTTATTGTCCGAAACGATCATCGAGAAATAATTTAATAATAAATTTTGTAGAATTCTCAAGTGTTTTTATTTATTTGTCATTATTAATTATGTTCTACCAAGTGCCGAGTGAAAAATCAATGTAAATTATACTGCTAGAAAATATACCAACCCATTTCTAAATATTCTGGAAATAACCCGCGAGGTCCCCATTCCAGAAGTTTATAATCTTTAACCCATTGTGGTGAGAATCTCGATGACGAATACTCTCTTCGAAAACCCACTTTGAACTGAATGGCATAAAGGTATTTCCAAAATAATGGTAAAACCATTTCAAGGGCAGTGTTCATAGCCTGTTTGCCGATCATAATGATTGCCAACTGAATACATAGTTCAAGTAAACAACCGCCTGGGCCACATTCTTCTTGTCGAAGAATTCCAAACAATCGGTTATAATTGCCTGGGTGGCCGACAGTTATTCTTCCTTTGAAAAACGCTATGTAAAATATCGATGCGTAATAGTTTACAAATTGTAACAAATAGATTTTTAGCGTTAGTGAATCGTCGAATTCCGTCTGAGTTCTAAGTAATTCTATTTCTGTTAAATATTCCGCGAGATAGGTGTAAATCCAATTGAACACCATAATAAGGCACAAATTCATTGTTGCGGCAGATGTCGTAGTAATTAAAATGGCGTAACTAGTTAAAACCGGATTCTGGTGAAAACTTAAAGACGCCAGAACTGACATTCTATACAATACCACTCCTAATACAGCAGCGACTGCCAATGCCACCTAGTGACAAATAATAACATTAGTTAAAACATTTCTTCTAATACATCAACAACATCAGTTACCATTCCAATTTATTTATTTATTATTATAGACGCTCGAAAGCTTAGGTCATTAGCGTCTTAATTACCTAAAATTACATACACACTTAAAACTAAACATCCATGGCTAGATGCAGGATTTGAACCCACGACAGTCTGGTCAAGAAGCCAGCACGCTAACCACTGGACCACATTGACCTCTAGTTACCATTCCAACTCCACTAGTGGGGGTAATGATATTAATTTAGGTCAAAATTCACTTTTCAAAATTTTACAGTATTTTTCATTATAAGGTCCCCGAGTCCAAAAAACATATTTTTGGAGAAAGTCTGCGTCTGTTTGTAAAACTAAATTTTGGGAGGATGTTTGATATGTAAACATGACGAGCCCTATTGTTTTTGAAGAAAATCGGCGCATGCGCAAAAGAAATATATGCTATAACGTGGTTTTTTCTCATATAATGATATACTTTTCCACAATGATTTATATTTTCTTTATTATTCTAAGAAAGGTTTGTAATTTTTTTTTTATTTCTAAACTTTATAGTTTCAGAAATATTTAGAAAATAAAAAAAAAACAGTTTTTCTTTTGTTTTGAAGTTGGAATGGTTCTGTCGCCCAATTGGTTGTAATTTTTTTTAGTAGCTTAAACACTTACAAGTAATATAACCACAGAGAAACTTAGAATCGTAACCGGTAGCTTCATACACCAAAATGGAACTTCAGGCTCCATAGTATTGGTAATAACATTCACTTTCCGCCGTTTCACATGTGCTAAACGCGCTAAGTACTGTGGCCTTGGATGCTCTTCTTTAATATCGAAACCAGTAAGATCCCAACGGTGCGTTATTTCAGCACTGTATCGTTTCCATAACTCCAAAAATAAAGTGGCTACAATATTATCATAATTATGTATAGTTTCAAAGTTTGTACAGAATGCTGATTTCATTGCATACATGGCCTGCTTGAGCAGTGCATTGTTAAACTGCTCAAGCAATCATTTTTGTATACTTTTTTTAAATATCTTTCAAATTATCAAAAAATATATATTGTGTTTCTCATAAAGAGCCCTTTCATTTGATACGTCACATAATACACTTAATTTTTTTTTTGTTTTGCTTATTTGGCTTCCAAAATTAACTCCCAAAATCGGAATTCATTTATTTACGCTATATATACGTGATTCATCAAACTCTACATATGTACCAAATTTCAACTTTTTTCATTAAGTAGATTCGGCGAAAGTAAGCACTGACAGACGGACAGGCAGACATGTGATTGATTCTATAAAGGTTCCGTTTTTTTTTTTTTGGATGTACGGAACCCTAAAAACAAAAACAGATCATATTTACAACATTTACACAATAAAACGAACATTCTGGAACAATTATTTTAAGCTTCATTAAACAATACCAGAAAAAATATTTAAAACAATAAACAAAAGCCATGCAATTACTATTTCTAAGCGGTAAAAAAAAATGTTTTGTTTCACAAATACTAACCCCAAAAAGACATAAAAATAGCAAAGAATACTGTTGTCGGATTATCAAACAAGTACGTAATTTTAGCATGAATGCATGTCTCTTGTAAGTCCCAATAACCACATTTTTTATCACACAAAGGACACATCTTGATGTTCAAATCACCATTACAAATATCTTGACTACAAATACAACAAATCCAAACACATTATAATGTCTATTTCGATTAAATAATATAACGACTTACTTTGGTTTAAAATCGTGAATAGTGCTCCACGAATATATAAAACAAGCTAATCCGACAATCGATGCCGGTATTAACATGTGTGTGTAAAAACCAAGCCATGCAAAATACAATGCTATCTTGATGCCGAAATACTCTTTGACATAATCGAGCGGCTGATAACGGATACATTTGCGTACCGATGCCCATTCGCTCGCGAGAAGATATCGCATTGAACCTGGTTTATGGAGGTCGCCCTGTAATTTTATTTTGTACTAGTAATTTGCCTTATTAACAGTCATTTTAAAAATGTTACTAAAAAGAGCCTAGGGAGCAAAGTATATGAAGCCCCGAAAGGCACGATTGCATGTAAATTACTGTAACCTGGTAAATTTGTTATGCTTTAAATAGGGTAAAATATTCACCTAAAGGTCATTAGATGAGAGGTTATATGCAATCATTTCAATATAGTGTATTACACCACAAGGGCAGACAGATGAAATTCCTGCACTGCGCGACATGATGCCTGAGGAACTTTCTACCCGTGTGGTGTATATACTATTTTTCTTTATACCCGGTCGAAAGTACGTACTTTCACCATTATATAAAAAGACAGATGACTTTCAAGTGAGCAATTTTGAGAAGGCTTTCTGCCTTAAAAACGAATCCGAAAGTAAGTACTTTCGGCCGGGTATAAAGAAAATATGTAAACATGTAACATGTTAATACTCACATCATGAAGAGGATACGCTGCACTATAGGTATATTCGTGTAGCAGACGTTCGATACCAAACGCGAAATCGTCATTTAAATTTTCGCTGAACCTTTTTCGATCCAAGATAAATTGTACTATTCGAGAATGAATCGCTGGAGTAAAAAATCCAGGAGTTTCCAGGTCGAATCTAAAAAGAGATATTTATTAGCATGATGCCCAATTGTTATCGAGTACCTAAAACAAAACACCTACAAATATTCTTTGTCGCGACTGTATATCGCTGTAAACCTACGATCTCGATCAGGAAACTTGTTTTTATCGACTTTTATTTTGGAGATTAAAAATGACCAGATCGAATTAATTTCGTCTATGATTATATTTTTGTGCCCATGGTACTCTTGATAACCGTGAATCTAAAACGAAAAAATAAATAAATATTGTCTTCCACCGTTGGGTTCCATCTAGCGCAAATTCACTGTACTACAGTTGTAAAAAAATGATTTTTATGGACCATGGTGAGACCTCATTCTCTGTTTATCGATTTGGTCAGTATTTCAAAGGACTTATGTCGGTGTTTTTTAAAAATTTGTTATTTGATTTTTATTTTATTACTTTTTAAATTAAGTTATACTAAACACATCACATTATGAGAGTTATTCAAGTGAATTTTTTTTAATGTGAAACATCTAATGGCGCGTTTGGATGAGAGTGAAAACGTTTAGATTGCAAAACGCGACATATCATTTGGCCAGCCTCATGTCTCATCGGTTCTTTCTGACATGGCGTTCCCCACTCTACTACACTACACACTCGCTAATTTATGTGTGTGTTAGTGTGTCGGTATTTTACTCGTGAATATCTGTGTAATGTTTCACTTCTGTCAAGCATTTCACGACGGCTTTTTTTTGTATTTTGTAGGCTTTTGACAAAAAAGTATTGTCGTATAAAGAAAACTGCATCAAAATCAGTCCAGCCATTGAAAGGCTATCATGTGACAGACAAACAAACACACATTCTTACAAATGTATGAACCGAGCTCGTAACACCGTATTTTTTTGTAGACCGGTCGTGCTCAAAAATTCTGCCTTAATTTAAGAAAGTGTTTATAAATACATAATCTATTAATTATTATCCTTGTATGGTATATAATGTGGTAAAATAAACTCAAAACAGGAAACGCTGATAAATGATAAGCAGTATCAAAAACAATATTTTCTAATTTATAGTTAAGTAATTTTAAAAGCAAAATGAAATACAATTGTTAGTTAAAATTCAAACTCTACAAACAAGACAAAACCAGAAATACCTTCTGGGAAATTTCAAAGAAGATGCTATATTTTCCTAATTTATCAACTGATAATTCCTAAAATATATAAATAGCACAATATTTTCAAATTACGTTTCAATTAATTTAAAAAAAAACTGTTAACAAGTACCTTTTTCATAGGCATGCGCAACTTTAGAATTTCACTGTATCTTCTCAAAACTTCTCTTGGAGCGTGAATCTGAAATAATTTCAAAAGATTTAATAATATATGAAAATAATATATATCATTAAAAAAAATTTTTTTTAAACAAAGTAACAATGTAATTAATAATAGTAGTAAATACTTACTTTGACATAATTTAATCCATTTTTTTCCGTGAATTCATGTTCTAAGTCTAATCCTTCTTTTCGAAGGTTTTCTTCGAAAACCCTGCGTCTTTCTCTGGCAACTTCAGTAATAGCTTTTTCATAGTACGAATCCCAAACTAATATAAAGTCTACAGATCTTTCACCATCTTTAAAATATAAAGTATTTTGTGCAGCAACTGTTTTTGTGCTTTTTGTTGACTTTAGTGTATCTCTACTTTTCGAAGATAGAGTCACATTAGAAACATTATTACTTTCTATTGGACTAGCTAAAGGTGCTTTTTTGTTTTCTTTGGGTAAATCAGTCTTTTGTTCATTAGAAATTAAATCTCTGTCAATGGAATAAAATTAAATCAGTTTTGAAAATCAACTCCCATTCAATAAATAAAATATTTTATGTATTTGGTAAATTCTGTAAATAAATACAATCGAAGAAAGTCACCTAGAGGTATCCATATCGATGTCCAAATCTTTGGCGCTATTATAAAGACTCAAAGTTGACATGGCGACAATGTCTTCATTAGTTTTCAACGAGTCAACATAGTTATTTTTAAATCGCTTGTACGCTTTCAAAATTTCCTTATCTTCGAAGCAAATTATACTTTTTGAATCATTGTGTCCGAATGAAGAATACCTATCCGTCTTTTTTTGGTCATTTAAATTGTTTGATTGACTAGTTGGTGAACGACTAGATTCAAAAACTACTTGAGGAACAGAATTTGGGCGCCGTAATAACACACTCGGGTAATCGTCCTCAGACGACGACTCATCTTCATCCAACATAGTTGTAGTTTCGTCCTAGACCCTTAATATAAAATAATTTAAATTTTAATTGTCAGAAACTAATCTTAAATACATTATTTTTTGAGGGATTTGTTCTTTAAACCTGGTAAGTTAATTTCAAAAAATGTATCGATTTTACTAAGCTTTTCATATACCTAACATTATTTATTATAAATTAAAGATCAAATATAAAAAAAATGTCAATTTTCAAATTTTTAATTTCACGTCCACTACTTTATTGCACTGGTACGACTATACTTCCTACTCCATATTTTAGGTTATAAATATCAGTAAATTTTGGATAACACGAGTATTCCGCACCTCTTAAGGGAGATAATTTTTAGTAAATTAACGAATTTGTTAAATAAATAGTAACATTAGACTACATTCTTATAAAAAAACAAAAAAAATACTTACCGGTTCACCCTACAACTAGTGTCTAAAAATAAACCATTTTGTTGAAGTCTAATATTATTGTGTTGTGCAGATTGTTGAAAATAGATTAGTAATCTCCATCTCCTTTCTATTCATTCAAGTGTATATGCATTTCACACTCTTCGAGGAAATTAGCACATGTTTCCAGGAAATCAACCAATTCGTGACCCTATAATGATTCATGTTTTGTTATTCGGATTTTGGACCCGTTTCATAGCTAATTCTATAGCAAGTCATTATATTTTATCGTAATGGATATTTAAAAACACGCTTTGACAAACTGATTTAAAAATACATCAATTGTAATTTAAACAATTGAACTCCGCTGCTGTGCATGGAGGATTCGTAAAATTAGTTTGGGGCCCTTCTCCCGTTGAAGTAAATGACTTAAACGGGGAAATCCCGCAGCCCGCGATAACCGATGTAGGGTGTTGCCAACTTTTGAACGCACGCTTTACGCGGGAAAAAAAGAAATTGCTTTTTTTGACGTTTGTCATTTCTGAAATAAAAAAAAATTGGGAAGTTTTTATTAATTTTTGCTTACGCACGTTGGGGGTCCCCGTGGGCCGGGGGCCCCGTATAATTGATACGGCGGTAGCTACGCCCCTGGTTCCTCGTCGAAACCAATTTCTTGCAGAACTTCCGTATGCTGCTGCGACTGTAACTCCTGTAATCCTCGGTCGTCAGTTCCTGAGAGTACTTCTCAACGAGCTCGTATCTCAAAAAGCTCGTATGTTAGGGTACTTGTATGTCGAGGTATTAACATTTGAACTGGGAATTCTATTAGTAAAATACACATCAACAATTTTTTTATTAAATTGATTCTATTGATTATACATACATAACAATCTACACTCTACAGGCGTTCACTTCATAATATCAATACATACTACTTAGTACATAAGCATTAAATGAAACAACGTCACTTCAGCTAATTGTTTAGTTAGAATTTAATACACTGAGTTAATACATAATAATATGCAGTTATTAATTAATAAATCACAGCCTTCTCTGTATTCTTAATACGAAGCCTGACCAGTGTTTTAGTTCACGCATATCCCGTTTGGCACTATATATCCGGTGATAATTAATACAACGCAAATTGAAATTATTGACAATTGTCACGTATAAAAATATCTTAACTGTCATTATTGACTAGCTATAATTATGTTAATGTTAATTTTTCTTTGAAAATAATATCATAACAGCCGACAAACGCAAAAGTTTCAGCAAGGTACTTAAATTACTAGCGCCACAGTAGCCATTTTTCTTACGGTCGTCTTGGAAAATAATCAGGCCGCGTAGAGAACACACAATTGTTTTGTCATCTAGAAGGCCGTATAATAAATAATCGGTAATTTATTATTGGTAATAATAATTAAATTGATAATGTCTATACATACATAATACAAAACTCCGCCATTTCTCTACAAACATCGACTGACTAGAGTTGTACACACACCATGTTATATTTTTTTTATATTTTTTTTTCTAATATCAATAATATGTTAGTTTTTTAATACAAACAAAAAATATTAAATCTTTCTATACATATAAATTTTTATTATAGTACGTATTAACACGTTAACTGCCTCGATGTTAAAAAAACAGACTGTGTATTTTACACTACACACTACAGAAGTAAAACTGGTGTAATAATAATTGCACCGACCGCTGGAATCGAACGCACGACCTTTAGATTACGAGGCCACTTAATGTTTTACGGTCGATTTTTATAGTATATGGTATACGTGCATTGCGACACGTTCGTTACATTTTCAATCTCATGAATCAACTACCGTGCCAAAAGACGTTTTGCTTCAAAAACATAATCATGTAAGTGATAATACATTTCTGCGTTAGTAAAATGTTTTGTAACTAACATTTTTTATTCGTCAAACGATATTTCACAAGGTTTGATTAGAAAATAGAAATATGAATAACTTACGTGACAGTTAAAGTGTTAAAAAAAGTTGTAATGATCGAATGTATATTTAGGGTCGTCAGATCTTCATTTTAAATTTAAAATTTTTGTTTTAAACATTTAAACCAAAAATAAGGAAGGTTTATACACCAAGTGCAAACAGAGCTGATACCATTCGTATTTCGGAGAATACTTTTTGATGTTTTATTTATTTTTATTC
This sequence comes from Venustoraphidia nigricollis, assembly GCA_034508555.1. Taxonomy (NCBI): domain Eukaryota; kingdom Metazoa; phylum Arthropoda; class Insecta; order Raphidioptera; family Raphidiidae; genus Venustoraphidia; species Venustoraphidia nigricollis. The sequence goes on from JAVRKA010000079.1 coordinate 1,835,567, forward strand.
TTTATCACGCAAATAATCGTTTAATATTGTTGTATAATAATAATTGTTGAAAAAAATATTTTATTTGTAATTAAAGGGAATTAACGCACTATTTTTGAACTTAGTGTATTTCCCAACCATATTTTTTATGCATTTTCAGTATCAGCATAATAGTTCATCCGCCGGAATGTAATTTTTGATGTTTTTTTAGTTCAAATAGATATTAGAATAAAATGTTGATATTTTCAGACTGCTGACAACTGCAGAATAGGTACCTATAGAGTTCTAAAATTTAAATTCAGAATTCTACAAATCATAGTTTTTTTTAATTTTTTTGATTTTTCGTAAGTTATTTAACAGAAGCAAATAAACGAAAGTTAAAAATACATTCTTTGTTACATAATATTACTGAATGTAATATTTTCTTATCTGGAGTTTTGAAATCAATATTTGACAAATGAAATTGTTGGGCTTTCGCAAATAAATAATTAATAAAACACTTGTTTCGAAACATTCAAATCCGTATTTTTGATCTGGCTAGGATTAAAATTTCACACATTTATAAGTAGTAAGAGAACCGAGTTATTGGTTTCAAACAATTTTACAATACTGTTGTAGATTAGTTTTGAAATATTTTCGGAACTATATTTTCATAGGAACTTATGCTTTGATTATCGACGTTCATTCTCCATAAAAATACCATTTTTAGGGCTTCGTACATCCGAAGAAAAACGGGACCTTTAGAATCACCCTGGTGTCTGTCCGTCACAGCTTATTTTCTCCGAATCTAGCAGACGAAACAAGTTGGAATTTGGTACATATATATATAGGGGATAGCGATTTTGGGGATTAATTTTGGAAGACAGATTAGAAAGTTAAAAACATGTTTAAATGCGTCAATTGACGTATCAAATGAAAAGACTTATTATAAGAAATACAACTAGGTATATTTTTTTATAATTTTAAAGTGCATAGCTTAAAAGATATTAAAGAAATATACGAAAATCGAGCACTCCCCTATTCCGAAACTACTGAGTCTAAAATAGGGACTATAGGGCCTCACAGGAAAACCTAGCCGAAAATCATAAATCTTAAAGTTCTCACGGAAAACGAAATGGTACGGAACCCTCTCCATGCGAGTTCAACTCGAACTTGACCAGTTTTTTTAAATTAAAACGTAGTGCCTTAAACCGTTAATAAACTGAAACTGCTGTCTGTTAAAACAGCAAATTGACAGCCATTTTGGGAAATCAAGGTCGTGCATCACTTGAACGTTTCAACATGATGTACTTATTAATATAAAGTTTGCGAAAAAATACCCAAACAACGTAAATAAATTAAATAAATAAATTAAACATTTTTATAACTATATTTCAATTATAATAAAAAATAAAAATGTACTAACGGAATGATCAGTGCTAAAATAACCATTAAGACAAGAGTTATACTGATAAGTTATGTACAAAGACCAGATGTGTCAATCAGACTCCTCGCTATAAGATCAGCCGCAAGTTCTGGTTTGCCCTCAAAATGACTTCTGACGTGGAACATGAGTTCAGTTTTACTGGTGAATTCCTGTCGGCAAACAAAACATGCCTGGCGCTCTCCAGCATATTGCGGCACAGCTTGTGGCGTAAAGCAAGGTCCCACGGGAGGACAGAGCTGCTGGCCGAGCAGCACTTTGTCGCCGAGATGACTGCGCGCATGCGTACTCCATTCCTCGCGATTCAAGAAGATCCGACCGCAGAGTTCGCACGTCCAGTTCACTGCCGGCGGTATGTTCTAGACATGGCCAAACAGATGAAAAGAGTTCTTTCAAAATGGCCGCCATGTTACTTCGATTAACGTAGCAACATGGCGCAGTAATCTGTTTCACTTCACGACCTTATTGTTATCAAAAAATTGATGTTTCAATATTTTAATGCAAGAACTGACCTTGAAGTGTAAAATTGAAAAAAATAATCTGTTGATTTTATTTACGAAACATGTTTTTATCCAAATACGACCAGTTCTTGTTGTTTTTTATGGTAGAGATATTTTTGGCCATGAAAACATTTCTTTTCTGGGTCAAAAGTACTTTTTACGAAAAATAAAAAGATACTTATGAAAGAAAAAGAAATCTGATGACCCACCACTCCCACCATAAAATGGTGGAAGTGACCGAGCTGTCAGTAGAATCGATTATATTTAATAAATGAACAATTTCTTACAAAGTATGTAGTTTCTAGAAAAATAAAATTAAAGTGACGTGATTTTTTTGTGAGATCTGGTGCCAGTATTTGCTACGTCAATCATATATGTTTTATTTTCTAAATATATTAAAAAGTTGGCAAATTGTTCAAAAAAGGATTTTTTCTAGGCGTATTAATTGTGAAATGTAATTTTTTTTTTCGGCACTCAGAATTTAGTTATCTATAATTATAATTATTAATCTGTAAATGTCAATAATAATTTCAACATTCTCAAGACGAAATTTGAACACGGAGTAAAAAATTATTAAACATAACATTTGAAAACCGGAACAAAAATATAAAATACAATATAATAATATACCTAATAACCAGAATTGAAATATATATAATAAAAATAAAATATTGTTACTACTTACGCTTTTTATATTTTAAATTACCAAATTTTGGCAAAGGGCTCGTGCGCAAGATAAATTCAACAATACACCTGAGAATTCCTACGAGTTTAGAAGAAAAAAACAATATAGCTAAATGTTATACTTACCGTATTGTTACGTACGTGACGTGTTAAATTTACTGTTTTCAAAATAACTTACATTTTTAAATGTCCATTTTGTGACACAAATTTATAATGAAGATGTCCAGATATTTGATAAAAAATTGTGTTAACTTCATCCCGCGGGGGATCTAAAACTTTTTTAGTCGTGATGGTATTTATATAATTTTATTTCCCCAACGTCATAGATAATTTCATATAAATACTCGCGCTAAAGAAGTTTTACTGCAAAAATAAATTTAAATATTATTTGAATACGGATGTATATGTATTTGCTTGGTAAAAAAGAGTTATTTGGAAAACAGTATTTTATTATTAATGTAAACATTGCTTTATGTTAATTATGGAATAACGTTGTTATGAATTGTTTTTTTATATTTTGTTAGCGTAATTTAAAATAAAAGAATAGTTACTTCTTACCACAACAGATTTATTCAGTGGATATACATTTCGAAAGCTAAGCTCCCATCTTCAGTGTTTTGCTCAAAATGGGAGCTTAGCTCGAAATGTACATCTACTGAATAAATCTGTTGTGGTAAGAAGTAACTATTCTTTTATTTTATTGTTCCAACCACAGTTTAATGTTTATACTAGCGTAATTTATTAGAGAACTTCAAGTCAACGAAAAGATTTTCATTCTACAATGTTTTGATGGATATAAGTGCGTAAAATTTCAAAGTACAGTGTAACCTTAATATAACGAACCTCAATATAACAATTTTTTCGATTTAACGAATTTTTCGAAATCCGCTAGAACTGCCCGTAAGAGCTAATGCAAAATATACCTCTACATTACGAATACTTTTTGTCAAAAACCTCTTTATAACGAATTTTGAATCATTGCAGAATATAAATAGAAAATATAATTTACCTTTATTTAACGATTTTTGTCAACTTATAACCTTTACATAATAATATATCCTACCAATCAATCACAAACAATTCCACAATAACAACAACAATTCATGTCTCGACAGGTTCAGACACGTTAAATTTATCGTAAGACAATCATTGTTGTTTGATGTAAAGTAATGTAAACACTGCTGTTGATCACTGTTGTTAGTAAATTTAAAGTTGCAGCGGCTGAGAAACGAAAAAGGTGTTCATTAACCGTCGCAGAGAAACGAAAAATCATTAAGCATGCAGACGAGAATCCTACAAAGACAAAATTAGACATCGCTGAAGACTCTTTAGCGATGTCTAATTTTTTCATTTCTCTCTTACAGGCAGTTCTAGGGGATTTCGAAAAATTTGTTTAATCGAGGAAATCGTTATATTAAGGTTCGTTATATTAAGATTACACTGTATAATGTCTCTTAAAATTATATTCTTGACGCGACACACAAAGCAATGCAAACAAAGCAGAAAAAATCTGCCGGAAAAATTATAGGAACCGTGTTTTGTCGTAGAGGAATAGGAAGCTTACACTTTTATAGATATCCTGCGCCGTGACAACGTGCGCCGCATGTGCGACAGCGGCGGCAGCGACAGACGTCTGAGGCGTTGGCGGCACAAGTCCTTGTTGAGTCGAGTGCGCCGGCGCAATTTCCACCTCGCACTTGGTGCGTTTCTCTTCACCGTTGTTGGTCGCATTCTGCACCTGGACGCCTCCCTGGGGCCTTTTGTTGTCGTTACCTCCGGCACCGCTTCCCGCGTTTGTACCGCCGGCGACGCTTGTTACCGGCGTCGTGGCGCTAGTCGACGTAACTGCCGCACACGCGGGTGTTGTGCGCTTGCCCAGTGGCGCAATATTTGATGGTGTCAAATGTTTCTGTTTGTTCATGTGGATTACCTATGTTATAAACCAGAAGACTGAAGCGACCTTCACTTTTTTTAAATTACATATTTATTAATAGAATCGACATCCGTGCCCTCAAAAGAAGGATCTCCCTAACAGACAAGGAGGGTCATCACCTCACTAGATCATTTCGTTGTCTTAACTATCGCTAGACACTAATTACACCCAAGATTACTAGAAACTAAGCTTGGGCGTTAGCATTGTTGAAGGTGTGTTTATGCGAGACGCGTAAGAGGGCGGGAGAAGTAGGCTTGTGACGTCACAGGAGGATTCTTTCAAACAGTTGGGAAAAGTCTCACGTGAAAAAGTCATCGTCATCCGACATCCAGTGGCGTAAACAATCGACTCAACCAATCACAGACGTGACCATGTATATAGCCTCTTAAAGCCAATTCAGACTAGCCGTTCTCGGTTACGATTCACCGGTCCGGTTGGGAGCTCGACCAATCAGGGCCTAGTCGTTCCCGATTGCGATTCGGTTCGAGCATTTAGGTTCAGCTCTAATTTCAACCGGACCGTTCGCAACCGTAGCCAATGAGAACGCTTGCTGGAGTCATGTGACTAGCCAGCTGTTTTTGTTGACGTTTAACTACACATCAAACGTCAAATCATATTTCGAAATTGCGCATGCGCACCGAGAATAATCGTAGAACCGAATCGGGATAGTGTGAGCAGCCTAGATTAATCGAAAACCGAACCGGACCGGTGAATCGTAACCGAGAACGGCTAGTCTGAATTGGCTTGCCCCTACCTTCTAGTATTTTAGTAATCTTGAATTACACCAAGCGTTTATATTTTACAATCTCTCTCTCTCTCTCTCTCTCTCTCTCTCTCTCTCTCTCTCTCTCAACTATTGCTTGTACCAGTCAGTTGTCGTCAAGTTCAAGGTCGTTTTCTCATGCGCACATATTCTATGAGTAATGTTTAAGTCTCATTTTTATGCATTATGCATATTTTATGCAAAATTGTTACAAATCCAACAGTTTGAATTCATATTGCATGATAAATCACCACACCTTTTGAGTCACTCTGTATAAAGGAACAAATGTATAGAAGATATGTGATTTTTGTATAAATCTGTGTTCGAGATTTTTTATTAGAGCACTTGATTGTTTTTCTGTCAAGGTTGGTAGAGTACTATAGATTCGGCGTAACCCGCTATAAAAGTGATCGCGTCTGTGATTGGTTGAATAGATTGCTTACGTCATTCGAAACCCTTGGTTTGATTTTTCAATTATACTTAATGAACGTTTGACAATTGAGAAAAAGTCTCCCTCCGCCTTCTCTCCCGTCTCACCAGTGACACTTTCAACGACGTTTACGCCCTACCTATAGTATTCAACTAACTTTGCTTTTCAATGACATCGGGAGGTCTAATTCCTGCCATCTGCTTGAACTAGAAATTAATAAGAAACTAAAAAATACAAAAACAGTCGATTTGTCCGCAGACATTTTAATATCTCAGCGTTTTCACACATTTTGCGATTTTATTCAAACCTATAGATTAGCAAATAAAGTCCTGTCTTCAGATTAATCCAACAGAAGCTATACTAATAAATACGTAACAAAAATTATCAGTTAGTTCGAAGACATAATTGGCGGGTGTAAATATTTTTCCCATGACACTAGCGCTTAGGGTTAGTAGACTACTATAGGTTGGGCTTAAGAAGCTATAAATTGAATTGTTAAATTAATAGCTTACGTTATTCGAAACCTTTGGTTTGATTTTTCAATTATAATGAATGGTAGACAGCTAGGAAAAGGGTCTTAAGGCCTACAACCCCCGCCTTCTCTCCCGTCTCGCCTTGTCACACTTTCAACAATGTTAAGGCCCAGCCCATAGTATTCTACTAACCTTCTAAATCACAGACAATTGGACTGTACAAAAATCTATTTTATTACTAAGTTTGCTAAAGACTAAGTTGGTAGAGATGGAAAAAACGGGTCTTTTTAGTGATCTGCACCCATATGATCTGGATCCCATATGTGAGCCGGCTCACTGAACCGGTTCAAAAAGAGCCGAGTTCTGAACATGTTACTGCAGTCTGCCACTGAGTTATCTAGTTCAGTCAATCATATCACGACCTGTATAGAATCAAGAATGCATAGCCAAACATGTGATGCATGAGTCATTTGAGCTGACAGATGCATCAAAGCAAGAATTGATATGTGAGTGTAAAATATGCTTCTGTGTGTTAAGGGTTTCACTGAGTTATGCGGATCCGTTGATCCGTCGGCTCTCACGGATCTTCTGTCGGAGTCGGCTCTTTGAACCGGTTCAGATCTAGTTACCCAACTCTATAAGTTGGTCTAAACACGCCTGGCACCTCTTCACTAGATCCGCCAATAGTCGGAGATTATACTCGTGGTTTAAAACTCCATATCTCTCAGTGATTTTTGATGTTCAATTCATAGTTTTCTTTTAATTCAACTAATAGTGTATCAGATATATGGAACGATATTAGTAAGTTATCCCTCACCAGTTTATCTCGACGCGCAAAAGCCTTCAAACAGACTTCACAAACGTAGGGCTTCTCTCCCGTGTGAATTCGCAGGTGTATGGTGAGTTTGTCTTTGCGCGCGAGCCCTTTGCCACAGACGGGACAAGAGAACGCCTTCGGCGCATCGCCATTATTATTGCCGCCTCCACCACCGCCATTATTGCCACCACCGCCGCCATTGTTACCGCCGTTGTTGCTGTTGTTGTGGTTTGACTTCGATTTCTTTGACGACGTATGGGTTGTCGGTTTCTGGACGCCGCTAAGTGAGCCGCCCTCAACGTACGGCTCGGTAAACGGTATGACTCCTGGTTTTGGAATGTTACACGTCATCTCTGGCGACCACGAACCTACAATCGATTGTTATGTTTGAAATCTGCATATTAAAGTCATTTTCTACCTAAATAAATTACCATTTTTGCTTCTAAGACTAACTCTTTCAATTACCTGTTTTCATAAAAAAATATCATCGATTTAAATCTAATCTTTTTAAAATCACATTTTAATCATACTATAAAAAAATTAGAGTTTAAAAAAACTAAAACAACACGCTTTTATGAACTAAAAAATGCTAAATAATTTGACAAAAAATTAGCTTTACTATAAAAAGCGTAGAATGCTTAATATCGGTAATAAACTTTTCATTATTAGTTAATTGTAAACGTAGAGCTAATATAAAAATTTAAGTAGATAGCACCCCGCGCTTTTTACAGTGAAGTTAATTTTGTTGTAAAATTATTTTGCATTTTTTAGTTAATAAAAGCGTGTTGTTTTTGTTTTTTTAAACTCTAATTTTAATTAGGTATAAGAGTTACAAGCAAAATATTTCAATTTACTATGGGGTAGGCAACGCAACGTATGTCACTGTACAGCGTGTTAGCTTGCTTGCTGTAATTTTTCAAGTAAATTAATTTATATAAATTTATAATATATATGTAAATATTTATATAAATTATTATAGTAAAGGAAGATTTGGTTGAGGATCAATAAATAAATAAGCTTTACCAAAGTTTCGCTAATGGCCAACATTTCGAAAAATATATTTTCATCTTCAATAAAATATATTTTTCGAAACGTTGGCCATTAGCGAAACTTTGCTAAAACTTATTTATTTATTGATCCTCAACAAAATCTTCCTTCACTGTGATATTCTATTGGATCAACACCACCATATACGAATAAATTATTATATTGTCATCGGTCCTTGATAAGTGTGCAAAGTTTCAGTTTAATCTGACGTTTTGAAGTGGGTGAATTTCACGTTTAAAGATTCCGTTACAAACAAACAAACAAACAGGTGAAGCTAATAAAAGTGTGTTAAAAACTATAACCAATTGTCAGAAATGGTAAATTAAAAATATATTAACAGATGCGCTTTTTTCAGAGAAACCGTTAACCCACCTAATGATTGTAAAACTCTGACGCCTCCGTCGTAGCCCATGCCGTCGTCGGGTACCGTAAACGTCGTATCCGGTGCAACGTTCTGATTACCTCCGTTCGGATTGCCGCTACCCGGTGCGACGGTGGTGACCGGGGGCGGTGGCATCTTACGGCCTTGGAGGGCTGCGACGGCTGCCACTTGCTGGTGGAGCGCCACAGATTGCGCTGCCTGAGCGGCCTGCAAGTAGGCAACGCGCTGCTGTTCTTCCTGTGATTTGTCCATTGCTTGCATTAGGCAAAATGTTTTTGCCTGCGAATGGTTAGAAAACATCTAAGGTAAGAAATTCAAAGTTATTAAAAACACATTGTTGTTATTTTCTTTTACAATTTATATTGATTAATCTAATATTATAACAAAGAAAAATAAACTATTTGGTAACGAATTATAAGAGTACGTTCAGAGAAAATTAGATTTCTTTGAACAAATATTGGCAATTATTTACAAGTGGGGCTCCAACCCTAAACGTGTCAAAAAAAAATTCTAGGACGATTGTAGAGTGTAAAAATAGGTTATTTAAGGCCGGGGAAAGGATTTTTTTTATTCAGGAAACGTTAGCTATTTTTATATAAAAATCTTATATTAGTAGATATTTTACACACGCTTGTAGCTACTTACCAGCTGAATTAATTTAGTATAATTAAGTATAATTGGCTCTCGCATGTAGTGAATTTGAGTGTTGTAAATCGCTATATTATGAAGGATTAAAATGTTGATTTGTGTGCACCGTAGAGTAATTGACTAACTCATTCCGCCGCGAAAGTGGAAAGATTCGGGTTTAAATCCCGACGGTGACGTGTTAGAATAATACATTTTTCTAATATAGTGCTACAACAATGAATGTTTCTTAACAATTATAGCAGACAAAAGCTATTATACTAAATAAAAATTGTATTCATTTCAAAAATGCATTTTTTTAATATGAATAAAAAATTCTTCTGCCCAACTTAAATAACCTATTTTTACACTCTACAATCCCCCTAGATGAGTAGAAATTTTTTTGGAGACGATTAGGGCTGGAGCCCCGCTTATAAATAATTACCCAAATATTTACAAAAGTTAATGCTCTTACAAATATTCTAAGAATCTAAACTTTAAAAAATATTATTTACCCGCTAAAATATCAGTCTAGCTGAAATTTCACTGTTTCTAATTACAACGAAATTTCTGTAAAAATACTTAATGTGTCCAACAGTCCAAAACGTTATTGAATAACGTTTGAAGACTATACGATTTGGACAAAAAATACAAGACGTGTTGTCTGAAGTTTATTAAAATACAGTGCAATTGTTGTAAAAGGTACAGTTTTCAAATTTATTTTTTGTTAAATATTATACCAAATCCGAATCTTTTCGAAACATTTCTTTTTAGAGGATCTTTAATATTCTTATTCTAGCGTATTTGCGAACAAAATTAACATTGAATCTTTACAGTGAAAATAATGGAAAACTTTTACACAATTGTTGAACACATTACCATCAATTTCAAGACGTGGAATTAAAAAAAAAATGCGTCTAAAATAAAAAGGCATGCGCGTTTTTCTATAGAATTAAAAGAAAGCGATTTTTAAGTCATAGAGACGCGTTAATGAATTCAATAATTACAGAAGCAATACAGAATATATTTTTCAGAATTGAATTAAAACTCCAGTAATAATAAAAAACAAAAATTAGACTGCACTCTTAAAAAGATAATAACATTTCCGTATCCGGTTAAGACTTCTTCATGCGTATGTTTATTAACAAAAAGAGGGCGTGATATCTGTTGTTTCTGGAAGTATTCCCATTTATGGAATTATGACTAATAATTAACTCAATATCTAATTATTATTATTAAAACAGTTGAATACAAGTGAATCAATAATAACAACTTACCCAATAATGAGCATACAGATTAATTTAACAATTACATGTGATTTAAAAAACTAACCGTTGTTCTCAGTGTTTAGGCCAAGGTCTTTTCACTTTCAATATTCACTTTCACTTTTATTTTCATCCCTTAACGCCATTACAGATTCTACATTCAAAATTTTGTACACACGACTGTTAAATCCGAAATATTACAGTTACGATTGTCATAATTTTATTATTGTTTGTTGGGAGGTGATAATATAATATATTTTTTTCTATGGTGTTCTAAAGGTGGAGGCATCCTGCGACGTTGTACTATTAACCCCACATCCCCCTACTGTCCTCCTGCATATAGCAAACAGAAGACAGAATCGGTAACCTGCGGCAGAAAAGCGAGATAACACGAATAAGTATAACAGTTCGGTTTTATTCGGTAATCTACTACATCGGAATAATTAGATCAAATTTGTTATGGCACTGTAACGTAGTTTAGTATAAGAAATCCAATAAATAGACCATTATAGTAGCCCGTTTCTAGTTAAAAATAGATCAATTATTAATAAATATATGGTCAATTTAAGACATTTTTTCCTGCAAAAGCGACTTCAAACTTGAGATAGTGGGAAGACCCATTTCAAAAGTAGACCAAGAAAAACTTTTTAAAGGAAAAATTCCATGTTTAAAAAGAAAACGTTTAATAAGCAGCTTTCGTATAAATCATAATATACATCTTCAGATTATCTAAAATGACAATTTATCAAACAACTGAACTTGTTAGTGTATTTGCCATATGGCAACATACACTATTGGCGTTGGTCGGATGGCGGGATCTAGGGGTCGGACCAAAATTTCTCGCCGTTTCATAACCTCCTAAACACTTTGGCACCATTTTTAAAAATGTTTATATATATATGTATATATATATATATATATATATATATTTATATACGTATATATATATATATATATATATATATATATATATATATATATATATATATTTATATACGTATATATATATATATATATATATATATATATATATATTTATATGTGCGGGAAATAACTTTCGAAGGAGTTAATTCATTTTAACGAACTTTGGTATACATGTTGGAATCCATCACCGCACGAAGCCTATTTAAAATGGGCCCAATCGGGTCATTTTAAGGGTAGTTTTTAGGGGTTGAAAAAAGTTTTTGGGCCCCAAAATACCGAAAAAATTCTCAGAATCGTTTCAAAATTGAAATTTAATCCTTTCGTAGCAATTAAAAAGTACTCCTAAAATTATAAGCAAATCGGCCCGACAGGACCGGACTTACAAATTTTATGAAAACACTAGTTTGCGTATACGAATTTAAATACTGAAGGTCGTATTTAATTTGGTGCAGATGTTGGATTGATAACAATATTTCAACTAATAAAATTATTATTGTAAGGGGTGTATTAAGGGGTCCAAAAGCAAACTTAAGTTCATGTAATAAAGCCACAATACCTGTATTAGCAAATACACTATATTGTCGGCAGGGTTTTGGCACTGCGACCCGGGTTTTTTTTTTTTTTAATTGATCATTTGAAACATTAGAATGAATTTTACAAATTATTAAAATGGTTTTTCATTCAATAATTATCACTTGTAAGTATATTAGTTACATCTCATCTTTTTGATATTTTTAAAAAATTTGGAAGTTGTAAAATCAGATGTTAATGTTTTAATTTTAGATAATCTGAAGATGTATATTATGATTTAAACGAAAGCTGCTTATTAAACGTTTTCTTTTTAAACATGGAATTTTTCCTTTAAAAAGTTTTTCTTGGTCTACTTTTGGAATGGGTCTTCCCACTATCTCAAATATGATTTTCCAAAACATCTCATCGTACCTACCCAACAATGACTTCAAACTTCACTAACAGTTTTTTGAATGATCACTAAACTTGTTTTTCGGTAATTGATCCTTTCAACTAAAGTATTTTTAAACAGAAGTTTTATTTATATTCTTCTAATTCAACTCTCTCACTCAGTCAGATTTCATGTTAGTTATACATAATTGTTGTTGTGAAGACGCTAATGATCTCAATCCTCGAGCGTCTATAATCTAGACTCTTTTACTTCACATAACTGTATATAGGTATGAATAAATAATTTAATTGTATCACACATTTGATAAAAAGTTACAGCGTAAATAATTATTTTTTAACTTCTCTGGATACGCAGAATGTACTAATTTGTCAGCAGTTTTCAGTTTTGCTAAAGAAAAAATTATTATAAACAAAGCATTGTTAATAATTATCCAGCCCCGATACTTCCACCATGATGGTGAGAGTTTCGGGCTTACGGGCTGTATTATTACCTACTATGTCAAAACATTTTTTATAAAATCGTAAAAAGATTTTGTAAAAGACAAAGAGTACATAGATTATCGGTAAAAATACTAGTAAATTCTGAAGAGGTTTGTTTTAATTCTTATGATGTAAAACGTCTTTATCACATTTTTTGGATAGTATAATCTCTATGATTATTAGAAAATCATTGTAAAAAATAATTGATTTATTCATTTATATAAAATAATTAAAATAGAAAAACGTCATTGTTGAAGTATTATCGTGCTTTATCTGTATTAATTAAAAAAATTAATTACTGATCTGGTTGAATTGGCAATAAACACAGGACTTAAGGTTGTTCGATGCATAGTGCAATTTCCAGACGAAAAGCTAAAAATATTTATTCAAAAAATATTTATGAAAAGCAAATAAGAGTTCGACTAAGAAGTTATGTTTGTGATGAGAGGTTCCCCATTTGACATATTTTGTTTTTTGTGAAGAAGTCATCTAATGTTGTTTGCGTTTTTCTGTTTCATTCAGCAAGCCGTTGTCGATAGCAAGATATTGTATCAATGACACTTCGTCTTGCCTTTGAACTTCAACATTTGAATCATTTTTTATAAACTGATCCATAATTTACGTTATAGTGGCAAAACTTTTTTTTAGAAACCGCGTAGTACTGAAACAGCGTTAAGCTAGGTGTTACTGTATAAAAAATTTGGTTTATAGGATATATTATTCAAATAGAAAATAATAATTTATTAAGTCTTATAATAGTTTTTTTATCACAAAAAAACGAACATAATTTCACTACTAATACCGTGCCAGACGAATAACCTTGAAAAAAAAATCAGGAAACAGATGCTGACCATTGATTATTCTAGCAAGGGCGTTATAAATCACAGATTAATTAGGTATCAAAAGCTGTTACGGAATAAACCGAACATGTTGAATCTAACAATGGCGGTGCAAGCGAGGTCGTCGCGCGCGCTAAGGGAGATCAATAAGCCAGCGATTTGTGCTCTAAAACCCGGATACTCCCTTCTTTTCTCTGTCGCCCTTATTATTATCATACAGTTGCCTAACCCACAACCCTGCACTCTGTCTCACTTCAACTCGCGTTTTTGCAGCATTCGAGTCATAGGTATAGTTGTGGTCCGTTGATTGTATTTGACCTGTGCGTCATCTAATTCATCATGTCATTACAGTTATTTCAGTAAACAAAACAACGGAATACGAATTCAAACGGCGAAACAATCAAATTATAATAATATAGCTATCTTTCTAATCTCAATGACTTTGATAACTTTGTAAACGAATTATTTGATTAAGCATGATTTGTCATTCAAGTCATTGCATCACTTTTATATCGCATGTTCTATTCACACCTCAATTTTTACTAAAATATATTACTGATACTCAAGGTTCGTAGAGTACTAGAGGTTGGGCGTAAGCAATGTTACTAGAATACTAGAAGGTTGGGCGTAAGAGGCTATAAACATGGTTACGTCTGTGTTTGGTTCAGTCGACCGATGACCATGGCTTGGTTTTGCAATTATTGTTATCAACTGTTTGAAAGAAACTTCCTGTGACGTCACAAGTCTACTTCCCCCGCCTTCTCTCACGTTGAAATTCCTGCACACACAGGGCAGGAATTTCAACTTCCTGGCCGTATGGTATATACTATTTTTCTTCACACCCGGTCGAAAGTACGTACTTTCGTATCAGTGTACACGAGAAAACTGTTTCAACACTCGGTTACAGACGGCATGCGAGTAATTCCAGCAGTGCATAAATGCTAGGCTTTCTGCCTTTTCTTATTTTTGATGACATGGAGGGTGGGGGGATCTAGATGGTAATTACGTCAGCAGTAATTATTTACTTTTTTACACAGATGGCAACCCACATATTGTCTATGCTTGAAAACGAAATGCATTTTCAGGGACTCCTACAAATAATGAATACGTTTAGGTACTCGCTTAGAACTGCGTAGGGGAATTACCGCGCGCTATTCACTTGTCTAAATTTTTTCCGTCAATTAACTGTTTTGTTTCGATACGATTGTCGATTTGACGTGTCAATAAAGTTTATTTAAATGAATATTATGTGCGTGAAAGTCCTCTATCTTAAGCCTATTTTCTTATTTCTAGAATTATATCTGCTGCTCATGAATCAATAAAAAAAAGATTACATCAAAAGAAAAATGCATATACCGTTGGGGGGGGGGGTAAGAGCTATGCTTACTTTTGCTGACAAGGGGGAGGGGGGATAAATAATTGTAGTAAATTTGCTTACGTAATACTTGAACGTACGTATTTTCGTCAGGGTATGAAGAAAATACATTTTTGAAAATTTCGTTGTATTTTGTAGTCTTCATTAAAAAAACAAAACGCATGAAGAACAAGTGAAATCAGTATTATGTGTAGATATTTAGGGTGAATTTTTCGGTTACTGTTCTTCGAACTTCGATCACTTGAAATAGTGTAATGTACTACAAGGTTTGTAATTCATCAGACAAGGCAGTATGATATTATATATCTATCCTGTTCTCACCTTTTAGACGCTTCATTTAGATAAGAGTTCATGGCCGAAACGTTCAAGGTTCGGGTCCTATACATATTATGTAACTACATATTTATATTATATTATATATATATATATATATATATATATATATATATATATATATATATATATATATATATATATATATATATATATATATATATATATATATATATATATATATATATATATATAAGTATGTGTGGCATACAGTTTGGGAGCTCGGATAATCATTTAATATATCGTTTGGGCTCTTTTGCCGTCTTAAGGGAGCGGCACCCAATGAACAAAATCGTTTGATTGTCAACTTTGGGAGCTTCACCCTGAGACGTCTATTGATAAAAATTAAAACTACATAGAACCATTTTGTGAAATGAGAGGTCACTGCGAGTATTATTTCAGCGGTTTTTTATGACAAAAAGTATGCAACCTTTGCAGGAATCTATTGGAGTATGGGGTATTTCATAATAAAATAATATTTTTTACTGTCAAAAACCGTAAAAATTTCTAAATGAAGTATGGTTAGGTTTCACACATAAAGAAAAGGGAAGTAAGTAGTCAAGAATAAATGTAAGTAAAATTCATATAATTCTATAAAAAAGTGAATTATTAATATAATTTACACAAAAAATAAATTTAATTATTTTCAGTCATTTATTAACGTAGAAAGACGAAAATTACGCGACAACTCAAATATACATTTGAATATTCTGATACGTTTATGAACGTAATACATCTTATAGAAACTGCCCGCAAATTTGATCTTTTTATATACAAGGAACATTTGAACAACATTAAATAAAGGTAAATATTTATTTTTATAAGTGTTTATTTCCAGATAATCAAAGCGTTGTTATGTCAATTCTTTTTAAACGGTACTAGTTACTTTGTCAAATTATCGCCAAGGCTCCCGATATCATGTAAACTGAATCTTTTCACTCTAACAACATATCAAACCCATGTCGAATATTAGATTTACATGAGATTCGTCGACAAGCGTTAAAACGTCCGTACTGACGATGCAAAACATTTTCATCTATTGACATTGGAAAATTTTCATATCGATGGAAATACCTTTCCATTCGAATAATTTCATCGAAAAAATTAACTCGAAACGATCTTAGTAATAAGTATTAATAGATCAGTGATAATTGAGAGTATTGTATTAAAATTATGTTCTCATATTCACAGGTTATTCAAGTACTATCCAACAATGGATGTTCAACAATGTCTGCAAATATAGGGCCCGAAACCAACAACGATTCTGTAAATTACTCTGTTTATGTTTTAATGTAAAATTGATATATTTGCTTTTTTTAATAAAAAACTAGACAACAGAATATATCTTTAATTTTTTCATACATTTTTATTTATTATTTATTTTGACGTAGCATCTACATTGCGGAATGCGTATTATGACTAATTAACAACGAAATCTAATATTTGATAACAGAAATAAACAAATTTATTAACGAAATGATAAAACAAAAATAGGTATTTCTTATTTCAGTCTTAACATATTTAAAAAAAACACGTATTAAAATATTGTACATGCAATTGTTGACGAAATATGTAAATAAACCGTAAGCCTTGTTTACACGAGTAAACAAGGCTTACGGTTTATTTACATACGAGTACTCGGCCGAGACACTGAACTCGGCATCGACTATTAATTTTGCTGATGAGATACTGCTGATTTTCTCTGTCGTTTCGACTCGGCTTGTACCCAGGATTTTACATGAGCGACAGTTCGTTTTTTCAATTCACTATGCTTTGTTATCGTGTCGAAGCATTTCTGCGAATTCGGAACCTTTCCTGTAGCTATCTCAGTATCAAAAAGTTTTCGCGCAACTGTCCTTTCTGGTGTAGACCATGTGTTGCGAGTCTTATCTGGAGAGAAAAAATATTAAGAATATACTATTTAAAAGTTATAATATTATAAAAAGTTATGGTAGTTTTTAACTTAGTGAGATTTCATTTAGCATAGTTTCACTGCAGCCAAAACTTAATTTACCGAGGACCAAATGCTCAATGAAAAGGTAAGAAGGTTTCACGTTCCGATGGGAATGAGCACAGGGTCCACGAACAAGTGTTTACAATGAAAAGCATACTGTACGTACCTTTCGATTTGTGTTTGTTGATTTCATTATTTATCCATAAACGAAGCTGCATTGCAGTTCATTTTTGTAAGTTATTATCAGATTTGACAATCATTTCGCATTCATTTAAAGGGAGGATTTTTCGATTTCGAATATAACCAGACAAGTATTTTCTCGCCGCAAATTTCTCTGGAGCACTCCAAGTTCTTCTAATAATTTGCGGTTTGAGATCTAGTTCTAAAAACAATAGAAAATTTCAGTGAACAATAAGATATGAAAATCAAACAGATACAAAAATATTAAATCGGTTTGTGTTTCGTTTGTTTAGAAAAGCTTTTGAAAATTTACCCAGTTCTGAGTCACTGGAAGCCGAAACGTTTTCATCGACCGGTAACTCCTATTCATCGTCAACACGATCTGCTGTTCGTTTTCGTAAGTCAGTAGTCGATTTTACAACTGTTTCACATTTAATAGCAGGAAGAAGTATTTTTTTTTTCGGAGTAGACCACATCCTAGTAATTTGGGACCTGAAATGTAATTCTAAAAACAATAAAAATTCGCAGTTGTAGAATATAGAACCGTGTTTCGTTTATTTAGAAAAGGTTTTGAGAATTTACCCAAATCCAGTGAATCGCTGTCACTCGAAGCGGAAGGGTTTTTATCATCCGGTAAATCAAGTGCGCTCGTGTCTTGTAATCTGTCCGATCTGTTTTCGGTGACATTGGCGTATACTTCGGTATTGCAGTTGATAGACTCGTTTTCGTCGACACCATACGATATGTTAGGAAGCGAATCGTTAATATAAATGTCTGTCCCATCGTCATTCGAAATAAATATATTGTCAAGTTTTGCATTTGAATCGTCGGCATTATTAGATGATTCTGACGTATGTTTGTTGACATTTTTTTTCTTTTCGGGATCAATCATGTTTATTTCGTCACTTGTTCGTGTACCGCCACGGTATTTAACGATACAAATATTTCCATTTTCTATGCGCACGTCTTTTTCTTTGCACATATAATATGGATTATGGTCTCAAAATTGAACCATGTAGGTAATACATTTTGTATTTGTTTTATGTAATGAAAGTATGGCCTTTTCAACGAGCAAGAGTAACGACGGCTGAAAAAGAAAACAAAACAGTAAATTAAAAGTGTACTGTAGTTCTATAACGTACATATATTATGTTAAACACTTACTTTTATAATTGTTCTATTATATCGCCTTCTGTTCGGCAAACAGGACAGCACAGTGAAATTCTATCGACAGTCACTGTCGGTTCCAACAAACACCCGAGCGAAGTTTGGAATGAGGTATCTCTTCCAGACACACTGGACACTTAATTTTGTTTAACTGTGCGCAATAATGTAATTTTGAACAATTATTGTGCGGACAAGTTTTGTTCATATGATAGGTCATACACACGTACACTTTTCTGTTTGTAGATATATTAGTTCCTCTCCTTTCGTGACATGAACTAAATTACAAATTGACCGGGAGCATTTAGCGCCCTGATAGTCCTTGCAAAAATGTATTTTCAAATGGTTGCAAGCACCCGAACAGTTACTGTTTCAGTAACTTGAAACTGATATAGTTAACGTAGTTTTGTTATAAAGAAACGTAAAATAGTAATATTACTTTATTATTATTATTATTAGAGAACGTTTTAATTGAACAAAATAAAGAATCACGTATGAATGACGACGGACTTGACTTAACTGAAACTAGGAACACATTCATCAAAAGTCAAAACCTAAATATACGTAAATAACCAAGTACAATTCTGTGGCTTGATCGAAAAAGGGCCTAAGTGCATTTTTTTCATTTTTGATTTATTGGTCCTATCTTACTAATGTCGACATGCTCTTCTCAATGAAAAAGGTTCTATCTCATTATCTTTAACGCTTACCGAGATAAAAAATGTAAAAAGATCCTAACTGAGACTACGTCAATGAAATAAAGGCTTATATTCACTTTAGGCCCTTCATATTGGGGCCTAAGTGTTTTTATAATTTTTTTTCTATATTTAAAAACAACCTAAGTGACATATAAGCCCTTAAATATTGGGCCTATTTACTCTTAGGCCCTTTTCGTAATAATAATTTTATATCAAGAAAGTGCTAACTGCGACTTAGTAAAATGTGACGGTAATTGTCGGTGGCCTATGTTAACATAGGCCTTTTTTAAATAGATTTGTACATTTTGTAAGAAGACCTAAGTGTCACATTGGTTATGGAATCGAAACAAAAAGAAAAAAACTGGAAGATATCTTAAGCTTATTACCATTTATACATCCAAAAAGCAGATTATTTTATTCAAATTTGAAGAGTGATGAATCAAAAAATGACGACGATGTTTGTCCTACAGAATTAATATTGGAAATTATAGATTAATTATACTTATTTTGTCATCACGATGTCCTAAGAATTTTATTTTCATCTGCACGGTTTTCGTGTTACAATAAATACTATTGTTTATTTTTGTATTTTTAATTCTTATTCGAATAAAACCAATATTTTTGTAGAAGTGTTTTACATTTTAACTACAACCATGAATTTCTCAATATGTGTTTTCTAAGCGGTATTGTCTTATTTAATAATATTTTATCATATACTATTATTAATTTTCAAATATCTAAAAAAGGGTAGGTGAAAATCGCTTACTTTTTATACAAAGTACCTCTTATAAAAGGGCTTAAGTGCAACTACATTTAAAGAAAGGGCCAAAGTACATTATTTGGGGCCTATATGCTAGTTTTAGTGCCCTATTGCATAGGCCTATGTAACACCATATACATTTTCTGGGGCCTATGTGACAAAAACTTCTGGATTTTTTAAGAATTTTATTTTTTTTTACAAAAAATCAAAAAATATGCGCTAAAAAAGCAGTATTACAATTATCAGACATTTTGGACAGAATTTCGCTGATTTACAATAGTTTGAAAAAAATAACTTCAACTCCAATTACCTTAAAACTACGTTTTTGTAGTTAGGCACTTTTGCGACCAAGCCACAGAATTTACACACTATAAACTTAACAGTACAGCCATGTTCATAAAATACATAGTGGTGCACCAGTGGGTGCACCAGAAGAAACACAACAATAATAAATATGACATATTATTATCTGTAAAACAGTTTAGATCAGGGGTGGTCAACCCAAATGATCTTACGGACCATTTTGGAAATGCATCATAAGGGGACATTCATTAATTACGTGAGTCGATTTTGGCGATTGTTCGACCCCCCCCCCTTCCCATTTGGTAAGATGACGGGCGAAACCGGGTCGGACCATAAGTACAAAAAATTTCATCAAAATCGGTTCAGCCGTTTAGGCGGAATAGATTGACAAACGCTTGTACAGAAATATTATTTTTATATACAAAAAAATATTAAATTTTCAATCAAAATTGTTTTGGTAATTTCCTTTTGACAGATCTTCAGAACAAAAAAAGAGCAGATTTTTTTTTTGTTTTCAAAATATTTCTAAAATTAAATTTAGAAAAAAAATGTGTCTCCGACAAATTTTTTTTCTAAATTTAATTTTGGAAATATTTTGAAAACAAAAAAAAAATCTGCTCTTTTTTTGTTCTGAAGATCTGTCAAAAGGAAATTACCAAAACAATTTTGATTGAAAATTTAATATTTTTTTGTATATAAAAATAATATTTCTGTACAAGCGTTTGTCAATCTATTCCGCCTAAACGGCTGAACCGATTTTGATGAAATTTTTTGTACTTATGGTCCGACCCGGTTTCGCCCGAGTGCGTTTCGGGTCCAATTTAGAATTTAAACTATCTACGGACCGACGCAAACGCACACACAAAATTTCATTAAAATCGGTCCAGCAGTTTGGAGGAATAGAGTCCGTAGATAGTTTAAATTCTAAATTGGACCCAAAACGCACTCGGGCGAAACCGGGTCGGACCATAAGTACAAAAAATTTCATCAAAATCGGTTCAGCCGTTTAGGCGGAATAGATTGACAAACGCTTGTACAGAAATATTATTTTTATATACAAAAAATATTAAGGTAAATACCTAATCGTTAGTCCAACCTTGTATAATTTCTTAAAAACACAAATACTATTATTTAAGTTTTAAAATTTCTGTGTTTTACAAAAAGCAACGCTCGTAACTATATAAGGATTTCATGTCACGTATTTGTGAAATCTAAAATTTTTTCATTTCATCCAAAGTTACCGAAAAGTTATAATAATTCTCAAAGTCTTCATAAATTTTAGAATAATATGTTTTTGTGTAAAATTTCAAGCATTTCTGTACAAATAAACCATTAATTAAGTAAAAATTAAATAAATTATTAGTATTAAAAGTTGCCTACATTTAGAATTTAAACTGCCGCGCTGAAAATAACGAGTTGCATATCTCGAAAGTAAAGAAGTACCTTTATAAGTTTTATTAAAATTCGATTTAAATCTTTAATAATCATAACATAAACTAATTATTATTAAATTTTTAAAGACATACCTATGTTCTTTTAGGTACATATATTATTTTTAATCTTTTGACGATTATTAAGGTTATAAAAAAAGAACAGTCTAAGTTCCCTGAAACTTATATTTTCCATTTAAAAAAACATTAGACGGTGACGCAACAAAAAAATTTTTTGCCCAAATATTCATCAACTGTATTAGAACATCTGTCAAATTACCAGAAATATTTTACGCCCCCCTCAAATTCTTAACAGGTACGTTAAAATAGCGAAAACAATTATGGCACATATGACATATATATATGTATTATATCTGTAAAACAGCTTAGATCAGGGGTGGTCAACCCAAATGATCTTGAGGACCATTTTGGAAATGCATCATAAGGGGACATTCATTAATTACGTGAGGCGATTTTGGCGATTGTTCGACCCCCCTGCCCCCTTCCCCTTTGGTAAGATGACGTGAGATTTATCTCGACCCCCCCCCCTCCACCATTAATCTCACGTGAGATTTTTTAAAATGCTTATTTTTAATGTAAATATGTTAATCGGTGCTTGATTGCGTTGGATTTATTTAATTTGCTTAATTCTTTTTTTTTCAGACTAGTATTTAAGACTTTAATTTTTTCTCATAATTTCGACAGTTAATTTTTCAATATATTTTGATGCGCAAATAAGGTATTTTTTGATACATTGATTTTCACTACTTAGGCAACTTTAAAATAAATATATTTTGTAAAAGTGCGATGAATCTCGCAGGCCGGAAAAATATTCAAGGCAGGTCGCATGCGGCCCGCGGGCCACGGGTTAGCCACCCTTGGTTTAGATTGTGACTATTATTTTGGTGTTTTTGTAACACCTACCATAACAGCAAGAGGCATACGAAAGGTCGTATGAAGGAGTTATGCAAAAAAGATGGTGATTTTACAATAAATTTCTTCGATTCACGTTATTGAATCAGTGGTTGAGTTCCACATGGACAGGTTATACAGACGTTTAATTATTTATTACCAATCGGTACCCGCGACTTCGCACACGATTGAGATAAAACAATCTGATGTAGCTTTTTCCCGTGGCAATTTAATTTTGCTGTTTAAATCTTATGTGTTATAGCGACCCGGCCCGGCCCCCGGCTTCGCCCGAGTGCGACAACAGTAGTGAAGCATTCGGCTCCACCATATTACAGTCTTGCATCGTGGGGCTGCGCCCCGCTCTGCAAGACATTAATTTATAAAGCTTTCGACTCCCCCAAATGCATATTCTCTAAATAGTGTATTTTCTGACATTTTCATACATTTTGTAAAGTCAACATAAGTCGCTAGTTGAATAACACCGTCCAAATATTTATTTTAGTAAACATAACAGCTGTATACCTACTGAAATGAGACAAGCGCACGGCATCGTTTGTAGTTTTTTCCAGAGCTGCATTATCGATTTTATACTGTTTCAATATTAAATTTTCAATCAAAATTGTTTTGGTAATTTCCTTTTGACAAATCTTCAGAACAAAAAAAGAGCAGATTTTTTTTTATTTTCAAAATATTTCCAAAATTAAATTTAGAAAAAAAATGTGTCTCCGACAAACAGATAAACAGAAACACACGAACTGACAGCAGTCACTCTATTACTCCAAACTGCTGGACCGATTGTAATGAAATTTTGTGTGTGCGTTTGCGTCGGTCCGTAGATAGTTTAAATTCTAAATTGGACCCGAAACGCACTCGGGCGAAACCGGGTCGGACCATAAGTACAAAAAATTTCATCAAAATCGGTTCAGCCGTTTAGGCGGAATAGATTGACAAACGCTTGTACAGAAATATTATTTTTATATACAAAAAATATTAAAGTAAATAATCGTTAGTCCAACCCTGTATAATTTCTTAAAAACGTACAAACACTATTATTTAGTTTTAAAATTTCTGTGTTTTACAAAAAGTAACACTCGAATCTATATAAGAATTTCATGTCATGTATTTGTGAAATCTAAAATTTTTTCATTTCATCCAAAGTTACCGAAAAGTTATAATAATTCTCAAAGTCTTCATAAATTTTAGAATAATATGTTTTTGTGTAAAATTTCAAGCATTTCTGTACAAATAAACTATTAATTAAGTAAAAATTAAATAAGTTATTAGTATTAAAAGTTGCCTACATTTAGAATTTAAACTGCCGCGCTGAAAATAACTTTAGTTGAATTTCTCTATGGGAAAGAATAGAAATACCCTAGATGACACTGACGTAAGGTTTTACAATACAATTAATTTATTATTTCAGAGAAAATACAATGAAATATTTGTCAAATAAGAAACAGTTATCAGTTATAAGTATCATTGACAAAAATACGTAAGTAATTTTATACTTCTGTCACATGTAATTTGTTTCGAATATTGCGAAATATTAATTATTCGACTGAATAAGTTGTTTTTATGTTATTATGTGTAATTTTTTCAGATTCAAACGTGCGACCCATTAGTAATGATTGTCGAAATCTGCATAAAATTGCCATGTATTGATGTGAAAGTCGTCTCTGTTCGGGTGTCAAGTTTTGAAGTTTGGTCAAAGTGATACGAATGTGCTTTTCTGTCAACGTAACGCTGGGTACGCATGGAAAAATGGTAACCGATAACAATTTTAATATTTTGAAACGAAGACAACCATTAATCAGATATAGACAGCACAGGATTCGGTTCAACCGATGGAGCTATTTACCGCTAATCTAGGATATTCGTATACCGAACAGTCATATTTTGTCATAGTCAGCTACTGATCCGAAAAGACGAAGTAAATTATAATGTACGACAATTTGAACAGCCACAGAAATGAGTATGACCTGCTTTCTTTAAATATTTTGTGTGATTTGAAAAAATCCGGCGCCAATTTGTTCAAAGCGTTCCCCATTGGGTGCTCTGAAATTTTTTAAAAAATTGGTGTAGCCGTTTTCAACTGATTTCAGAAAGAGTATTTTTTTATATCTTACTGTATATTTCCTACATTTATGAACCGATTTGAAAAAAATCGATGCCACTGTGTTCAGAACTTTGCACACTTTATGTGCTCTATTTTTTTTTTTACTATGACTTACGGCTTCGTAACAGCGGAGGTGGTTTTATCGGAACTGATAAACTCTGCCTTCGGGTTTTTGTCCTACAATGCCTTTAAATAATAAATTGTATAATAATGAATTTCATACTATTTCAGGATCGGATTGACGCCATGGCTTTCTTGATCTCACTGAACAGAGGTGAAACGACGACCTACTATCTGCCAGTTTTTGTTAAGGCAATATAACTTGGCGACGTTTAAAAAACTTAAGTCTTCTGTTTTATAGGATAATTAGCTAATAAAATATTATAATAGTGGGGCGAAAGAGATAATTGTGCACTGAACGATAAAACCACTAAATTTGAGCTGCTTTATATTGTTAAAAGATGTAGATATTAATACAAATTATATCTATTGTATCGCTTATCAGAAAGTGCACAATACTGGTATATTTTTAGTCTCATCTGTCCGACTATAAAGAATTCTAAGATAATAATATTAATAAGTGTTTGTTAATTGAATGTCAAAATAAAACTTGGTAATATATAAAAGTTTTCATTAATTGTTGTTTTCATATTTCCTTTTACAGTAGCAATAATATTTTCTACCATACGTTTTAAATGAAATTCACTATAGATAATAATATGGTAACTACGGAAATCAAAAATGCATTATAGAAAATCGTTTGTTGCAATTTTTTGTGGAACGATTTTCTATAATGAGTTTTTGGTTTCCATGATTACTATATCAACAAAACTCATGTATATATTGCGTCTTAAATGAAATTCCCAGTATAATATACATTTTTTAATCAAATCATTGAAACTTTGACAGGATTGTCAATTTCCTATTATAAAATTTATGTAGGTTTTTTCAACATTTATTAATCTTATTAAACTGCCAATTTGCTTTATTTTTTCATAAATAAGCCTTTTATAAGAAGCAGATTCTTCTGTCAGATGTTAGCTTTGAATAAAATTACAAATGTGCGCTTAAAAAGTTAATTAAAAATTGCAACAATGGATGTAATGTCTTATTGTAGATATTTCTTTTTTTATGAAAACACGGTTATAGTGGCAGATACTCAACTGTTTATTATGAATCTAATGCCTACAAAAGGTGTGGGTGTTGGTAGTATAAACAGCTTTTATATATAATTAATGATTATTAATCTTTTGAACATAAAAATATTTTTTTAACTATTATGGGTTATCTATTGTAAAGTACGGGAGCTTTCATTTTGAACAATGCCGGTAATGCAGTTCTCGATTTTAGAGCTCCCAAACTCAACAATATATCATTAAAGTGAAATAACTTTAAAATCTATTGATGCATATTAATTTGCTCTTAATATAATGTTTACTAATTAGTTTCACGTAGTTTGAATGCAGTTTTGAACTAGGCTCCCAATGATACTGCTACACATATATATATATATATATATATATATATATATATATATATATATATATATATATATATATATATATATATATATATATATATATATATATATATATATATATATATATAAGTATGTGTGGCATACAGTTTGGGAGCTCGGATAATCATTTAATATATCGTTTGGGCTCTTTTGCCGTCTTAAGGGAGCGGCACCCAATGAACAAAATCGTTTGATTGTCAACTTTGGGAGCTTCACCCTGAGACGTCTATTGATAAAAATTAAAACTACATAGAACCATTTTGTGAAATGAGAGGTCACTGCGAGTATTATTTCAGCGGTTTTTTATGACAAAAAGTATGCAACCTTTGCAGGAATCTATTGGAGTATGGGGTATTTCATAATAAAATAATATTTTTTACTGTCAAAAACCGTAAAAATTTCTAAATGAAGTATGGTTAGGTTTCACACATAAAGAAAAGGGAAGTAAGTAGTCAAGAATAAATGTAAGTAAAATTCATATAATTCTATAAAAAAGTGAATTATTAATATAATTTACACAAAAAATAAATTTAATTATTTTCAGTCATTTATTAACGTAGAAAGACGAAAATTACGCGACAACTCAAATATACATTTGAATATTCTGATACGTTTATGAACGTAATACATCTTATAGAAACTGCCCGCAAATTTGATCTTTTTATATACAAGGAACATTTGAACAACATTAAATAAAGGTAAATATTTATTTTTATAAGTGTTTATTTCCAGATAATCAAAGCGTTGTTATGTCAATTCTTTTTAAACGGTACTAGTTACTTTGTCAAATTATCGCCAAGGCTCCCGATATCATGTAAACTGAATCTTTTCACTCTAACAACATATCAAACCCATGTCGAATATTAGATTTACATGAGATTCGTCGACAAGCGTTAAAACGTCCGTACTGACGATGCAAAACATTTTCATCTATTGACATTGGAAAATTTTCATATCGATGGAAATACCTTTCCATTCGAATAATTTCATCGAAAAAATTAACTCGAAACGATCTTAGTAATAAGTATTAATAGATCAGTGATAATTGAGAGTATTGTATTAAAATTATGTTCTCATATTCACAGGTTATTCAAGTACTATCCAACAATGGATGTTCAACAATGTCTGCAAATATAGGGCCCGAAACCAACAACGATTCTGTAAATTACTCTGTTTATGTTTTAATGTAAAATTGATATATTTGCTTTTTTTAATAAAAAACTAGACAACAGAATATATCTTTAATTTTTTCATACATTTTTATTTATTATTTATTTTGACGTAGCATCTACATTGCGGAATGCGTATTATGACTAATTAACAACGAAATCTAATATTTGATAACAGAAATAAACAAATTTATTAACGAAATGATAAAACAAAAATAGGTATTTCTTATTTCAGTCTTAACATATTTAAAAAAAACACGTATTAAAATATTGTACATGCAATTGTTGACGAAATATGTAAATAAACCGTAAGCCTTGTTTACACGAGTAAACAAGGCTTACGGTTTATTTACATACGAGTACTCGGCCGAGACACTGAACTCGGCATCGACTATTAATTTTGCTGATGAGATACTGCTGATTTTCTCTGTCGTTTCGATTCGGCTTGTACCCAGGATTTTACATGAGCGACAGTTCGTTTTTTCAATTCACTATGCTTTGTTATCGTGTCGAAGCATTTCTGCGAATTCGGAACCTTTCCTGTAGCTATCTCAGTATCAAAAAGTTTTCGCGCAACTGTCCTTTCTGGTGTAGACCATGTGTTGCGAGTCTTATCTGGAGAGAAAAAATATTAAGAATATACTATTTAAAAGTTATAATATTATAAAAAGTTATGGTAGTTTTTAACTTAGTGAGATTTCATTTAGCATAGTTTCACTGCAGCCAAAACTTAATTTACCGAGGACCAAATGCTCAATGAAAAGGTAAGAAGGTTTCACGTTCCGATGGGAATGAGCACAGGGTCCACGAACAAGTGTTTACAATGAAAAGCATACTGTACGTACCTTTCGATTTGTGTTTGTTGATTTCATTATTTATCCATAAACGAAGCTGCATTGCAGTTCATTTTTGTAAGTTATTATCAGATTTGACAATCATTTCGCATTCATTTAAAGGGAGGATTTTTCGATTTCGAATATAACCAGACAAGTATTTTCTCGCCGCAAATTTCTCTGGAGCACTCCAAGTTCTTCTAATAATTTGCGGTTTGAGATCTAGTTCTAAAAACAATAGAAAATTTCAGTGAACAATAAGATATGAAAATCAAACAGATACAAAAATATTAAATCGGTTTGTGTTTCGTTTGTTTAGAAAAGCTTTTGAAAATTTACCCAGTTCTGAGTCACTGGAAGCCGAAACGTTTTCATCGACCGGTAACTCCTATTCATCGTCAACACGATCTGCTGTTCGTTTTCGTAAGTCAGTAGTCGATTTTACAACTGTTTCACATTTAATAGCAGGAAGAAGTATTTTTTTTTTCGGAGTAGACCACATCCTAGTAATTTGCGACCTGAAATGTAATTCTAAAAACAATAAAAATTCGCAGTTGTAGAATATAGAACCGTGTTTCGTTTATTTAGAAAAGGTTTTGAGAATTTACCCAAATCCAGTGAATCGCTGTCACTCGAAGCGGAAGGGTTTTTATCATCCGGTAAATCAAGTGCGCTCGTGTCTTGTAATCTGTCCGATCTGTTTTCGGTGACATTGGCGTATACTTCGGTATTGCAGTTGATAGACTCGTTTTCGTCGACACCATACGATATGTTAGGAAGCGAATCGTTAATATAAATGTCTGTCCCATCGTCATTCGAAATAAATATATTGTCAAGTTTTGCATTTGAATCGTCGGCATTATTAGATGATTCTGACGTATGTTTGTTGACATTTTTTTTCTTTTCGGGATCAATCATGTTTATTTCGTCACTTGTTCGTGTACCGCCACGGTATTTAACGATACAAATATTTCCATTTTCTATGCGCACGTCTTTTTCTTTGCACATATAATATGGATTATGGTCTCAAAATTGAACCATGTAGGTAATACATTTTGTATTTGTTTTATGTAATGAAAGTATGGCCTTTTCAACGAGCAAGAGTAACGACGGCTGAAAAAGAAAACAAAACAGTAAATTAAAAGTGTACTGTAGTTCTATAACGTACATATATTATGTTAAACACTTACTTTTATAATTGTTCTATTATATCGCCTTCTGTTCGGCAAACAGGACAGCACAGTGAAATTCTATCGACAGTCACTGTCGGTTCCAACAAACACCCGAGCGAAGTTTGGAATGAGGTATCTCTTCCAGACACACTGGACACTTAATATTGTGCGGACAAGTTTTGTTCATATGATAGGTCATACACACGTACACTTTTCTGTTTGTAGATATATTAGTTCCTCTCCTTTCGTGACATGAACTAAATTACAAATTGACCGGGAGCATTTAGCGCCCTGATAGTCCTTGCAAAAATGTATTTTCAAATGGTTGCAAGCACCCGAACAGTTACTGTTTCAGTAACTTGAAACTGATATAGTTAACGTAGTTTTGTTATAAAGGAAAGTAAAATAGTAATATTACTTTATTATTATTATTATTAGAGAACGTTTTAATTGAACAAAATAAAGAATCACGTATGAATGACGACGGACTTGACTTAACCAACTGAAACTAGGAACACATTCATCAAAACCTAAATATACGTAAATAACCAAGTACAATTCTGTGGCTTGATCGAAAAAGGGCCTAAGTGCATTTTTTTCATTTTTGATTTATTGGTCCTATCTTACTAATGTCGACATGCTCTTTTCAATGAAAAAGGTTCTATCTCATTATCTTTAACGCTTACCGAGATAAAAAATGTAAAAAGATCCTAACTGAGACTACGTCAATGAAATAAAGGCTTATATTCACTTTAGGCCCTTCATATTGGGGCCTAAGTGTTTTTATAAATTTTTTTCTATATTTAAAAACAACCTAAGTGACATATAAGCCCTTAAATATTGGGCCTATTTACTCTTAGGCCCTTTTCGTAATAATAATTTTATATCAAGAAAGTGCTAACTGCGACTTAGTAAAATGTGACGGTAATTGTCGGTGGCCTATGTTAACATAGGCCTTTTTTAAATAGATTTGTACATTTTGTAAGAAGACCTAAGTGTCACATTGGTTATGGAATCGAAACAAAAAGAAAAAAACTGGAAGATATCTTAAGCTTATTACCATTTATACATCCAAAAAGCAGATTATTTTATTCAAATTTGAAGAGTGATGAATCAAAAAATGACGACGATGTTTGTCCTACAGAATTAATATTGGAAATTATAGATTAATTATACTTATTTTGTCATCACGATGTCCTAAGAATTTTATTTTCATCTGCACGGTTTTCGTGTTACAATAAATACTATTGTTTATTTTTGTATTTTTAATTCTTATTCGAATAAAACCAATATTTTTGTAGAAGTGTTTTACATTTTAACTACAACCATGAATTTCTCAATATGTGTTTTCTAAGCGGTATTGTCTTATTTAATAATATTTTATCATATACTATTATTAATTTTCAAATATCTAAAAAAGGGTAGGTGAAAATCGCTTACTTTTTATACAAAGTACCTCTTATAAAAGGGCTTAAGTGCAACTACATTTAAAGAAAGGGCCAAAGTACATTATTTGGGGCCTATATGCTAGTTTTAGTGCCCTATTGCATAGGCCTATGTAACACCATATACATTTTCTGGGGCCTATGTGACAAAAACTTCTGGATTTTTTAAGAATTTTATTTTTTTTTACAAAAAATCAAAAAATATGCGCTAAAAAAGCAGTATTACAATTATCAGACATTTTGGACAGAATTTCGCTGATTTACAATAGTTTGAAAAAAATAACTTCAACTCCAATTACCTTAAAACTACGTTTTTGTAGTTAGGCACTTTTGCGACCAAGCCACAGAATTTACACAGTATAAAAACTTAACAGTACAGCCATGTTCATAAAATACATAGTGGTGCACCAGAAGAAACAACAATAATAAATATGACATATTATTATCTGTAAAACAGTTTAGATCAGGGGTGGTCAACCCAAATGATCTTACGGACCATTTTGGAAATGCATCATAAGGGGACATTCATTAATTACGTGAGTCGATTTTGGCGATTGTTCGACCCCCCCCCCCCCTTCCCCTTTGGTAAGATGACGGGCGAAACCGGGTCGGACCATAAGTACAAAAAATTTCATCAAAATCGGTTCAGCCGTTTAGGCGGAATAGATTGACAAACGCTTGTACAGAAATATTATTTTTATATACAAAAATAATATTTCTGTACAAGCGTTTGTCAATCTATTCCGCCTAAACGGCTGAACCGATTTTGATGAAATTTTTTGTACTTATGGTCCGACCCGGTTTCGCCCGAGTGCGTTTCGGGTCCAATTTAGAATTTAAACTATCTACGGACCGACGCAAACGCACACACAAAATTTCATTAAAATCGGTCCAGCAGTTTGGAGGAATAGAGTCCGTAGATAGTTTAAATTCTAAATTGGACCCAAAACGCACTCGGGCGAAACCGGGTCGGACCATAAGTACAAAAAATTTCATCAAAATCGGTTCAGCCGTTTAGGCGGAATAGATTGACAAACGCTTGTACAGAAATATTATTTTTATATACAAAAAATATTAAGGTAAATACCTAATCGTTAGTCCAACCTTGTATAATTTCTTAAAAACACAAATACTATCTATTATTTAAGTTTTAAAATTTCTGTGTTTTACAAAAAGCAACGCTCGTAACTATATAAGGATTTCATGTCACGTATTTGTGAAATCTAAAATTTTTTCATTTCATCCAAAGTTACCGAAAAGTTATAATAATTCTCAAAGTCTTCATAAATTTTAGAATAATATGTTTTTGTGTAAAATTTCAAGCATTTCTGTACAAATAAACCATTAATTAAGTAAAAATTAAATAAATTATTAGTATTAAAAGTTGCCTACATTTAGAATTTAAACTGCCGCGCTGAAAATAACGAGTTGCATATCTCGAAAGTAAAGAAGTACCTTTATAAGTTTTATTAAAATTCGATTTAAATCTTTAATAATCATAACATAAACTAATTATTATTAAATTTTTAAAGACATACCTATGTTCTTTTAGGTACATATATTATTTTTAATCTTTTGACGATTATTAAGGTTATAAAAAAAGAACAGTCTAAGTTCCCTGAAACTTATATTTTCCATTTAAAAAAACATTAGACGGTGACGCAACAAAAAAATTTTTTGCCCAAATATTCATCAACTGTATTAGAACATCTGTCAAATTACCAGAAATATTTTACGCCCCCCTCAAATTCTTAACAGGTACGTTAAAATAGCGAAAACAATTATGGCACATATGACATATATATATGTATTATATCTGTAAAACAGCTTAGATCAGGGGTGGTCAACCCAAATGATCTTGAGGACCATTTTGGAAATGCATCATAAGGGGACATTCATTAATTACGTGAGGCGATTTTGGCGATTGTTCGACCCCCCTGCCCCCTTCCCCTTTGGTAAGATGACGTGAGATTTATCTCGACCCCCCCCCCTCCACCATTAATCTCACGTGAGATTTTTTAAAATGCTTATTTTTAATGTAAATATGTTAATCGGTGCTTGATTGCGTTGGATTTATTTAATTTGCTTAATTCTTTTTTTTTCAGACTAGTATTTAAGACTTTAATTTTTTCTCATAATTTCGACAGTTAATTTTTCAATATATTTTGATGCGCAAATAAGGTATTTTTTGATACATTGATTTTCACTACTTAGGCAACTTTAAAATAAATATATTTTGTAAAAGTGCGATGAATCTCGCAGGCCGGAAAAATATTCAAGGCAGGTCGCATGCGGCCCGCGGGCCACGGGTTAGCCACCCTTGGTTTAGATTGCGACTATTATTTTGGTGTTTTGGTAACACCTACCATAACAGCAAGAGGCATACGAAAGGTCGTATGAAGGAGTTATGCAAAAAAGATGGTGATTTTACAATAAATTTCTTCGATTCACGTTATTGAATCAGTGGTTGAGTTCCACATGGACAGGTTATACAGACGTTTAATTATTTATTACCAATCGGTACCCGCGACTTCGCACACGATTGAGATAAAACAATCTGATGTAGCTTTTTCCCGTGGCAATTTAATTTTGCTGTTTAAATCTTATGTGTTATAGCGACCCGGCCCGGCCCCCGGCTTCGCCCGAGTGCGACAACAGTAGTGAAGCATTCGGCTCCACCATATTACAGTCTTGCATCGTGGGGCTGCGCCCCGCTCTGCAAGACATTAATTTATAAAGCTTTCGACTCCCCCAAATGCATATTCTCTAAATAGTGTATTTTCTGACATTTTCATACATTTTGTAAAGTCAACATAAGTCGCTAGTTGAATAACACCGTCCAAATATTTATTTTAGTAAACATAACAGCTGTATACCTACTGAAATGAGACAAGCGCACGGCATCGTTTGTAGTTTTTTCCAGAGCTGCATTATCGATTTTATACTGTTTCAATATTAAATTTTCAATCAAAATTGTTTTGGTAATTTCCTTTTGACAAATCTTCAGAACAAAAAAAGAGCAGATTTTTTTTTATTTTCAAAATATTTCCAAAATTAAATTTAGAAAAAAAATGTGTCTCCGACAAACAGATAAACAGAAACACACGAACTGACAGCAGTCACTCTATTACTCCAAACTGCTGGAGCGATTGTAATGAAATTTTGTGTGTGCGTTTGCGTCGGTCCGTAGATAGTTTAAATTCTAAATTGGACCCGAAACGCACTCGGGCGAAACCGGGTCGGACCATAAGTACAAAAAATTTCATCAAAATCGGTTCAGCCGTTTAGGCGGAATAGATTGACAAACGCTTGTACAGAAATATTATTTTTATATACAAAAAATATTAAAGTAAATAATCGTTAGTCCAACCCTGTATAATTTCTTAAAAACGTACAAACACTATTATTTAGTTTTAAAATTTCTGTGTTTTACAAAAAGCAACACTCGAATCTATATAAGAATTTCATGTCATGTATTTGTGAAATCTAAAATTTTTTCATTTCATCCAAAGTTACCGAAAAGTTATAATAATTCTCAAAGTCTTCATAAATTTTAGAATAATATGTTTTTGTGTAAAATTTCAAGCATTTCTGTACAAATAAACTATTAATTAAGTAAAAATTAAATAAGTTATTAGTATTAAAAGTTGCCTACATTTAGAATTTAAACTGCCGCGCTGAAAATAACTTTAGTTGAATTTCTCTATGGGAAAGAATAGAAATACCCTAGATGACACTGACGTAAGGTTTTACAATACAATTAATTTATTATTTCAGAGAAAATACAATGAAATATTTGTCAAATAAGAAACAGTTATCAGTTATAAGTATCATTGACAAAAATACGTAAGTAATTTTATACTTCTGTCACATGTAAATTGTTTCGAATATTGCGAAATATTAATTATTCGACTGAATAAGTTGTTTTTATGTTATTATGTGTAATTTTTTCAGATTCAAACGTGCGACCCATTAGTAATGATTGTCGAAATCTGCATAAAATTGCCATGTATTGATGTGAAAGTCGTCTCTGTTCGGGTGTCAAGTTTTGAAGTTTGGTCAAAGTGATACGAATGTGCTTTTCTGTCAACGTAACGCTGGGTACGCATGGAAAAATGGTAACCGATAACAATTTTAATATTTTGAAACGAAGACAACCATTAATCAGATATAGACAGCACAGGATTCGGTTCAACCGATGGAGCTATTTACCGCTAATCTAGGATATTCGTATACCGAACAGTCATATTTTGTCATAGTCAGCTACTGATCCGAAAAGACGAAGTAAATTATAATGTACGACAATTTGAACAGCCACAGAAATGAGTATGACCTGCTTTCTTTAAATATTTTGTGTGATTTGAAAAAATCCGGCGCCAATTTGTTCAAAGCGTTCCCCATTGGGTGCTCTGAAATTTTTTAAAAAATTGGTGTAGCCGTTTTCAACTGATTTCAGAAAGAGTATTTTTTTATATCTTACTGTATATTTCCTACATTTATGAACCGATTTGAAAAAAATCGATGCCACTGTGTTCAGAACTTTGCACACTTTATGTGCTCTATTTTTTTTTTTACTATGACTTACGGCTTCGTAACAGCGGAGGTGGTTTTATCGGAACTGATAAACTCTGCCTTCGGGTTTTTGTCCTACAATGCCTTTAAATAATAAATTGTATAATAATGAATTTCATACTATTTCAGGATCGGATTGACGCCATGGCTTTCTTGATCTCACTGAACAGAGGTGAAACGACGACCTACTATCTGCCAGTTTTTGTTAAGGCAATATAACTTGGCGACGTTTAAAAAACTTAAGTCTTCTGTTTTATAGGATAATTAGCTAATAAAATATTATAATAGTGGGGCGAAAGAGATAATTGTGCACTGAACGATAAAACCACTAAATTTGAGCTGCTTTATATTGTTAAAAGATGTAGATATTAATACAAATTATATCTATTGTATCGCTTATCAGAAAGTGCACAATACTGGTATATTTTTAGTCTCATCTGTCCGACTATAAAGAATTCTAAGATAATAATATTAATAAGTGTTTGTTAATTGAATGTCAAAATAAAACTTGGTAATATATAAAAGTTTTCATTAATTGTTGTTTTCATATTTCCTTTTACAGTAGCAATAATATTTTCTACCATACGTTTTAAATGAAATTCACTATAGATAATAATATGGTAACTACGGAAATCAAAAATGCATTATAGAAAATCGTTTGTTGCAATTTTTTGTGGAACGATTTTCTATAATGAGTTTTTGGTTTCCATGATTACTATATCAACAAAACTCATGTATATATTGCGTCTTAAATGAAATTCCCAGTATAATATACATTTTTTAATCAAATCATTGAAACTTTGACAGGATTGCCTATTATAAAATTTATGTAGGTTTTTTCAACATTTATTAATCTTATTAAACTGCCAATTTGCTTTATTTTTTCATAAATAAGCCTTTTATAAGAAGCAGATTCTTCTGTCAGATGTTAGCTTTGAATAAAATTACAAATGTGCGCTTAAAAAGTTAATTAAAAATTGCAACAATGGATGTAATGTCTTATTGTAGATATTTCTTTTTTTATGAAAACACGGTTATAGTGGCAGATACTCAACTGTTTATTATGAATCTAATGCCTACAAAAGGTGTGGGTGTTGGTAGTATAAACAGCTTTTATATATAATTAATGATTATTAATCTTTTGAACATAAAAATATTTTTTTAACTATTATGGGTTATCTATTGTAAAGTACGGGAGCTTTCATTTTGAACAATGCCGGTAATGCAGTTCTCGATTTTAGAGCTCCCAAACTCAACAATATATCATTAAAGTGAAATAACTTTAAAATCTATTGATGCATATTAATTTGCTCTTAATATAATGTTTACTAATTAGTTTCACGTAGTTTGAATGCAGTTTTGAACTAGGCTCCCAATGATACTGCTACACATATATATATATATATATATATATATATATATATATATATATATATATATATATATATATATATATATATATATATATATATATATATATATATATATATATATATATATATATATATATATATATATATATATATATATATATATATATATATATATATATATATATATATATATATATATATGTGTAGCAGTATCATTGGGAGCCTAGTTCAAAACTGCATTCAAACTACGTGAAACTAATTAGTAAACATTATATTAAGAGCAAATTAATATGCATCAATAGATTTTAAAGTTATTTCACTTTAATGATATATTGTTGAGTTTGGGAGCTCTAAAATCGAGAACTGCATTACCGGCATTGTTCAAAATGAAAGCTCCCGTACTTTACAATAGATAACCCATAATAGTTAAAAAAATATTTTTATGTTCAAAAGATTAATAATCATTAATTATATATAAAAGCTGTTTATACTACCAACACCCACACCTTTTGTAGGCATTAGATTCATAATAAACAGTTGAGTATCTGCCACTATAACCGTGTTTTCATAAAAAAAGAAATATCTACAATAAGACATTACATCCATTGTTGCAATTTTTAATTAACTTTTTAAGCGCACATTTGTAATTTTATTCAAAGCTAACATCTGACAGAAGAATCTGCTTCTTATAAAAGGCTTATTTATGAAAAAATAAAGCAAATTGGCAGTTTAATAAGATTAATAAATGTTGAAAAAACCTACATAAATTTTATAATAGGAAATTGACAATCCTGTCAAAGTTTCAATGATTTGATTAAAAAATGTATATTATAC
Organism: Venustoraphidia nigricollis; assembly: GCA_034508555.1. Classification (NCBI taxonomy): domain Eukaryota; kingdom Metazoa; phylum Arthropoda; class Insecta; order Raphidioptera; family Raphidiidae; genus Venustoraphidia; species Venustoraphidia nigricollis. The sequence continues at coordinate 1,873,193 of JAVRKA010000079.1, forward strand.
TGGGAATTTCATTTAAGACGCAATATATACATGAGTTTTGTTGATATAGTAATCATGGAAACCAAAAACTCATTATAGAAAATCGTTCCACAAAAAATTGCAACAAACGATTTTCTATAATGCATTTTTGATTTCCGTAGTTACCATATTATTATCTATAGTGAATTTCATTTAAAACGTATGGTAGAAAATATTATTGCTACTGTAAAAGGAAATATGAAAATAACAATTAATGAAAACTTTTATATATTACCAAGTTTTATTTTGACATTCAATTAACAAACACTTATTAATATTATTATCTTAGAATTCTTTATAGTCGGACAGATGAGACTAAAAATATACCAGTATTGTGCACTTTCTGATAAGCGATACAATAGATATAATTTGTATTAATATCTACATCTTTTAACAATATAAAGCAGCTCAAATTTAGTGGTTTTATCGTTCAGTGCACAATTATCTCTTTCGCCCCACTATTATAATATTTTATTAGCTAATTATCCTATAAAACAGAAGACTTAAGTTTTTTAAACGTCGCCAAGTTATATTGCCTTAACAAAAACTGGCAGATAGTAGGTCGTCGTTTCACCTCTGTTCAGTGAGATCAAGAAAGCCATGGCGTCAATCCGATCCTGAAATAGTATGAAATTCATTATTATACAATTTATTATTTAAAGGCATTGTAGGACAAAAACCCGAAGGCAGAGTTTATCAGTTCCGATAAAACCACCTCCGCTGTTACGAAGCCGTAAGTCATAGTAAAAAAAAAAATAGAGCACATAAAGTGTGCAAAGTTCTGAACACAGTGGCATCGATTTTTTTCAAATCGGTTCATAAATGTAGGAAATATACAGTAAGATATAAAAAAATACTCTTTCTGAAATCAGTTGAAAACGGCTACACCAATTTTTTAAAAAATTTCAGAGCACCCAATGGGGAACGCTTTGAACAAATTGGCGCCGGATTTTTTCAAATCACACAAAATATTTAAAGAAAGCAGGTCATACTCATTTCTGTGGCTGTTCAAATTGTCGTACATTATAATTTACTTCGTCTTTTCGGATCAGTAGCTGACTATGACAAAATATGACTGTTCGGTATACGAATATCCTAGATTAGCGGTAAATAGCTCCATCGGTTGAACCGAATCCTGTGCTGTCTATATCTGATTAATGGTTGTCTTCGTTTCAAAATATTAAAATTGTTATCGGTTACCATTTTTCCATGCGTACCCAGCGTTACGTTGACAGAAAAGCACATTCGTATCACTTTGACCAAACTTCAAAACTTGACACCCGAACAGAGACGACTTTCACATCAATACATGGCAATTTTATGCAGATTTCGACAATCATTACTAATGGGTCGCACGTTTGAATCTGAAAAAATTACACATAATAACATAAAAACAACTTATTCAGTCGAATAATTAATATTTCGCAATATTCGAAACAAATTACATGTGACAGAAGTATAAAATTACTTACGTATTTTTGTCAATGATACTTATAACTGATAACTGTTTCTTATTTGACAAATATTTCATTGTATTTTCTCTGAAATAATAAATTAATTGTATTGTAAAACCTTACGTCAGTGTCATCTAGGGTATTTCTATTCTTTCCCATAGAGAAATTCAACTAAAGTTATTTTCAGCGCGGCAGTTTAAATTCTAAATGTAGGCAACTTTTAATACTAATAACTTATTTAATTTTTACTTAATTAATAGTTTATTTGTACAGAAATGCTTGAAATTTTACACAAAAACATATTATTCTAAAATTTATGAAGACTTTGAGAATTATTATAACTTTTCGGTAACTTTGGATGAAATGAAAAAATTTTAGATTTCACAAATACATGACATGAAATTCTTATATAGATTCGAGTGTTACTTTTTGTAAAACACAGAAATTTTAAAACTAAATAATAGTGTTTGTACGTTTTTAAGAAATTATACAGGGTTGGACTAACGATTATTTACTTTAATATTTTTTGTATATAAAAATAATATTTCTGTACAAGCGTTTGTCAATCTATTCCGCCTAAACGGCTGAACCGATTTTGATGAAATTTTTTGTACTTATGGTCCGACCCGGTTTCGCCCGAGTGCGTTTCGGGTCCAATTTAGAATTTAAACTATCTACGGACCGACGCAAACGCACACACAAAATTTCATTACAATCGGTCCAGCAGTTTGGAGTAATAGAGTGACTGCTGTCAGTTCGTGTGTTTCTGTTTATCTGTTTGTCGGAGACACATTTTTTTTCTAAATTTAATTTTGGAAATATTTTGAAAATAAAAAAAAATCTGCTCTTTTTTTGTTCTGAAGATTTGTCAAAAGGAAATTACCAAAACAATTTTGATTGAAAATTTAATATTGAAACAGTATAAAATCGATAATGCAGCTCTGGAAAAAACTACAAACGATGCCGTGCGCTTGTCTCATTTCAGTAGGTATACAGCTGTTATGTTTACTAAAATAAATATTTGGACGGTGTTATTCAACTAGCGACTTATGTTGACTTTACAAAATGTATGAAAATGTCAGAAAATACACTATTTAGAGAATATGCATTTGGGGGAGTCGAAAGCTTTATAAATTAATGTCTTGCAGAGCGGGGCGCAGCCCCACGATGCAAGACTGTAATATGGTGGAGCCGAATGCTTCACTACTGTTGTCGCACTCGGGCGAAGCCGGGGGCCGGGCCGGGTCGCTATAACACATAAGATTTAAACAGCAAAATTAAATTGCCACGGGAAAAAGCTACATCAGATTGTTTTATCTCAATCGTGTGCGAAGTCGCGGGTACCGATTGGTAATAAATAATTAAACGTCTGTATAACCTGTCCATGTGGAACTCAACCACTGATTCAATAACGTGAATCGAAGAAATTTATTGTAAAATCACCATCTTTTTTGCATAACTCCTTCATACGACCTTTCGTATGCCTCTTGCTGTTATGGTAGGTGTTACAAAAACACCAAAATAATAGTCACAATCTAAACCAAGGGTGGCTAACCCGTGGCCCGCGGGCCGCATGCGACCTGCCTTGAATATTTTTCCGGCCTGCGAGATTCATCGCACTTTTACAAAATATATTTATTTTAAAGTTGCCTAAGTAGTGAAAATCAATGTATCAAAAAATACCTTATTTGCGCATCAAAATATATTGAAAAATTAACTGTCGAAATTATGAGAAAAAATTAAAGTCTTAAATACTAGTCTGAAAAAAAAAGAATTAAGCAAATTAAATAAATCCAACGCAATCAAGCACCGATTAACATATTTACATTAAAAATAAGCATTTTAAAAAATCTCACGTGAGATTAATGGTGGAGGGGGGGGGGTCGAGATAAATCTCACGTCATCTTACCAAAGGGGAAGGGGGCAGGGGGGTCGAACAATCGCCAAAATCGCCTCACGTAATTAATGAATGTCCCCTTATGATGCATTTCCAAAATGGTCCTCAAGATCATTTGGGTTGACCACCCCTGATCTAAGCTGTTTTACAGATATAATACATATATATATGTCATATGTGCCATAATTGTTTTCGCTATTTTAACGTACCTGTTAAGAATTTGAGGGGGGCGTAAAATATTTCTGGTAATTTGACAGATGTTCTAATACAGTTGATGAATATTTGGGCAAAAAATTTTTTTGTTGCGTCACCGTCTAATGTTTTTTTAAATGGAAAATATAAGTTTCAGGGAACTTAGACTGTTCTTTTTTTATAACCTTAATAATCGTCAAAAGATTAAAAATAATATATGTACCTAAAAGAACATAGGTATGTCTTTAAAAATTTAATAATAATTAGTTTATGTTATGATTATTAAAGATTTAAATCGAATTTTAATAAAACTTATAAAGGTACTTCTTTACTTTCGAGATATGCAACTCGTTATTTTCAGCGCGGCAGTTTAAATTCTAAATGTAGGCAACTTTTAATACTAATAATTTATTTAATTTTTACTTAATTAATGGTTTATTTGTACAGAAATGCTTGAAATTTTACACAAAAACATATTATTCTAAAATTTATGAAGACTTTGAGAATTATTATAACTTTTCGGTAACTTTGGATGAAATGAAAAAATTTTAGATTTCACAAATACGTGACATGAAATCCTTATATAGTTACGAGCGTTGCTTTTTGTAAAACACAGAAATTTTAAAACTTAAATAATAGTATTTGTGTTTTTAAGAAATTATACAAGGTTGGACTAACGATTAGGTATTTACCTTAATATTTTTTGTATATAAAAATAATATTTCTGTACAAGCGTTTGTCAATCTATTCCGCCTAAACGGCTGAACCGATTTTGATGAAATTTTTTGTACTTATGGTCCGACCCGGTTTCGCCCGAGTGCGTTTTGGGTCCAATTTAGAATTTAAACTATCTACGGACTCTATTCCTCCAAACTGCTGGACCGATTTTAATGAAATTTTGTGTGTGCGTTTGCGTCGGTCCGTAGATAGTTTAAATTCTAAATTGGACCCGAAACGCACTCGGGCGAAACCGGGTCGGACCATAAGTACAAAAAATTTCATCAAAATCGGTTCAGCCGTTTAGGCGGAATAGATTGACAAACGCTTGTACAGAAATATTATTTTTATATACAAAAAAATATTAAATTTTCAATCAAAATTGTTTTGGTAATTTCCTTTTGACAGATCTTCAGAACAAAAAAAGAGCAGATTTTTTTTTTGTTTTCAAAATATTTCCAAAATTAAATTTAGAAAAAAAATTTGTCGGAGACACATTTTTTTTCTAAATTTAATTTTAGAAATATTTTGAAAACAAAAAAAAAATCTGCTCTTTTTTTGTTCTGAAGATCTGTCAAAAGGAAATTACCAAAACAATTTTGATTGAAAATTTAATATTTTTTTGTATATAAAAATAATATTTCTGTACAAGCGTTTGTCAATCTATTCCGCCTAAACGGCTGAACCGATTTTGATGAAATTTTTTGTACTTATGGTCCGACCCGGTTTCGCCCGTCATCTTACCAAATGGGAAGGGGGGGGGGTCGAACAATCGCCAAAATCGACTCACGTAATTAATGAATGTCCCCTTATGATGCATTTCCAAAATGGTCCGTAAGATCATTTGGGTTGACCACCCCTGATCTAAACTGTTTTACAGATAATAATATGTCATATTTATTATTGTTGTGTTTCTTCTGGTGCACCCACTGGTGCACCACTATGTATTTTATGAACATGGCTGTACTGTTAAGTTTATAGTGTGTAAATTCTGTGGCTTGGTCGCAAAAGTGCCTAACTACAAAAACGTAGTTTTAAGGTAATTGGAGTTGAAGTTATTTTTTTCAAACTATTGTAAATCAGCGAAATTCTGTCCAAAATGTCTGATAATTGTAATACTGCTTTTTTAGCGCATATTTTTTGATTTTTTGTAAAAAAAAATAAAATTCTTAAAAAATCCAGAAGTTTTTGTCACATAGGCCCCAGAAAATGTATATGGTGTTACATAGGCCTATGCAATAGGGCACTAAAACTAGCATATAGGCCCCAAATAATGTACTTTGGCCCTTTCTTTAAATGTAGTTGCACTTAAGCCCTTTTATAAGAGGTACTTTGTATAAAAAGTAAGCGATTTTCACCTACCCTTTTTTAGATATTTGAAAATTAATAATAGTATATGATAAAATATTATTAAATAAGACAATACCGCTTAGAAAACACATATTGAGAAATTCATGGTTGTAGTTAAAATGTAAAACACTTCTACAAAAATATTGGTTTTATTCGAATAAGAATTAAAAATACAAAAATAAACAATAGTATTTATTGTAACACGAAAACCGTGCAGATGAAAATAAAATTCTTAGGACATCGTGATGACAAAATAAGTATAATTAATCTATAATTTCCAATATTAATTCTGTAGGACAAACATCGTCGTCATTTTTTGATTCATCACTCTTCAAATTTGAATAAAATAATCTGCTTTTTGGATGTATAAATGGTAATAAGCTTAAGATATCTTCCAGTTTTTTTCTTTTTGTTTCGATTCCATAACCAATGTGACACTTAGGTCTTCTTACAAAATGTACAAATCTATTTAAAAAAGGCCTATGTTAACATAGGCCACCGACAATTACCGTCACATTTTACTAAGTCGCAGTTAGCACTTTCTTGATATAAAATTATTATTACGAAAAGGGCCTAAGAGTAAATAGGCCCAATATTTAAGGGCTTATATGTCACTTAGGTTGTTTTTAAATATAGAAAAAAAATTATAAAAACACTTAGGCCCCAATATGAAGGGCCTAAAGTGAATATAAGCCTTTATTTCATTGACGTAGTCTCAGTTAGGATCTTTTTACATTTTTTATCTCGGTAAGCGTTAAAGATAATGAGATAGAACCTTTTTCATTGAGAAGAGCATGTCGACATTAGTAAGATAGGACCAATAAATCAAAAATGAAAAAAATGCACTTAGGCCCTTTTTCGATCAAGCCACAGAATTGTACTTGGTTATTTACGTATATTTAGGTTTTGACTTTTGATGAATGTGTTCCTAGTTTCAGTTAAGTCAAGTCCGTCGTCATTCATACGTGATTCTTTATTTTGTTCAATTAAAACGTTCTCTAATAATAATAATAATAAAGTAATATTACTATTTTACGTTTCTTTATAACAAAACTACGTTAACTATATCAGTTTCAAGTTACTGAAACAGTAACTGTTCGGGTGCTTGCAACCATTTGAAAATACATTTTTGCAAGGACTATCAGGGCGCTAAATGCTCCCGGTCAATTTGTAATTTAGTTCATGTCACGAAAGGAGAGGAACTAATATATCTACAAACAGAAAAGTGTACGTGTGTATGACCTATCATATGAACAAAACTTGTCCGCACAATAATTGTTCAAAATTACATTATTGCGCACAGTTAAACAAAATTAAGTGTCCAGTGTGTCTGGAAGAGATACCTCATTCCAAACTTCGCTCGGGTGTTTGTTGGAACCGACAGTGACTGTCGATAGAATTTCACTGTGCTGTCCTGTTTGCCGAACAGAAGGCGATATAATAGAACAATTATAAAAGTAAGTGTTTAACATAATATATGTACGTTATAGAACTACAGTACACTTTTAATTTACTGTTTTGTTTTCTTTTTCAGCCGTCGTTACTCTTGCTCGTTGAAAAGGCCATACTTTCATTACATAAAACAAATACAAAATGTATTACCTACATGGTTCAATTTTGAGACCATAATCCATATTATATGTGCAAAGAAAAAGACGTGCGCATAGAAAATGGAAATATTTGTATCGTTAAATACCGTGGCGGTACACGAACAAGTGACGAAATAAACATGATTGATCCCGAAAAGAAAAAAAATGTCAACAAACATACGTCAGAATCATCTAATAATGCCGACGATTCAAATGCAAAACTTGACAATATATTTATTTCGAATGACGATGGGACAGACATTTATATTAACGATTCGCTTCCTAACATATCGTATGGTGTCGACGAAAACGAGTCTATCAACTGCAATACCGAAGTATACGCCAATGTCACCGAAAACAGATCGGACAGATTACAAGACACGAGCGCACTTGATTTACCGGATGATAAAAACCCTTCCGCTTCGAGTGACAGCGATTCACTGGATTTGGGTAAATTCTCAAAACCTTTTCTAAATAAACGAAACACGGTTCTATATTCTACAACTGCGAATTTTTATTGTTTTTAGAATTACATTTCAGGTCCCAAATTACTAGGATGTGGTCTACTCCGAAAAAAAAAATACTTCTTCCTGCTATTAAATGTGAAACAGTTGTAAAATCGACTACTGACTTACGAAAACGAACAGCAGATCGTGTTGACGATGAATAGGAGTTACCGGTCGATGAAAACGTTTCGGCTTCCAGTGACTCAGAACTGGGTAAATTTTCAAAAGCTTTTCTAAACAAACGAAACACAAACCGATTTAATATTTTTGTATCTGTTTGATTTTCATATCTTATTGTTCACTGAAATTTTCTATTGTTTTTAGAACTAGATCTCAAACCGCAAATTATTAGAAGAACTTGGAGTGCTCCAGAGAAATTTGCGGCGAGAAAATACTTGTCTGGTTATATTCGAAATCGAAAAATCCTCCCTTTAAATGAATGCGAAATGATTGTCAAATCTGATAATAACTTACAAAAATGAACTGCAATGCAGCTTCGTTTATGGATAAATAATGAAATCAACAAACACAAATCGAAAGGTACGTACAGTATGCTTTTCATTGTAAACACTTGTTCGTGGACCCTGTGCTCATTCCCATCGGAACGTGAAACCTTCTTACCTTTTCATTGAGCATTTGGTCCTCGGTAAATTAAGTTTTGGCTGCAGTGAAACTATGCTAAATGAAATCTCACTAAGTTAAAAACTACCATAACTTTTTATAATATTATAACTTTTAAATAGTATATTCTTAATATTTTTTCTCTCCAGATAAGACTCGCAACACATGGTCTACACCAGAAAGGACAGTTGCGCGAAAACTTTTTGATACTGAGATAGCTACAGGAAAGGTTCCGAATTCGCAGAAATGCTTCGACACGATAACAAAGCATAGTGAATTGAAAAAACGAACTGTCGCTCATGTAAAATCCTGGGTACAAGCCGAGTCGAAACGACAGAGAAAATCAGCAGTATCTCATCAGCAAAATTAATAGTCGATGCCGAGTTCAGTGTCTCGGCCGAGTACTCGTATGTAAATAAACCGTAAGCCTTGTTTACTCGTGTAAACAAGGCTTACGGTTTATTTACATATTTCGTCAACAATTGCATGTACAATATTTTAATACGTGTTTTTTTTAAATATGTTAAGACTGAAATAAGAAATACCTATTTTTGTTTTATCATTTCGTTAATAAATTTGTTTATTTCTGTTATCAAATATTAGATTTCGTTGTTAATTAGTCATAATACGCATTCCGCAATGTAGATGCTACGTCAAAATAAATAATAAATAAAAATGTATGAAAAAATTAAAGATATATTCTGTTGTCTAGTTTTTTATTAAAAAAAGCAAATATATCAATTTTACATTAAAACATAAACAGAGTAATTTACAGAATCGTTGTTGGTTTCGGGCCCTATATTTGCAGACATTGTTGAACATCCATTGTTGGATAGTACTTGAATAACCTGTGAATATGAGAACATAATTTTAATACAATACTCTCAATTATCACTGATCTATTAATACTTATTACTAAGATCGTTTCGAGTTAATTTTTTCGATGAAATTATTCGAATGGAAAGGTATTTCCATCGATATGAAAATTTTCCAATGTCAATAGATGAAAATGTTTTGCATCGTCAGTACGGACGTTTTAACGCTTGTCGACGAATCTCATGTAAATCTAATATTCGACATGGGTTTGATATGTTGTTAGAGTGAAAAGATTCAGTTTACATGATATCGGGAGCCTTGGCGATAATTTGACAAAGTAACTAGTACCGTTTAAAAAGAATTGACATAACAACGCTTTGATTATCTGGAAATAAACACTTATAAAAATAAATATTTACCTTTATTTAATGTTGTTCAAATGTTCCTTGTATATAAAAAGATCAAATTTGCGGGCAGTTTCTATAAGATGTATTACGTTCATAAACGTATCAGAATATTCAAATGTATATTTGAGTTGTCGCGTAATTTTCGTCTTTCTACGTTAATAAATGACTGAAAATAATTAAATTTATTTTTTGTGTAAATTATATTAATAATTCACTTTTTTATAGAATTATATGAATTTTACTTACATTTATTCTTGACTACTTACTTCCCTTTTCTTTATGTGTGAAACCTAACCATACTTCATTTAGAAATTTTTACGGTTTTTGACAGTAAAAAATATTATTTTATTATGAAATACCCCATACTCCAATAGATTCCTGCAAAGGTTGCATACTTTTTGTCATAAAAAACCGCTGAAATAATACTCGCAGTGACCTCTCATTTCACAAAATGGTTCTATGTAGTTTTAATTTTTATCAATAGACGTCTCAGGGTGAAGCTCCCAAAGTTGACAATCAAACGATTTTGTTCATTGGGTGCCGCTCCCTTAAGACGGCAAAAGAGCCCAAACGATATATTAAATGATTATCCGAGCTCCCAAACTGTATGCCACACATACTTATATATATATATATATATATATATATATATATATATATATATATATATATATATAAATATATATATACATATATATATATAAACATTTTTAAAAATGGTGCCAAAGTGTTTAGGAGGTTATGAAACGTCGAGAAATTTTGGTCCGACCCCTAGGTCTCGCCATCCGACCGACGCCAATAGTGTATGTTGCCATATGGCAAATACACTAAAAATCTCTCGAAAACTTCAAAAATAATCTTAATTGAAATTAGATCGAATTTTTAATATTTTTCTTCTGTATTTGCATAGACTTTCGGCAACAAGATGTTCGGTAATTTACACTGGGTTGTTCCTATTTTTGTGGCACTATCTACTTTTGGAGGCGTCAACGGTATCCTGTTTACCTCGGCTCGTTTGTTTATGACGGGTTCTCAAGAAGGGCATCTTCCTGATCTTTTCTCATTTATTCACGTCAAGAGAATGACTCCCATTCCATCCTTATTGTTTACGGTCAGCATTTAATCAACATATTTTATTACGTATACTTCTGCTAGTGGTCAAGTAGCCGAAGTATATTATTATTTCTACGTGTTTTTTTTTTCATACTTTTTACAGTGTGATTTTTTTATTACAGTGTGCGGCATCATTGGCCATGTTATTAACCAGCAACGTGTTCGTTTTGATCAACTACTTCAGTCAAATCTTATGGTTGTCGGTTGCGGCTAGCATAATCGGAATGTTATGGTTGAGGGTGGCCCAGCCTGATTTGCCCCGACCCATCAAGGTCAACCTGGCCTTGCCATTGCTCTTCTTGGCTGCATGTCTTTTCCTGGTGCTCTTGCCGGCGTACGACGAGCCGAAAAACACGATCATTGGAATATTGATAACTATTTCTGGTTTGTACGATGTATTTTGACATAGCCACAGAATGATTTTTATGAGCACGGGGTTAGTTATTTTGAATCTTTTATTCAAATTATTGCCCGCGCGTGGTGTAGATAACTATAAAATGTTTTCAACCTCTCAGATGCAAATGCTGTACTTTTCTATTCGTTGATAGGTGGAGCTATGAGTACATTTGTAATGTTTTTAATGTTTATTTGCTTTGAAAGTTTTCCCTTTCTTGAAATTTCAGTATATTTTAAATAAGATTAAACGAGTAGCGATATTTTTTTTTAACAGACAGTTCTATGAACTCAAAGTAAGGCTTAAATTTTATAGACATTATTTATTTATTAAATTGTCTACTGATGAATTTAAATTTCTGCAACTGAAAACTTTCAAAAATTCTTGAAATATGTTGAAACAGTGCAGGAATTTCTTGGTTCTCCTTTACAACATCTGTTTTAGAACTTTTATTTTGATCTTAAATTCAAAAATTATAGATATCGATTCATTTAAATATATTTTGTACTAGCAAAAGGGCACGTTATTCGCACAAAACTTTCATACTTGATGAAAATTCTATAATAGAACATACTCTTATAGTCTAAGTTCTAAACTGAATCCACATAATATTATGTTCACAGTTTTGTAAAAATCATTCCAGCCATTATTGCGTGACGCTTCAACAAACAGATAATTAATTTGTTTATTCTGTTCTTTTCTAGGTATACCGTTTTACTATTTGTGTGTTAAATGGGAAAATAAACCGGAAAAGTATAACAGGATATCGCTCGGAATTACTCGCTTTGTTCAAATGATTCTCTACGTCTCACCCACCGAGCAAGGACAAAAACTTGGCAACAAATAACTGTGAATGCACTTATAAATATAATAAATGCACTGTGCTTATAATTTCATTCATTCCAACTCTGTTATTCCATGATTTTTTTACAAATATATTATTTTTTTATATTAAATGTAAGTTATTATTCTGTGCACGTAGCGACATGACGAATTAAATAAAAATATATTATTACATTTTTGAAATACCAATTTCCAATGAAACCAAATTTGAACTTGAGAATTGCCGATCATATAGCGTTGTTTATATGACGTTTCCATGGCCTATTACAAGCCTCCAGTTTCCCAGGTTATAATCTGAGAACTGATCAATTGGATTTTCAATTTATTATTTAAAATAACAAATCGAAGATATGGACTGGTTGTAGGCACAAATAATCCTGGTTGTTGACGGCTTTAAAAAATAAAAATATGACGTGTTTGTTCAAAAATAATAAGGACGTGTTTTCCGGACATTGAGAAATTAACAAATTGATATGATTTTCAAGGAAAAAGAATGAGCCATGGGATTATGCTGAAGAATACTTTTATTGCATCATCTAATGCAGAGGTGTGAAAACTTTTGAATTTGAGGGCTGTGTTTAATTTATTCGGTTGCCCGCATAAACGTTTCTATAATTTATTAAACGAATGTCACCAACATTTTGTAAACGGAAATGTACTATTAAAGTTAGATATATAACCAGTAAATTGATAAGCCATAATTAAGGGGAAAGAATTACTTGCGATATATAATTTCAACAAAATAATAGAAAAATTCATAATGTACACAGACAAAAATTTCAATTCCTAGTTAGATATTTTTTTTTTTAAATCAAAGACGAGTTTAAAATAAACATTATTATCATATTTGTATTTTCGATGTGATTTAAAATATTAAAAAAAAATGATAATTTGATAATCGATATCACATGACTTCAATTTTCAATCATGTTACCTATTTATCTAACATATCGGTACTAATATTTCTTATGTATGCTAGGTTTCTAATACGACTTGTAGCTTTATATTTAGACTTGAGAATTTCATTTACATTGATCTGTATCAAACCAGTTAGGAAAAACAATGAGAAAAATTTGTTTATAGGTATAGAAGGCTATCATCTAATAATACAATATTATGGTTTTTTAATGCCAGTAAAATATCTAAGCAATTTCGCAAATATAATCGTCGTTCATTCATTTTTGTAAAAAACGGTAATTAACATGTTAGAAAGGAGTCAAATAGAGGGACAGTAAATTATCTTTGATGCAAATATTGCAAAGTGGTAAATTAAAAAAAAATATAGTCATTTTGCATTTTTTTTTTAAATTTTAACAAAAAGAGTCCGTAAATTTTTACTAACTCTTGATGTTAAAATTTTAAAATAGTAGTTCTAACTTCTATGTATAGAAGTTAGATCTATTATATTAAAATGTACCTAATTTTTGCAATACCTAAAAAATTAAAATATAATAAAATAGTTTCGTATTTATTTTACTGGAAGATATAAATCGCTATAAGGTTTTATGATAAACAAGTGGAACGGTTCGAAATTTGGGGAAAAAAATATAAATCATATTTTTTACGAAGTAAAATTTATCATTTTTTTTTGACTATGTACGAAATCAGATAAAAAAAATCGCCTGGGACAGACGAACAGACACCGAAGTAATTCCAGTGATTGCACAGAACACTAACTAGGTCACTGTACACTCAATAAATAAAACATCATCATCATAAAACAAAAGTTTACAAAATAAAAAATATGTATGTTTTATCTATGGATTTATCATACCAGATCAAAGTCTATAATATACATTTCTTATTGTTATTGAGGTATAAGGGCGTAAACAAAGAAAAAAAATAGTAGAAAGGGGAGAACAAGTTTTGCTAACAATTGTTATTAAAAGGAACATATGTTTGAAGTTCTGTCTCCAACTTCCCGTCTGCAGTTGTGTTTAATCTGTGTTAAAATGACCTCCAAGAACATTGTTTTTGTTTATACTATCCCCTCCTAAATTCTCGAACACAATTGAAGTAGGTATAATATGCATATGCGTATGTCATATCATCGGAATATTTATATGTACACATTCAGAAGGTTATGGTCAGTGTGGGGTATTACCACTGTAATTAAATATACCACAATGCATTTGTACGATAGATATACGTCAAATTAAAAAAATAAAAAACATGTGACATGTGAACTGATTAGTCATTAATATTTTGTATTATAGGAATTTGTGGATTTTTTCTAATGTGTATTAAATTATTTGTACGACTAAAGTGTTCCAAATTTAAATTCAGTGAAATTTTTGAATGAGACATCTACAAGCGGATAGAAGAAATTCAACCCTTAAACAATGAATCAGGATGTTAGTAAAGGGGGTTGGTTAGACGCTGGTGGGGTTGATCAAGCGTCGAAAACGCAGCTGTCTAAAACTGAAAATTTAGCCAACGGAACTAATAATGGTATGTATTTACATGTTGATTTTTTTTTGTAATAATTTAATTTGTGACAAGTCAGTTTATTTTTAGACTATTATTAGAGACAATAAAATGCGTGTATAAAGATATGGGTAATTTGATATGCTTGTTATACCTTTGTGATTATAAAATTCTTAACAAAGAAAATGTGTACAAATATTATGATTATTTTATTACTTTGAGATAGGCAAGAAAACCATATAAGATAAAATTTATTGATAAATAATCATTTGAAAATATACATGTATCTACTGCAATAACATCTGTATCTAAAAAAAAATGTCTATTAAGAAAAATTTGAATGGCATTATTAATAAAATTGTGCTGCAATGTAAGTTTCAGGAAAACAGTTCGACATAGGAATAATCGATCAGTTGCCAATGTTCGATATTGTTGCAACGAAAACGATTGAAGAAGAGGGTCCTGACAAGAAATATGTTCTATATACAGTCAGGGTTAGACATGGAACGGCTCGGGCAGATCTGCACACGACAACTATTGAACGTAGGTATACCGATTTCCTGAATCTATACGATGGGCTGAAGAAAGACTTTCCAGTGCAAATGGGCCAGTTTACATTTCCAAAGAAGGTAATGAATATTTTATTTCTTAAGAAAATGTTCAGAAAATTAAGTTGAAACTAAGTTGTTTATTGAGAA
This sequence comes from Venustoraphidia nigricollis, assembly GCA_034508555.1. Classification (NCBI taxonomy): domain Eukaryota; kingdom Metazoa; phylum Arthropoda; class Insecta; order Raphidioptera; family Raphidiidae; genus Venustoraphidia; species Venustoraphidia nigricollis. The sequence goes on from JAVRKA010000079.1 coordinate 1,888,235, forward strand.
ATCAGTAAGATGTAAAGGAATGGTTATATAATTATGCTCGTATGAACAGACAGGTTTCTGAACTTCGCATCGGTACTACCTACCGATGCTATACTAACTATGATAATAGTATATCAGTAGTCTAGCGAAGTGATTTTAGACTACAACGAATTACAAGTCTTACAGAATTTAACAGACTAGAAAACATCAAAATACTGAAGGAAGTAATTTTTTGTTTCTGTGAAAATGATAAATAAAGAGGTGGTTTTGTACTTAGTAAAAATGATAAATTGTTTGAATCATAAGAAAAACCTTTATATCTATATCTCAGAATTTAGGGTACACCAATTCTATAACAAAAAATATGAACAGAACTCAAATCTATAGAAATATGGACATCAAATGTGTCACTTCTGAGGTATAGATTTAATTTAGTAAAAAATCAAGGAAATAACTAGTGAAAGCTAATGACTTTCAAAAGCGTGAATTATATTGTTTAGTTAATAATTTTAGTTTGATAGAAAAAACAGTAATGTGTAATTAAAATTTATATAAATGTTTGGTATATTTTTTCAGGCTGTAATGGGAAACTTTACACAGAAACTTATAGAAGAAAGACGTGTGAAATTTGAATCTTTTTTAGAATTTATTGTAAAAGATCCTAAACTTAGAGGCGCTTCTCCACTTCTAAATTTCTTACAAGAAAAGGAATTAAGACAAGCTTTAGAATGGTGTGGACAACAACGTTATGACCTAGCGACACCATTATTTAAAAAAAGCTTTAG